>CM052648.1:191591134-191615250 GCA_028533165.1 Leontopithecus rosalia
TTGGGGGAAATAGGGGAGGGACAGCGGTGGGGGGAGTGGGGGAGGAATAGCATGGGGAGAAATGCCAAACATGGGTGAAGGGGCAGAAGGCAGCAAAACACACTGCCACGTGTGTACCTATGCAACTATCTTGCATGTTCTGCACATGTACCCCAAAACCTAAAATGCAATAAAAATTAAAAAAATTAAAAATATATTAAAAAAAGAAAGAAAATAGGCTTTAAGACCGGGCACAGTGGCTCATGCCTGTAGTCCTGGCGCTTTGGGAGGTTGATCACACTCCTGAGTTCAGGAGTTCAAGACCAGCCTGGCCAACATGGTGAAACCCTGTCTCTACTAAAATAGAAAAATTAGCCAGGCATGATGCTGGGTGCCTGTAATCCCAGCTACTTGGGAGGCTGAGACTGGAGAATTGCTGAAAGCCTGGAGATGGTGGTTGCAGTGAGCTGAGATCACGCCACTGCACTGCCGCTTGGGCAACTCAGTGAGACTCCATCTCAAAAAAAGAAAAGAAAAGAAAAGAAAACAGGCTTAAACTAAATAGAATAGAATACAAATAGAATGTAGTCAAGTTCTTGACAGACTTGTGACAAAGGTTAAACTTCCAGAAAGTGCCATTGAAGCCATAATTTTCCATGATAACAGACTAGAATGGAATGTCTTTCAGACTTTTTAGATTGATGACAAATGGAGAAAAATAAAAGTTCATTTATGGCACTTCTGACAAAGTGCATATCCCTAGATTGAATCTGAGTAATTGCAATGTCAGCTATCCAAGGTCAGTTCTTCAAACAGATAACCGGGAGTCGTGCGCACACCGCTTATGAATCACTCAAATGTTCTGGGAGTGAGACAGCTCACCCTGCACGTGCTTAAATCTTTTGTTGCCTGTAATGGAGCTTCCACCTGAAGGAACTAGAAAAATAAGGGCAAATTGCACTCAAATTAAGTAGTAGGAGAAAGAGAATAATAAAGAACATAGTGGAGGTTAGAAAATTACTAGAGAAAACAAACAAAAAGGAAAGCTGATTATTTGAGAAGAATCAATAAAATTGATCAACCTGTTGGTGGACTGATGAGGAAAAAAAGGGGAAAAGAGAAATGACCAGAGTAAGGAATCACCGTGGATCCTACAGATACCAAAAGATAATAAGTGAATATTCAAAACGTTAATGCCAACAATTTCTCCAGCTTAGATGAAATGGATGACTTTCTTGGAAGACACTAAGCTCACTCAAGAAGAAATGGATAACCTTAATAACCCTACATTTATTACAGAAATCAATATGTAGATAAAAAGCTTCTCATAAAATTCCATGCCAGAGAGCCTCACTGGTAAATTCTACTAAGCTTTTAAGAGAAAATAATAGTAATTTTACACAAGCTCTTCTAGAAAATTAAAATTGGGCTGGGCGTGGTGGCTCACGCCTGTAATCCAAGCACTTTGGAGGCCAAGGCAGGCGGATTACCTGAGGTCGGGAGTTCAAGACCAGCCTGACCAACATGGTGAAACCCCGTCTTTAAAAAATAAATAAATAAAATAAAATTGGGCTAGGTGCAGTGGCTCATTTCTGTAATACCAACATTTTAGGAGGGAGGATTGCTTGAGGCCAGGAGTTTGAGAACAGCCTGGGCAACACAGTGAGACCTTCATCACTATAAAAAATTTAAAAAGTTAGCTGGATGTGCCTGTGGTCCTGGCTACTTAGGAGGCTGACGTGGGAGGATCACCTGAGCGTGGGAGCATGGGAGGTTGATGCTGCAGTGAGCCATGATCACACCACTATACTCCAGCCTGGGCACCAGAGTGAGAACTTGTTTCAGAGAAAAAGGAGAGAGAGAGAGAGAGAGAGAGAGAGAGAGAGAGAGAGAGAGAGAGAGAGAGAGAGAGAGAGAGAGAGAGAGAGACCAAGCAAGCAGCAAACATACATTGAAAATGAGGTGCACTTCCCAACCCATTCTAAGTGGTAAGCACTATCCTAATAACAAACCTGACAAAAACATTATAAGAAAAGACTCTAGGCCAGTAACCTTATGAACATAGATGTAAACCTTCAAAAACATTTAGCAAATCATTTTCAGCATTATATGTAAAAGGTAAAATACCATAACCAAGAAGTGTTTATCCCAGGAAATAAACAAAAAAAGGAAAAAAACAAAGGATTATCTCAATGGATGGCAGAAAAAGCATTCAATCCAATCCAATCCAACCCAATCCAATCCAATCCAATCCAACATACACTCTTGATAAAAACTCCCAGTGATCTAGGAACAGAAGGAAACTTCCTCGGCATGATAAGGGGCATCTGTGAAAACCTACAGCCAATGTCAGACTCGGGGGTGAAATATTAAAACTTTACCCCTAAGATCAGAAACAAGAGAAGGCTGTCCATTCTTACCACCTCTGTTCAACCTTATACTGGAGGTTTCAGCCTGTACAATCAAGCAAGAAAAAGAAACCAAAGCCATCCAGATTGAAACAGAAGATGTAACGGTGGCTTTATGTGAACTATATGATTGCCTATGTAGAAATTGGATGGGACCTGCAAACTAGCTACTGGAACTAGGAAGTCAGCCAGATGCGGTGGCTCACACCTGTCATCCCAGCTACTCAGGAGGCTGAGGCAGGAGAATTGGTTGAACCTGGGAGTTGGAAGTTGCAGTGAGCTAAGATTGCACCACTGCACTCCAGCCTGGGTGACAGAGTGAGATTCCGTCTCAAAAAAAAAAAAAAAAGAAAGAAAGAACTAGTAAGTCAGTTTAGCAGGTTTGAAGTGTGAATATACAGAATCAGTTATATTTCTATATATTAGCAATAAGTGATCAGAAATTGGAATTTAAAATGCCACTTACAATAGCAAAGAAAATGAAAGAAAAGACAAATGCTCGGATAAATCTGACAAAAGATAAGAAAAACGTACACTTTCAGCAACATATATTGCTGAGTGAAATTAAAGATCTAACTCAATGGGGCTTACATAGCATTCTGAGTCAGAAGTCTTGCTATTAAGCTGTTCTATTCATATTGATGTACAGATTCAACAGAATCACAACCAAAATCCCAGAAACTTTTTTTGGTAGAAATTGATAAATGATTCTAAAGTATCTCTGGAAAGGCAAAGGGCCTAGAAACAACTTTGAAATGGAAGAAAGTTGGACGCCTTGGTCTCTAGGGTTTTCATAAAACGACAGTAATAGAGTTAGCACAATGTTGCCTTAAACATAGAGAAATAGATCAGCAGAACAGAACAGAGTCAGAATTAGATCCTTAGAGACATAGACAACTAACTGATTTTCAACAACGGCCCCAAGACGCTTGGCTGTCCAAAGGGTACTCTTTTCAATAAATGATACCGGAACAAGTAGATATCCTTTTTTTTTTTAAAGATGAACTTTGATCTATATTTCTTAGTATACAAAAGTTCACTAAAAATGAGTCGTAGATCCAAATGTAAAGCCTAAAACTAAAAAACTCCTAGAAAAAAAAATAGGAGAAAACATTTGTGGCTTTGTACTAGACAATTATTTCTTATATATGACATTAGAAATGTGATCCATGCAAGAAAGAATTCTATACAAGACAGAGTGGATACATTGGACTCAATCAAAACAAAAAGAACTTCTATTCTTTGAAAGATGCCATCAAGAAAATGAAAAGACAGTCTATATATTGGAAGAAAATATTTGCAAATCACATGTTTGTTTAAGGATTTGTATCTAGACTATATAAAAAAACTCGCAAAACTTAATTATAAAGAGCGCAGTTAAAAAAAATGGGCAAATGGTTTGAATAGACACATCACCACCAAAGGTGTACAAAGGCAAATAAGCACATAAAAAGAAGCTGAACCTCAGTCATCGGGGAAATGGAAATGAGACCTGCAAGGAGACAGAGGCCGCCCGCACCTGTCATCACGGCTGAAACCTAGCAGAGTGATCCTCCCAAGTGTTAGCACATATGTGAGGGAACCAGAACTCTCGTGTGCTGACGGTGGGAAGGTAAAATTGTACAACTGCTTCAGAAAACAGCCCATCAGTTTCTTAAAATAGTAGGCATACATCTACCAAATGTTTCAGCTATTCTGCTTGGAGGTGTCTGCCCAAGAAAATGGAGTCGATACGGCCATACCACGCCTTGCACACAAGTGTCCATAGCAGATGTATTTTTAATAGCCATAAACTGGAAATAATGCAGATGTTTTACAGTTGGAGAATGGATAAACAGATTGTGGCATATTCATGCAATGGAACATGGCTCAGCAATAAAAAGGAATATTCTATGACATGGATGAATCTCAAAGTTATGCTGAATAAAAGAAGCCAGACAAGAAAGTACTTCATGTATGATTCCATTTATAGAAGATTTCTAGTGACAGTAAATCAGTGCTCACTTGAGGACGATAGCTGGGGTAGGAGAAAGTGATTGTGGAGTAGCTCAAGGAGACCTCTGCATGAGGGGCAGAGTCATTACCTTGCCTCTTGTGACAGTTCCAAAACTTATCAAATTGCGCAGTTTACACATGAGCAGTTTATTGTATGTCAGTGATACCTCAATAAGGCATATGACAGTCTTTACCCTGAGCATAATACGTTTGTGTTGTGTGTAATGGAGCTTTAATTCATTTTCTTTGCTGTCCCCTGCTTTTGAAACTAATCATGAATTTAGAAAATGTATAGAATTTTAATGTGCACAGGTGAATTCTGTACTTATATTTCATGGGGGGAAGGGATTTATTGACAGAGAATTCATTTGTCAATTTATTTTCTCATCAAATCTTTACTATGTTCCAAGGATAGTGCTAGGCACTGGAGATTTGATGATCTGCAGAAATAGACTCCCATGCTATTTAGTGAGGGAGAATAACATGAAAGGAATGACACGAACTGATTGTATCACACATGAGATACATGCTCTGAAGGCAAGAGACAGATTTCCAAACACGCAGCAGAAGAATCTATGCCCCTTGGCCGATGGGGCCCAGTGGTGGTTTGGGAAATTCTGGCCTCAAAAAGTGGCACTTGAGTTGCCCTCTGACTGATGCATAGCTGTCATAAGAGGAGGGGCATACACCCCTAGACAGAGTGGCCCTGCAAGGCCTGGGGCAAGAGGAGGTCTGCTGTGTCTCATGTAGAGAGGAAAGGCCTGGACCGGTAGTGCTGGAACTGAGGGGATGCAGAGAGCCAGGCAGAGCCAGGCAGCACAGGGCTGGTGGGCCATTAGTTTGTAAAGGTTTTGATACTTTTCAAATTTTTAAGGGTAAAATGATATGATAAGTTCTGTGTTTTGAAAAATGACAGTTCCAAAGGAAAAAAAAATTAGCTGGAGGCATCACACTACCTGACTTCAAACTATACTACAAGGCTACAGTAATCAAAACAGCATGGTAGTGGCACCAAAACAGAGATATACACTAATGGAACAAAACAGACGCCTCAGAAATAATGCCACACATCTACAACCATCTGATCTTTGACAAACCTGACAAAAACAATCAATGGGGAAAGGATTCCATATTTAATAAATGGGGAAAGGATTCCCTATTTCTGCACTGGCTAGCCATATGCAGAAAGCTGAAACTGGACCCTTCCTTACACCTTAGACAAAAATTAACTCAAGATGGAGTACAGATTTAAACATAAGACCTAACACCATAAAAACCCTAGAAGGAAACCTAGGCAATACCATTCAGGACATAGGCATGGGCAAGGACATCATGACCAAAACACCAAAAACATTGGCAACAAAAGCCAAAATAGACAAATGGAATTTAATTAAACTAAAGAGCTTCTGCACAGCAAAAGAAACTATCTTTAGAGTGAACCAGCAACCAACAGAATGGGAAAAAATGTTTGCAATCTACCAATCTGACAAAGGGCTAATATCCAGAATCTGCAAGGAACTTAAACAAATTTACAGGAAAAAAACAACTTCACCAAAAAATAAGTGAAGGATATGAACAGACACTTCTCAAAAGAAGACATTTATGCAGGCAACAAACATATGAAAAAATGCTCATCCTCACTGGTCATTAGAGAGATGCAAATCAAAATCACATTGAGATACCATCTCACACCAGTTAGAATAGCGATCATTAAAAAATCAGGAGACAACAGATGCTGGAGAGGATGTGGAGAAATAGGAATGCTTCTATGCTGTTGGTGGGAGTGTAAATTAGTTTCACCATTGTGGAAGACAGTGCGGCGATTCCTCAGGGATCTAGAACTGTGCATGCATCTGTAGCAACTGGCAGGGGACTGAGTGGGAGATGAGGGCGCTCGTTAACTTTCTTGACTGTTTGGTTAAGAGGAAGTGATCTCCAGCGAGGGTCAGTGTGATTTTCTTGATAAAGGAGGCTCTAGCAAACTGTATCCCTTTGAATAGCTTTAGGAGAGAATGTCTATGATATTTGTTTGTTCTTTTCCCACATGTTTTAAAGTATGTTTTCTTCCTTCCTGAGAGATGCATCTGGTGTTTGAGGCCAATACGCGTTGCATTGAGCCTGAACAGTTCCTGCTCTGAGAACTTCTTTCATATCCAGCTTATAAATGTATTGATGTCAGGTGTCTAATATTTCCCCTTTGATTCATTTGATAGTGAATGGCTTCTGAGGTCAGGATGGGGACATTGCCAAAACCAACTGATCTCTGCTGTCTCTGTTTTGCAGGTGACATTTGAAAGTCTAGATTTGGTATCATTAAGGCATGTTAGGCATGTCAATGTATAAGTTTTAGAAAGTTCAGGTGCAAATTGAGGACTATTTATGTGATGATTTTGTGAACACACTTGTGTCTCTCCTGGGACTTGCTTTCTCTTTCCCTTTAGAAAATGCTCACAGTGTGCTACGTATCGTGCTAAATGGAGGGAGATGGAGCAAATCCAGTGGGATAGTTATTGCTTATTGGGATACAGTTCCTAAATAACTGCAACAAATGTGAGGAATGTCCTGGGAATTATTTTCCTCATTCAAAGCATTAAAACATGAACAATTGCTCCGTCTTCCCGCCGCCCAAGATGCCCAAAGGAAAGAAGGCCAAGGGGAAGAAGGTGGCTCCGGCCCCTGCTGTCGTGAAGAAGCAGGAGGCCCAAAAAGTGGCGAACCCCGTGTTTCAAAAAAGGCCAAAGAATTCTGGCAATGGACAGGACATCCAACCGAAAAGAGACCTCACCCGATTTGTGAAATGGCCCCGCTGTATCAGGTTGCAGCGGCAGGGAGCCATCCTTTATAAGCGGCTGAAAGTGCCTCCTGTTATTAACCAGTTCACCCAGGCCCTGGACCGCCAAACAGCTATTGACCCGTTAAAGCTGGCCCAGAGGTCTAGAACAGAGACGCAGCAAGAGAAGCAGCAGAGGCTGTTGGCCCGGGCCGAGAAGAAAGCTGCTGGCAAAGGGGATGTCCCCACTAAGAGACCATTTGTCCTTCGAGCAGGAGTTAATGCTTGTTGGGGAGCAAGAAAGCTGAGTTGGTGGTGATTGCAGATGACACGGATCCCATTGAGCTGGTTGTCTTCTTGGCTGCCCTGTGTCAGAAAATGGGAGTCCCTTACTGTATCATCAAGGGGAAGGCAAGACTGGGACGTCTAGTCCACAGGAAGACCTGCACCACTGTCGCCTTCACCAGGCGCTTTGGCTAAGCTGGTGGAAGCTATGAGGACAGACTACAGTGACAGATATGATGAGATACGCTGTCACGGGGGAGGCAACGTCCTGGGTCCCAAGTCTGTGGCTCACATCGCCAAGCCTGGAAAAAGCAAAGGCCAAAGAACTTGAAACTGAATGGGGTGAAATGTACATTGTAGAGTTTTCTGGAAATAAAAATAATTTAAGCAATAAAAAAAAACATGAACAATTCAGTTCTGTCTCCATGTGTGGGAGAAGTAAACTCACCGCTTTTTTCTTTTTATCCTTTTTCTTTGAGAGGATGGTGGGTAGAGAGTGTTATTGTGGGTAGGGGTAGGGATATTGAGGGAAGGGAGAGTGATTTACACACAAGTACACACACAACTATGCATATACATATATACATCTATACACATGTATATATACACATATCTGCATATTTATACAAATGCACACACATATAACATCCATATGCACTTATGGATACACACACGTATGCACACATGTATATACACACATGCATATATACACATACATACACGCTATATTCACATTTATACACATGCATATGTACACATGTATACAGTGCACACATTGTGCATATATGCAGTATATATACACATCTGCATGCACATATCTACAAACACATATGCCTACATGCATGCACAAACATGCACACACATAAACATACATGAACACATGCGTATACACACGTGTATAGATACACGTGTGTGTATGCGTGCACACAAATACATACATTTCAGCTTATGGGCTGAAAGTATCTGGGTTGGTTTGCTTTTCCTCCTTTTATAGTCAGAAGTGGCAGAGCTGCTCAACACAAACTTTTGCCCGTCACTTGTGGAAATGTTGGCGGTGTCACTGACACCGGAATCGGCCGTTTGCGTTTTTCAAGCTGTTTTCAAGTAAGATGGTTCTTCCATCTTTTTTTCCTTTGCTCTAGGTGGTCGTACATGTTGTACCTTTGGGTGTGTGTGAGAATGCCCAAGGGCCTGTGGAAATCGAGTGCCGGACACCACCCCCAGAGTTCCTGATTTCGTAGGACTGGGCCTGGGGCTGAGAATCTGCATTTCTAACAAATTCTCAGGCAGTGCTGGTGCTGCTGGTCCTGGGGCCATGATGGAGAATCACTGACCTAGCCCACTGAGCTCATTAGCCCAGCAGCACCATGACCTGGACCAGCTGGATGATGTGCATAACCGTTTAAGCAGACAGGAGGCCAAGGCATGCTCACCTGGGCGTTTTCTCCACAGGAGGCACAGGCTGCTTGCTCACCTTGGTGTGCCCTCCCCATCCCCATGCTTGACAAGTTTCCTGCTAGTGCCTTCTTAGTTCAAGACAGAGCAGACCCCTAGTGCTCCTTCCTCATGGGCCTTGGAGTGTTTAAACATGGAGGCAGAGAGACAGAAAAGACATCCTGCTTGGATTGGAAGGGGACTCAGAATTTATGTGAAAAATTGGAATCCCATTTGTTTCTGTGCATAATTTTTAAAAATAAAATGAATGTATGTTTTTTTTCATACAACAGAAGAGAAACAATCTCCATTAGGAGGCCAAGCTCAGGAGGTTGTATAAGATTTGATGAAATATGTTACTTAAATTGAGGCACATAAGGAGACATGAGTGAAATATTCAAAATTATGGTTGGGAAGAACTATAACTAAATAAGTATTGAGTGACAAAAAAATGACCAGAAGACGAAGTGACCTTGTTTTAGGTAACGATGCTCTTTAATGTCGATAAAGAAGAGTCCATCAACCATGCTGCCTGGTCGCGGGCGTTAGGGACAGCCGCGGGGAAGAGTCTGGGTTGCCAGTTCAAAAACACAGCTGGGGCTCGGCACGTGGCTCACGCCTGTAATCCCAACACTTGGAGACGCTCAGGCAGGTGGATCACTTGAGGTCAGGAGTTGGACACCAACCTGGCCAACATGGTAAAACCCCACCTCTACTGAAAATACAAAAATTAGCCAGGCCTGGTGGCTTAGGCCTGTAATCCCAGCTACTTGGAAGGCTGAGGTGGCAGGGTCACTTGAAGCCGGGAGGTGGAGGTTGCAGTGAGCATAGATCGCACCACTGCACTCCAGCCTGCGTGACAGAGCAAGACTCTATCTCAAAAAGCAAAACAAAGCCAAAAAAAACACAGCTGGGCGAATGGCTTCCCATCAAGGAAGCAGTTCACGTTGTGGAGTTCAGCTGAGCCATGGCTCAAAGGGTTTTGGTCATCCTTAAACTGGGGACGCCCTTGTCCTCTGAAGGCCTGAAGCAGCCTGCACGGTTCATACTCTCCTTTCGGCAAAACCAAAGACACGTTGCTCAATTTCACTCCAGCATGTGCTCTGCAATTCAGTGGTCAGTTGAGGATCCCTTTGTAAAAACTGAATATGGAGAAAACGATGACAATTTTGACAACACTCCACCCCTAAGTCTCGGCATAGGAGAAAACACTGCATCCTGTAAAGAAAGAGCTGGGTCTGGAGAACCGGCTCCAGCTGGCATGGAAGCTCCTTTTCTAGATCTTTCTAGATATAAGGTCTAGGAATGAGCCACCACACCCACCGTCCTTTTCTAGATGGTTCATTCCCTAGTGACTTTGCTGAAGCCTTCGCTTTCATAAATGGCGTTGGAATCACCTGACAAGGATTTCCAAGCAGCCATCATGAAGACGCCTTAAAAAGCAATGACAGAGTCTCTGGAAACACATGAAACAATGGAATATCTCAGCAAAGAAATAAAACTATGAAAAGGAAATGAAGATTATGGAACTGAACAGAATAATGGAAATAAGACTGGATGGGCTAAAGGTGCTGTAGAGATGGCAGAAGACTGATGAGTGAACTTGATCGCGGACTCGTCAAGGGAGGGGCTCAGTGTGGACAAAGGAGCGAAAACAGACCTCTGAAAGCAAGGGCTGCCCGGGGCTGCACACGCTGTGGAGCAGCAGACAGCGTGGGAACGACGACAGGAGTGCAGCTTCCCTGCTTCCCTTGCCGGCTGCTGGTCTCTCCCTCTGTGTCTCTCTGTGACTCTGTTTCTCCCTATTTGTCTTTCTGTATCTGTGACATCCTCCACCTCTCCGTCTTTCTCTCTCTCTCTGAAAGGTCAGAATCACAGGAGGCCTTCAGTGCCTGTTTTGTTTCTCTTGGGAGAAGAATGAATGCCACCCTGTGAAATCCGTGGCTCTTGCGGATGCCTGCATGAAGGACGGGCAGTGGACAGGGGCCTGATGTGGGCTGCGGGAGCAGGCCAGCCTCTTAGGGGGAAACCCAATTTGGGGCCTGCGATTTTCCTTAGCGATAGGGAGGCAGGAGCTGTAAGCAGAACTTACAGGCGGCCCTGGATGAACTGATATCCATGCGCAGAAGAAACTGAGCCTGGACCTGCAGGTGAGCAGTCCTGGGAGAGAGCTGAGCAGCCCATGGGCAGCTGGCCACAGGCAGAGCCAGTGGCAACAGGAGGCAGCGATCTGTCCCAACAGGGAGGGGTGAAGCTTTTAAGGTAAAACCAAGACAATCTCTATCATTTTGTCTACAGTGATTATGTTTCTGAGTCTTCTTCGGGATAGTTCCTGACTTAAATATCCAGTTCTCACATTAGAGCGATTATATTACTTTTTGCTTCTAGATGCTATGTCAGCATCATTCAGCTTCGCCTTTGGTCGCCATAATCAAGTGATTTATGGTACTTGGGAGTGTCACAGGCACAGGTCCTTAGTTCATTAATTCACAAATAATACACCTAGTGCCTGTCTATATATGCCATCTGTTAAGATACAACCTCAGCCAAACGGACAAAATACGCTGCAGCTGGAGCATGTATTGTACAGTACAGAGTCAGATTCTGTAAACACCACACAGAAATTAATGAGACAGTACATTTACAGTGGTGGGTGTTATGGAGGAAAACAGCAGGTGGGGGGTGGGAAGTGCCAGCACCTGGGGCAGTGTTGCAGGCCTACATCAGGTCACCTACATCAGGTCACCAGGGAGGTGCTACTGAGAAGTGACATGAACAGAGACTTGATGAATGGGAGCGAAGAAAGGAGTGGCGTGAATAGGGAGTTCCAGAAGGCACAGGCCAGTGAGAGTGGGGAGGTGTTAGCTGGCTGATTAGGTCAAGGAGGGGATGAGGGAGCGATTGTGTAGAATCTGCTTGGCCATTCGAAGGACTTGGCCTTTTATTGTTAACTTTTTTTTTTTGCTTTTTTAGAGGCAGGGTCTTGTTGTGTTGCCCAAGAGGGAGTGCAGTGGCGGATCACAGCTCACTGCAGCCTTGAACTCGTGGGTTCCAGTGATCCTCCCAAGTGGCTGGGACTACAGCATGCATCACCATGCCCAGCTAATTTTTAAATTTTTTGTAGAGTAAGTGTCTTGCTATGTTGTCCTGGCTGATCTTGAACTCCTGGCTTCAAGCAATTCTCCTGCTTTGGCTTCCCAAAATGTTGGGATTACATATAAGGTCTAGGCATGAGCCACCGTGCCCAGCCTACACCTTATTTATTAGAGCAGTTTTAGGTTTCCAGAAGAATGAGCCAACAAAAGTACAGCGTTCCTATATACCCCCTTCTTTCAGCCTATCCACTTTCCCCCATTATTAACACCCTACATTAGTATGGTGCACCTGTTAAAACGGATGGGCTGATACCGATACTTTATTATTAACTAAAGGCCATAGTTTCCATCAGGGTTCACTCTGTGTTGTATGTTCTGTGGGTTCTGACAAGTGTATAACATCACGCAGAGTAGGTTCACTGCCCTGACCTCCTCTATGCTCTGCCTACTCATCCCTCCCTCGCCTCAACCCCTATTGATGTGGTGGTTGTTTTTTTCTTTTTTTTTGAGACGGAGTTTCGCTCTTGTTACCCAGGCTGGAGTGCAATGGCGTGATCTTGGCTCACCGAAACCTCCGCCTCCTGGGTTCAGGCAATTCTCCTGCCTCAGCCTCCCGAGTAGCTGGGATTACAGGCATGCGCCACCATGCCCAGCTAATTTTTTGTATTTTTAGTAGAGACGGGGTTTCACCTTGTTGACCAGGATGGTCTGGATATCTTGACCTCGTGATCCACCCGCCTCAGCCTCCCAAAGTGCTGGGACTACAGGCTTGAGCCACTGCGCCCGGCCCCCTGTTGATGTTTTTACTGTCTCCATAGTTTTTTTTAAATTTACATTTACTGATTTATTATAAGAATATTGCAAAGGCTGTAATGAAGCGACATGTAGTGTGGGCTACTGGGGAACGGTTACACAGCTTCCATGCCCTCCCTGGGTGCGCCCCCCTCCAGGAACCTCTATGTGTTCAGCTGTGTGGAAGCTCCAAAAGTTTTGCCTTTTCCAGAATGTCATATAGGTAGAACCACCCATTCTGTAGCCTTTCTGATCGGCTTCTATCACTTAGCAATATGCATTTAAGGTTCCTCCATATTTTTTTTGTTTTTTGAGACGGAGTTTCACTTTTGTTACCCAGGCTGGAGTGCAATGGTGCGATCTCGGCTCACCGCAACCTCTGCCTCCTGGGTTCAGGCAATTCTCCTGCCTCAGCCTCCCGAGTAGCTGGCACTACAGGCACGCACCACCATGCCCAGCTAATTTTTTGTATTTTTAGTAGAGACGGGGTTTCACCTTGTTGACCAGGTTGGTCTCGATCTCTTGACCTCGTAATCCACCCGCCTCGGCCTCCCAAAGTGCTGGGATTACAGGCGTGAGCCACCGTGCCCGGCCCCTCCATATTTTTCTACGGATTGATAGCCCACTTATTTGTATCTCTGAATAATCCCATTGTATGATGTACCACCGTTTTCTCTGCATTCACCTACTGAAGTACATCTTGGTTGCCTCCAACTAATGGCAATGATGAAGAAAGTTGCTATAAACAAATGCCTGCAGGCTTTTGTGTGGACGTAGGTCTTTAGCTCCGGGTGGGTAAATATGATGCCAAGGAGCTCAGCGGTGGGATCACACGGGAGGCCTACGTTCAGCTTTGTTGGGGACTGCCCAGCTGCCTTCTAGTGGCTGCACCATTCTGCCTTCGCACCAGCACTGAGTGTGAGCTCCAATGCTCTCCATGCTTGTCAGCACTTGGTGTTGACAGTCCTGTGCATTGTGGCCATTCTGACAGGTGCGCCGTGGCATCTCCTTGTTTTAATTTGCATTACCTTCATAGCACATGATGTTGGACATCTTTTCTTGTGCTATTTACCATCTGTGTATCTTTGTTGGTGTCTTCAGCTCTTTTGCCCATTTTTAAAAGGGAGTTGTTTTCTTAATGAGTTTTAAGAGTTCTTTGTATATTCAGAATACAAGTTATTGATTAGATGTGTTTTGCAAATATCTCCTCCCAGTCGGTGGCTTGTCTTTTTGTTCTCTCAAGGACTTTGGCTTTTCCTGAGTGAAATGGGGAGCTTTTAACGGTTTTGAGCTGAGCAGTGACATTACAGGCAAATTATAAATAATGATAGTAGCACGAACCAAATGGAATTCTTGTGTATACATTAGCAGCCTTCTTTTTAAGTAATGAAGATCATTTTTTCTAAACGGTTTTTAAAAAACATGTTTCCCAAGTACAGATTGTTACACAGCTTGTTCACAGCTATGGCCCTATTTATTTCAGCCCACACTGCTGATACTTGAGTTGTGGGTGATAATGATCTTTTTGTCACCTTTTTATTACTCACAGATAATATGAAAGTCCCAACTGGCCCATCTTTCACGCAAGAGGCTTTTACAGCCTACAAGCGTCCTTGGCCAACGCTTCCTGCCCCCTCTTCCTACCATGTCGCTCTCTCTAGGGCAGGCCCAACTGCTATTTATAGAGGGCTGTGCTTAACTGTGGATGTCCTCAGCTGTTTCCAGTTTCCTCATTTCACTTTCTTCCTCTGAGTGAATGGTTCCCTCCTGCTTCAACATCTCCTTTTCAAAATGAGCCTGCCTCTTTGCATGCCTTAAAATCCCCAAGTTAATCTGGATGAAAACAGATTCCTTCCTAGGTGGTAGGTTTAGTCTCCTCTTAGATGGCTCTGAGGCTTGAACTTGCATTCAATGCAGCTTCTTGGGCAGATGAACCAAAGGCAGATTCTTGAGTGGGCGGGGCCAGGAACGAGGCCAAGCATGACTGTGGGGCCCCCGCTGCTGCCCCCTGGCTTCACTGTGTGTGGAGCTGGACAGCAGGGATATACTTCGGAAGTAAATCTGAGCAGCGGAGGCAAACAAACTCAGGGCCGCCATCAAAAACCCCAGACATCTGAGAACACCCGTGTGAACAGTGGAGTAGCACTGGGGACGGCAGGGACAGGAGCTCTCGTTCTCACGGAGGTGCCTTGCTCAAGGGTAAGATGTCGGGTTGTTGGTGAGGCAGAGAGTAGATACGGGAGGTGGCATCTCAGCAGAGAGCAGACTGCTTGTGCTCAGGATGGACATGACCCTGCCTTGTTTAGAAACTCACCCAGTGACTACACAGCCAGCACCCACCTTGGGTTCACTAGCACATTTCTGTCAGAGGCCACAGCCTTCCTCACAGGTGTCTTTAACAAAGGGCAATATGAAAATAATCACCAACCGTACTGAAGTGCATTCAGCGGGAGAGGGAACGTGCCAATGAGTCCGAAACAGCAGAGCAAAGGAGCCTGATAAGAAAGTCATCAGCAGCTCCAAATTCACAGAACGCCAGGCCACAATTTACAGTCTGTTTCCATTAGGTCACAGGCATGAAGGTGTAAGACAGAAGACGATTATTCCACGTGAACAGGTGAAAGAACCATCTCCGACCCCAAGACTCGACTCCAGTTGTCTTAGGAATCTGTACTGCCGCGTAGCTCCTTCAAGGGCACATGGAAGTGGCAAGATGTCACCTGTGCCCATCCCAGCTGCACTTGCTTCCTGGGGGTCTGCATCGCCGCAGCCTGACCTTGAGGGGTGGTGGGGCACGTGCTGTTTCCCAAATACACCTGCCATGTTTTCACCTAATAACCGGGCGAACAAAATACGACTCAGTGGAGAAATGTATTCTCAGTTATCTGATGAAGTTTTCTCCTTAAATATTTTGTTATCCATTTTTGGCACTGGTATGAATTTGGGACTGTTGCCACCAGCTCTGGGATTTAAAATGCGCTTTTGGAGTTTGTGAGAACCAAGCCTCAGGGGATGCGTGAGTCAGCTGAAGCACTGCAGTCTTGCTGGTCTCTCTGACATTTCATGTCTCTGGCATATCTGAATTTAGGTTGGGAACTGGAGGTTTGGTACACGTGTGTCTATTACTACCCTTTGTAATCTGGCCAGTTCCATACTCACGGAGATAAGTCCCAGATGGCTGCAGCATTTCATTTAGAGTTGGGCTCTGGGATTTGTTGAAGAAGGAATGCAAAAGAGAAACATGCTTTATTTAAGGTTTAAATTTCTTCCAGTGAACGACTTGCTTATTATTGCTAAAGAGTTTTGGGGGAGCAGCTTACTTATCTGGTATTTAACACTCAAATCCTTGAAATTTCTGCCTGTTGCTTCATGTTTTCCAGTGGATTTGGAAGAAGAGTTTACCTGGAGATTTCCAAGGTAGCTCCACTGACCTACATTTTCACTCCATTTAACATTATTGACTGTGGATCGAGCCCAGAGAGCTGTGAAAGAGCGTAATTCCTGATCAGAAGACAGCGGCAGTTTAATCAGAATAAAGCAGCAACTACCATGTAATTAAAAATTAGATGAACCATTGAATGCTAAGGAGACTTTTAGAAGGTGAACTTAGGAAACTTACCACTGCCCCTTGGCATGGCATGGTGCGGATCTGCCCCACAGAGACCCCAGCACACTGGCAGCCCAGCTGTCTGAGGACTGTTTTGTAAGAGGGTAGTCAGGCTGGCTTGAGGGGAGGAATCATAGATTGGGAGTGGTCATCGTCTTCTCTAATGTGTTTAATAATCCTTGCACATGGGACAGCATTCAAAGGGTACAGCAAGTGGAGAGTGAACAGCAAATTTCCCTCGTCCCCTGTCCTCCATGCCCAACTCGGTCTCCCTGTGGGGAACCCTCGTTAAGTGTCTGGCATATGCTTGCAGAGATGGCGCCATGCATGTCTAAACACCTACATAGGTTTTCTTCCTGCTTTTTAAAAGAAACCACAAAAGGCAGATAGTATCCACACTGTTCCGCATGTTCCCTAACCCTCCAAACGTAACTTGGAGATTGTAACGTATGAGGATGTAGAGCTGCCTCTTTTTTAAAGGCTGTGTGGGACTGGCGACAGTCTGTGGAAGCATTAGAATTCATTTAATCTGTCCTCTAGATTCTTTCCAGTCATTTGCTATTACACTGTGTTCTAATTTTAGATGCCACCAGGCAGTTCTCCAGGTTAGGGGCCAGGCAGAAAACAGATAGATGGCATGTAAACAGAGGTGGTTGATGAGACTATTCATGAAGTGAGGGCAGGAATAAGGACAACCCACAGGAGATGTGGAAGCACCCTGAAAAGTCATTAACTCTCCCTGGCCCCGAAGGGAAAGGTCGGGGGAAGCAGGGTTACTCCAGCCAGTGAGACCTGCCTGACAGGAGCCATGGTCGTCCCCCCGTGGTATGTTGCTAAACGTTTCACACCTGGCTGTCCGCAATGGGGGCCCTGGCGTGTACTGCCTGCTGATGGTGAATGCTTCACACCTGGCTGTCCGCGATGGGGGCCCTGGCGTGTACTGCCTGCTGATTTCCGTGCCATTAAGTACTTCCACTGGGTTTTCAAGGCACCAGCATGATGGGCTGAGACCCCCACAGTCCCCTGTGAGCCAGCTCCAGTGTTTACCGCCCTAGACCCCTGCTTCCTGCTAGGGTCCCCTGTTGGCTCAACCCTACCAGAAGCCAGAGAGCAGGGAAGCCTGGTTGATGCAGTCCTCAGAGGTCAGTGAAACACACAGGCTGTACAGTTTTGGACCGGTCATTTCAGCTCTCTGAGGCCCTGTTTTCTCATCTGTAAAATACCAGAATTACCTCAAACGTTTTCTATGAACCTTTATTAAGTTTCTTTCTTTCACTTGCTCTGTGATGAGTGAATCTGGTGACCTAAGTGGGTTAGGTCATTTAGTGCACAGTGGTTATTTAATGTGAGATATCTTTGGTCCTGCAGTTAGGGAGCTTATGTTTAATGAGGGAGATAAGATGTACACAAGCAGGTCCAGCCATGTTGTAGGTCTAGCTGTGGACAGAACCATACGTCTTCGGAGGAGGAAGTAATCTTTCGTAGCTGGGGTGATGATGTTGTTGATGGCGAAGACCTGGGGTGACCTTCGCTCTGTGGTTGGGAGTCTGAATGATTCTCCAAGTGGGAAAAGACAGAACACTTCTAGATTCACTGTACACATACACTACGTTCTCTAAGTATGTCTCCAGGGAACGTGTCAGAAATCCAAATTCTTGAGTTCTGCCCCAGCTACGGAATCTATGTTACTCCACGACATTCTGATGCACGTAGATGTTTAAGAAACACTGAGCTATACCATACCAGTGGTTCCCAAACCTGGCTGAAAATCAGAATCAGATGAAGACTTTAAACACGTGCACGCTAACACTAGGCTCCCGGGCTGTACTTCAGACCTACGCAGAATCAGAATCTCCCTAGGGAGCTAATACTTCCCAGATGTGACTATTTTCTACTGTTGACCTTAATTGTTGAGGTAACATTGAACCTATTTAATTATTTGCCTTGTTGATACTGCCCGTTCTTCCTTCCCTAGTGGTTTTTTCCATCACTCTTTCAAAGTCCGAGAGTCTTTAAATTCTGAGTGTGGCAGCTCTCTCATTCCGCTCTTTGCTTCGGTTGAGGTAGAGATGATTGTTTTTGACCTGAGTAGTTGGTAGGAAGTTGAGATGAAAACTGGACGGCTATGGATGCTTCTGGAGTCTGAGCTTCATGCTGCTTTGTGATTAACTTGTAGCAAATTTTCACATGATACACACCACTTATCAAATATTAAGTACAAAAGCTGTATTTTGAAGGAAAATCATGATTCTGGGACTGTCTGTGCCTCTGCCTGGTTAGCGTTCTTGATGGAAAAGCCTGGAGTTTATTACAGAGGATAATTTGGCACAGGACTCCTCAAAAGTGAACTGGGCAGAGTTGCTGGTCATTTGAGGCCTGAGTTTTCTGAATATTTCTAGAGACTACATGAAAAAGGAGACCCCCTGCCCGTCTTTGGTGACTGTAAATAAAGCTGTGAACATGGTCGTACGTGGCTTTCAGTGGACTGTGCTTTCATCTCGTGGGTAAATACCTAGGAAAGGAATTGCTGGTCTTGGGGTAGAGGCATGTTTAACTTTGCAGGAAACTGCCAGTTTTCCAAGCACACCATTTACACCCCTTAGTCGTGTCTGGGAATTCCAGTTACTTTACATTGTTGCCAACGCTTGATATACTGTCAGCCCTTTCTGCTGATCCATTCTGGTGCGATGCAGTGTTATCTGTGGTTTTCACTTGCATTTCCCTAATGACTAAAGAGGTTGAACACTGTCCAGTGCTCACTGACCATTTGTTCCCACAGCTTCTTTGGTGAAATAGTAAAGGGACTTTCAACCATCTTCTTTGTATCATAATATTCCAAACACATTTTTCCACCGGACCCATGATCTCGGATGCCCTTTCTCCTTCGCCTCCTTGAGAACACCCTGGACTGCTAAAATGACATACCTTTGAGACGTGGTTCCATCTGCCTCTTCACCCTTCCAGGCCCAACTCAGACGTCACCTTTTAAGCTGTTTAAGCCTCTGGCCCTGCCCTATCTCTGCAGAATTTAGGTTTGCCTCTGCCGTGCTTCTGTGGTGCTGAGTCTACATCTGTTTGTGTGCAAGCTTCTGTGTTTCACCGAGGGCAGTTCCTGGTTACACTCTTAGCATCCACAGTGCTTAGGCCATCATCTGCCGTGGAGTCTAAGCCCAATGTTGCTGGATTAATTTATTACCCATTTCCTCCTCTCAGCTGCTCTATGCAAAAAGATAAGCGTTAGCCTTAAATCAGGGACAAGGGCATAGATCCAAGGGGGGTCAAGTGACTTGTCGAATGTGACACAACATATTTGTTACACAGCTAAGTTTTGACTCTTTGACATTACAGTTTTCCAAAGAGGTATGTTTTAGGTACAGGGTATGTTGACCTAGCTTGCTACCAGTACCCATGTACATGTACAGAAATATTTTCCAAGGGATATGCAGGCACAGGATGGTTTTAAGGGAATCCATTTCCAGACCCTCAACTTATATACACACTCACCTAAAACTGACTCGCCTTGGAAGGCGCCTGAAGCAATGGGAGACATGAAGCTGGCTTGGCCGCCCCATCTCCCTCTCACAATGGCCATTCTCCCACTTCATACAGAAAGGCAGACTTTTCACCTATCATCTTCCTGAGGTGCACTGCTGCAAGATGGAAAACTTCCAGGCTATGTAACAAAGGGACAATTAGAAATATTCATGGTGTTAAGAAGTCAATGACTTTAACGACTGGAATTTCGCAACTCAGGGGTTTCCACTTCTTAGCTTTCACGGAAATCAAAGGAGACCTAATCAAGTTGTTAATAAATGATTTAAAACATTTTTAACTTACGATAGACCATATCTGGACTTTGGCTATGTAGCTCAGAAGGCTTCAAAGAGTTAAGTTATATCATAACAAAACTCCTTCCATTTTCATGTATTTATTTTTGTGAACAAAGTTTCTCAGGGTTTGCATAAAAATCCCCCAAGATAGGAAAAGAAGTGATGCTAGGCCACACCTCACAAAAAGTGATGGTCATTCATGGACAAGTGAACAAACCAACGAACAGAAGCAGCCCCATCCATTTCATCAAAAACATCCATTTCTGGCTGGGTGTGGTGGCTCACGCCTGTAATCCCAGTACTTTGGGAGGCTGAGGTGGGTGGATTGCTCGAGCCCAGGAGTTCAAGACCATCCTGGGCAACATAGTGGACCACCATCTCTGGAAAAAAAAAAAAAAGAAATATACTTCCAGATAAAATTTTGCTTTTTATATGTAATTAAAGAAAACTGTAACATACTGTTTCCATCATTTGTGTACTCACAATAGTTGTGTTAGCTCAGTTCAGAAAAAAATCAGAGCAATTAAATTCTTATGGTTTAATACTCTTAACGGTAGAGTCAATTACCATTATCTGTGGTAGTTATGTTCTAGAAAGTTCCCTGAATCATTGAATTACTGACACATGCAACATTGCTCCTAGGAGGAACAGAGGGTTAGGATCCTTTAAGACTCTGGCCATAACATTTTGCCAACCAATCAATATATAACCTTGTTTTATGTGTATTTTTGTTTGAAGATAGCTTTAATATGTTTCTTACAATTCGTTAATTATATGCAGTATTTCTTTATAATAAAACACTGTGTTTCAGTTACAGCATTATGAACTCCTCTGATGGTACCAGTTCAATTCTCAGTCATAAGTACATACATGCACAGAGTACACACATATAGTACTCACATAAAAGAGTACTGTGAACATACTTTATACTGTATAGTACAGTAATCACAATAAAGTCTTGAAAAAAGCATTAAGAGTGAGCATTTAGAGTTTTATAAACACATTACTTAAAACCTTACTGTGGATGGAGCTACAGGATGTGTGATGCTCAGTGCTCTGTGGTTTACCCTACCTATCTTATCTTGCCCCGTGAAAATCAGAGGCTGATGGAACTTACTCTGCGCAAGAGAAAGATGTCAGTAAGGGCAGCACATTGTGATTTGGCAGAGCTACCTTAGGAGTTTGTCTTTTGCAACTTGTTGATGGTGTTGGCAACTCTCTCTCAAACTGGCTAGAAAAATTGGTTCGGCCTTGTCTGCCTGGCTTTTTGCCTCAAATCTTTAAGCATATCAGAGTAAGGGATAAAGGCAGTGGAAGTGAGGTGCTAAAATGCAAGGCTGTGTTCAAGCACAGGGTCACATTCTTCCATGTCATTGAAAATTTTTTCCAAGGCAGAATTCCATTTGGGTATTTTGGCCACTGTGAGAGGGAATCTTGGGGTGACTTCCATTGCTGACTTTGCGGCCATGTTTTGCCATCTCATCCCCATCTTTGTGGTTTCTTTCTTTCTTTCTTTTTTTTTTGAGACGCAGTTTCGCTCTTGTTACCCAGGCTGGAGTGCAATGGCGCGATCTCGGCTCACCGCAACCTCTGCCTCCTGGGTTCAGGCAATTCTCCTGCCTCAGCCTCCCAAGTAGCTGGGATTACAGGCCTGCGCCACCATGCCCAGCTAATTTTTTGTATCTTTAGTAGAGACGGGGTTTCACCATGTTGACCAGGATGGTCTCGATCTCATGACCTCGTGATCCACCCGCCTCGGCCTCCCAAAGTACTGGGATTACAGGCTTGAGCCACCGCGCCCGGCCTATCTTTGTGGTTTCTACTGCCTTCTCTAGCAAAATTTCCTCCATGTCTTCTTCCTTCATGTCGCTGAAACCTTCTCCACTTATTTACTGTGCAATATGCATTATGTTTTTGACATTTTAAAAAATATTTTCCGTAACGCCGTCAAAGCCTTGAAGTTTTCACAGTCTGGCAAAACGTTTTTCCAGCAGTTATTGGTAATAGCCTGCTTGATGCTGTCCCAGGCTGTGCCAACATAATCAGTAACATTGCATATAGTGAGTGATTTCCAGTAGTCTATCATGGTGGCTTCCTCGCTGGTGTCAAGAACCTCACAAGCTTTACATAGAGTTCCCTCGTGTAGTGTGCCTTGAAAGTTGTGTGCCTGATTGAGGGGCTAAATGCAAGATGTTGTACTGGGGGCATGAAAAAAACTTCTATGTTGGGGTAAGCATTTTCACGTTATTCATGGCAATGAACTGGGGCATTCATTATCCAAAATTAGTAAGACCCAGAAAGCAAGGTTTTTGCCCTGGAGATACTGTTCAACTTCCGGAATGAAGCAGTGGTGGAACCAATCCCAGAATATTTCAGATGCCATCCATGCTTTTCGGTTCCACCTCCAACGGACTGGCACAGTTCAGGTTTCTTCCTCTAAGCGCTGTGGGTTTTGGGCTCTGTACACCATTAGAGGTTTGCACTTAAAGTCACCCTTGGTGTTGGGGCACAATAGCAAGGTTGCATGGTCTCTGAATGCTTTAAAGCCAGGGGCTTGTATGGCCACTTGCATTACATAGGTTTGTTTGCCAACATTCTTATAAAACAAGACAGTCTCATCAGCATTGAAAACCTGCTCAACATAACCCTTTTCATGTATAACACTTAGCAGGCATTTTAAAAATTCTTCCACAGCCTCCTTATCTGCAGAATCTGCCTTGCCTGCAAGTTTAAAATTTGATTTCATGCTGTACTGCCTTTTGAAATGTGCCAGCCAGCCTGGACCAGCTGAGAAGGGTTTAACATTTTCCTGACCTTGGGTAACATGGCTGTACATTTCTTTAGCTTTCAGCCTCATAATACTGTCCACTACACTTTTTTTAAAAAATTATTGATTGTCATCTCATGAATGACATCTCATCCACAAATTTAGCTGCTTTTCCATCTTTTCCATGGCTTCGTCACGCACTATAGATATTACTTTAGCACTTTCTGGAGCAGCCTCACATACAGATCAGCGGATCCCCACTTCCTCTTTGTGGATGTACCGTACTGTTGATTCATTAACATTGAACTCACCGCCAACAGCACTGTAACTCATGACTGAATGAAGCTTATCTAACACATGACACATCACAGCCTTCTTGTAATTAGGGACATTAGCCAGCATTTCAGCACTACGCTTGGGGGCCATTTGAAACAGAGAAATCACCATGGGAAAAGCACAGAAGTCTGAAAAATGTGACACTAAGTAGACTGAGAAGGACATATGTTTACACAATAAGAACTAAAACAGGCCCAGGCCCGGTGGCTCACACCTATAATCCCAGCACTTTGGGAGGCTGAGGCGGGTGGATCACAAGGTCAAGAGATCAAGACCATCCTGGTCAACAAGGTGAAACCCCGTCTCTACTAAAAATACAAAAATTAGCTGGGCATGGCGGTGCGCTCCTGTAGTCCCAACTACTCGGGAGGCTGAGGCAGGAGAATTGCTTGAACCCAGAAGGCGGAGGTCGCGGTGAGCCGAGATCGTGCCATTGCACTCTAGTCTGGGTAACAAGAGCGAAACTCCATCTCAAAAAAAAAAAAAAAAAAAGACCTTAAGAAGGCATAGCATGGCCTTGTTCAAGCTCAGCTGGGAACATACACAAGGTGATCCAAAGTTTTCACAGTTCTGCATGTGTCCATATATGACTGACTGAAAGTGTTTCCAGAATTGATTTTTGGTTACACACACTTCTTTTTTTTTTTTTTTTGAGATGGAGTTTCGCTCTTGTTACCCAGGCTGAAGTGCAATGGCGCGATCTCGGCTCACCGCAACCTCTGCCTCCTGGGTTCAGGCAATTCTCCTGCCTCAGCCTCCCAAGTAGCTGGGATTACAGGCACGCGCCACCGGGCCCAGCTAATTTTTTTATCTTTAGT
>CM052648.1:191615750-191630548 GCA_028533165.1 Leontopithecus rosalia
GGCAATTCTCCTGCCTCAGCCTCCCAAGTAGCTGGGATTACAGGCACGCGCCACCGGGCCCAGCTAATTTTTTTATCTTTAGTAGAGACGGGGTTTCACTATGTTGACCAGGATGGTCTCGATCTGTTGACCTCGTGATCCACCCGCCTCGGCCTCCCAAAGTGCTGGGATTACAGGCTTGAGCCACCGCGCCCGGCCACACACACTTCTTAGCAAGTAGCTGACTTCGTAGACTCTTTGAATGATGATTGACTACATTTGTAGACGTCACTTGTCAAAAAAGATAGTTTGTTTTAAGCATAGATTATATGAGGATACAACTTTTTGGGTGAAGTTGAATGGAAATGAGTTAAAGGAGAAAGATTTAATGTCTGACTTGTTCGGAAACTTTTTAGATGGAGAAATGGACATTATGTTCCTATTCTATTTAGATTCTACTGGATATGATTTTTATAAAGGATGTAAGTTTAATTTAAAAATGTCATCAGTATGGCAGAAATTACATCCCTTGCAACTATTTAAAACTAAGAAGAAAAAATTTAGGTATTGCCTAGATATGTGATACATAACTTGAAAATTATTTTGAAGCAAAGAGAAAAATGGATTAGGAGGTAGCTTTGCTTTTGCCATTCCACTGAAAAAATGTTCAATTTTGATGGAAACATGTCAGAACTTGGTTGTAGGCATTTTTCAACTGTAGAAAGAAAAAAGCCTCATTTCATCCCTTTTGGCATTTCTGAACACGTGGCTTTGATGTATAATTTTAAAACACCTGAGTGCCATGAAATGAAACCACAGTATTCCTGAGTAGCCTGGTGAAATCTGATTTTTCTCCCCTAGTACAGAAGGACAAAAATGTCTTTAATGTCCTCAAATGCTAGACTTCTAGACGATGCATTGGTTTAAATATCAACACTTCATGTCTTCACATATAGCTTGGAACAGAAATTTTCTTACAGTAAAATAATCCTGAGAGTTAAAAAAACAACTTTTTGTATGCCTCAGGCTTCTTAGAATTTGTTCTTTTTTTCTTTTTATTGCGTTTTAGGTTTTGGGGTACATGTGCAGAACATGCAAGATAGTTGCATAGGTACACACGTGGCAGTGTTTTGCTGCCTTCTGCCCCTTCACCCATATTTGGCATTTCTCCCCATGCTATCCCTCCCCCCATCCCGCTGTTCCTCCCCTATTTCCCCCAATAGACCCCAGTGTGTGGTACTCCCTTCCCTGTGTCCAAGTGTTCTCATTGTTCATCACCCGCCTATGAGTGAGAATATACGGTGTTTCCTTTTCTGTTGTTGTGTCAGTTTGCTGAGAATGATGTTCTCCAGATTCATCCATGTCCCTACAAAGGACACGAACTCATCATTTTTGATTGCTGCATAATATTCCATGGTGCATATGTGCCACATTACTGGGTATATATCCAAAGGACTATAAATCGTTCTACTATAAGGACACATGCACACGAGTGTTCATTGCAGCACTGTTTACCTGGAACCAACCCAAATGCCCATCGATGATAGACTGGACTGGGAAAATGTGGCTTCTTACAATTTTCTAGTAATTGGTACCGTTCCTGGTTTCCTTAGTTTTTTGCTGTGGGTAAGGTCCAAACACCTTCCACGTGTTGCTGGTGGCTCTCCAAATTCTACCCTGGACTAAAGCACCAGGCAGTCTGCAGGCACCTTCCTGCGCTCCTCGACTGTGGTGGAGGCTCCATAGGATACAATTTCTTCTCTGCTGACTTACTGGCTTTCATGTTAGCTGTCTATTTCGGTTAATCATTCATGAAGTACGGGGCTTATATTTGGAAAAAGGAACCACTGCACCTTAATCCCAACAAGCATAATTTACGTCGCTCATTTTAAGTCATCGCATTAGAGTAATAACCGCTCTCTCCATGAGCCTTGGCTTGAAAGAAGGGAAGAAATCCCAGGTTCTCTTCCAACAATCGGGGGTCACTCAAGCCGCCCGAGTTCTCCAGGGCCCCTCTGGGCCGGGCTGCGTTGACTCGGGAAAGGCCGAGGATGAGGCGCCGAGAGGCGGCGGCATCTGCACGCGGAGCTGGGCCGGTGCGCTGTGTCTGCGGGGCGAGGCCAAGAACCTGACGCAGGGAGGCCGCCTCCCTGCAGGAGGAGGCGGCAATGGCCGCGCGTGGGGCCGACCGTCGGGCTGCGTCCACCGGACTCGCGGGGTAGCCGGCAGAGGCTCCGTCCGGGACGGGGGAGACCCGGCGTTAGGCGGAAGACGGCCCGCGCTGGCCGGGGGGGCGCGGTCTGAAGACGTCACTTCCGGCTCCGAGGCTGACTTCCTGGTGCGGAAAGGGGCAGAGATTGGTGCAGCACGGGAGGAGGCAAAAAGGGTGAGGAGAAGCAGGGCCGAGCGGGTCGGCGTCGGCGGGGCGGGCTCGCTCCAGGCCGCCGGGGGCCCCGCCAGGGTGGCCCGCGGTGTTGGGAGCGCGCGCCGTGGGCGTCGCTCGGCCTTGTGCGCGGCAGCCCCGCCGCCGGCCGCGGCGCTCAGCGCTTGTGCTCTGTGTTGCAGGTCTACCCGGAGCCCCGGAGCGAGAGCGAGTGCCTGAGCAACATCCGCGAGTTCCTGCGCGGCTGCGGGGCCTCCCTGCGCCTGGAGGTGAGCGCGGGCGGCCGCGGGCCGAGGGAGGGGCCGGGAAGACGGGCTTGGACCGGGGTGGGGGCCTCGCTCCTGCCCGACGTCTCCTCCGCGCCCGGGTCCTACCCTCCCCGGCCGCTCGGGGGTTCGGGATGTGTGGAGCGGGGCGTTGCGGGTCCGGGTAACGGCAGGGAGGGGGCGGCGCGCGGGCCTCCCCCAGGGCAGGGTGAGTCCGCGTGGGGAACTCCAGACCTTGCCCTGGCTCCGGTGAGGAAGACTGGTTCCGGTCGCTCGTGGTGCAGGTGACCATTGGTCGGGGGTGCGAACCGATTTCGTGGCACCCGCTTCAGCCCGAGCTCTGCTTTTAGGGGTTGTCATCCAGGGCTCGCATGTAGGTCTGGATCAGGCCTTACAATCCTCAGCAGGTGATCAGGCAAAGTCGTGCGGAAATAAAATGGGCCAGCCCTCCGCCCGCTTCTCCCAGCCGCGCTGCTGTCTCTGCTTTTTCTTTCTGAGACCAGAAATTCGGTGTTTTTTCTGTGCTCCCAACTTAATGTTCAGGTTAGAGAATTCACATTAACCAGTATCGGAGGTTTAGAAAACATGCTTTCGGGGAACTTACTGGGCAGGGTCTCGATTCCCTGTTGCAAAATGTTGTCGCTTGTCTAAACATTGTCGTTCCAGTCTTTCAGTGGCAGTTTCTGGGAATTTAACTCTTTTTATTTTACTATTGTGATTCTTCCTACACTTGGGGTGGCACTTTAAATACAGAAACCTACTTTGCTTTTCTTGGGATCTGCTTAAGTGGTTGCAGTCAGTCCTGTACTTACTTAAGTCCTGCCTTTTATGTTGCTACTTCGTCACTCTTTTTTTTCCTTTTCTTCTTTTTTTTTGAGATGGGGTTTCGCTTTTGTTACCCAGGCTGGAGTGCAATGGCGCGATCTCGGCTCACCGCAACCTCCGCCTCCTGGGTTCAGGCAATTCTCCTGCCTCAGCCTCCCGAGTAGCTGGGATTACAGGCACGCACCACCATGCCCAGCTAATTTTTTGTATTTTTAGTAGAGACGGGGTTTCACCATGTTGACCAGAATGGTCTCGATCTCATGACCTCATGATCCACCCGCCTCGGCCTCCCATAGTGCTGGGATTACAGGCGTGAGCCACCGCGCCCGGCCGCGACGTTGTCACTCTTAACCTTAGTTTTCCTATCTGTAAACTGAGATGGGCAATGTCAAGCTCCCAGGTGAGAGTACAGTTGGCCCTTCTTATCCAAGGTTACCCATCCTTGTATTCAGCCAACCTTGGATTGAAAATATTGGAGGAGGGGGAAACCAATTAAAAACAAATACCAATACAGTATAACGATTATTTACGTAGCATTTATAATGTACTAGGTAGTGTACGTAACCTAGAGAGGATTTGATGTTTACGAGACGATGCCATTTTACATAAAACACTTGAGCATCTGAGGGTTTTGGTGTCCACGGGGATTGTGGAATCAATTCCCTGTTGATAAAATGGACACCTGTGTATGAAAGCGTCTTTGTAGAACCTGTTATATAGGATAACCCAATTGAGGTTTCTCTTCCCGAAGTATAATCTCTTGGTATAGGTTTCTCTTCCTGAAGTGTAGTCTCTTGTTACAGGTTTCTCGGAAAACCTAGAATTATGTGAGGGCAGGTTACATGGAAAGCTCATTAAATTGAAATTAGACATGTAGTAATTCATAGATTAAAGTATTAGTGGTGGTGTTGATGATTGTAAACACAAAGAAATTTGTTAATATATCGTGATTGTGAGAAAATTATTACACAAAAGTGGAAGTACTAGGGGAGATTCCAAGAAACTTAGGGCTCTTTGAAAGGGGAAAAAGACATTGTATCAGCTTTGTCATTTTGTAATCCAGCTGCCTTATTGGCTGTGATAATATGCCTGGCTAGTGGCAAGTTTTACTTTTTCTTGGCTTTTGTTGTGGGATTTTGTTATATTATCCTGTCGTCTTGAAACTACTGAGTTTTGCTTATACTACCATACTTTTGAAACTCAATTTGCACATTTAGGTTATCTGACTTTAGTGTAAGCCTTTTTAAGAAAGTTTTGTTTAAAAGTAAATTGAGGCCAGCACCGTGGCTTACACCTGTAATTCCAGCACTTTGGGACACTGAGGGGGACAGATCACATGAGGTCAGGAGTTTGAGACCAGGCTGGCCAACATGGTGAAACCCTGTCTCTACCAAAAAAAAAAAAAAAAAAAGCACCCAAAAAACAAATAGCCCGGCATGTAGCACTCACCTGTAGTCCCAGCTACTCGGGAGGCTGAGGTGGGAGAATCGCTTGAACTCCAGAGGTGGAGGTTGCAAGTGAGCTCAGATTGCAGCACTGCACGCCAGCCTGGGTGACAGAGCAAGACTCCATCTCAAAAAAAAAAATTTATTGTTTTTAGTTTTACAAAGGTTGCTCTTCACATTTCATATAGTAACTTTTTTTATAATTAAGAATTTATTTAAAGGTTCTCTGGAAGAGAGTTTTCACTAACATATGCCAAGCATCTAGAACAGTGCTTGGCACATAGCAGGCTTTCAGTAAATATTTGTTACTCACAGAATGAGCTTGAGGTTGTAGTTGATAGCAAGTGTTTCATTTTAAAGAAAAAAATTAGTTTTGACTTATTTTTTGCTATTTTTAAAGAGTAAATATCTCTTCCAGTAAATTTAAACAAGAGGCAAATGTTAGTATTCTTTAAGCTTAGTATGAGTCACACTTGCAATTACCTAGGAGATAACAAAAACGAAAATAGGAAAATAGCACATGAAAAACCTGATAAATCAGTCACTGTGCTTTTTTGGGAAGTTACCCTGAGAAGTCATTCTGTATGGTATGCATCCAGCTCTGGCTTCCGGCCTTGTAAGGTGGTGTGAAGAGGCAGGGCTGGACCCCGAAGGACTTGGTCATGTCCCATGTGGGCCACAGTGCAGCAGTGTCCCAGTGTTTGAGAATTGTTTAGCAAGTGAGGAAGGAAGAGCCTTGCACTTGTGAAATGTGTTCTAGGATTTACACATTTAATTTTCACAAAATTCTGAAAGGTTCGGGAAATGGATAAGAAATGTTTTGAAATTACAGACACAGAACTTAAAACTGATAGCTTAAATTCTAGATCAGCTTTCATTCCATGGCTTTTTTTTTTTTTTTTTTTGAGACGGAGTCTCACTCTGTTGCCAGGCTGGAGTGCAGTGGTGAGATCTCGGCTTACTGGAACTTCTGCCTCCCGGGTTCAAGTGATCCTCTTGCTTCTGCCTCCTGAGTAGCTGGGACTACAGGTGCGTGTCACCATGCCCAGCTAATTTTTGTATTTTTAGTAGCGACAGGGAGGGTTTCACTATGTTGGTCAGGATGGTCTCAATCTCTTGACCTTGTGGTCCACTCTCCTCGGCCTCGCAGAGTGCCCGGATTACAGGTGTGAGGCACTGGGCCCACCAGCCTTTTGTTCTGTACTTACAAATGTCAAGGTGCTTTTCTTCCAGGGATTAGACTAAATTGTGTTTGTAACATTGTTTTTGGTGTATATGCTTTCTTATTTACTGTCAGTTTAAGCTTTGCTAAGATTTGTTAAAGGGAAAAGGAACTAGGTTAATATGTCAGCTATTTTGATGCATGTTGTCCTTAATTACCTGTAGAAAACCAGATATCTGTCAGTTGTCCTGATTATGAAAATATTTTTATAAATTGATTTTAAAGGAATATTGTGTGAATGTTGCATTTATTGGTAAACTTTGAGAAGCACTAGGTTTTAAGTTGGAAAACTTTTATATATATCTGGAAAATAAAAAAAAATAGTGTTGAAAAGCAGTGCAACTTGGATGACTTCATTTTGTTGTAACTCTTTTACTTGGCATGCTTAAAAATTTTTTTTCCCCTTAGGGCACAAGAAAACCTGGGCACACAATTTCTCTATATTTGTGTCTCAAAAGCAACGGAAATAATAATTATTAATAAGAATAATGATGATGATGGCTGGGTGCAGTGGTTCGTGCCTGCGATCCTAGCACTTTGGGTGGCCGAGGCTGGGGATCACCTGAGGTCATGGTGAAACCCCGTCTCTGCTAATGGCATCACTGCCCTCCAGCTTGGACAACAGAGCAAAACTCCATCTCAAAAAAAAAAAAAAAAAAAGAATAATGATGATGTTCGTAGAATTTCACTTAAGGTTATACCTGACCTTACTATCAGAGTTAGTAAACCAAGCAAGTGATAGGACATTTCTTTGCACTTTCTTAAATAGCAGTGGAGAAATTGAGTGATTTTTGTTTCCAGTTTTCTGCGCTGTTAATGTGGAATTCTGATGCAAGTGTTGTAGCTATTGTAGGGTGTGTATGTGTGTGCCTGTGTGTGCACGCTTGTTTGTTCACTCAGTAGGTCACGATGAATTAGCTTCCAAGATATTCCCACCCAATGCAACATTATCTGATTAGGTATCTGACAACTGTGGAAGCAGATGAACTGTTAACTGGCAAAAGCAGATTTTATGTTTCTAGGAGAAAGCTGTGTCTGGTTAAAGCCATCTCACCTGTAACATGTTTACCAGTTTTTTATTTCAAGAGTTGAAAGTTGATATAAGATTCCAGCTGTTTAAATGGTACATCATTAAGCTCAGGTTAATAATGTGGTTTCAGGACTATTAGAAACAATATTATTATTATAATAAAGCTATGGATTTTGACTTAGTTCTGTTTAAAAGAAAGATGTTTATTCTCAATATTTAGTTACATTCATACATAATGGAAAAGTGTAATTTTGAAGGATGGTTTGATATTTATGAGGCTTTTTTGGTTAACAGTTGACTGAACTCACATACAGTGTTACCATTACCGCTTGAGAGGAAAACAAAACATTTCAGATGAAACTGGATGAGCCTGTTCTCATATTTGCCAAGAGGGAATAAAGCCAGTTTGTCAAGTGTAAGCAAACCACAGCGCTTTCTTCTCATAGACCATTTCTGGAATAGTTACATTTGACATGATAGGGATGGAAACCCTAATATATGAATAATTGATCTTTCCAGCTCCTTGGCATGCCAACTAATACTAAAATTATCTGCAGATTTCACAGTTGCTGTTCATTTATTTAACTGTTCTTCTGGAAAAGTGGAAATCATCCAAAGGCCCAGGTGGTTCATAACAGAAATCTGCTCTTTTCTCCTCCTCACCCTTGGAAATTTCTGGTTGGTTTTTTGGTCTCTGAGATCAATAGAGCATGAAATTTAGATCAGTAGTCACATAAAGCTTGCCTCACATCCAGTTTCTTTTCCTTAATTCTTACATTTTGTTTTTAAATTGACAAATAGTTATGGAGTGCAAGATTATGATATATGAATGCATTGTGAAATGATTTAAGTCAAGGGAATGAACATATCCATTATGTCACGTGTCTTATTTCTTTGTGATAAGAATATTTAAAATCTAATCTTTTAGCAATTTTGAAATATACTTCACATTATTGTTAACTAGTCACCTGCCGTACAATAGATCACTACAATTTATTCCTGTCCAACTGAAATTTTGTGCCCTTTGACTAACGTCTTCCCTTTCCCTATCTAGCTCCTTCCTGTTCCCTCATTCCCAACTCCCTCAGCATCTGGTATCCAGTATTCTCTGCTGCTGTGAGTTCAGCTTTCTTAAACTTCTCATATAGGTGAGATCATGTGGTGTTTGTCTTTCTGTGCCCTGCTTTCTCTTAGCATCTTGTCCTCCAGGTTCAGTCACCGTTGTTGCAAATAACAGTATTTCCTTTTTTAAAAAGTCTGAATAATATTCTGTTGTGTATGTGTCTCACATTTTCTTTATTCTCACATCTTTCAGCGGACACTCAAATTGGTTTTACGTCTTGGCTCTTGTGAATTGTGCTGCCATACAAATGGGAGTGCAGCCATCTCTTCAACATACTGATTTTAGTTTCTTTGTCTGTTTACCCAGAAGTGGGATTGCTGGATCATGTGATAATTCTGTTTTTAGATTTTGAGGAATCTCCATACTGTTTTCCAGAATGGCTTTATGAATTTACGTTCCCACCAACAATGTTCAAGGCTTATCTTTTCTCCACATCCTTGCCAACACCTGTTGGTTGTTTCATCTTTTTGATTATAGCCATTCTAAGCCATTTTACAGGTGTGAGATGCTCTCATGATTTTAATGTGCATTTATCTGATGATTAGTGATGTTGAGCATTTTCTAATCTGTAGGCCATTTGTATGTCTTTTGAGAAATGTCTGTTCAGGTTCGTTGCTCATCATTCTTTAATCAGATTTTCTTTTTGGTTACTGAATTTTTTGTATATTTTGTATATTAACTTCATATCAGATGTATGGTTTGCAAATACTTGTCCATTTTGTGACTTGCATCTTCATTCTGTTGTTTCCTTTGCTGTGCATAAGACTTTCAGTTTGATGAAATCTCGTTTGTCTATTTTTGCCTTTGTTTTCTGTGCTTTTGGGGTCATATCCAAGAAATCATTGCCCAGACCAATATCATGGAGCTTTCCATGGTGCTTACTTCTAGTAGTTTCATAGTTTCAGGTCTTAGATTAAGTTTTTAGTCCAGTTCAAGTTGATTTTTGTATGTGATGTGAGACAAAGTTCCAATTTAATTCTTTTGCATGTAGATAGCCAGTTTTTCCAGCACCATGTGTTGAAGACTGTCCTTTCCCCATTGGGCGTTCTTGGCACCTTTGTCAAAGATCTGTTGACTGTATTCCGTGAGTTTAATTCTCAGCTCTCTGTTCTGTTCTGTTGGTCTGTGTATCTGCTTTTATGCTAGTGTCATGCCATTTTGACTACTATTGCTTGGTAATACACTTTGAAATAAGGTAGTGTGATGCCTCCAGCTTTGTTCTTTTGGCTTTAGCTACTTTTTTTTTTGGTGATTCCGTGTGAATTTCAGGATTGTTTTTGTTTCTGTGAAGAATATCGTTAGAATTTTGATAGACATTGCGTTGAATCTGTGGATCACCTTGGGCAATATGGATGTTTTAACAGTACAGGTTGAGCTTGCTGATAGGGTTGGCTGTGTCCCTACCCAAATCTCATCTTGAATTGTAAACCCCATGATCCCCACATGTCTGAGGAGATCATGGGGTTTACAATTCAAGATGAGATGTGGAGTTAGAGATCAGCCTCCACAATGTGACCAAACCTCATTTCTGCAAAAAGGAAAATACAGAATTTTCTATTGCATAGTGCTGGATCCGGTTGAATGCGAGGAGACTGGATCATACGGACAGTTTCCCCCATACTGTTCTTGTGATAGTGAGTGAATTCTCAGGAGATCCGATGACTTTATAAGGGGCTTCTCCCACTTTGCTCCTCACTCTTCTCTCCCCTACTGCCCTGTGAAGAGGTGCTTTTCCCCATGATTGTAAGTTTCCTGTGGCCTCCCCAGCCATGAGGAACTGTGAGTCATTTAAACCTCCTTTCTTTGTAAATAACCCAGTCTCGAGTATGTCTTTTAACAGTGTAACGTGGACCAATGTACATGCCAAACCTGAAAATCCAAAATGCCCCCAAATCTGAAACTCTTTGAGCACCAGTGTGACACTCAAAGGAAATGCTCATTGTAATCTTTTGGATTCTTTGGATTTGGGATACTCAGCTGGTAAGAATAATGAAAACATCCTCAAATCTGAAATACAAAGCACTTCTGGCCCCAGAAGTGTCACTTCTGAGAATGTGTACTGATTGCTGAGTAGCACAAAGCACGCTTGTGGCCTGGGTGCTGAATGGTCAGCTCAGCAGTCACAGCTAGTAATTGTGACTTTGATTTTCAGCTGATTTCTCCTGTCTTGACTCTCAGGGTTATTGCTCCCTCCTGGTAGCTGCCAACTGTTACCAGGCGTTTGTTTTGTGGGGGATGGTGTTGCGGGGGAAGGAATGTAGTTTCTGGCTTGAACCCATTTGTTGGGTTGCTGTCCTGCTCTGCCACTTGCCAGCTGTGCCATCTGCAAAATGGGACTCACATGTGTTTGCTCTTTGTGTTGGTCATGAGGATCACATGAATTCATGCAAAACTCTTAGAACCGTGCCTGGTAAGTAGGAGGTGACAAAGAGACATTAGCTGTTATTATCATTTTCATTATTCTTTCATGTAGTTGGAGCCAGGTGGTATATTTTTAAAAATCTTTACCCAGGGTTCCATATTCATTTTATTTCTTCAGTAAATAGAGCTAGGTAAGAAGAAAACGGAAAAGTTGTATAATGCTACCATCTAGAGACATCAGTGTTAAAATTAGTACTTCCTTTTTGGTCGTTTTTTAAAAACTATTCCGAGTATGTACTTTGAAAATGACCATGACATCATAGATCCACATAATATTTTATAACATGCTTTAACTTGATACAGTAAGACTTTTCTCATGTTAAATATTTATTTTACTACTGATTTTAATGACTGCCTCTTAGTTGCTGATGATAATCCTCAGTTTTGGATATAGAGGTGGATTCTAAGTTGTCATGGTTGTGAATGGTGAACTAGGTGATAGACATTTCTGTGCCACACCCTTAATCTTTGATTTTCCTTGTAGGATATATTCCCTGATAGGCACTGCAAGGCCAAAGGTGGGGACTTTCAAAGGTTTTGAACACCTGCCACTGTATGGCCTCCAGAGGACTTTTGCCAGTAGCAGTACATGAGAGTACTCCTTACTGCCCTGTGGCTGTCCTGTGACTGTCTTGTATCTGTTATGTATTTTCTTTCTCTTAGGAAACGGATTAACATTTTGGCTTTTCTTTCTGGTATCTTGCTCAGTCCTTTACATCTCTGGGGACATTGCAAACTAAAATAAATGTAAGGCACTCAACATTTCCTGCATTAGACTTTTGAAAGAGGATATGAAAGAGAAGCTGCTAGAATGGGAAATAAAAGTCGAAAACCCTAGAAACTTGCAGTGTTATCAGCTGTTGCACAAGTAACCTGGCATGGCACTGGGTGGGACATTCTTTGGCCACTCTGTACAAGCTGGAGCTCTGGCTATAAATGCAGCTTGAGGCTGTTTGCACAGGTGAGAGGGCAGGTTTTCAGTTTCTCACTTTACTGCGAGAGAATTCGAAAGGAGTTCATTCAGGTGGGCAGTCCAGCATTGTCAGGAGCTGGGATAATTTAGTGAGTGAGAGGTTTTGGAAAAGAAATTACCTTACCTATTTCTAAAACACTCATCTTCCCTGTGTCTTTCTGAAGGACAAATTCTTTTATTATGCTGCTTTGCCTAATGCTTAGTTCTCTTTTAGATTTTTTTTTAGCCAAGATTGTGATTAGGATTTTGTCCATAAGAATAGTGAAAAATATTAATACTTTTGAAAGAATTAAAACATGGGGACCACTTATTGAAACTCAAAGTAAATCTATACTCTCTTTGTGATGAGATGCCCAACCAAGTGTTATCTTTGTTCTAGATTCAGAGAGATGAGGAGGTAAGCTGTTCACTGAAACTTGGCATTGAAGGGTTATGAAGCGCTGAGGATATGTTTGAGGCATTCTGTTTAGCTGGGCATCTTCTGTACTGTTGATGCTGAGCATGAAACGGTTGGTCACACATAGTGTTTATTGACTGATTTATTGAAGAAACTCTTGAAGTCAGTTTATTCCTATGTAGAACTTCAGGAAGTTAAGTGAAAAAATGATTGTTTGGGAGAAAAAACATATTCCCGGCACATTCTGTAGGTAGTTTAAAGACAGTTTCATTCAGATACTGTCGTTGTGTTTTAATTTTACCTGGCAAGAAGTATCGGAGGTGGCCCTCTGTCTTGTACCTTAGTGTGTTGCTGTACTGTCTGGCTGGGTGAACACAAAGTGTTCCTGTGTGCCCAGGCCGCTTTTCTAGTGTACACGGCTGACTTTCCCCTTCATTTCAGATGTTTGGAATGTCTAATTGTCTAGATCAGCACTTTTCAATAGAAATATATTGGGAGCCATAGATGTGATTTTAAGTTTTTTTAGTAACTGTATTTAAAAAGTGAAATCAAGTTAATTTTTTTTTTTTTTGAGACGGAGTTTCGCTCTTGTTGCCCAGGCTGGAGTGCAATGGCACAGTCTCGGCTCACCGCAACCTCTGCCTCCTGGGTTCAAGCAATTCTCCCACCTCAGCCTCCCGAGTAGCTGGGACTACAGGCACATGCCACCATGCCCAGCTATTTTTTGAATTTTTAGTAGAGATGGGGTTTCACCATGTTGACCAGGATGATCTTGATCTCTTGACCTCGTGATCCACCCGCCTTGGCCTCCCAAAGTGCTGGATTACAGGCGTGAGCCACAGCGCCCAGCCAAAATCAAGTTAACTTTATTTTTCATTTGCAAATTGTTATTTATTTATTTATTTTTGAGAGAGGGTTTTGCTCTGTTACCTAGACTGGAGTACAGTGGTGTGATCACAGCTCACTGCAGCCCCACCTCCCAAGTAGCTAAGACTACAGGCGTGTGCCACCATGCCTGGCTAATTTTTGTTTTTTTTTTTTTAATAGAGATGAGGTTTTGCCATGTTGCCCAGGCTGATCTCTAACTCATGGGCTCGAGCAGTCTACCCACCTCGGTGGAATTATAGGCATGAGCTGCTGTGCCTGGCCTAAAGTTAATTTTAAATAATGTATTCTATTTAACCCAGTGTATCCATAAAATTCTTTCAACAGGTAGTTGATACATACATATGAATGATGTACTTTGGTTTCTTCACATGGAGTCTCTAAATCTGGTTGGAATTCGTTAGGACCACAGCATATCTCGGTTTGCGTTAGCACGCTTCAGGTGCTCAGCAGCCTGCTGCGAGTGGCTCCTGTACTGCATGTTGCATTGACATTACTTAGGTGGCTGGAGAAATACAGTCATCTTTGAAATGCGATGGGACCAACGTTTGTTGAGAGCATAGTGTGGGCCTAGGCATTTTGCATCTACTGTTTTGTTCACCTCACAATTCCCTGCAGAGAAGGTGGCAGTTTTCCACTTAGCAGATGAGGAGGCTGAGACCTGAAGTCGTTCAGAGGTCCCAGTCCCATCTCAGCCAGTGAAGAGTCGGAATCTGGACTCAGATTCACCTGCTCCACCGGCTGGGTTCTTCATACAAGCATGCTGCTGCGTGGTGTGGCGTTAGGTGAGGTATTAACAACAGCGAGGCAATACTCTTAGGCTGACTCCTGGCAAGGCCCATGGGCAAGTTCTCAGGAGAACTTACCTGATGACAGGGTCTGCCTTGTGGGCATGTGACTAGTGTTGTCACACAGGGTTCATGCTCTGCTGTTTTCACCAGAAGCTCTTAAGAATTTTTTGACGAGGAGCTTTGCATTCCCAGTTCATGCTGGACCCTGCACTTGTGTACTTGGTCCAGCCTCCTGCTGTTCTTAGAGGTCTGATCAATAACAGCATTAAGCAGCATTTTCTGAGTGCTTATTAATGCCTGGGCCCTGTTGTGAAGTGTGTGTTAACCCCGTCTAAAAGCAGCTGTCTCAAGTTGGTATCATCATTTTCCTCACACGACTGCGCCCCTGACCCCAAGCGAGCGGGATTGAGAGAAGAGTAACCCTCAGCAGTCCTTGCTATGAAACAAGCGCTTGCTTCAGTACATCCTCCTGATGGGAAGTTAAGATAATTTGTCATGTCTTACACATTAAAAATTGCCACAGCTTCCAAGGTGGCCACGATTTCACTTGTCGGTAATAAAGACCTGTGATAATACTGGCTGTGGGTTTTGTTTTGCTGAAGGATCCTTTTGGGAATCCCGTGTTGGCATGGTAAAAGGATGGGAAGTCGGAGTCACTTTGAACTTACTGGTCAGAGAACACGTTGGTGGTGAATGGAGGGGAAGAGCCTCTCCGAGGAATTGGAGAGAACTTTCTATTCACATTACATCTAACTAGCCAGAGGATGGGCGTTGGGACTGTATCCTTGTAAGGTTCCTTCAAAGCCTGAGTTGTGTGAGTCAGTGATGCTGCTACTTCTTGAGGAGCTACCAGTTTAATAATAGGACTTAGCCCCAGATTCTGATCTGCCTTTTTGGCCCTTGATGTGGGGCACAGATCCCTTAGTAGGTGTTCATGCCTGGCCCAGGTGGGCAGCTGTGTAAGTCCTTCCAGTGCAGCTGGTCAGTCGGTCTCACATGAGGGTTGTGTCCCTGGTATCTCAACTAGTTGTTCAGCAAGAACTGGCAGCGCTTCACAC
>CM052648.1:191630648-191708707 GCA_028533165.1 Leontopithecus rosalia
TGTGTCCCTGGTATCTCAGCTAGTTGTTCAGCAAGAACTGGCAGCGCTTCACACATAGTAGTGAGGCTGTTTTGCCGCCATGAAAACGCAGTTCAGTTTTGCCTAACGTGAAAATATTAAGTTTCTGTGTACTCTCTGCTACTCACAACGAGAAGGCTTGGAGGAAAATGTGTGACATGAGATCCCTGGGGGTGGTTGGGCAGACGGGGGAAGGGATGTGATGTGAGTTTTAATGGGATCATTTTGGCTGCTGTTTTGAGTATAGACTGCAAGACTCAAGGGCAAAAGCACGGAAACCTAAGGGGACAGGATGGCAGCAATCTCGGTGACCTCCCAGGTGCTGGTGGCTCGAACCACATTCCAGTCAGCGTAGGTAGCAGGAGAGGCTGAATTCTGGTTTTATCAAGAAGGTAGAGATAAGATGATTTACAGATGGACCAGATGAGCTATGCAGGAGATGAGTCAAGGAGGATCAAAGGTTTGGCCTGAGCAGTTAGAAGAAGTTGCCTTTGGGATGGGGAAGTCTGGCAGGGCCAGATGTGGGCACTCAGCTTCAGACATGCTCCATCAGGGTATCTGTGAGATGCCTCCAGGAAGATCCTCGTGCAGGTCTGGAGTTAGGGATATGGCCTGGGCTGGAAATAATCAGTTTCAAAGTTCTGCAGTAGCAGGTTCTGATTGTTCAGAGTGATACTCCTGTTAGTCTGTCATGTGGAAGAGTCTTAAACATGTAATCTGGGCGGGTGCTGCAGAGAGGAGGACGTTCATGCCTCAGAGAGGGTGAAGGAATACCTGGTGAAGGGGTGGCGGAGGAAGTGAGGAGGTGTTAGTTCCAGAATCTTCTAGGCCCACTACACGTGCGTGCCACGTTGCTCATTTCCTGGCCGAACTGTAAGCACCTGAGCAAACGGTTGGCTTGTTCTTGGGTCAGGTGTATCCACAGCAGTCACTCAGGGCCAGGGTAGTTAGGTCCTCTTTATTATCAGAAAATCACAGAGAAGCACCATGTGAAAATAGGCTTGCAGTCATGCAGTGTGAAAGTTGGCAAAGATATGAGCTCTGGGCTGTTTTGTATATGAGGTTAGAAGAAGCCAAGGACACCGTGTCATCAAGTTGTATTTTATAATTCTTTTTTTTTTGAGATGGAGTTTCGCTCTTGTTACCCAGGCTGGAGTGCAATGGCGCGATCTCGGCTCACCGCAACCTCCGCCTCCTGGGTTCAGGCAATTCTCCTGCCTCAGCCTCCTGAGTAGCTGGGATTACAGGCATGCGCCACCATGCCCAGCTAAGTACATAGCTTAAAAGATAAATGGTACTTAGGGCCTCAAAAGGAAGCATCCTCCCACACTCTCCTTATCCTGGAAACAAACTCTCAGCTGGTGTTTCTTTTTGGTCTTTATTTCCTCCTTTCCATGTTGTATCCTGGCACTGTTGTTTCTTATCAGTTCTAGTTAAGAACTAAGATGAGGGTAGCTCTGTTAATCTTGCATCAGTCCCTGTCCCCCAGTTCCGGAGAACACTTCCTTGCTCCTGCGTGTGTGACATGATATCCCTTGATGCAGTGTCCATTGTTTCGCCGATGTTTCTTCTTAGTTATAAATAACAAGTGTGCATTTTGAGCAGAGTGTTACAGGCACACGTAAAGGGAAATGTCCGCTCACTCCCCTCTCTTTCTCCTAAACCCCCTAACCCTGCTTCCCGCAGGAGCCACTGTTGAATGCTGATGCACATACGGGCTCAACTTTTTCAGGAGTTGAGGCCATACTAGGTATACTCTTGTGCAGTTTACCTCTTTCCGCTGAGACTGTAGCACCTTTCCTGTGGGCACCACTGTGGTGGGCACCACACAGGAGCCAGATAGTCCCATAAGGCACATTCCAGGATTGGGGGCCCCCGCAGGACAGAACGCCAGAGCCACCCCTTCCTCACAGGACACTTGAAGAGTAAAACCAAACCTTCTCAGTGTGACGGTGTGTAGTTCTGGTAGCAGAACAGGGTGACTGTCCAGCCTCCATAATGTTCCCTCCTTGGCAGAGTGATTTCCTTCTGCCCAGTTCGTCTCTTGTGGAGTTGGGCCCCAGGAGCCTGAGGAGAGGGTCCTGGCTTACCTCGGTTTTGTTCTCTTGTCCAGGTCATAGAGAGTCTGTCAGGGTTGAGATGGCCAGGGTGGCTCAAGTGGAAGGTACTAGCCCTTGCCTGTGCTGGCTTCTGTGCCTCGCTTGGTCTCATCCACTGTGTCTCTGCGGTGGGTGACAGCTGTGTGAGGCCCCGCTGGGCAGGGGTGTGGGTCCCCTCCAGCCCCGCCCAGCCACCTAGCAGCTGCTGCTGTTCCAGGCTCAGAGTTCCCTCCTCCTGCAGATTTCTTCAAGCTCTTCATGCTGCCTCGAGGGTAAACACAGTGGAGAGTTGACACTTTTCCTTCCATGTCTTTATGTTCTCGGAATGCGCCAAGAACTTGGAATATTAACAGAGGTTTCCGCATAAAGGTGGATAAAGTAGACAAGAATTGTTCAGGTTCAGTCTGGAAAGGTAATGATTGAAAAGAGATATCCTTATAGATTATGCAATTTTGAAGGTTGTGAAACGGTTTCCCCCAGAACCAAATCACAGAATCCCAAAACTTGGCTTTAATTTTTTGAAGCTTGAGAGATGATTTTTGAAAATAAATAAAGGAAGTATTAAAGGTGTAAAAATGGCATACTTTTGTAGTTTTGATGTGTTCATGTCCAAGAAAGTGGTACTGCGTGGAGAGAATAGGTTCCTTAATGAGCAGTCTTCAGTGAATTGTTCACGGAAACCAGGAGTGTTAGATGATGTGAGGATGCTGCGTGACAGTGCTCCTTCAGTATGTTCTTTGGTACCTGTGCCAGAGGTGATGCAGACAGCAACTCACTCTTCACAGTTTGAAGCAGACCTTATCATTTCTCTTTAAGTCAGTAGTTCTGAACTTCCGGGTGTTCAGTAATTTGGGAAGTTGGCTTAGGTAACAATGACAATAATGGTTAAGTTTGGGGGTGCTTACCATGGGGATGTGCCAGGCAGTGGTGTATCTGTTTAACATGCGCTAGTTTATTTAATCCTTACGAAAGTTATGTCGTGTTGTTGGGAAGAGAAGAAAGTCATGTGTTAGAGAACTGGTTACTGCCACTGTGTTAGTCTATTCTCATATTGCTATAAATACCTGGGGCTGGGTAAGAAAAGAGGGTTAATTGGCCCCTGGTTCCATAGGCTGTACAGGAAGCATGATGTTGTCATCTACCCTGTTTCTGGAGAGGCCTCAGGAAGCTTACAATCATGGTGGGAGGCAAAGGGGAAACAGGCTGGTCTTACCTGGCTGGAGCAAGAGCAAGAGAAGGGGAGGTGCCACACACTTTGAAACAACCAGATCTCACGAGCACACAGGCGCCATCATGGGAGCAGCACCAAGGGGAAATCTGCCCGCCATGATCCAGCCGCCTCCCAGCAGGCACCACCTCCAACATTGGGGATTACGCTTTGGCATGAGATTTGGACGGGGACACAGAACCAAACCGTATCAGCCACAGAGGCTTCTTCCTTGTACGTGTGTTGGTAACCAGTATGCTGCTGGAGCTCCGGGACCTTGTTTGTGAGACATTTGGAAGTTGTTTTTTTTGTGGAATTATATTCTTTGGAGTCTTCGTTTTTACTGTAAATTTCTATTTATATGCTGTTAAACTGATGAACATTTAATGATCACCTCTGTTTGCTAGACACCATTCTCATTGCTGGAGGTGGCTTGGTGAGTAAGGAGAAGGGGCCCTGCCCTCAGGGAGTATGATGCCAGTTGGGGAAACGCTTAAGCAAAGGAATGACTGTGTGAACAAATAGACCTATAAAAGTACTGTGGGAACAACTGCAGAATATTACAGGGTGAGGCGAAAGAGTGCCTGAGTGCTCACAGATTGGGTTGTCGGAGAAGGCCGCAACGCTTTTGGGATTTACTCTCACAGCTAAGGTGACAAAAGCTAGCCAATCTTCTTCCCTCCTCCTCCTCCTCCTCCTGTCTTCTTCGTCGTCATCTTCTTCGTCTTGCTCTGTTCTGGAGTGCAGTGGTGTGATCTTGGCTCACTGTAACCTCTGCCACCTGGGTTCAAACAAGTCTCATGCTTCAACCTCTCAAGTAGCTGGGATTACAGGCACGTGCCACCATGCCTGGCTAACTTTTGTATTTTTAATAGAGACAGGGTCTTGCCATGTTGTCCAGGCTGGCCTTGAACTCCCGGCTTCAAGTGTTCTACCACCTCAGCCTCCTGAAGTGCTGGGATTATAGGCATGAGCTACTGTGTTTGGTGCAGTTAGTCAGTCTTCTGAGGAAGATTGAACATGGATGTCAAATTGCTCTTCTGTTGACCATTTTCTTCCTCCTAACCGGAATTCTTTTCTATTTTATATCTGCTAGAGGGAAGCTGGGTGAGAACTGATCATGTTACCTGTGTCATCAGTGGCCTTGCACGAGGCTGCTCAAGTCTTCCTGCCTTTACTGAATGCAGTGCTGAGTGGCCGGGGAAAGTGCTGTGTGTTAGCCTTTGGCCAGATTCACTTTCTTAGTGGAAGCTTCCTTGCTGGGGGATGATGGTGGCCGGCCTGAGGGTCTGGCTCCGCTCCGAGAGGACTATGGAGGACCCTGCCGACTGATGGCGCCCAGGCCCCTGCCAGTAGAGCCTGCTGCTGTGTGTTTGAGGTGAAAATGGGAGACCTGCTTTTTAGGTACCTGGGACAAGAAGTTTGATTTGGGAATTCATTGTATGGCAGATAACAGATAATTGGTCTCAGTCTTTTCTGTTGCAGATATAAAAAGCAGCAGTGGTAATCTTTAATTTTTAAAAGCATTTTATCATTTTTCTATTTGTATTCATAAGAAAAATAAATGCATACTAAATGTCCATCATAAAATAGGGAACTAAGAATTTTGTGTGTGCTGGATTTTCTCTTTTTAAAATGATCATTTGAAATCTATTAAGCAAGGGCTTGAACAAAAATGAAAGAACTGGCTTTTACTTTAAGTTTAAGCTCACCAGTGCACTCCTAGAGTTACTTTTTCTTCAGGGGTCTGTATCAACAAATTGAATTAACCTGAGGAAGGTACACATGCTTCTGATGGGTTTGTTTTTTTACAGCATTTTGTTCGTGATGAGGAGGCCAAGATATTTTAAACTGTGGGCTGGCACTGCTGTTACCATGAAGATCTGAAAATTTTGGGTTTCGGTTGTAGCCAAGCCTTGCTTGGGGAGCTGTGTCTGCAGGGTACGGGGGTCTGAGTAGAGTGTGGCTGCTCAGTGCTGGATGAGGCTCGTTGGTGACAGTCTTTGAAAGCAAATTGAAAAATAGGGTGAAAAATGTTAAGAATAATCTGTTTATAGAGTTACACTTTCATATTGCTGCAGGTTACATACTTGAATCTACAAGTCCTTTCCCTTCACGCTTTGCTCTTTTAGTTGAGGGAGTTGGCTCATGGGGTATGTGTTCAATTTTCATGCACAGTTTTTCCGTGATTAACTGTGTGATCTGTGAGGTGAGCTTGGTGAATGCTTTTCTTTTTTTTTTTTTTTTTCTTTTTTTTTTTGAGACGGAGTTTTGCTCTTGTCACCCAGGCTGGAGTGCAATGGCGCGATCTCGGCTCACCACAACCTCCGCCTCCTGGGCCCTGGCAATTCTCCTGCCTCAGCCTCCCGAGTAGCTGGGATTACAGGCACGTGCCACCATGCCCAGCTAATTTTCTGTATCTTTAGTAGAGACGGGGTTTCACCGTGTTGACCAAGATGGTCTCGATCTCTTGACCTCGTGATCCACCTGCCTCGGCCTCCCAAAGTGCTGGGATTACAGGCTTGAGCCACCGCGCCCGGCCGAATGCTTTTCTAATTGCGGAAAGGCTGTTCAAGTTTGATTTCAAGAGAAAAAGGAAGAGATAAGTCAGTGAGGCTCTTAACAGCAAAGCTCTTAGGTGGCCGCCATGGTCTGAATGTTTGTGTCCCCCTCTGTAAATTCCTGTGTTGAAATCCTAACCCCTAAGGCGACAGTATTAGGAGATGGGTCTTTTGGAGGTGACCAGGCTCACAAGTGCGGTTAGCGCTCATGTAAAGGAGGCCTCGGAGAGAGCCCTCTCCTCATGCCCTGTGAGTTTGCAGTGAGTCCAGCTGTGAGGAAGCAGGCCCTCACCAAATACTGAATCAGTCCGTGCCGTGATCTTGGACTTCCCACTTCCAGAGCTGTGCAAATACATTTCTGTGGCTTATGAGCTGCCCAGATTATGGTAATTCTGTTACAGCAGCCTGAATGGCCCAAGGCAGTGGCAGAGAGCATCAACATGTGGTATACCGAGAAGAACACGTTCATAACCGTGATGAGGGGCTGGTATTCTAGATACATAAATAGCTCTTAGAAGCCCATAGGGAGATGATAACGAAATAAACTCAGGTCTGTAAATGGAAGCAGTAACTGAATCAGTGCTCTGGGAGGTCTTTAGAGCGTAGTCTCCGGAAGTGTATATTCTCTTAATATCCCTGAAGTCACGACAGTCTCCAGTTCCAAGTCACGTGGAGGTTTTGTTCTCTGAGGCTGCAGGGAATTTTGTGATCACCGCATCCTGTCACAATGCCACATACTCTCTTGACTGCTTCTCACCTTCACACTTTTTGGTATCTCAAGCCATGATAAAACTTGTATTTAAAAAAGCAGCCTTGTTTTCTTTGCAGTAGATTTGAACTGTATTTGCACATTTTGTGAAAGCACCCTGCTGCAGACTGGGTTAATAGCAGAGAGGGGTCCTGGTGCTGTAAATCAAGGCTTGGCAAAGCTTTTTGTAAAAAGCTAGAAAGTAACTATCTTGCGTGGGGGAGGGCGGGGGGGGGGACCGGGCAGATCTCTGTTGCCATTATTCTGCCATTGTTTTGTGACAGCAGCCAGAGTTGGCATGTATGAACTAGGCCAGACATTTTCCAGTCAGACATTACTGATGCTGCCTTCTTCTCTTGAGTATAGTAGCTATGTGTATAGACACGTTGAGCATCCAAAATCTGAAACGCTCCTGGTCCAAGCATTTCAAATGAGGGATACTCAACGTGTATATGGAAATAAAAACTGTGGAAAGCATTTGAAAAAAAATCATCATTCCACTTGTATCAATAAGTTACCTTTATTAACATGCTGCCGTATTTCCTTCTAGCATTTTTTAATGCCACAGGCTCATCACTCTCAACCCGTATCTTTTTTTCTTTTCACAGAGTTGGGGTCAGAGTGCAGACAGATCCCGCTGGTTACTTCCCCCAGAACGGTTTCGTTTCTGGGCAGGAACAGCTTAGGCAGGGTTGGGGTGAAATGATGCTGCCTGGGAGGGCTGGCTGGTCTCAGAGCCTGGCAGCTTGGAGGGGTGGTGTGCTTGGCTAACTTGTCTTGACATTTTGCCCCCTTTTAAAGGCTTGCTGTCACTTTCATCTTCACAGAGTAGCAGGGTCAGATTGGGGAGTCAGAACCAGGAAAAGATTCAGGAGTTTGACAAGTTCTCTAGGCCTCTGTGTCTGTCTCGGGACACACTTTGTGGCATCAGTTGGAAATGCTCTGGATGCAGAGGGACAGGGTAGAGTGGAGTCAGAGTGCTCACTGTGGCACGATGTATTCTCTGACTGGAAGGCTGTGAAGTTTCATCCACGGATTGCTTTCCCAGGAGGTTGGCAATCTGGAAGGCACATTTCGGGTGTGCTGCTAGGGTCAGCTCTAAGCCGGCTTGTGTTTGGTGGCTGCCGAGTGAGTGTGGAGACCACTGCCTCTCCCCACCCTGCATGGAGCTGTCTCGTGTTAGAGGATGTCATTTGCTTGCCTGCAGCACGTGGTCTGGAGCATTGGGAGGTCGGGGTGGTGGGGTGTGCCCATGAGTCAGGTGCGTGTGTCTGTAGAGCCATGTGGGTGCCGTTCAGTTTTATCAGGCTATTTAGCTGCTTGTGGTGGTGTTTGCACTTCAGTGACTGGGTCAGCATTTTATACTGCTTACTTCGATAAAAAACTTAATTAATTTTCAAGACAAATTTGTAATCTCAGATCGGTACTAATAATTCATAAAGTGAATTTCCATCCTTTGTCTCCCCTCCCTCTGTACTGTTCGAATAAGTAAATGAAGTGCCTGAGGTAAACAAGGTAGAATCAGCGTTAGCTTATTTCCGTGTAAAAGGTTTGTTTTGAAAAAAGAGTGATATTTGCTGCTATTTAAAATCTCGGTAATGTTTTATAGAGACTGCTGAGATATTTTGGGATTGGATGATTAAAATTGGTTACTGTTTTATTTCTCCGAGCTTATACTGTAAGACCATTGACTGATTTTTACATTTAACTACACTTAAAGCATCCAGACGGTTGTGCCCATGGAATCCCTCTGTTGGCACCTGTTGCGTATCGGCATCTTCATCTCCTCTGGATTCTCGGAAGGCTTTATTCTCCCCCTTTGGTCCCCAGCAGATTTCTGTCCAGCCAGCGAGGAAGAGGCTGTTGTGCAGTCTTCTGTCATCTCCTTGTCTGTCTCCCTTTCCTGCTCTTCCTTCACCTTTTCTGCAGTCTTGCTCTTGCATGTCAGATTTCCTGGTCATTAGGAGGAGCTGGGAAATGCCATGTGTTATCTGGGCGTAAGTGACTTAGTTCACTAAGTTTTCCCGTAGTGCTATTTTGAGTTCATTGTCTTGCTTTAGTGAAAGTGGACGTCTGCAGGTCCACTTTCCTCCGGCTTTGTGAAGATACACCTTCTGGGTTTGCCCTGCTCCATGTCCACACACCGTGCCTCAGCTGTGCCGGTGGTCTGTTCGTCTGTACCTGGTGGTCACAGGCAGAAAGGATTGGAAATGCCTGGAGGTCCTTGCAGCTCCCAGGAAGCAGTTTGCTGACACCTCACCTGGGTGTGCAAGGACTGGAGATTGCTGGCAGTCCTTGGGTTGGTTTTGTGCAGCGCACCTGCTTGTGTGTGTTGGGTGAAACTTAAAGGATCCATCCATTGTGTGTGTCTCGAGATCTTACTACCATCTCCTTTCTAACCGTCCTCCTCTCTTGGGATCATAGAGCAGTGTGAGTTTGACTCTTCCCAGTTTTAAGTTGAATGAAATAGATTATGGTCTTTCATGAGGTAGATCTGCCTTCTGGGAGGGGGACCAGTTTCTCTAAATTGAATATTTGTTTGTGGTAAGCTGCTTATTTATATTCAGAATAGTTCACTGAAATAGCCACTAAGGAGTCGATGGGATAATTCAGCAGCTGTGCACTGAGTGCCACTGTGGGTACCACACTGTCTTAGAAGCTGTGGAGACAAGGTCCACACTTGTGTGGTTCAGAATGTGCAGAGGACAAACACGTTCACGACAGAATTCCTGGTGCTGACGGAAGCCATGAAGAAGACAGAGTGGGGGAAAGCAGGACTGCTGTGTGAGACTCAAAGCCTGGGAGCACCTCTCCCGGGGCCATTTCAGCTGAGGGTGCTGCCCTGTGAGTGTGGGCAAGGACACCCACACAGAAGAGTGCTGGGCAAAGGCTCTGAGATGGCACTGAGCTTGCCTGCAATGGCAGAGTGAGCATATGGGGGAAGGACTGGAAGCCCCAGGGGTGGGTCTCCTGAGCTGCTGGCTCTTTACTGGGCTTCCTCTGTTCCAGGCACTTTGAAAGGTATTGCCTCGGACATCCTTACAGCAGCCCTGGGAGGTGGGACTGCCCACTTCTCTGCATGGATAAGGAAACTGAGGCATAGCAGTTGAGTCCTTGTGAATGTCGTAGTCCGTTCTCACACTGCTGTAGAGAACTGGCTGAGACTGGGTAATTTATAGAGAAAAAAGGTTTCACCTACTCACAGTTCCACAGGGGTGGGGAGGTCTCAGGAAACTGAATAGTCGTGGCGAAGGGGGAAGCAAACACGTCCTTCTTCACATGGCGTCAGGAAGGAGAAACGCAGAGTGAAGAGCAGAGAAATCTTCTTAATAAACTGTCAGATATCGTGAGAACTCCCTCACTGCCATGAGAAGAGCATGGAGGTAACCACCCCCGTGATTCAGTTATCCCCCACTTGGCCCTCCCATGACATGTGGGCATTAGGGGAACTGCAAGTCAAGATAAGAGTTGGGTGGGGACAGAGCCAGACCCTTTCAGCTACACAGGTAATCTGACACCGGCACCATGCTCTTCCCGGGACTCTGAGCCCCACTCTGTAGGCTGATGGAAGGGTGGATTTTAGTGTAATGATGGCCAGAAGCTGCTAGAGGATTTTAAGCATGATCTTTTACCCATAGGAAATATTTCTGTTGTTTTTGTGTGGAGAATGACTGTAGGCGAGCAGAGATGCTTTCTGCTGTCAAACTGTAGTGTTTGAGGTCTGTAAGGCAGTTTCTATTTGCTGAGAATTGTGTGTGGTGTGCCCCTCCCCTCTGGTGTTGGCTGCCATTTGTGTGGTGGTTGTGGTTAGATGGCCAGTCCCTGGACTGCTTTGCTTCCTCCCCAGTTTCTTTCCAGGTCGTTGACTCTGCCTGCTGCCTCCCCAGTCTCTCTTTTCTCTTCAGTGAGTTCTGTGCCTTGTGTGGTGATCACGCAGCCCACGCCCGGTGTCCCCCTGCCTGCCACCTGTCACTGCCTAAACACTCCCCTGGGAAGGTGCCCATCAGGTAGGGTCATGTCCGGAAGCCTAACCACGATGAGTGGGACCCTGTGTGGGACCTCTGTCCTCCATCTGTGTTCTTGGGCTTTCCGTTCCAGGTGTGTCACATGATCTGAGATGTCCCTGTGTAGTGTTTGCTGACTGGCTCATTTGATAAGTAAGTGGCACGTATTCTATGCTAGGCGTGGCTCCAGTGGCTTCACCACATTCTCTCATTTAAACCTCTAACAGTGCTGAGGAAGTGGGCATTGCTTTAGGGGAGAAATGGAGGTATTGAGAGGTCTGGAATTGGGCCAGGGCCACACAGCTGGTGCGTTCTGGCTGAGGCTGAGCCTGGGCCTGTTGTGATGCACTTCCTGTCTCTGTGCCTATGTGCCTATTGAAGAAACACATGTGATTTTGTGTTCTTAGCCTTTTGTCCCTTTACCCTCAAAGAAGTCCACATTTTTCCTGTTGCAAACTGGTCAAGGGCCATTGGTCATTTTAGGAGCTGAGCTCAGGCGGGGGTATGAGATATACTATCAGTGGAGTCTGTGTGTTCTGCATGCAGCTGGAATCTAAGGACCGGGTCTATGCTTACTGAGAAGGGGAGGGTCAGACCCTCTGAGAATGTGTGCTCAGTACCCCCGAGCCTTGTCAGTGAGTTTGCAGGTTCTCACATGGTACTGCTGGCGGTCCCGTTAGGCACTTGCTGCCCTGGTGCCGCTTGTCTGGGCTAAATCAGCTAGCCACGTTTGTCCCTGTGACTGTCACTGGGAAGGCCTCTCACTAGCCTTTGACAGAGTGGCCTAGAGTGGGTAAAAGATATGTCTTTCTGGGCTGTCTTGAATTTATTAGGTCACGTGCCTTTTTCGACATGCTGTTGAACAAGGATGTTTGATGTTGGTCAGATGGTGGGGAAAAGTGTTAAGAGGGTATTTGTTTTTATTTTCTGAAATTCCTTTTGAAAAGGGAAGCAGAGACAGTCATGACCAGTGAGTGGGAGCAGTGTGAAGCTTGAACTTGCACGCAGGGCGGTCCTGAGAACTCTGGAAGAGCACACCGCGTCTTCTCCACGCAGAGGGAATTCTGCTCTCCCGGTGCCTGTCCTCTGACCTCCTTCCCCTTGGAAACTTCCTGTTTCTTGGTTTGACTCAGGCCCGTAAAGCAGGGTTCTCTGATCATCTTTTAGTCATCGCTTTTATGTTTTCATTTAAAAACAAGGAAAATGCCGGCTGATCTGGTAGGGCTGGGAAGTCCCCCTCTCTTTTTTTTGACAGGCATTTGCCCTGAAGCACTCTGAGTTCCTGAGGGGTTCCCTTACGTCCTGGGAACCAGCAAGAGAACAGGTTCCCAGTGAGTAATTATAAAAATACAAAACCCTGAGTCCTTTTCAGACCATATTTAGAAGTGCAGTCTACATTTAATGTTTTAAAAAATAACTTTCTTATCCAGAATATGTATTTTGGGCCAGATTTTTTACCTTGGGTATTTTCTCTGATAGTTTAGAGAAATGGAGTGGTCTTCAGTCAGAAGTGATAGAGTATTCAGATGGAATGTTAACTCTTGCCCTTTAGGGAAGGTTTCAAGGTTGGATTGGGTGGTTTCCACTTGGGATTCTGAGTATGGGAGTGTTTTTTAAAAAATGCTGACCCGAGCACCTCCCTGGAGAGTTTCTGACTGAGTTAGCTTGGTACTTAGCGCTGTCCAGCTGGGCCTGGTGAGGAGTACCAGCCATCTGTCAAGAAGGCAGCTGCTGTTACCCGCCCAGGCGGGGGGCGGGGGGCGGGGGGGTTTGTGGAGCCACACTTTTCTCTCTTGTTGCAAAACTGGGCCAGCCCAGCTGTGCTGAGAGTCTGAGGGGAAGATTAGCGTGGCAGCAGTGGCTGAGATCTTTGAGAAATGCTGGGCCTGTCGGAAGGACTGTTCACGTGGGTGCTTGTTTGCACGAAAGGCCCGCAGAGGATGAGTGAAATGCTTTTGTCTTCCTCCTAGGCTGGGGATGGTGAGCGGATGCTAGAGAGAGCCACTTAATGTGCTATTCCCTTTTTTTTTAGTTTTGAAAAGTTCAAAAGTAACAGAAAGGTTGGGAGACTAGAGTGTGGTAAACATCTGTGTGCCTTTCTCACAGATCACCAGCATTCTGAGTTTAAATGCCTGTTTCTTCTTCTTCTTCTTTTTGGAGCAGAGCCTTGCTTTTGTCACCCAGGCTGGAGTGCAGTAGTGTGGTCTCAGCTCACTGCAGACTCCGCCTCTTAGGTTCAAGCAAGTCTCATGCCTCAGTCACCCTAGAAGCTGGGATAACAGGCTTGTGCCATCAGGCCCAGCTAGTTTTTTTGTGTTTTTAGTAGAGATAGCATTTTGCTATGTTGACCAGGCTGATCTCAAACTCCTGAGATTATAGATGTGAGCCAGCGCACTCGGCCTCAAACGTCTGTTTCTGTTTTATTTGGCCGACTATTCAAGTCATGTTGTAGACCCCATGATCCTTACTTCTGAACACTTCAGCATGTGTATCTTAAAAATAAGAACATTCACTTACGGAACCATGGCGTTATCACACCCAAAAATGTAACGTTGTATTTCTGTGTGCTGGGTCCCATAGTGTTAGCGCTCATGCAGTCCATGTTGAGATATGCGTGGTGGTCTCGAAGTGACGTTTACAACTTTTCTTTTTCAATGTAGGATCTGAACAAGGGTCCTGCATTCCATCTGGTTTATCTCTGTAGTTTCTTTTCTGTAGGATTGTTTTTCTGCCTTCATCACTTTAATGTTAGGCTTTGACGCTTTTGAAGAATCTAGGCTTGTTAGTGTGTAGCATGCCTTACAGTCTGGACATGATTTGGTTCCGGTTAGACATTTCTGGCAAGGATTCTGCATAGGTGATGCTCTGTACTACCCATTGGGTCCCAGCAGAAGGCTCTTACTGTTAGCAGGCTCCGTCACTGCTGGTCACTAAAGTGATGTTCACCAGGTCTCTGTTAAAAGGGTGCCTTTCCCTTGTGCTAGTCTGTGGGTGATACTTTAAGACATGTGACTCTTCTGCCCCCAAACCTTTCACTGATGCTTCTTGCGTGTGCTGCCGATCTTGCCTGAATTACTTCCTGTTCTGGTTGTTGCCAGGTGGTTCTCAGGCTGTTCTCCTGCCGTCTGATGTGAGGCTGCCTTAGGGCCTCAGGCTCCTGTTGGTAGGGCGCTGGAGTGTGGTGGTGGTCATCTAAGATGGAAAGTTGTGGGATGTGGAAGAGGAGAAAATGTTAGTTTGCTTTCAGGAATCCAAAGGTTCTGTATCATTTGTGAACTTAGTAATTTACTTCTGAGGTCTGTTTTACTTCCCTTACAAGCTTTTCATTACCAAGCAAAAAAAAAAAAAAAAAAAAATCAATCTTTGACTCAGACTGAAGCCATGAACTGAATTTTATCCATGTGAGCTTCAGGAGTGAATAGAAGTTGATTGAGAAGAAAGGAACACGTACAGATAGGATGCTTTCCATTTTGTGAAAAGTAATGATGGAAATACAGAAGAGGTAGAAATGTAAGATTCTTTAAAAAAGGCATAGCAGCAGCTTAGTAACAGCTACTGCTTCCGGAGGCGCTTCCCAGTACCAGAAGCCCCACAAGGCAGTGTTGCAGGGCAGAGGCCTTGGTCTCGTTATGGGAAGCAGAAACGGGGATGTGGAGAGATCAAGGAATATGCCCAGTGTCTAATAGTTACGAGGTGACGGCGTTGGGATTTGAATCCAGGTTTACAGTGATTTCAGAACTTCCAAGTTGAGAATTAAAGATCAGTCCCAGCAAGAGAATGCACATTTGGTGGAAATTATAAACACCTGGAAATTTAGTCTTTATGGGGAACTACATAATGTCGTGTCCTTAATGTTCTGCATTTTGAGTTTTTCATACACATGTTTATATAGATAGCTTACCTAATCTGCAGCATGCAACTGGAGGGACATTTAATTAAGATTAAAAGATGTCTAATTGCAAAAATGTTAGTTTTCAACATGTCCCCCATCATTTTGGGCATGATGGGTAGTTCAGTGAAGGCCATTGAGTATAGAGAAAGACTTAGTGCTTGGGAAATAAATTGGAGCAGGTGAATGGCAGCTTGAAAGTTTGGGTAGTGCCCTCCCTTGTTGTATTTGCTGTTTATCTCTTAGTGCTGAATTTATTTAAAACTCTTATGGATTCTGTGTGTATTAGTTATAGTGTGAAATGCATTCTGTATTGTGGATCGTGCTCGAGAGTTTGAACGTTTATCACGTAGAAGTCCAAGAAGGAGTGGGACAACAATGTTGGGATTGGGAAATTTGTGTATTAAAAGGGTTTCAAGTTGTCCCAGCTTCAAATTGTATATCCCTTTGCTGAAAGAAGACCTGGAAACTTCCCTTTATCTTGTTTATGGCAGTTTATTGGAATCTTGGTTTAGAAGCGGCCCCTGGAAGAGGTGGAGATCATTCCATAGGACTTGGAGCATGCCCAGAAAGAGATGGGACAAGGTCATGAGATCTTTTGACTGGGGCATTTCTTGGATAGATCGTGTTAAAAACAGCACCACCACCAAAAAAAAAAAAAAAACTACTGGGGAGCAGAGTCTAGATTTCATCGTGGTGAACTTGGCGTACTTCTCCAGGTGCTATGCATCAGTTTGCACTCCATTCTGAGGAAGTGTCTTGAGCTGTGTGCCTCGCCCTGAGGGAGTGTACGGGTGAAGCAGGTATTTGAAGCATTGTGGAGCAGTGCATCGAAGTGGAAGGAACCCCTGTAACCGGAATAGGGGCAGCAGCTCTAAGTACTTCAGGAGAGGCGCAGCTGTCATGGGGTTGGGATTCAGAGAGGGGAAGAAAATTCCAGGCGGAAACGGAAAGATCTTCAGGTAGGAAGCAGCCTTTGAAAGGGCAGGGGCTCACGCCTGTAATCCCAGAACTTTGGGAGGCCGAGGCGGGTGGATCGCAAGGTTAAGAGATCGAGACCATCCTGGCCAACATGGTGAAACCCCGTCTCTGCTAAAAATACAAAAAAATTAGCTGGGCATGGTGGTGTGCACCTGTAGTCCCAGCTACTCGAGAGGCTGAGGCAGGAGAATTGCTTGAACCCAGGAGGCGGAGGTTGCAGTGAGCCGAGGTCACACCGCTGCACTCCAGTCTGTGACTGAGTGAGACTCTGTCTTCAAAAAAAAAGAAAGGGCAGGGGGCCAGACATCATGCTGCTGTTTCGTTGGCCTGTGGGCTTCTCAGGTTGATGTGTTGAACTGAACCAGCAAAGCGTTGTGAATTTGGTGAGCTGTCCTAAATGTGGATTCAAGGGAAATCTTAAGTGCCTCAGGATTGTGCATCCTGACTGCTAGGGGATGGGATAACTTGAATCTGATGTTTGTTCAGAGGAAACCGGAGGGATTTATTCACAAGAGTGACCTTGATTCACAAGCATTGGAGACTGGAAGGGTGGCAACAGCGCCATTCTGGATCGCAGAGGTCTTGTTGGTCTTCATGGTGTTGAGCATGCTGGTGTGCTGCTTCCACGTGACAGGTCCCTGTTCTTCAAAAGGGTCAGGACTTCTTTAGGAAGCATCTCTGAGACTCTTCCTCCGTACCTAATGGAGCCCCCATCTTCTCTGGCCAGCTTCCTTCTGCAGGGTGCTGAGTTATTATTGCCCTGTGTGTCACACAGTGGACCTTCAAGCCGCCTTTGGTGGTAAAAGCTTGTCCGCACGTGTTGCACACAAAAGGCTTTTCTGCAGTGTCAGTCTGTCTACCTGTAAATCTGAGGATCCTGAGAGGATGAGAAGGTCTTTCCACACCTTGTGCATCTCTGTCGCTTGTCTTATAGGCATGGCTGGGCTTCTTAACTAAGGTGTCCTGCCCAGGGGGCAGGGGGAGCATGAGCTGGGGTCTGACAGATGTGCCAGGAATTTCAGCTCTGACAAACTTGGAGACTGCTCCCACCTTCCATCTCAGTGTGGTGGCTCTCAGCTCTGCCCCTGCCACTGGGAGATGTTTAGAATGCAGTCCTAGGGTTTGGATAAATTGGGCTTCACATCTGTGGGCTCACACATATAGCGCCATGACCTCCGGTGGTTCAACTTACATGATTTTTTTGACTTTTCCATGGTGCAAAAATGATACACTTTCTGAGAAACAGTGCTTTCAGTACCCATTCAGCCAGTTTTTCAGTATGGTACTCAGTATATCACACAGACTGTTCAACACTGTGTTACGAGATATGCTCTGTGTGAGATGGTTTTGCCCAACGGTAAGCTAATGTGAGTGTTCTGAGCACATTTAAGGTAGCAGGCTGAACTGTGACGTTGGGGAGGTTAGGCGTGTCAAATGCGTTTTCAACTTAACGATATTTTTTAGCTTTCAATGGGCTTAACGGGATGTACCCATCCTAAGCTGAGGAGCATTTGGATGGCCCTACATGGTAGAAGCAAGGTGTAAATAGGAGTCACCCACGCTTATGTCATTGTACTCGTGCTGGCAAGTTTTGTTAAATGATGCTTATTTTGAAATACACATGCAGTGGGCATGTGCTGGGAATTAGAAATTAAATGGAGAAGGCAGACGTAGCATTCTATACCATTAGTTGGGAGTATTGGCATGTATTTTTTTACAATGTTCTCAGTGAAATTGTGGTTGTAAGCTTAGTTTTTTCAGTTTCTCTCAGAAGCTGTCTGGCAAATGTTTTGATTCTCTGGCTGTGTTTTGATGGGGTCTACCCTTAGGTCTCATCTCCAGCATCATCTGCGGCTTTGTCTTTTCTCATCACTCAAACCTCCTTTGAACTTTTCATGTTGTCTGCTGAAAGTTACATTTGCATAGCATCAAATAGTGCATAAACTATGTGTACTTCCTCATTTTATCAATTCTTACAAAGTCTTGTGAAGGTTTACCTATAAACCCTCTTCTAATCCATTTCTTCTTCTCATTACGGCTTCCTATGAGGGAGGAAAGTTAATATACTTGCCCCGTCTCTCACCTTGCCCACAACCCCTCTCATTCCCTGTTTTTGCTAATTGTACTGTTTTATGACTTTCAGTTTCCTAGTCGTCACCTTTGAACCTGTTTCTTCACTTGTCGTCATAGACTTCTCTCCTGTGTAAAAGATGAGGGGCTCTGAGTCTTCACCAGGCCTGTGGGGAAGGGGTGGGGGGGTCTCTTCCTTATGGCTGGGTGGGACTGCATTTTTAAACCCTCCCCGTGTGATTGGGATAGGTGGTGATATGGTGTGACTCTGTCTCCACCCAGATCTCACCTGGAATTGCAGTAATCCCCACCTGTCAAAGGCAGGACCAGGTGGAGATAATTGAATCGTGGCGGTTTCCCCAGTGCTGTTCTATGATAATGAATAGTCTCACGAGAGCTGATGGTTTTATAAGGGACTTCCCCCTTCGCTTGGTACGCATTCTTGCCCGCTGCCCTGTGAAGAGGTGCCTTCCCGCGTGATTGTAAGTTCCCTGAGGCCTCCCCAGCTATGTGGAACTGTGAGTTAGTTAAACCTCTTTTCTTAATCAATTACCCAGTCTCGGGAATTTCTTCATAGCAGTGTGGAACGGACTAACACAGGTGGTCATTGTTGAAGTCTTTGACCTGCCAGGCTGCCCTGTCCTGTTCCTTTGCTATAGAGGATAGGTTTTTTTTTCTTGAGGCTTTTTGTACCTGTTGGTGTTTCTGGGTTGCAGTTTGGGGCATTCGAGGCAAAAAGAAAACACAGAGAACCCGCTGGTGTGGTTCCCGGCCCTGAAGCCCTTAACTAGTCTGCCTTCTCTCTAACGTTCAGAGGCTGACGTCTGTTTTATAGGCAGCAACCAGTGCTTTTAGCTGCACTCAGCTGGAGGGAGGGGAGATGCATCTTCTCCATCTTTCTGGGAATCATAGGTCAGTTCTTTTTGTGCTGTGCTGTTATTTCCTGTCGAATGTGGCCTTGATGGGTTCTTCCTGTTTGTGAATAAAAGCCCAGTTGACTGGCATCAGAGTGGAGGGGACTGTGCAGTTCTGAGTGTGGGTTACTGGCCCTGAGGGCTTCACGGTGGGGCTGGTATGGTCTGGGAGCAGGCAGGGAGAACTGGATGGAAGGCTCTAGAAGCAGCTCCATGAGCAGAGCTGAGGGACACACCTCTGCACCTATTTCCTGTGTCACACTTCAGATAGGGGACAGCCTAGGCTGGCGGTGGAGCTCCCAGGGGATCTCACTTCTGGGTAGAATTGCTTTTTTTTCCCTCTGTTGTGTGGGTCTAGTGGCACCTCAAGTTCACCTACCGTATAGAATCCAGTGCAGGCAGCAGCTTCTCCTTAGAGAAGGGTCTGGGTGCTGGTCTTCCCATCCAGGAAAAGGGGCTGTTGTGCTGAAGTCCCTGAGGTGTGTGCTGTGTTGTCTTCCTGTGTTAGAATACTGTCTTTGGTTCTCCTGGGGCTCCCCCTCAGTGCTGCTCTGAACCGTTAGGTCATTCAGAGTCCATGTGTGTCCTGTCCCCAGAAATTTCCTCAGACCCTGTTTAGACTGCTGATACCTCCCCTTCCCTTTTAGCACTAGAGTAGGTTTCTTCTTTGTTCAGTTTTTAAAGCTTTTTCTTTCTGTTATTTTGGTGGCATCTTGGGAGGGATGGGAGTTAGAGAGGTGTTTTCAGTTGGCCCTTGAGAAACTTCTCAAAACTGGAGTCTTATAACTGCTTGAGTTTTGAAGTTAATGGAATGGGCTCATTACCTTTATCGCTTTGGGGGCCTGTGGAGGCTGTATGGGGTGCTGTGTGTGTTGTGGGTTGTGTCTGAGACTGCCCCCCTCCTCCCTTGGGTACTGTGTGGTCTGTCTGCCTGACCACTGTGGGACACCATTGTCCCCTGGTGCGTTCTCCTGGCTGGCAGTGTGGTGTGGTGGGCAAAGCCAGGCCAGTGGGCGCAGATCTTGGTTCTGCCTTTGTAACCTTTGTCACAGTGTCTTTTGGCAGCTCATTCTTTTTCTTCCTGTAAGATGTGCTGGCATGTCGTCTACACTGTGAAGTACGGACTGTGTTGGAGCCAGCACAGCATGCTGTGGTTCTAAGCAGGGAGATGTCCTTGGTTTCCCTTGCCTGGCGGGGCTGTGCTTCCCTGCCTCGCGTGCTGGTTGCTCCTGGACTGCAGAAGGAAGAGAGCATCCTGGCGAGATGAGTCCTGCCTGCGTTCCCACTGCTGCGTGCCTACCTCCCCACTCTGCTCCTCCCCCCACTTCCTGGAAGCTACCTAAAAATTTGGTTACCTCTTTTCTGAAGATATGTTCTCTGTCCTAGTGTTTGGGTGTTGATGCCGTGGAACACACAAAATTGAACAAGATAGATTTGATTCTCATTTTAAAGTGAAATAAATCATCTGGGTGCCAGTTGGGTGAGATTGCCATGATTGATAGCATCCGTCATCAGGCTTTAATTTTATCCCTGGGGTGTAGGAGTAGGTGCGATTAAGTAAAAATCCGCAGAAGCCAGGAGGGCGGAAACCAGTGCTGGAGTTCCGTTTCTCACATGTCCCCAACAATATGGACCATTTGCGTTAACCCTAAATAGCACCACTTATTTAAGATTCAGTTTTTACTCGTGTTCTGAAATCACGAATTCCATTTGACAGAGTGATAGGACAAAATTGTATTTTAAACTTTGCAAACCACACTTCAGAGCTGTGCCAAAAATAACAATTTCTTGTGTCAAAAATAACTTCCTCATCAAGTCATTGGAGGAGCCGAGCTGACTGGTGGCATGTAGACCGCTGAAGCTTCGGAGCAGTCCCACATTGCAGAGGTCTCTCCGTTGGCATTGAGATGGTGGAAAGTGAGGAGAAGCGAAAAGAAGACTTGTCCTTTCTCCATTCTCTGGTCTGGTCTTTTTGGGGTCTACATAGAGGTGCATCTGCCAGCGCCACCCTGGAGGCAGGAGGCATTCTTCCTGCTCTCCTGTCAGTGCTCACGGGGGTGATGAAGGTCACTGTGCTTCTTGGTGAGAGTATCGGAGGGCGGTGTAAAAGCAGCTGGGCTGGAATAGAGCCGATCACAGTGCGTCCTGTGGCCTGGGATCCCCTTTGTTTGCAGTTGTGTGGCCCTAGTGCTGCAGTGATGTCACTTAGCTCCCGGGACTGTCTGAATTTTTGTGCTCTTATTAATACATGTTTATGTGTGGGTTTGCCAGAATGCTGTGTCCGTCATTGTTGGCTCCTGGGACAGCTCTCCTTGTTCTGCCTCACCGGCTGTGGAATTGGCTCACGTGGTGGGCTCTGGGGCCAGTGAGATGCATCTGAGGTGTTGAGGCATCTGGTGGTGCAGGCCTGGACTGCCAGTGGTCCTGCTGCCTGATGAAGGAGACCATTCCTGAAACCGCAGCGCACAGGGGAGAGCAAGAAACAGCGTGGTGGAGAAAGCCCCTGGTTCTAAGCCTGTGGCTCTTGCCGTTCTTGATGTATTCATTGTGCGAACCAGTAATTTCCTTTTTTTGTTTAAGCCAGTTTGAGTTGGGTTTACTTGCTTGCAGTGAAAAGATTCTGACACAGGATCTTTATTATATGAAGTGTTACTCACAATGTATATCGTGTTATACATTATGACGTATCACACGATCTATTTTGTGATGTAGTTTGCTATATTTATTATGTGGAAGATCCTCCCGAATTGCTACACTTCCTATGAATTTGGAAGCCGGGGTGAGGCAGAGTCACTAATATTAGGGTATCAGTAGGGGAGCCTTTCAAATCTCAAACGTTGCAGTGTCCTGTGATCCGTTTCTTTGTCAAGTTGCGTCTGCTCTGCAGAGTGGCTGTAACATCTGGCATCCAGTAAGAAGGCGTGGTCACTCAGCTGGAAGAGAAAAACCTAGGATCCTGGGAGTGGGTGGATCCGCTGGGGATTTTCAACCAGTGTCCCGTTTTTCGATGCTCTTCCCTTCTGTAGATGGAGCCTTGTTTTCTTTCCCTGAAGTACAGATGGGCTGGTGACTCATTTCTAACGAACAGAGCACAGCCTGCACAACTGCTGAGGCTAGCTCATGGGATTCCTGAAGCTGGAGGCCCTGGCTTCCTTCCTGCGTGTGCTCTGGGGTCACTCACTCTGTGGAGGTCGTTGTCCATGCTCTGAGGCCTTCTGAGGCCTCCTGTCACAGCCGTGCCATGGAGTTGTGGTAGCACCTCCTCAGTCTCAGCAAGGCCTCAGGCTGCCAGAATCCTGCAGTTCCAGCTGTCGTCTTGATGACCTCCCCGTGAAACCCAGAGGCACGCTTCGCCCAGCTACGGGGCCCTGAATGCTGACGTGCAGAAACTGAGATGACAGATGCTTGTTGTTTGAGCCACTGAGTTTTAGAGTGAGTTGTCTGCAGAGATGGATGACCAGTGTCTGTGCCCAGAGGTGAAAGGTGGAGCCAAGCGGGTGTCTCTCAGAGCCCGCTGCCATCCCTCCCTCCCCTGCCTGCCTCCCTCCACACGGTGGGAGCAGCCGCTGAGAATCTTCTGTGAGAGGATGTGCTCCTTCAGGGCCGACTTCTGTTTGTGTTTCTTTTTTCTTGGAAACTTCTGTGAAACAGCAGCCATTAGCAGTTACTTGATTACTGCGTTTAGGATTTTGGAAGAAAGGGAAAACCTTGTTTGCCATGGAGTGATAAGTACTCTCTTGACAAGTCTTTCTTACTTTGAATAATTGAGAATTCTGTATGTGTCTTAGCCAGCTAAGAGTTACTATTATCATGTATTAAAATGATAAAAGTTACTCTCAGTGCCCTAACTGGCTTCACTATTGAGTTTTGTTTTTGTTCTTGCCAGAAGTACTTCCTCTCCTTCAAGATTAGGTTCTGTTGGGGAAAATACGGAATTATGGGCTGTTGCCACCTCCTGCCAGATGCAGTTCCCACATCTCAGTGCTTTACAGCCCCGAAGGTTTGCTATGTCAGTTACATGGTAGCTGCAGATAAGCTGTTGCTCTGCTCCAAGTGTCGTCTTTTTCAGCATCCAGGCTGAAGAGCAGCTCCATTTTGAGCCTTGCCTTTCTCATTTAAAGGGGAAGGTAGGAGGTTGGCTGAAACACCCAAAGGCTCCCAAGGCTTCTGCTTAAACCACTGTGCATCCTTTCTGCTCGCAGAGCTGGTGTCTGCCTCTTCTGTCACATGTCATTGGCCGGAGTCATGTGGCCAGGCCTGCCCCTGCCTGTAGGAAGCTGATGGGCATCAGTGGGCTGGCTGCAGACTCCTCCTCGGGAGGCCAGGGGAGTGAATGAAAGCAGCCTTACTGTCTGCTGCAGTGAGCCTGGGTTAGAGACAGGAAGTCGGAACATAGTATGCGGAGTGTGAACATTTTAGGTTGGGTCAACGTCTGCTCTTAGAACTTGTGCCTGTTGAAGCCTTTTTATTTTATGATAATCTTTTTGGTTGAAGCTGTCCTGCAAACCACTGTGGATATTTCTGCTAATAGTCATCCTCTGGCCAAAGGTTTTCATATTTGGAAGCACAGGTGACTTTAAGCTCCCTGATTTTGCCTGTGCATAAATGTAGGGTCACCCTGAGGGACTTAGCCTGCCAGATGGATGCTGGTGACCAGCTGAGTCCCATCTTCCTCACGTCCAGATGAGTCCTCCTCTTGTCAGGTGTTAGTTCGGGAACTAAATAATAAATGTGGCTGCTATAGCGAAACCGTAAATTGAGGAATATGCCAAAATTGAATTCCTTTGGAGGCATGGCATAAATTAAGGCTGGAAGTTGAGGCTGGGCCAGATCGTAGAGCCTGCAAAGACTGGTTCCAGCACCTTTGGCTTCAGTTTCTTCTTGGGGTTTGGAGTGAAGTGTAGGGTGCCCAGGAACAATCGGCCTGGGCCTCGAGACTGCACAGCAGTGGGGAGGGGACACCAGACAGCAACCTCCTGCTATGCCTGTTACGGATGGTGGCTTTAGGTCCACATTTGCATGGACTTGCCCCTCTTCCTTTTTTCTGCTCTAAAGTCTGTATCCCCAATGGGAGTACACACAGTTGTCACCCTCTCTGTGAAGCCCTTTCTGACTCATGTTACAGGTGCTTGCTTCCTGCCACCCTGGACTACTTGGTGACTACTCCTCCTCCTCTTCCTCGACACCCAGGGCGACTTTCCCCCACCATCATTCTGTGTGTGTGGATGTCACTTCAGTGGGCCCCTAGGGGGGAGGGGTCCTGACCAGCCTCGGGCAGCAGCCTCTCTGGGGAGATCCCAGAGCCTTCTGCTGTGTCTTTCACCTTCCTTCCAGTCATCTCCAAGCCGAGCCTCCTTTCTCTGGAACCAAGTGTGGGAGACGAAGTTGCGGTGCAGAGGTGTGAATGCCCACTTGCCTTCTGTGGATTTTCACTCATTTTTTTCCCTCTGGTTGTCCTATAGCTGGCTACTGAATCCCCCACTGCTCACCTTCACCCTTCTGTCATTTTCTGTTCAGCTCTCTTGACCCTGGTCCTTCCTTGCTTGAGGTCATGTTTTTTTGTTTTTGTTAATTTTTAATTTTTAAAACACGCTGTATCAGAGGAATCCTTGAGTTTTACAACTGGAAGTGACTTTGGAGGCTCGCTGATTCAGCTAGATCTCTCCCTTCCCAGGTGAGGAAAAGGACACGCGCAGCTGTGTGGAGATTTGTCCATCCCGCAGTGCCAGCTGCCTAGGGGCGGGGGTCCCTCTTGGGTACCGAGTGGCCACCTGCCCACGTTTGTCTGGGATGGTCTTGCTCTGCATCCGTGGTCCCAGGTTAATTTCTAACAGTGCTCCGTTTTTGTCTCAGCAGTGATCTAGATGGCAGGAAAACCGCATGAGCGTCCTACATGGACTGCCATTGTCCTGTGGGCTTTAGACCTATGGTGTCTTCTGTGCTGTCCTTGTGTCAAAACTTTTTATTCCTCGTCAAGTGTGTTGTCAAAAAGACTGGCCCGTGTTATTAAAAACAGAAACCAGCCCAGATGAAACAACTGAGTCTTCATTAGTATCTCCTGGTATTGGCTGGGTTATTGATGCATTCTCTTGTCTGAAGGTAATTTTAACTGTCTCTGTGGATTAGGCAATTCTAGGGCTTTTCTCTAAGCCGAGGAATAGGATGTGTATGCTTGTGAGGAAAACTGGTTTGCGAGTTCCTCATGGGTGTTGAGTGTGAGTCACTTAGGACAGTGTCACTGGTGGACTTCCTGTGCCCTGCCTTGAATTCAGTGATGCCGCGAAAGGGAAAATGCTGCAATACTTTGGAAGACGCTAGCGTCCTTGCTTTGTGATTCAAGGGGAACGGCGTACCGTGTATCAGAGTTCATTCCCACAGGCTTGCAGGCATGAGGGCCCTCCTTCCGTCTGCAGAAGTGGAGGGAGTCTGGAGGATCCCACGGTTGGTGCCCAGGAGCTAGACGAGAGCTGTGTGTGGGTGGCCTGTCTGCTGTCGCCTCCACTGTGCCTCCGAGTTAGAGTGCACCTGGGGGAGCCCTTCCACATGGGGGAGGCAGCACCCTCTGCCCTGAGTCTGAGATTGCCATTTCTTTCCCTCCAGTTGCTGGTAGGCCCAGTCTATGCAGTCAGGACCTTCAGGAGGAAGGGTGTTGGTGGTGTGTTCGGGCAGCACCCCTTCCTGTTGCTCTGAGATCTGTGTGGTTTCTGTCTGCCGTGCGCGAGCCCCCCAGCCAGGCCTGCTATTGAGGCTCATGTAGTTCTGACACTCAGCTTCGAGGGCAGTGCTGTTGGATTTTGTGATTATGCATGGACCATACTAGATGAAAAATGGGCTTGAGCTGGCCATGATTACCACTAGAGGGTATGGTGCTAGGCTGTTCAGTGTTGTGTGGACAGTGTGGGGAGTGACAGTTGTGCATCTGTGGCCTGAGAATTCGGGTGAGGGAGGGGCAGGACCGTCTGGGTGCCAGCACAGCTCACCAGAATCCTGAGCGCACTCTCAGAGCGGGCTGGGGAGGCTGCCCTCCTCTTTTGTGTTGGTGTCTGCAGTCCTGCTGTGAGTCTCGGATGGTGAGGACAGTTCAGGCTCTCATGACTGAAAGGTGAAGTCGGTCATTTAGTGTGTGCCAGGCAGGAGTTTGTGATAGAAACAACTGCTTCAAGACTGTGCCTTCTGGATGGAGTGAGGTGATCTCCGGGGGTGTGAGTTGGAATCTTACTGATGGAGATCTGTGGAAGGATGGTGCCTGCTTGACATTGGTAGCTGTAGAGCTGTAAAGTCACGTGCATGCGCAGTGTTTGCAGTGCTTGGGTGTGCAGACATGTGGCCCATTCTTGCGCAGTGGGACCGGGAGGTGTGTGGGTTCAGGAAAGAGCACTGGATTAGGATTGAGGAGTCCCCTGGGACCCTGGATGAGCTACTGCACTACTGCCTTGGCTCCCGTGTGCCTGATCACCCTGTCTGTGGAGGAAGCTGCCGTGTGCTGGAGCCATCTTTTTGTCCAAGAAATGTCAGTAGCTGCAAGAAAAGCCGTAGCAGCTCCTCATACCTTCTGTTGCTTCCTCCCTTGCCTGGAGCATCCTCCCCTCACCTGGCCAAGTCCTACACACCTTTCCAGACTTGACTACTCCTTGCCCTGCACTGCCTCAGCCCTGTGGCCCCATTCCCTCTCCGCGTTCCCACTCAACTGGAAGACCACAGCCTCCTGCATCTGCTTTCTCTCTTGAAAGCCCAGCTTTTTTTTTTTTTGGAGACAAAGTCCAGGCTGGAGTGCAGTGGTGTGATCTTGGCTCACCACAACCTTGGCCTCCTGGGCTCAGGTGATTCTCCTGCCTCAGCCTCCCGAGTAGCTGGGACTACAGGCGTGTGCCACCATGCCCGGCTAATTTTTTGTATTTTTAGTACAGATGGGATTTCACTGTGTTGGCCAGGCTGGTCTCGAACTCCTGACCTCAGTGATCTGCCCACCTTGGCCTCCCAAAGTGCCAGGATTACAGGTGTGAGCCACTGCGCCTGGCAAAGCCCAACTTTTTTTTTAAAAAAACTTATTTTGTATCTTTGAATATGCTGACATATTTTCACCTGGCTTATAATCATGACATTATACCCCTATATCCTTCAAAACGATCTCTCCAAAAACAGCTCCATGTTCTAACATAGCCTAAATTGTAATGTCTGTCATACATGACAGTGTTAGTGATGGATGTCTCAATACCATCTGATACGTGGTCTGTGTTCACATTTCCCAGGTGTGCCCAGGTACGCTTTGTAGATGGTTTATCCAGAATGGCCCAGTGCAGTCATGCATGGTATCTAATCCAGAACAGTCTTGCTTTTCATGGCCCAGAATTGTGGACAGACGTAGTGTCTGGCTTTTATAGGTGCGCAGGAGCTGCTTATTCAGTGAAGACGCAGTGAAGTGGATGGGGATGAGATACTGAAGATACTTTTTTTTCCTCTTTGGCTCAGGGGAGGGATTTCTCAGTTTTAAATACTAATGATGCACAGTGTTCAATTAAAAAAACCATGCCCTTGGTCCTCCTCCATGCCTTTGTCTTCTGGACTAGAACTTGATCTCCAGGCTTGTGGCTCTTTCGAGTCTCTCCGCAGGGTTTGTTGAGATCCCCCTCGTCCCCCGGTCCCTGAGGCTGAAGTTCTCTGACCTCTGTGTCTCCCTCCTTTCTTCTATGGTCTGATAGTCTAGCACCTTCTAGCTGTTCTTTTTCATGCCCAAATTGCTCTATATATGGCCTGTGTATTTCATAGAAGGCAAGATAATTTTCCTAAACAATGCCAACTACAATTCAGTTTCTGCAAAGCATTGCAAGAGAAATGAGGTCTAACAAACATACTTTAATTTTTTATTGATGGGGTTGACAACCGAAGACTGTCAATCTTAGTGACTCAGAGAGTAGACTTGAGAAAGTCGTTGTATTTTGGGACTTAATTTTTATCTCTGATGAGAGGGTTGACCTGTAAGTAATGTAGATGATTCTTCTCTCTGTTCACTGGGCTTTTTCTTGTGGTTATTTTGCATTTTTAAAATTAAGAGTTTCCCTTGGCAGAGTGGAGTTATCTGCAGGTCTGTTTTGATAAGCAGGATTCAGCGTGCCCTTTTCTTTTCAAAGGTGTGGGACATTCCAGTTGCTGCTTCCTGTTCTTAAGTGTGTCCCCCTTTACTTGGTAAGGATGGGAAGTCTGAGGCCTGAGGGGCCGGGGGCAGGGCTGTAGCAAGCAGGTGGCCATGCTTCACCCAGGGAGGCTCTGCTCTGTGACTCAATTCTCTTCCTCCTCCCAGCGCCTCCGCCTCCTTCCAGCAACCTGCCGCCTGTGTTGTGCCATTTTGTGTTCGACCATGGGAACTTTTTTTCCTTTTTTAAAAAACAAAAAACAAAACAAAAAACTTTAAGACTGAAAACTCAGAGATAATGGGAACTTTTAAGAAAGTATTTTTCTATCCTTATTTGAATACTCTGGGTTTTTTTAAGTCCCTGGTTTGATATTTATTGTGTTTCATTATGTAGTTTGTATTGAAAGTAAAATATCAAAAATAAATGCTAAATTTTAATATTTTCTGGTGGAAAACTGGTAGGATGATTTCATTTTAGGAATATCAGATTATTCCACTGCACATTTACTGCACTTAAATGTAAAAGTAAGGGTGAGAGTTTTAAATATGCTTTTCCAAATAGATAGATCCTAAAGTGTATCATGGGACGAAGTGTGTCTGTGCAGCCCCCGCTTCCCCAGCACGGTGCCTGTGCGGGGTGGTCCAGGTGGCAGGAAATGTGCCTGTGCCGGTGTTGTGAGCCTTTTGCTGGGCAGGATTCCCAGTGACCTTCCTTACCTCACCAGGATCATCTCACCCTTGGCTGCGCATTGGAGTCACTGGGAGAGGGTTAGCATTTTGATTTCAGAGTCTCTCCCTTAGAGACTCCAGAACACGACTGGAGTATCCTGCCCTTTTATGCCCCCCGCCCCCCGCCAGGAGGTCCTAATGTGCAGCTCCTGCTGAGAATCACTGCTCCCGAGGCTGAGCCTGGAGACAATGGAATACCATTTTAACTTCCTTCCCTCCTGCTGCTCCTTGCCCTTGCCAAGAGTGGAAGTACTGCTTTTTAAAGCACCCAGCGGGTTGTGGTGGGGGGTGAATGAATCCTGTCTAAGACGACCTGCCAACATAACCTTAGGGAACAATTTAGTGTGTTAAATGCCATGGTAATTCTTATATACACACTGATTTACTTTTCACAGATATGTCTATCAAAGTTGAGACTTTCTTCTCATTCCCATAGTACAAAATTTCTCTGTATTCAGATTTTCTGTTGAATAGATGTTTATTTTAGGAAATAGTCTGCTATTTTTCTCTGTAGAAGCACTTCAATCTAAACAAACATTCTGTTGGCCGAGAATGTGCGTTTTCCCCTCTCAGTAGTAGGGATTTGCCTCATCTCATTGTCTAGCTTCCTGTTGAGAAGTGTGGTGTGTTTAAGCTCTGATGTCATACTGAACCCCATTGGTGGGCAGTTTCAGCCAATCAAATGCTTCCTGGTAGCCAAGTAAGAAAGATATATAATTCTGGAATAACAGGAAACTTCCCATTTTTCGCATCCTGTTATTCTGGGTTTTGTGACTTGCTGCTTTGCCAATATGAAGGTTAGTAGAGATTTATATGTGTATTTCTTTTTGTAGTATACCATGACTTTAATTTTTCAAGCTCTCAAATTAGATCTGTAGTGCTGAAAGACCATGAGACCTCTCATTTAAACATTTTATGATGAATAGAAACCTTATGTTTTGCGTATAAGGAAGCTGAGGCCTACTTAATTCTTTTTTAAAAATACAACTTAACCTATATTTGTCATAGATGGTTTTGTCAGCCTAGATGATGCTCTCATTTGAGTTGGAGTTTCTTCTTAAATGATAAATATTACAGCAGATGTATTCTGTGTGAAAGGTGATTCTAAGGACTTTTACGAGGAAGGATTTAGCTTCACGAAATCAGTTATATTTAGAGCTTTATGTTAGAAATGGTGTCAGTAAGCACATAGAAGGTTTAGATGTATTCACAGCTCTCCTTAGACATTTTGTGGTTTCATTTCATATTTTCTTGTGAACTTTAAGAAAGTGACCTCTGGTTTTCAGCTCCTTTCTTGACTCTTAGTGATTTGATGGCTTTTTTTCTTGAGGTAGTTTTTCAACTTCTAGTTTTTCTTTTTTTTATCTACATTTAAAGAAACACGACTACTTTTACTTATTTCAGAAATTCTGGACAGAAAGCCTTTGGCTGGAGATGAGTTTTGAAGATACCGGCTTTTCATGTCTGGCCCCACTTTCCTTAGCTTCTCTTGGCGTGAGCTCCATCCGGCAGCATGCAGCGCCTGCAGGCTGGGTGGCTGCTTGGAGTCTGGTGCATGTCTCCGTTCCGCTGCCTGTCACTGTGTACCAGCCTCTGTGCTGGGTGTTGGGAGATGTACAGTCTGCCTCTGCAGCTTTTTCAGTCCAGGGAGGCCTGTAGACATCCACCGTTAGACTATCATGACACATGTTCTGGGGGAGCCTGGCTGGGGACCTGACCGGGTGTGGTGGGGGCAGCAAGGCTGTCAAGGCGGGGCTCTGTCAGGAAGCAGGATGAATAAGGATTAGTCAGGAAAGGGAGGGGACGGAAGGCAGGAAGAGCTGGAGAAGTGGGGCTCTGGTGGGGCGTGCTAGAAGTGTTGGGGGAGGGCGGGCCCTTGCCCACGGATGCCCATTTCTGGTAACCTCAGATAGAACATATGGCAACAGGATACACGTTTTGGTATTTAAATACATCTTTCTGTTATTTGCACCTCTGAACAATTTTTTCTTAATTTTTCTGGAGCACAGTTGTAGATGATTTGACTGTTAAGTTTATTTTTGCTTGAGGTTATTTGGTGATCAGAAGCCATATGTAGTCTTTGCGAGGTATCTGAAATGAGAGCTTTTTTTTTTTTTTTTTTTTTTTTTTTTTTTTCAGAAAGTGATTTATTTAGGCAGAGAAAGATGAGAGAGAAAGCTTCCACGACAATTGTGGAAGGGGACCCAAGTGTGGAATCCCGGAGAGGAAGGCAGCTTCCACACTGAGTGGAAGGGGTCCCCAGAGGGGGAAATCCCGGAGAGAGAGAACGCTTCCACGAGCATGGTGGAAGGGGAGCCAAAGATGGAACCCCGAGCTCTTTGACATGGCTGTGTGTGTGCATGCCTTCTAGACTCCAGTCGCAACATAGCAGGCAAACCAATGTGCTTCATCTTTCCAACCTCCTAAGGAGGCCACACAACCTGTGTGGGTGGGTGGTAGGAAGTGCCCACCAGTGACAATGTGACCAACTCCGCCATGGTCCCAGGTCTCGAGATGGCCCTGGATTGGAGGGCATGCGGTCTGGGGCTTGCCTGGTTCTGGCCTCAGAGCTCTGAGGTGATGGTGGTCTCTTGTCCCTACCCTTTCCCATCTGGGATCTGCTTCTCCTCTTTCCTCCTTTTACCCTCATATCCACTCAGTTTTCTGATGTCTGAGTTTTCTTTCGCTGCTGTTGGCTTTGGAATTGACTGTCATTTTCCCTTCCTTCCTGTGACCGGGAAAGAACATGTGTAGCATGCCTTGCCCTGGGGCCTCTGCGTTGATTAAGGAGAGGAGGATTGCACAGGCAGGCTGTGTGCTTGCCAGATGCCAGCAGCCTGCTCCCCTCCCCTGCGAACGAGCTCACACTCCAGCGTGTAAAAAGGGGTGGGGGTGTTGGACAGAGAACTGGTCTAATGCCGTGGGGGTACCCTGCCCCTGAGTGAGAATTCTGATTGGATTCTTAACCCAGGACTCGGAGATGAGCACGCTGGTCTCCCTGTCACAGGTTGTGTGACCGCCTTAGGATTTCAGGCAGAGCATCATCACATTGCTGGGAGAACTTAGTTCAACCTGCACCCAACGAAGACTCTACTAATTTTGCTTGTTTAATTTTTCCTTTCAGACGTTTGATGCAAATGATTTGTATCAGGGGCAGAATTTTAACAAGGTCCTCAGTTCCTTAGTGACTCTAAATAAAGTAACAGCAGGTAAGACTCTTTTTTATTGAACTCGAGGGGGTGGGAAGGCGTAAGGGTGGACACTCTGGTTTCTTGTTTTTCCAAGGCCAGGGGAGCATTATTGCATTTAAAAAATAAGCTGCTGCATTACATTTTGATTGTTCCTTTTGCTGTGATATTTTATTTTCCTCATTAGAACAGAATCTTCTTTAAATGTTCTGGTATGTATCAGGGGCTTTCCTTTCTGTGGGGAGAGATTTCTCACCTGAAGGTACAGCAGGAGAAAGTGTCTCGTTCTCAGGGGAAGTCTTGGAGCTGGAATCACCTTTCTCTGGGTTTTTATTGTATGTGTGCTGATTAAAGTTTTTATCTGGTGAGCAGAAATTTTCAGCTGTGACCATAAGGGAGAGGCTTATGCATTGGCCTGTAAAGTCCTCACCACCTGTCCAGGGCTCCTGAGGGCTGTGGCACCCGGGTATGTGGTTCGTGGGGTCTTAGCCCCCATTAATGCTGAAGTGGAGAGGAGGTTTTGGGCACATGGTGTGCCCCTCTCGTGGGCCACAGCGAGGGCAGTAGTCGTTTAGGCAAGGACCTTTGAGGGAAGGCGCATGTTGTCCATGATGTCAAGGTCCCCGGAGGAAATGCTCCATAAGCCCTGAGGAGCTCTTTCTTAGATCTCTGCGTGGCTCGAAAGGAAGGAACTTTTTAGTTGTATTTTTGTTTTAGAGTAATTTTTTTTTCTGTTTACCTTGACAGATGTTAACTATCAGATTTGTGGGGGAAAGTGACATGTCCTTTTCTTTTGAAAAGGAAACCTCTTGAGTTTCTTTTGTCAGGGTCTCTTCTCAGTTTCTTCTGGCCCTTCAGACTGGGATGTTCTTGTCTCACTGTGTATGGAGGAGACACTAACACCTTGGGCTGCAGTTCCTGGCTCTGGGAGACTTCATCGGTGGCGCAGGGGCTGTCCTTGGTGCTGCCTCCCAGCGCACGTGTGCTCTGACTGCTCTCTGGGAGCTGCTGCTGCTGCTGCTGGTGCCCGGGCGAGAGGCCCTGGCCCCCATTCCTGGGATCAGGGGCAGACCCCAGGCAGAGGTGTGGACATGGTCGAATGTTCACAGCTTGACTTCTGAGGTTTAAAGGGCTGTTCAGATGAAAGCATCTAGAAAAAAATTTCAATGGCAGGATTATGAAGATGGATATAACTAGTTAAAATTGTCACATTATTGAATGCCTTCTGTCTCCACAATATAAAAATGATAGTTTTAATATGAACAAATAGTAAGAAAATTACTTATAGAAAGGCACATACATTTAGAGTGGATCACTGGAATTTAATACAAGGAATACTGCAACAGATCACGCACAGAAGGTGGCATATTCCGCGTGTCCTGACTGCATGGGGGATCTGTCTGCAGACTGATATTTATCCATGCCTCAAAGTTTTGCGTGATTTTTTTATGGGGACCGGGTCTTGCCCAGGCTGTAGCACAGTACTGTGATCTCAGCTCGTTGAAGCCTCAGCCTCCTGAGGCGATCAGGCGATCCTCCCACCTAAGCCTCCTGAGCAGCTGGATCTATAGGTGTGCATCTCTGTGCCTGGCTAATTTTTGTATATTTTGTAGAGACGAGATTTTGCTGGTCTTGAACTCCTGAACTCAAGCTGTCTGCAAACCTTGGCCTCCCAAAAGCAGGCATGTGCCACCTTGCCTGGCCTAAATGCTGTGTCTTGTAATTAGCATAGGTCTCTGTGACAGATGGGGCAATAGCACAGATAAATAAAATCTACAAGTAATTTTGAATTCGATTCCTCTGTTCCCGTTGAATACTTTTGTAGAGGTTTGCTCATAGGAGCAGAAGATAGTAACTTTGAATTTCGCTGTAGACATTTTCTCTGCCTATGTTGTAAGTGGGGGGTGCTAATTAGGAAGCAGTGGCTTTAGACGATGGCTTTAATTTGCACACCAGGCCTTGGGATTGTCAACTGTCGGTTTGAGATGGTAGAATTTACAAGTAAATAATAGAAGCCAGAACCCAGTTGCTCTGGGGCTACTGGTTTTTATTCCACCTTATGGAAATATGAAATTGTATTTCTTGTATGTTCTTGGTATCCTTGGCTGTGTGTTGGATGTAAAATAGGTAGCTTTGTTCTTTACAAAGACAATGTGGAAGTTATGAGGTAACTTGATACTTTTTAACTTTTAAACTGTAGAAATGACCCTCCCAGATGGAAGGAGTGTTTGCTTTTCTGTTTGTCGGCTAATTGCCCTTGGTTTTTGTTTCTGAAGTTAGTGTGCAGGCAGTGTTCTTATCTTTGTAGATTTCAGCTTTCCTTCATTGGCGAACAGTGAGCGGCTGCAGCAGCCACAGTTACCGTGGGCATCCTTGGGAATTGTCATCGTCTTTTGCTTTTGTCACTTAAAACCCTATGTGTTCTCAAGGCATTTAGGTGACCGTCCCTGGCCTTTTAACTGGATAGAAGAAAGCTTGGTGGTGGAGAAGTTCAAGTCTTGAGGGTGCCCTCCTTGTATGAGAGTTCCCTGAGGCCAGGGCCAGCAGAGCGCCGCAGCTCGTGGCAGGGAGCCCCGCAGAATTTGTTGGAAATGCTCTCCTAGCTGGTTTTGTGCTGCAGGTTGCCTGACACCCCAGAGTTCTCAAGTCGCATGCTCTCTAGAGATGACTTGCAACCTGCCCTCAGCAGATCGTTTCCTCGGAAATATAGGGTGCTTGGGTGACCTGAGAAGAATTTAAGACTGTTGGGACGGCAAGCCCACATCTGCAGGGTCAGGCGGGTGGCGTGAAGGGAGGAGCCAGGGTGGAAGGGCATGGACGCTGGGTCCTTTCTGGATAGCCCCTGCCCAGCTCTGAGCCACCTTTACCTGAGGGGATATAGACCTGGTGTGGCCGCATCCTAAATGTCTCAGGAGCAGTGGAGAATCTGGGTTTTTGGTGATAACTTCAGACTTTTAGACGTTGACAGTTAATTCAGAATTTTACCAGATGCTGTGTAAGCCAATCTAGACATCTGCTAGGAAGCTGGGACCTGGAGACTTAGGTGTGCTTTTTTGGAAGGCTCCTTTGGGCTTTAGGACATTGCGGGGCACGTGTTTCTCAGAACAGCAATTTTCCCAGAAAACTTTTTCACAGCCCCCCCCCTTTCTTTTTTAAATTGAGTCACTTTTAAGAGTAAGTTGCTATTATTTATTTGTTGCTTGGTGTTCGTGGAGTGTCTTACCGTGAAAGGGGATCCAGGGAATAGAACTAATAAAACCTTTTAGTGTCTGTTTACTCTGATCCTCTCAACAACTTCATGAGGTGAGTACAGCATGTGCTGCCTTAGTTTTGAGGAAATATTCCTCACAAGGTTCGCTCCGGCTGAAAAAGACACCAGAATTTTCTATTTTAGAAAAGAGTCTTTCCCTTTTGTTGCAAAATAATTCCTGTTGCTTATTGCGTGATGCATAGTCCTGGAAACGTGGGCACGTGGTGATGATGCGTTGGAGAATCAGTGCTTGCTTGTTCTCTGCTCCATAATCGAAGGTGAGAGGCTCTTTTCTCCAGGTGAAGGGAAAATCATGGTTATAATACATTTCACAGACTTCTGAAAAATTATACTAGAGAAGAACTGATTAATAGTTATCTCCAGATAATTTCTGGAAAGGTAGTTGGGGAATGAATGCAAGGCATTTATGTAAAAAGAATTTGTTCTTTGTTTTCCGCGTAAATGGGCTGCTTTGTTGTGGTCTTTGGTGTGTCCCTCTGTGCTGGCCTAGTTTTCAAGTCGAGTGTGTCGTGTGGGTGCGTGGTATCAGGCGCTCTCAGCTCTCTCTCTCTGTGTGCACGCCCTTTGCAGACATCGGTCTGGGGAGTGACTCCGTGTGCGCCCGGCCCTCATCTCACCGCATAAAGTCTTTCGACTCCCTTGGATCACAGTCTTTGCACACTCGGACTTCAAAGCTGTTCCAGGGCCAGTATCGGAGTTTGGTAAGTTTGAGAGATTTTGTTACTTAAATATGTTTGGGAGGATGTGAGTACGTATGGATGTGTCTGGAAAGATACATGTGCCTTGTTAATTACGTTAAGCAGCGGAAGGTAGCGGGACTTTGCCTCCATTGCTCCTGTAGTCCGGTTTGGTGTTTGTTCATTACCAGGTTATCCAGATGTTATGCTTAATGAGTGCTTTTGAGAAACTCATTTGTTTTTAGGTTGTATTGCAGGACTCATAACTCTGTTGACATCTGGAGTGATGCATGCTTTTAAAACGCATCCTTCATCACATGAAGGCATGGCATTATCAGCTATGCACATGTACAGAAATATGAGGATAAGAAATTCGTATGTAAAAATCCTCAGCTCTGCAGAGAAGACATGGTTCAAACTAAAGAATCTAAAGAATCTGGCTTTTTTTCCTCTTCATGAAAGCATGGCTTAGTGTGCTTTATACTAAGTCAGGATTTAGTTTAGAGAAGAGGAAGCCCCCTCAGAATGGATGACTGGGTAGAAGAGAAAGAAACTTAGACGATGGAAAGTCATCTTGGAGAGCAAAGAAATACTTGCTTGTTAGTGCTCAGGATACAGGCTGTGAGTAAAGCCCCCGGAATGTAACCGTGAAGCTGGAAATGAGAAATTCAAGCAGGGTTGAGGCAGGGCTGCCTGGAGAATGTTGGGGCAGAGCTGGGGCTGCCACCCTGCAATCTGCACCCTTCTCTGAGCTTCAGGCTGGCGGGCAGTGATGGGGATGCCTCTCCTTTCTCTTAGTACATTACTTCGTTAGAGACATAGTGACTTGTAATGTGAGTCTGGAGAGAACCCTGTTCTACAGTTGCTCAGGGTCCATGGATTTTCCTCTGCCTTAACATGGAATGTTGCTAAGTAAGCTGATGGCGAGCCTCAAGAAATAAAAGTTAACTTAGATAGAATCCTGTTTTGTAGAGGGAAATAAATTTGAGTGGTTTATGAAGCATGTGTTAAAAATGGAACGATAGGCAAGGAATGTGATTTTTATGTTTCTGAACTTTTTGAACCAAGCTTGCTCTCATTGCTGTGTCTCCTCTCAGAGGAGCCCCGAGGAGTCTCACTGCTCCTGGCGCTGTGTGTGGTGTGCGGTGTGGACTGCATGGGCTGAGTGCTGCTGTCCTCACAGTGCCCCTTGAGGCTTGGCTGTTGCCGTTTCCTCCTTTGCAGGAGTCTGTGCTGGAGGAGTTTTGTGGACTGTCACTGAGAGCGTTAGGATTCTAAGTTAAAGAGAACTAAACAAACCACTTTAAACATACCTGAAGTTAGCTCTATAAAACACGAGGAAAATGTCAGAGAAATGAGCAGGCCGTGGGCAAAGCGGTGATTGGCTGTCTCACCCATTCACTGGTGACAGTTTTCAGGTGGTTTTTTTCTTTTTGTGTAGAGGAGGGTTGGGTTACAAATGTCTAATTTTAAGTAAAATAAAGTTAATTGTAATGTTGGGATTGTTACTGTGATCATAATAAGGATAGGATTAATTTTTCACTAGCTACAGAAATTTCGTTATACTGGAAATAAAGACTTGAGCTCTCTGACCTGTGTGAAGTCTTTTCGGGGCTGATTGATGTTTTGATTGGGTGCTAGTGAGCTGCCTTCTCTTTTCTGGAACGTGCCAAGACCTCTCTCAGCCATGCTAGGTAAGAGTGAGTGTTCTTTACACTTAGGGTTTTTCTGTGTATAGTTTATCAGTGGTACTTTGAGGTAGTATTTCTGGATTAAAAATTTATCTTGAAACAAGAATGGCCAAACATCCCCTTGAAGCTGGCTGGTGGGCACATGGAGGCCCACCCGTCATTCTCTCCTTTTGTGTAGATTTGAAGGTTTCCATGATAAAAAGTTGAGCTAAAAGGCAACTTGCGGTTTCTTGAACGTCAGATTTGAGATCATATTAAAGCTAAGCTTTGAGATCATGTAAGATGCTTCTACCCCCCGGCGAGGATGAGTGTTCTGAGGGGCTGCTGCTGTTTACGCCCCTGTGCTCTCACGTTGCTCCTTCATCACCTGCCTGCCTTTAAGTGTAAGAATGTCTCCCTCAGCCACCACTGCAGTTGCTGGGTGTTTTTGTAAGGTTGTTTTTCATCTGTGAAACTGTCAGCCCCCTGCCCCAGGACAGATTTCCTGCCTCGGGATATAGGCAGGCTTGAACAGTTTTGATGTTGCATTTACTGCTTTTCACTGAAGTAGAGGTTTTAACTTGCCTCTTCACCTTTCCCCGACTCTTCTTTCCTTGGGAGAGTTCTTCTTACCCACGTCCAGAGGCTGAGCTAAATCAAGCTCTTTGTCCAGTTCGGCTCTGTGGTGGGTCTCCGTGGTGAAGAACTAGAATGGTTTTCCTGATAGATAAGGCGTGTATTCACATTTCGTTCCTAAGAACGTCCATGGACACTGCTGGAATTACTGGTGTCTCTGCTCTGCCTTTAGTCTTCATCTGCTGGCCGCTGATAGGTTCAGCCTTGAGTGCTGGATGCTGTTCTCAGAGTTTGGGGACAGCATTTATGAGGTGGTTGTTCCCATCATCCTTCATTTCTGGGAGAGGTGACTTGATTTTTTAAAGTGGCTCCTCCGCTGCTTCTGGAAACCAGGGACCTGGACGTCTGGCACAGTCCTGATGCTGGCAGGTAACCTTGCTTTATACCAGTCACCAGGTGTATTTCCAAGACATGAAAGAAATTATATCCAAATGTATTGTACACATTGTTAAATATTTTTAACTTCCCTGTTTAGTAAACACAGATAATATTGTGCTTTAATACACCATATTTTGTCAATTTGAAGACTTCTCTTTTTAAGTCATTTTAACACATCTGGAAGTACATGTATCTTACAGGGATGATGTGCCATAATTTGACAGTATTTAGTGAAATCTAAAGGCATCGTCTAATTTTTGGCATCTTATATTGGATGACATATATTATGAGGAAACTGAAGCTTAGGGAAGGTTTCATACAAGATGACTGCACTCGGAAATAGTAAAGTTGGAGTGAAAATTGTGTCTCTCACCCTGACAAGCTTTTTTCTTCCTCTGAAAAGGAAATTACAGGTGCTCTGAGTAGAGAGTAGAGGAGAGGGTAGAGTTCGTGTGAAGCAGCACTCCAGAGTGTCCTTGTTTTGGATTGTTAGGATAATTTCAGAACATGGGATGTAATAAAACAATCAAGTGATTTAAGTTTAGTATGCCAAGATACAGATGGGTGGTGCTTCGGCTCTAGGCATCAGAAAGGGGTTGTTACGGAGCTTGGTGGGCATAGGTGACCGTGCCCGGCCCGCGTCACGTATGCCTGGATAGGGCTCTTTTCCCTTTGGGTTCGGTCTCCCTCCAGTTACTTTTATTGACACGTAATGTACATAGAAAAATGTTTTCTGTGTAATGTTCTATTTACGGTTCTATGTAATGTTTCTATTACATTTTCTATGTAATGTACATAGAAAAACAGTTCATGTGTTGTGCACATACAGCATGTACAGCATAATGAGGTTTTACACACGGAACATTCCTGTGTAAGCAGCACCCAGATAAGGAGGCAGAGCGTGACCGGCCTCCCAGCTCCTCAACAGGACTCGTGTTCCCCAAGGCATCTACCGTCCTGTCTGATGGTAAAGATGAGTTTTATCCATTTTTGTATTTTTTAGCAATAGTATTCTGTGGCATACACCCCCCCCCCGCCTTTTTTTTAAACGATTGGCTTAATTTTTCTCAGCCCAGTATGATTTAGACTCCCCTAGTCTTGTTGAGTCTAGACAGGTGACAGGCTGCAGTTTCAGGAGAGCTTCTAAAAAAAGGGGAAAACCCACGATGATAAAGTAGTGATGGAATACCTCTCTTCCCGCTTCCTGTAACAACTGTTGATAGTGAATGGAGCCCTCACTCAGCTGCTGTGATTTTAGGCTGAACTTGATGGTGTAGAGTGTGTAGTTGGAATATGGGCTTTTTAGGACACCCTCTTCTAGCTTGTCCCGTGCCCCTTGCGCTCTGTTGGAGCACCTCTAGGCACGTGCTATCTGAGCAATCTGTCTTGAGAGTAATAGTGCAGAAAGAGACATTCCAGAAGCCTGCACGTCCTTCTGTGTAATGACTGCTGAAGAATGAAGATAGGCTGCATTGGGATGTTTCACCTGGATACCTGGATCTGAAATGGCTGCCTGCCCCCCTGCACCTCTCCTCGAGCCCTCCCCGCCTTAGACTCCACCCTTCCTTTCTGGGGTGTTACACTGATGAAGTAACGTCAGTAGGGGTGCCTCCCTCACCGTGCCTTGAGAGTAGAGTGCGCCTGCATTTGCACACTCATGACCATGAGGTAGAACACTGCTGCCTCTTGATCATCCCTTATCTCCCTTCTGCTCCTGTTCAGGCTCAGCCCTGGTGCTGGCTGGAGCTTCAGGGCTGGCCGAGGGTGACCCTGGACACCTGACCTAGGGAGGGGCCTGCTGCGCCTGTTTTGCTTGGCTCACCACAGTTGTGTTCTGGTGTTGGAGCTGATCAGCAGCGTGCTTGCGCTGTGAGCCTGTTTTCCACAAGGCCAGGGTGCCCAGGTGACGTTGGACTGCTTGCAGGAGAGCGTGTTGGCGATCTCAGCAGACAGCTGGTGAGTGGAGATGGTGGTTTGCAAAAAGAGAACTTGACATAGCGTGGTGAGATCAGGTCATGTTTCACCGCACAAGGGCAAGGACCACGTGATGGTTTCTGGATGCGAGCTTCAGTGGCAGTGGCGAACTTGACCCTGCTCCTGTGGGTCATAGGGCCAGAGAGCTTTGTGTCTGCGCTGGTAATTGTCTGCTGGTGCTTTTGTTGCCAAACACTGAAGAAAGGTTTGTTGATGAAATACGAAATGTGCATTAAATATTTAACTTACAAATTTGAATTGCTAAATACATATTTATAATTAATGCTTAATCTGTAAACACATTTAAATAGATAAGTATTACATATTTTTGGAATAAGATAGCCACTCCTTATTGAGGATCTGCTGGGGCCTGTTTGCTTTGATGCTTTACCTTTAAAAACATTTTTTTTCAGTGATTTATACATGCACTTAAAGTCAAGTCATTCTCTGAGACCTGCTATTAGGAAAAAACACAGGAGAGACAGAGCCACTTTCCATTTTCCCACTTTTTTCTGTTTTCATTTTATGGTACCTAGTACATATATATATATTTATGGGGTACATGAGCTGTTTTGATACAGGCATACAATGGGTTGTAATCGTCTCAGAGTAACTGGGGGCGTCCGTCCCCTCTAGCAGCCGTCACTTCTGAGTGCTGGTTCTTAAGGAGGTGCTTTCTAGCATGGATAGTTTGGTGTTTTGCTGGGCTGAGGGGGCAGTCGCTGGAGGGTTATTTGGCTGTCTTGCTTTGCCTCCAAGGCTCGGTTGGTTCTTTGTAGGTATTGGCCTGTGTGTCTCTAAATAGAGCACCTTTCCTTTTTCTTAATCTGGAGTGATATCAATGTGGACTCCCATGGAGGAGGAGAGGCCGGTGCTGTCTTCCTCCCTGGCTCCTTACCTGCATGAACACCTGGGCCTGTCTTTCCCGTGGCTGCGTCCCGCTGTGTTCTCACTGAAGCTGGGGCTCGGGGTGGCGTTATGACAAGGTGAATAGTATTCAGAGCAGAGCCACGCCTCTTAACGTCCGAGTGACTTTTTTTGGGGGAGTTGGTAATTCTCATTTCTTTGTTTAGTTTTCTGCATACGTTTTGCAGGTTGCAGATCTGGTCTTTTCAGTGTTTCTAAGGATCTCTTCGACATTCAAACACGCTACTTTTCCTCATTTCCTGATAAACGCTCTTGGAGCCTGTGCTGTGTTTTAAACTCGTGGTTGTGAGCCAGGCTGGCTGCGCAGCTGCTGCCTCTGAGCCGCCCTCCGTCGTCACCTGGGACGCTCCCCTGACAGCGTAGATCTCCTCTGCCTCTTTCGCTTCAGCTTTTTTCCTTTAATTCCCCTGTTTTGGAGAAGCACATTTTTAACTCCTTGAAGTGGTGCATGGGAGGTAAATTTTTGAGATCTTGTATATCTGTAGGTGTGCTTTATCCTATTAAGAACTTTTTTGGCTTCAGTTTTCAGAAATCTGATTATGGTATGAGTTGGTTTGACTTTCTTTAGGTTTTTATATTTGAGGTTCACGCAGATTCGTGGATTTGTATATTTATGTCTTTTGCCAAACTTGGGATATTTTGGGCCGTATTTCTTACATTGCTTTTCAGCCCTGCCCTCTTTCTCAAACTCTGCTTCTGAGACTGATGGTAGATAGCAGTGTTTGACATTCTGTTATTTCCCACGAGTCCCTGGGACTGAATGTTGCTGGATGTGGGGGTGATGATGGGCCTACTAGTGGTAGAGTGGGGGCTGTAGATCCGCAAGTGTGGGTGGTCTCAGGTCTTCCCTGTGGCTGGCTGGAGGGCAGGGAGAAGTGTGGGCAGATGGAATCGCCTGCTTTCACCTGCTGGGGATAGAGGCCTGGACTCTGCTGAGGTCACTGGTGTTCTCTGGAGCTCTAGATGTTCTGTGCAGTCTGTGTGGACACTTGCAGGTGGGCTGGGCTCGCTCGCCTGTTGTCAGTGGTAGGGAAGTGGGGTGGGCCAGGGCTGGGGTCTGCTGGGTGACCCTTTCCGTGAGCCCTTGCTAGTGCGAGCAGGCTTCTGGGGTTGTCAGGCTGCGCCCTTTGGTAGTTCTGCGTCGCCAGCCTCTCCAGAGCTCCATCCAGGGCAGATGGAGATCAGAGAGGCCCCAGCCACTCTGCCTTCTTCTTTCTGCCTTTCAGAAATCTGAAAATATGCACAGTTTCTGTGAAAAATGCAAATTAAAATATGAGGCACTATTTTTTCCTGTCAGACAAAAATAGAAAAGTTTGGCAATACTGAGTGTTAGTTTGATGAAATAAGAACTTTTAGATACCGGTGGGGATATCGCTTGGTGTAGTTTGTAGAAACTTCTTAGGGGACAATTTAGAAAGATGTATTAACAAGTTAACTGTAATAAGTATGTCTTCTGACCAGAATTTAATTTATAGACTTATTTACAAGTGTATTCAAAGACAGATGTACAAGCATTTTTAATGCAGCCTTTACACTAGGAAAGTACGGTGTATGGAACTATAGCGGGAATAATCTCAAAGTCCACTCCTGGAGAGTGGATTCAGTGATGAGTGGCATGGCCGTGTGGGATAGCGTTAAGCGGTGTGTAAGCGCTGGTAAGTACGGCCAGAGGGATGGCCATGCCGTCTTCACTTCTGTGACTTGTGGAGAAGTGTGTGTAGTGTCACTCCGTCTGCACGTACACGGACATGTCCGATTACATAGGTGTCACAGTGGCAGAGAGCAGGACCTGTGCATGCTGTGGAGAGGGTGTGCTCTGGGGCTGGAGTGGAGCTGGGGTTGGTCACGGTGCGCTGCAAGGAAGGAAGCTGACATGTTTGTGAACGTTTTTCTGCTCTTGGGTAATTACGCTCCCTTTGTATTAGTAAAGTATGATCTGTTTTATAATGAAGTAGACTGTTCTTGGTATAATTTTTCTCCCGCCTTTCTTCCCCTTTTAGGACATGACGGATAATAGCAACAATCAGCTGGTAGTAAGAGCAAAGTTTAACTTCCAGCAGAACAATGAGGACGAGCTTTCCTTCTCAAAAGGAGATGTCATCCATGTTACCCGCGTGGAAGAGGGAGGCTGGTGGGAGGGCACACTCAATGGCCGGACCGGCTGGTTCCCCAGCAACTACGTGCGCGAGGTCAAGGCCAGCGGTAAGTAGCCGAGCATGGCCTCTATGTGGCTTTTCTTTGCGATGAGGAGCAGAAAGAAGTAAATGTACTTTACATAGTGTTTACTCTCCAGGTGAACCTGTGCACGTGACCTGCCCTTAATATACAGTTTTCTGTTTGATGTAATGATTTTTCACCTCAGCCTCACACTGGGGCCCTGGGATCAGGGGCTCTGTAGTGACCAGCCAGCGTTTCCTTTCATCCTGGCATGTTCCAGGCATGAAGAGAAGTATCTCAGCTGTACTGTGTTAGAATTGATCCCTTTTTTAGAGCTGGTGTCAGGACGTGGAATTGGTGATGCACAGACTGTTTGATTTTTGTGACTGTGGCACTTTTGGCAGTGATGTGCAGTCACGTAATTTCTGTCATTTTCTTTGTGCTAGTGATGGTGTTCTGCAGGCGCATCTCTTCCTTACGTTTTCTGGTTGTTCTCATTGTTTCATGGACTTTCCGATTTTGGGGCTTGTGTTCTTACGAGAGAACAGTGGTCCTCGGCACACGGCTGTGGCTGCTCAGCTGTCGTGCTTGTCGTGGAATTGAAAGTTCTCTCAGAAGCTTAGTGGTTGTGATTTATGTCATGCATGTATGGCTGTGAAAATTCTGTAAAGCTAGTGATTTGAGTGCCCCACAGGCGTTCTGTATTCAGGGAATATGTGTATCATGGAACACTTACTCTGCAGCCTCCTGAACACAGGTGTTAGCTGTTCTTCATTCCACCGCTTAGCGTTACTGAGAAGAGAGTACTAGGTTTTCTGAATACAACCATGTAGTTCTTGCCTTCAAGGGCTGTATGATAGATTCATGTGTGTGTGTGTATGTATATATATGTGCTTGCACACATCAGTGGATTCATATATATGCACACGTACACACAGCAGATTCACATGTATGCACACAGACATGTACGTATACCTGGTGTACGTGGATTTTTACATACACAGGTACACACGCTCATGTACATAAACAGTGGATTCATATATATGTACATATACATACAGTGGATTCATATTTGCACACACGTACATACACAATGGATTTTATAAAGATGCACACACTGGATTTATGTATATGCATATGCACACATGCACAGGTACACAATGGATTCATATATACATACATACACATATAGTGGATTATCACACATGCACATACACAATGGATTAACAAATATACACACACAGTGGATTCATGTATCTACATATGCTTACACATGTACACAATGGATTCATATATATGTACATACACATGCGCACAATGGATTCATATATGCACACATGTACAGTGGATTCATGTATATACATGTGCACATACATACACATGCACACATAATGGATTCATATATGCACACATACACAATGGATTTATTTATATATGCACACACGCAATGGATTCATATCTATGCATACATATATAGTGGATTTATTTGCATATGCATACACATTGGATTTACACACACACATGATAGACATGTATGCACAGGCATATACACACAGTAAATTCATATATGTGCACATATACACACACAGTGGATTCTTCTATGCATGCACACACAAACATATACATGCACAATGGATTATTTTTTCTTTTTTTTTTTAACCATTATACTAACTAGTACACACAATGGATTTTTATATATATCCACACAAAGTGGATTCATATATATGTGTATATAATGTTCAGATCTGCATTTATGTTGGCCTTGGTTGTAGGTGCTCTGAGATGTAAAAGAAGAAGATTTCAGAAATTGAGTCATGAAGAAGTGTGTGGGCGTGACAGAGGCAGGGCGGGATTTGTTAAGGGAGCACTTAGGTAACTACTTCCGTGGTTGAAAAGCCCCGTTGTATAATACAGTTTATCTGATTCTGCTGGGGAGAGTGATTTATTGAGAATAGCTGATACATAGCGAGATGTGGAAAGAGCATGATGTGAAATTAAAGCTGTGCTCTGGGGCTTGGGTGACTGAGCCTCAGAGCCACAGGTGTTTCAGATGGAAAATGAGGATGATAGTCCACCCTTGTGAGGTCTCTTGGGATTAGGTCATTAAGGTTTGTACCGTGTGTATGGAGTCTGGCAGAGTAGGAGCTCAGGGAATGTGAATGGCTGCTCTTGTTTTTCTAAGGTAGCAAGAAAAAATTTATAAATGGGAATATGACAATTTAGATGTAGAAATATTTTCTCGGCAGCAACTTTGAAAATAAGTATTTTAATAAAGCAGCATGCAGCCCCTGATTGTAAACTTCTCTGCTGTTGGAATTTTTAGGAACAACACACACCTGTTCTCGTTTTTATTGTATATATACGTATATGTAAGAAGCAGTTTACCGTTTCTTCCATTTTTAGATGTGCTGTTCAGTAGCACTAAATACATCCACAGTTTATAACCATCACCACCGTTCACCTCCAGAACTTTTTCTTCTTCTCAGACTGAATTCTGTTCCAGTTATGCAGTCCCCCTTCTCCTCCCCAGCCCCTGGCCTCTACCGTTCTACTTTCTGTCTCTGCATTTCATTACTGTTGGTGCCTCATGTAAGTGTATCATTTTGCCTTTTGACTGGCTTATTTCACTCAGCATAAAGTTCTCAAGGGTTTTCCACACTTTAGCACGTGGCAGAATTACCTTCCTTTTTAAGGCTGAATAATATTGTATGCATATACAACATTTTATTTATGTGTTGATGGGAACTTGGGTTACCTTCACCTCTTGGCTGTTGTGAATAATGTGGCTAAGAGCATGGTTGATAAATATTTGAGTCTTTGCTTTTGAGTTCTTTTCTGTATATACTCATAAATTGAATTGCTGGCTCAAATGGTAATTTTGTGGTTAAGTCTTGAGGAACTGCCACGCGGTTTTCCCCATGGCTGTACCACGTCACATTCCCACCAGCAGCGCACAAGGGTGCTGCTGCTTCTGCATTCTTGCCAACTCGTTTTCTGTGTGTGTGTTTTTTTTTAATAACAGCCATCCTGTTGGATGCAAAGTTGTTGCTATTTTTTTGTAGTTGTTAGTAATGATAATTTAAAAGGCAGTAATTTTATTATTATTATAAAATTGACTTGGGTATGATTTTTTGTTGGCTGCTTTCTATGTTCCGGTTACTGTAGAAAGTACTTTCCATTTGTGACCTCAGTTCTTCCTGTAACGTTGAAGACAAGCATTGCTGGATATTAAGAAGTGGGTAGGTTACAAGTACATGACATCCTTTAAAAAAAATCCGCCCCTGTGTAGAGCCCACTGAGAGTGTGGCACTGGCACCATGCTGAGGGGTAGAAATGTCAACTTGATAGACATAACTGTTAGGAAATGCACTTTAGTCTGTGACTCACTTGGATGGCGCTGGCCTGCATGAGCCTGCCTCGAGACCGAGGGCTAGGACAGGCCCCGTCCATGCTGTGAGTCCATCTCTAGCCCAGGCCTGCCAGCTGTAGTGCTCTTTCTCCTGGGGACCAGTGAGAACAGCCCTGGGCCGAGAGGCCTGAGGTGGCTGGCGACAGTGGACTTCCAGGAGAACACTTGAGCCAGGGCAGGGGAGGAGGGTCTTGTTGCTCACCTTTGTGAAAGAGTGTTGAGGTTACAGAGCTGCTAAGTGGGGCACACCTTTGGAATGGGGACAGACACTTGTTCCATCTGGTCTTTTTGAAAGTACTCTGGTTTTCTTTAATTCTTAAGTGAACTCCTCTAAGTGTGAATCCTGGACTGAGTCTGAGCCACCACAGTAAGAGTTCAGCTGAGTGTGTTTTTTTTTCCCCGTATTTCTCCTTGTGGATTTTTTAGAAGTAACCCAGCATAAGGCAATTACTCTGAAAAGATAGGGTTTGTGGATCTCAGAATCCACTGTGAGTGGCTTCTGGAAGTGATTTTCAGACACATTTGAGGTTGTCAGTGTCATCTGCTCTGGGACTTGGTTTTGCAGCATGCTGTTACCCCTGACAGCCCACCGGAAGGCATCGGGAGCCCCCTCTTTGGAGTGGGTTGTGGGCCCTTGAGCCGGCAGCAGAGGACGCTCTCCAAAGGACCAGCGGAGCATGTTTAGAAACAAGGCTTTCACGAGGAATAGTGCCCTCACTTTGTTCTACCAGAAGCCCCCACTCTTGTCGTATGCGTGTCTGAGGATGTGTGCGTGCCACGTTTAAATGTTTGTGCATGTACATGGTGTGTTGCCATCAAGGAGCTCTTTGCAGGGGCCACACTGAATCCATAGGTGTATTTGCCAAGGTCTCTAGAGGGACAGAACAAATATATAAAGGGGAGTTTATTAAGTATTGATGATCACAAGGTCCCACAATAGGCTGTCTGCAAGCATGAGGAGCAAGGAGAGCCAGTTAAGTCTGAAAACTGAAGAACTTGGGAGTCTGATGTTCGAGGGCAAGGAAGCATCCAGCATGGGAGAAAGACCGTAGGCTGGGAGGCTAGGCCAGTCTCGCCTTTTCACGTTTTTCTGCCTGTGTTACGTTAGCTGGCAGCTGACTAGATGGTGCCCATCAGACTAAGGGTGGGTCTGCCTTCCCCAGACCCCTGACTCAAATGTTAGTCTCCTTTGGCAGCACCCTCACAGACACACCCAGTATTAATACTTTGTATCCTTCAATCCAGTCAAGTTGACACTCAGTATTAACCACCACAAGTCCATTCCTTGTCAACTTGAACCCATACACATGTCCTGAGGTCATACATAGTCTTCAAATAAAGACAGTAATAAGGTCATAATTATTATGCACCAAACCCCAGCCCAGATTGTTACTGTGTAACGTAAAGTTAACTATACTTAAATGCTGATAAGAAGACAGTAAATCTTGTTACATGATAAAGGAAAAGGAAATAAAATGAAGATATTTTCTTAGCACAAGTGTATACATGCATACATGTTTTTAACAAAAGGAGGAGGAAATACTCATGACAGTTACAGACCTCGTTTCTGCAGCTGGTCACGTGGTCATAGCTGGTATTGATGACTGTCTTCTACTACCCATTCTGTATTCCTTTTGCCTTTAGCAAGCACCTCAGCAGGTGGTGGTGGTTGTTTTCCGTGATGCAGCGACCCAAACCTTCATTCGTGAGAGGTCTGGACCATTTGTAGCCTGCCGGTACTGGGCTGTTGTAGTTTCTCATTGATCTTAATCACAGGGCGTGGTGGTAAGGGACGCCCTAAGGGATCTCCTGTATTACTCTTCTTACCTCCATCGTCAAGTAGTAGACTGATTTCATCTTGATAGTCTGGATCAGTCACCCCAGCCAGCACTGTAACTCTTTCTTAGCCTGTTGACTTAGATGTAGGAGGAGTGCAAAGTGCCCAGGTGGCAATCTTAAATTCCAGTTTAATGGAATTGCTGTTGTCTCCTGGTTGGCAGCATTTCTCCCTCTGAAAATTAGACATCTAGGCCAGCAGAACGTAGTGTCACGGGAACAGAAAGCAAAAATGTTGCTGGTGGGTCACTAGGTGTGGTGGTGAGTGGTACCATCTCCATCCCTTAATTCCTCCACCTGTGAATCCTGCCTGTGGGAGAAACAGTACTGTATATTGGACACTGATTCATATAATACATGGCCTTCTGGAGAACTTTGCCCCGGCCCTGCAAAGTATTGTCATCTAGCTGGCATTGTAATTGTATCTTCAAAAGGCCATTCCACTGTTCTGTCAATCCAGCAGCTTCAGGATGGTGGGGAACATGGTAAGAGCATGAGCACGAGCCACTGCCACAATCTTTAGCCTTGGTCAGAGGCGATGCTGTGTGGAATACCATGACAGTGGGTGAGGCATTCTGTGAGTCCACGGATGGTAGTCTTAGCAGAAGCATTCAGTGTGGGATAGGCAAACCCATATCTCGAGTAACTGTCTGTTTCAGTGAGGGGAAGCTTCTGCCCTTTCTGTGATGGAAGAGGCCCAGTATTATTAATCTCTGCCACCAGGTAGCTGGCTGATCACCCCGAGGAATGGTGCCATATGGAGGGTTCAGTGTTGGTCTCTGCTCCTGGCAAATTGGTTTGTTCTGATAAGTTGCTGATAATGCAGCAACTTATCCTTTACCTTAGAAGGAATATCTCGTTCCTTTCACTGCTGTCCTTCAGGCCACTCAGTGGTGGCCATAGCCAGGTCAGCCTTGGTGAGTGCAAGTCCATGTTGCTGAGCCCATGCATAACCTCCATCGTTGCCACCACGGCTTCTTTGTTCATGGGACCATTGGGCAATGACAGGGGTGACTGGGGAAAGAGGCTGAGTGGTGGTCATCCAAGCCAGTTGATTATTAAATGGCTCATCCTATCCACTTGATTTTTAAAATCCTTCTCTGCTGAGGCCACTCATTGCTGAGCACTCACATGGGATACAGATACCTTCACAGTTTTTGACCACTCAGGTCCATCCACATATGTCTTCTCAAAATTTCTTTGTCACTTATTTTCCAGTTATTCTTCTAAGTCCTTGACCATCCAGCCAAACCATTGGCTATAGCCCATGAATCAGCATATAATTGCACATCTGGCCATTTTTCCTTCCATGTAAAGTACACAAGCAGGTGCACTGCTTGAAATTCTGCCCACTGGGAAGGTTTTCCCTTCACTGCTGTCCCTCAGGGATGTTCTAGAAAGGGGCCGTAGTGCTGCAGCTGTCCACTTTCGAGGGGTACCTGCATACCGTGCAGAACCATGTGAACCAAGCCCTGTCTTCTCTTATGTTCAGCTCATCACAGGGAACTCCCCATGAGGCTGTTGGTGCAGGCTCGGGGAGAGAAGGGAGGGTGGCAGGAGTGGAGACTGTGGGCATTTGAGCCACTTCCTCATGTAACTTACTTGTGCCTTCAAGGCCTGCTCAAGCCCCATCACATATATACTACTTGCATTTGATGATGGAACGTTGCTGTTCACGACCCACTTTATGGCTAGATTGGTCAGAAAGCACCCGGTTCATGATAGGTGGTTCAGGTCACATGGTGACTTGATGACCCTTGGTCAAACGTTGAGTTTACACCAAAGCCCATTAACAGCTGTCTCTCAAAAGGAGAGTAGTTATCTGTAGAAGATGGCAGGGCCTTGCTCCCAAGTCCTAGAGGCCTGCGCTATGATTTACCTGCAAGGGTCCACCAAAGGCTCCAAACAGAGTACCTATCTGCCACTGACACTTCAAGCACCATTGGATCTGCTGGGTCATATGGCTAAAGTGGCAGAGCAGCTTGCACAGCAGCCTGGACCCATTGCAGAGCCTTCTCCTGTTCTGGACTCCACTCAGAACTGCAGCTTTTGGGTCACTTGGTAAATGGGTTGGAGTAACACACCCAAATGCAGAATGTGTTGCCTCCAAAATCCACGGAGGCACAGTAGGCGTCATGCCTGTTTCTTGGTTGTAGGAGGGGCCAAATCCAGCAACTTACCCTTCACCTTAGAAGGAATATCTCGTCAGGCCCCACACCACTGGACCCCTAGAAATGTTACTGAGGTAGAAGTTCCCTGAATTTCAGTTGGGTTTATTTCCCATCCTCTGGCATGCACGTGTCTCACCAATAAGTCCAGTGTGTTTCCTGCTTCTTGCCCACTGAATCCAGTCAGCATAATGTCATCATTATGATGGACCAGTGGTATCTTACAGAAGTGAAAAGTTACCAAGATCTCTGAATAAGATTGTGACACAAAGCTGGAGAGTTAACATACCGCTGAGGTAGGACAGTAAAGGTGTGTTGCTGGCCTTGCCAGATGAAGGCAGATTGCTTCTGGTGGGCCTTACGGACAGGAATGGAGAAAAGGGCATTTGCTAAAGCAGTGGTTGCACACTTTTTTAAGGTACCAGAAGATGTCTTAATTTGCTAAAGCAATGAAACCACATCTGGTACTGCAGCTGCAATTGGAATCACCACTTGGTTAAGCTTACTGACAGATAATCCACTGTCATTTTCCAGGATCCATCTGAATCTGCACAGAACAAATGGGAGAGTTGAATGGGGACATGGTGGGAATCACCACCCCTGCATCTTTCAGGTCCTTGATGGTGGCACTAATCTCCACAGTCTCTCCAGGGATTCGATATTGTTTTTGATTTATCATTTTTCTAGGTAGACGCAGCTCTAATGGCTTCCATTTGGCTTTTCCCACCATAATAGCAATCACCCTACCAGTCAGGGACCCAACATGGGGGTTCTGCCAGCTGCTAAGTATGTCTGTAGCACTTATGTATTCTGGGGATGGGGGAAATGATCACAAGATGAGTCCAGGGACCCACTGGACCCACTGTAAGTCAGACCTGAGCTAAAACTCCATTAATTACCTGACCTCCATAAGCCCCTACTTTAACTAGAGGACCACAATGACATTTTGGGTCCCCTGGAATCAGCGTCAGCTCAGAACCAATGTCCAGTAGTCCCCGAAATGTCTGATCATTTCCCTTTTCCCAGCGCACATTTACCCTGCTAAAAGGCTGGAGGTCTCCTTGGGGAAGGATGGGAGAAAGATTGATGGCATGAATTGTCGGTAATGAAGTAGGGTCCTTCCTCAAGGGGACCAGGCCTCTCCTTCGTTCAAGGGGTTCTGGGACTGTAATCTGGCTCAAGTCTGGAAATTGAGGGGCCATGATTTTTTTAATAATTCAAATTAGTATTTTGTCCATTCGACCTAGAAGTTTTCTCCTTACATGAATTAAGTAGGAATGGAGTAGGCTTCCTGTCAGTTTCACTTCTTGGAACACCGATCAGCCAATGCTAGAGCTCTAGGCGAGTTAAACTATTCTGATTGCCACTTTGTCTCTGCTGTCCATTCTGTTAGCTACGCCAGCCTAGCCTTTGATGGATGGTTGACTGCTGCCACTTGGCCCTGGCCACCTTGGGATCCAATTATTTCCATTGTATTTAAAGTTTATGGGTGAGCGACTACAGTTCCCACTGTTAGATATGACATACAGAGAAGAGCAATTATAGGCCTTCTTCAGAGATGCAGGTGCTGTCCTCACAAATGTATTTCACAAGGCATTGGTCAAGGGTATAACTTCTGTACCCTCCCATGTGGGATGAGTAGGTCTAAAGTGACTCATCCACTCCACCATCCCAATCTCCCTAAGCCTTTGGATCCCTTCCTCTACATTAAACCAAGGGAGATCAAGCATTTCCAGCTCACTCACAGAGGGCCATCTTTTAATTCATATTTTAGCAAACCAAGCAAATAAACCATTAAAACCCTTTTTAACTCCCAGAGGTGCAATAATAAAAGCAGAGTCCCTACTTAGTGGGTCTAAATCAATAAATTCAGCCTGCTCCAGCTCTGCGTTCCGTCCACCATTATCCCACACCCTTAATACCCATTCCCATGCCTGTTCTCCAGATTTCTGTTTCTATAAATTAGAGAACTCAGTTCTTTTTGAGTGTAGTATACCTCCTCATGGGTCACACTCTCAAACTCATCTCTAGAGGCCCACCAGGACTTCAGTTACAGGTCTTGAAGCAAACAGGGGTGTTGGGGGTGTCCCCTGAGGAGAATCAGCATTTTGCCTGGCAACTGCCTCAGGCATGGTAGGGTTTATCTCCTCAAAGGTGGAAAGGCTGATGGCAGCGTGGGTCAGAGAGGAGATGTTGCCACTACTGGCGACGGGGTAGCTGTTCCTTTGGCAAAAAAGGTTCGCCCTAGTTTATGGACTCAGTGCCCCCAGCTTCATCAGGGTCCTCTCACATGTCCCCATTCCAAATTGCAGGGTCCCATTCCTTTTTTTTTTTTTTTTTTGAGACAAAGTCTCGCTCCATCGCCAGGTGCCAGACTAGAGTGCAGTGGTGCAATCTTGGTGCAACCTCTGCCTCCAGGGTTCAATCAATTCTCCTGCCTCAGCCTCCTGAGTAGCTGGGATTACAGGTGCGTGCCACCATGCCCAGCTAATTTTTGTATTTTTAGTAGAGATGGGCTTTCACCGTGTTGGCCAGGATGGTCTCGATCTCCTGACCTTATGATCCGCCCGTCTCGGCCTCCCAAAGTGCTGGGATTACAGGTGTGAGCCACCGTGCCCGGCCCAGGTCCCATTCTTTTCTTGTCAGTGCCCTCACTTTACCAGTAGACACCTGATGAGGCTGTGCATGCACCTTTCATTGCAGGTCAGCCACTTGTGTAAGAGCTTATTTCTATTTGTCCACAATTTCAGCTCTTTCTCTACAGGAAATAAGACTCATTCAGGGCAATCTCAGCAGATTTAAGGTTCAGTATCTGCTTCTGAAGCGGGGAGACAGAATCCCTCAGTCCATCATTTTCTTTCATGACTTTGTCCTCTGAACTTAGGAGCAACCAAGCAGCTTCATTATGTTCCTTGGTTCTCCACATGCTGTCAGAGGTATTATGTAGAGTCACTGAACTCCTTGCCTGTCATGAGCGACGAATCAGGGGTGTCAAATGCATTTATTTCACATAATTCTCTAGTTTATGCCAGGACTATCAGTGTTCTCCATACCATTAGAAGTAGAGCCCTTAGCATTTTTGGATCTGATCATACTAAGCAGCCACCTCCAGAAGCCCCCAAACCAACAAAAGAACTCCATCCTTAATATTGCTTCTCTAAAACGACTCCTGCCACCAAAATCTGTATTAGGGTTCTCTAGAGGGACAGAACTAATAGGATATGTGTGTGTGTGTGTGTGTGTGTGTGTGTACACATATATAGAGAGTGTCTCTATATATGTGTATGTATATACATACACATATATAGAGAGTGTCTCTATATATGTGTATGTATATACATACACATATACATACGTAGGTAATATATATGTAGAGAGAGGGTCTCGCCTCGATATGGGTGGCTGTTTATATATATATGTATATATATGGGTGTTTACTAAGTATAAACTTACATGATCACAGGGTCCCACAATAGGCCATCTGCAAGCTTGAGGACCAAAAAGAGCCAATCTGAGTCTCAAAATCAAAGAAGTTGGAGTTTGAAGTTCAAGGGCAGGAAGCATCCAGCGCAGGAGAAAGATGTAGGCTGGGAGGTTAGGCCAGTCTCTCCTTTTCACATTTTTCTGCCTGTGTTATATTTGCTGGAAGCTGACTAGATGGTGCCCACCAGATTAAGGGTGGATCTGGATCTGCCTCCCCCTCCACCCCCGACTCAAATGTTAGTCTCCCTTGGCCACCCTCTCACAGACACACCCAGGATTAGTACTTTGTAGCCTTCAATCCAATCAAGTTTACACTGAGTATTAACCACCACAGTAGGTTTTGTGCCAATCTGAGACCTAGGTAACTTTGGAAAATTGCCCATTTTTTCTGCTTATTTTTTAAAATTGAAGAAATAACATTTTTGAGCATGTTGGTGATTCATGCTAAACTTTATGTGATGGCTGAACCAAGGGAATAACCTTGTATCCCTGGTGTTCTCTAATTACCTGAACATACTGTATGGAAAGTCATGCTAGTATTATTTTATTTTATTTTGTGAGATGGGGTTCCGCTCTTGTTGCCCAGGCTGGAGTGCAGTGGCATGATGTCCACTTGCTGCAACCTTTGCCTCCCGGGTTCAAATGATTCTCTTGCCTCACCCTCCTGAGTAGCTGGGATTAAAGGCACGCACCACCACACCCAGCTAATTTTTGTATTTTTAGTAGAGATGGGGTGTCACCATGTTGTCTTGGCTGGTCTCAAACTTCTGACCTCAAGTGATCCACCCACCTCGTACCTCCCAAAGCACTGGGATTACAGGCATGAGCCACCATGCCCAGCCTGGTCTGATTTTAAATGTGGGCATTTGAGGCAGGTATGAAACCACATTTTTTTACCGTGTCACTATAGAGCAGTTGACAATAAAACTCTAGGATCACAATTACATTTCAGCACAGCAGACCTCCTTCCCACCCCTGCTTCGCTTAATGTGGTTACAGTTACCTGCAGTCAACCATGGTTCAAAATAGGTGAGAACAATATAGTAAGATTTTTAGTGAGAGAGACCACGTTCACATAACTTTAGTTGTAGTATATTAATTGTTCTGTTTCATTATTAGTTGCTGTTAATCTATTATGGTGCCTAATTTCTGGATTAAACTCGCATAGGTATGTATGGGTAGGAAAACATAGTATATAGGCTCTGCAGATATATACAGAGGGAGTGTATATAGGATCTGTGGATATATACAGAGATATAGTATATAGGAACTGCAGATACATACAGAGATACAGTATATAGGATCTGCAGATATATACAGAGGTAATGTATATAGGATCTGCGGATACATACAGAGATAAAGTATATAGGATCTGCGGATACATACAGAGATACAGTATATAGGATCTGCAGATATATACAGAGGTAATGTATATAGGATCTGCGGATACATACAGAGATAGAGTATATAGGATCTGCAGATATATACAGAGATACAGTATATGGGAACTGCGGATACATACAGAGATACATTATATAGGAACTGCAGATACATACAGAGATACAGTATATAGGATCTGCGGATACATACAGAGATACAGCATATAGGATCTGCGGATACATACAGAGATACAGCATATAGGATCTGCGGATACATACAGAGATACAGTATATAGGATCTGCGGATATATACAGAGATACAGTATATAGGATCTGCGGATATATACAGAGATACAGTATATAGGATCTGCGGATATATACAGAGATACAGTATATAGGAACTGTGGATATATACAGAGATATAGTATACAGGATCTGCGCATATATACAGAGATATATAGGATCTGCAGATATATACAGAGATATAGTATATAGGAACTGCGGATATATACAGAGATATATAGGATCTGCGGATATATACAGAGATGTAGTATATAGGAACTGTGGACATATACAGAGATATAGTATATAAGATCTGCAGATTAGTATACAGCGATACAGTATATAGGAACTGCAGATTTATATGGAGATATAGTATATAGGAATATATAGGATATAGTATATCGTATATAGTATACAGAGATATCCGCAGTGTCTGACATCCAATGGGTAGTCCTGAAGGTACCCACATGGATAGGGAGGGAGCGGCTGTATTGCATTTTTTCCAATAGTTTACGTGGCTTTCTGATTTTGGAATAGGTTTCCTTTTTTGAAGAGTGTGTTTAATGTATTTTAATTTGTAGTTAGTGTTTGATTTTTCTGAAAACAAAATTGTGCCAGCTTCCAAACCTAGAGACTTCTCTGACCACATGTTAGGACCATTTTTTTAATTCATGAAGATACTGACTTCCTTCAAATGAGGGTTTCTCTTCTGCATTATATTTTAAGTTGATGTATGAGTATTTTTACTGAATAAATAAGAACTGAAGTTTTTCTCTAAGTGACAATTTTTAGGCTGTTTATCTCCAGATAAATTGACCAGGCGGTCCAGCTCGCCTCTCCTGCTTCGCTGGGGAAGCGTACATAGCTGCTTGTTGTCTGCCCTCTTGTGGTTGGAGATGGAATTGTTTTTGTCAAGATTCACCGTTTCTTGTTTGAATAGTTCCTCTTTGAAGACAGATTATTTTCCAGGATTCTGTAATAAGCTCTTTCTAATGCTTGCATCAAAAGCGTCGTATATTATTCCTGGATTGTACAGTCTTATGGAAGGTACATAGTTGCTACTTGGCATTTATATTCTGTGCACCTTTTTTTGGTTATGTAAGACCCATGGATTTCTACAGCAGTTTTTACACACTGATTGATAGGTATTTGTGTTTTACACACACCCACCCTCTTTCTTGCTTCAGAATTTCCTGAATTCAAAGGAGAAGATAAGGAGAGAAGCAGCAAGGTCCGTTCTGGAAGTGAGTGGTGATGCTGGTTGCTGTGATTAAATAGAAGTGGAGGCACTCAGGATCGCATGTGGCCACCATGGCGTGGCGCGGTGCACGTGGTTAGCAACTCTGAGAACACAGCTTGTGTTGTGTGTGCTTCCAAGACTAGTTTTCTCTGTGTGCCTGTGGACTCAGGCTTTTTTAGATGATGATTTCTAATGTGCTGACTTTAGTAATTCTCCCATTTCTGGACGGCTCATTGTCTGTTGTACGTTAAAGACATTTCTTTTAAGTGCTATTTTGTGGGCTGGTTAGCTTGAGATGATGACCAACAGTCTGTGTTTAGGAGTGATGTGAGAACTTAAACGGGACTGTCATTTGCTGATCACAGATTTTTAATGAGTGTTGACATTGTCACTTTTAAATTCCTTTTATTTATTTTTGACATAAAGCAACATAACATGCAGCTGAATTTCGGATGTCGTTATTAATTTAACTGTGGAGGAACAGTGTTTGGTGTAAGTATAATCTGTGCAGGGAAAAGGACAAAAGTAACAGAGAAGCTTGCTTTCCTTTGTGCCACTGGACATGAGTTTGTCCTTCCCCCTCTCTGGTGAGGACTGCGTTTGGATGGGGTGCATAAGGCTGTATTGGAGGATGGGCCTCTCAGCACTATTGTTTCTATATCCATCCATCCATCTGTCTGTCTGTCTTTTATATATATATATATATATATATGTTTTATTGTGTTTCAGGTTTTGGGGTACATGTGAAGAACATGCAAGATTGTTGCATAGGTACATACATGGCAATGTGGTTTGCTGCCTTCCTTCCCATTACCTGTATCTGGCATTTCTCCCCATGTTGTCCCTCCCCAACTCCCCACCCCTCGCTGTCCCTCCCCTAGTTCCCCCCCACAGACCCCAGTGTGATATTTTTTTAAACAAGAGGGAAGAACATACATTGGAAGATAAGGGCCCCCTGAGGCAGGTGTAGGGAGCGTCTTATATCATTATGTACAAAGGGGTCTTGGACTAGATGGTTAGGAAGTTTTTCTGGCATGTGAAAGTGAATATTCTCCTAGATTGGTATACCATGCGTGTCCTCACTCAAATGTGGCCATCTCCCATTGTCAGTGGGAGATTACACATCTTCCATTTCAGGGGCACATCCCATAGATCAACTGACTTAGAGTAATTTGGGGTCAGGTTGTTAGTCTTCCAGTATTAGAGTCTCTTTTTTAAAAAAAAGTTTTATTTGCATTTATGCTTGAGTAACTGTATTACTTGCATGCCATGTGCTTGTAGCATGTGATAAGCCACTAGACGGAGGGGCTTATGTGGGGAAGAGCAGAGGCCTCCCACTCCGCAGGCCTGATCCAGGAAGAGCCTGGACTCGCCCGCGTCCTGTGCTGAGCAGCCGCCCTGCGCCCCTTCACAGCACGCAGAGCCTTCTCTGCTCGCTGTATGGGGCACACCTCTCTTTATGGCGCTTGGCTTGTTTTCTCTTAGAAATGGAAGGTTTGCGGCACCCTGTGTTGGGCCACACTGTTGGCACCATTTTTCCAGCGGCTCGTGCCCACTTCCGGCCCCTGTGCCGTGTGTGGGTAATTCTTGCACTGTTTCTCACTTGTTCTTTATTGTATCCATTATGGTGATTAGTGATCTTTGGTGTTACTGTTAGGATTGTTTTGGGGTGCCGTGAACCGTGTCCGTGTAAGATGGCAGCCTTCGTTGATAAATGTTGCGTGTTCTGACTGCTCCGCTGACTGGGAATTCCCCATCTCTTTTTCTTTCCTCAGGCCACCCCTTCCCCGGGACAGAAAAATACTGAACTTAGGCCAGTTTGTAACCCTACTATGGCCTCTGAGTGTTCAGGTGAAGGGAAGAGTTGCATGTCTCTCACTTTAAATGAAAAGCTAGAAACAATTCCACTTAGGAAGGCGTGTGTAAAGGCGACATAGGCTGAAATCTAGGCCCGTTGTGCCAGCCGGTCAAGTTGTGAATACAAAGAAAAAGCTTTTGAAGGAAATTATAAGTGCTACTCCAGTGACCCCAGAATGATAAGCAGTGAAACCACCTTATTGCTGATATGGATAAAGTTTGAGTGGTCTGGATGGAACAGCAAACCAGCCACAACATTCCTTAAGACAAAGCCTAATCTCTTGAATTCTGTGAAGACTCAGAGGGGAGGAAGCTTCAGAAGAAGAGTTTGGAGCCAGTGGAGGTTGGTGCATGAGGCTGAAGGAAGGAGGCCGTCTCCAGCACAAAAAAGTGCAAGGTGAAGCAGCGTGTGCTGACGGAGAAGCCGCAGCGAGTCATGCAGAAGATCTAGCTAAGATCGTTAGAGAAGGTGGCCACACTAACAGGCTGCCTCTTGGGTCTGGGGCTAATGTAGCTAGTGACTGAGTTGAAGCCAGTTCTCATTTACCATTCTCAAAATCCTAGTACCCTGAAGAATTATGTTCACCCAACTTTGCCTCTCTGCTCTATAAGTTGGAACATGAAGCCTGGGTGATGGCACATCTGCTTGTATCATGGTTTGCTGAATATTTTAAGCCTACTGTAGAGACCTCCCACTCAGGAAAAAAAAAAGATTCCTGTGAGCATGTTACTGCTCATTGACACCGTACCCAGTCACCCATGAACTCTGAGGGAGCTGTACAGAGAAATTAATGTGATTTTCATGCTGCCAACACAGTGTCCATTCTGCAGCTCATGGGTCAAGGATTAATTTAGATTTTCGGGTCTTAGCATTTAAGAAATACATTTTGTAAGACCATGAATAGTGATTCCTTTACTGGATCTACTCAAAGTAGTTTGAAAACCTTCTGGAAAGGATTTACTACTTTGGATGCTGTGAAGAACATTGTGATTTATGGGAGGAGGGTAAAATAGCAGCACTAACAGGCTGGAAGGTGTTGATCAGAACCCTGATGGGTGACCTGAGGACTTCAGGACTTCAGGGGAGGAAGGAGCTACCTGTGTGGTGGGAACAGCGAGAGAACTAGAATTCGAAGTGGAGCCTGGACGTGGCAGAACTGCTGCAGTCTCATGAGAAAGTTTGACTGGATGAGGAGTTGCTCCTGATGGCTGAGCAGAGAAAGTGGGTTCTTGAAATAGAGTCTCCCCTTGCCGAAGTGCCGTGGACATCGTTGAAATTAGAAAAGATGTAGACCGTTGCGTGAAGTTAGTTGATAAGGCATTAGCAGGGTTTCTGACTGTTGACTGTACTTTGTAAGAAATTGTGTGTGTCAAATGCCGTCAAACAGCATCTCGCGCTCCAGAGAAATCTCTCACGAGAGCAAGAGTCAGTTGACGCGGCACAGTTCACTGTTGTCTTGTTTCAGGAGGTGCCCGTGGCCACCCAGCCTTCCGCAGCCACTGATCAGTCAGCAGCCGTCCATATTGAGGCGAGACCCTCTGCAGGCAAAGGGTTACAGCTTGCTGAAGGCTCAGATGATTGTCAGCGTTTTTAAGAAACATTTATTTTTAAACTAAGGAATGTACTTTTTTTAGACAGTGTAATTGCACACTGAATATTCTACAGTACAGTGTAAATATAGCTTCTGTATGCTAGGAAACAAATTTGTGTGACTCACTGTATTGCCGTGCTCTGAAACCGAGCCCCCAGCGTCTTCAGAGTCTGCCTGTGTACCCCGTAGATATGACCTGTTGACTTCTTGTCTTCCTCCTCCTCCTTCCTTTCTTCTGGGTTTGTTCTTTGTTATTAATTTGTTCTTCTGTTGGTTTCCTTTATTGCACAGTAAATGAGAGGCTTTGTACCATGAAGATTCACCTAGACCCTTTCTCTCTATCCTCTGATGTTTTGCCTTTACTCAGCTACAGCTTTATATTCACAGTAACGCCAGTTACATTTGGTTCTAAAACCACACAAATACTCTGGTGACCACTATTCTGGAAACTGAGAAACAGAGCAGTGGGAAACCCAAGAGTTTCTTCCCAGAAGTTTCGATGCACGGCCCATGACGTAAGGGTAAAGGTGCTGTACTCTCTGCTCCCTACTGGCATCCAAAAGAGAGGAGGCGTGCCTTTACAGAATGAGAGACTTAGAGGCACAATGGCCGGATGTGCTCTGCAGACTTTATTTGGTTCCTGATTCAAATAAGCTGACTTCAGAAAGCCTTTGTTGTGACATACAGGGAGATCCAAATATAGACAAGGCATGAGATACTATTTAAAAATCGTGAATGTTTTCAGGTGTCTGATCATGGTCTGATGTTAGGGTTTTGAGTTCGAAGAAGAAAGGCTTCTTTTCTAACACTGAAGTTTGGTGGGTGGAGACTTGGGGCTGTGCTTCTAGCAGAGAACAAGGCGGGAGTGGATGAGGCTGGCTCAATGCTGAGGACAGCTAACGCTGTTAAGAGTGTACATGGTCATTCTCTGTATGTTTATGTATGTTTATACGTTTCTATCTTAAAGTTTGGGAAAAAGTGATGGCACAATTAGAATATTTTCAGACAAAGATGGAGAGTGTTAGCAAATCATCCCTTGAACACTAGGAGGGTGCGTGTGGTTCAGGAAGTGGCAGGCAGACTCTGGTGAGCACAAGCGGATGCACGCCGGCGTTGAGTGTGTGTGAGGAGCAGCGAGCAAACCACGCTCAGCGCTCTGGTGCGGGAGGTCAGAGGAGGAAGTGGGAATCCCGGGTGCTTTCAGGGCCACATCTGCTCTGGTGGTTGAAGCCAGTGCTGGTGATTAACTCTGGACTTTGTTGGGTCAGTGGTACATCGCAAATGAAAGCGTAACCACTAAAACAGAGAGAGGAGTGGCTGGGTAACTTTCAGTCAAGTAGAAGAGGCAAATAAGGACTCACAGAAGGCGGCAATACCGAGCCCTGTGATGGTGGAGCTGCCTCTGGGTAGGGGAGGGCATCGCACCTGGCTCTGCAGACCTGGCCCTCGCTGGGCTGTACAGCATTCCTGTGTCTCGGTGGACTCCGGTTTGCTCGGGGCTGGCTGTACGTCCTCAGCCCAAGGACTCCAGAGCTCTTCAGCTCCGGAAGGTACCTTCTCAAGGACTGTTTCCTGCTCATTCCCGGTGTTTTCTCCTGAGTATCTTACTAATGTCTTATTTTGCCCTCTGTTGCTTTTAGTCTACTTTGTGTATCTGTCTCACTGCTTCGTTAATTGTAGTCCAATCCTCTGCCTGTCCTTTCATCAGTTCCCTCCTCACGCTGATTATAACCTGCCTGGAGGTTTCCCTTTGGTGACCATATTATTATTTCTAGAAGTTTCGCTGCTGCTTCAGGTGTTTTTAGTCTTCACGATGCCTTTTCTGTTCGTTGTGACTGGTCCTAATTGCGTATTTTTTCTGTCATTTTATTTTTTAAAAGTTTTATTATTTTTTTTAAAATAGAGTCTCACTCTGTTGCCAGGCTGGAGGGCAGTGATGGGATATTGGCTCACTGCCACCTCCGCCTTCTGGGTTTAAGTGATTCTCCTGCCTCAGACTCCCAAGTAACTGGGACTACAGGCGTGCACCACGACGCCCAGCTAATATTTTGTATTTTTAGTAGAGACGGGGTTTCACCATGTTGGCTACGATGGTCTAAATCTCCTGACCTTGTGGTCTGCTCTCCTCGGCCTCCCAAAGTGCTGGGATTACAGGTGTGAGCCACCGCACCCAGCCTTTGATGTCATTTTAAACAATACCTTACATTAGGTCTTGACTTTCCTCCTATTTCTACTTTGGGGAACCTGGCCCTTATATGCCACATCTGCTCACACTCTGCTGGCAGCTCAGTCCCTTCTGTGGCTGATACTGTTTCATGGTGGGTTCATTCCTGATGGTGGGTTCCTGTGTGCCCTGGGTTGTAGAAATATTTCTGCAGAGAGCAATAACATTGCTTTTTCAGGGACTCCCAGAGACTTTTTTGTCCCAGGCAGGTCCTGGTAGTCCTGCAAGAGGAGAGTGTAGGTTGGAGTGGTGCTGCCAGGCAGGTGCGGCCTCTGGGGGTCGGTTTCTTCTAGGTTGTGTCCCCATCTGTGTCTGTGAGCAGCCCGCACACTTCCTTGCTGTTTCTCTAGACCAGTGACAGAAGCTTCCAGACGACTTTACATCAGCCGTGCAGGTTACTAAGGGATCCAGTTTTATTTGCTTAGATTGGAGCAGGTCTGTTTTCTCCTGCGTTAGGTGTGGCCCCAGCCGCTGGGGCCTGGAAGCAGGCCTGCCTCCCTTCCCCCAGTGAGAGGGTTTCTGCTTTGCTTTTTGGCACTTCGTTTTTTACTTTTCTTTTGCTCGTCTATGTTTAAATTCTCTTGTTTTCAGCATTTTTCTAGTTTACGGTAAGAAAGGGAAGACTTGCTGCCCCGGCCAGCCCCTGGAAAGGTAGCACAGAACTGCGTTCTCTTCTCTTGGTTCCCCACACCTCAATACCAGTGAATTTTATTTTTAGCTACCAGACGAGCCAAAAATGCTGCTTTTTTGGGGATAGTAGGATGGTTGAGTATTTTCTAATCTATTATCTGCTATGTGCTCTTCTGTCTGTTATGAATGGCCATAATTTAGCCTCTCAGGTTGATTTCAATGCTTTTTCTTTGATAGATGCTACTAGAAGGCTTCCTAGGCTGCGTGGGAGTTACCTGTGCCCCTGCTGCCCCTTGCCCCTCCTGTTGATGGTGCGTTTCCTCTGGCGTGACTGCCCAGGAGCCTGGACAGTGGTGGGCAAGCAGGGAGCCTCACTTCGGAAGCCAGGAGTGGGCTGGCTAGGGTCTGGCAGCCAGGGGCTTCTCGTCCCCCCCGCAGGGTCTCCTGACAGCAGGCCCACCTTGGGTGTTTGTGGAAGTTATGCTTCCTAATTGGAAGCAAGGGTATGTTGTGGGTGGCACACCTCAGCGGCACCCTCTTGTTGGAAACTAACCACAGGGTATTTTGGGGAACTTGATCTTGAGACCTCCCATTCGGCACCCGCAGAATTGGGAGCTCTTTTTTTCTAAGGGAGAAAAGGCAGGCTGCCTGGACTTAACCTGATTTGTCTGGTTTCTTCTGCCTGTTTCTTATTTTTATATAATGTTAGTAACTTGAAACTTTTTCTTTTGTTTGAAAACTTTTTTTTTTTGTTTCCTGATAGTTCTCATAGTAAATTAATGGAATTTTATTAACTGTGGTGTTGAGTTGTGGAGTATGTCTTAAGTTTAAAATAACATAGCTGGCAAATTAATTACTTTTAAAATTCAAAGTGGATTCAGGTCACATTAGGAGGCTCAGTTCCCTGGTGCGCATGCTGACGTGTGTTGTGACTTAGGTGTGGGCAGTCTCCACTGTGCTATTAGTTTCTATCCTGCCTCCAAAGTGCAGATACTAAAGATGAGAAAGTGTTATTTTTCCTCCAGTGAAAACATTTCGTGGTTTTTCTTCTGTAGTTAAATTTTACCTGCAGATAAGAGATGGAGTAGGAAAGTGTGCTAGCAAGAATAGGTTGGTTTTCCTCCTTGTAGCTCTTACAGTGTCCCCGTGATTTGTTTCCCATGGACTTGTGTTTTCCATCCTCTGGGCAGACAGAATTTTGGCAGTGGCACCTTGTTTTCAACCACCATGAAAAACTTGACAGTGAGGCACTGAAGGAAGATTTAGGTGAACAGCTCCACAGGAGGAGGATGAGGTTGGTTTTGGGCATTCTGGGTTTCTGTTGCTAGAAGATGTTGCAGGTCCTGAGGAGGCAGTTGGCGTTAGGGACCTGAACCTGGGAGTGTTTGGGGTTGCAGGCACTACCCGGGGATATACCACCTCAAACCGCAGGACACGGAGTTCGCGGATGGGGGATGTGTGGGAGGAGAGGAGAGCAGAAGGGATGGCCTGTGGGCAGGTGCTGCTCACACACCAGAGAGAAGGGGTGTGTTTTCGCCCAGTGAGGGGTTTCACACGCCAGGATTCTTGCAGTGGAGGCGAGCTTAAGGGAGAACTGGGAGGAATTAAGTTCCCTAGAAAATGCTCATCAGAGTTTCTTAGGGAAAACCTCTCCCTTTCATTTGTCCCCACTAGCTGCAATTTGATACACTGCACCTGTAGCCCTGGAAAGCCAGTGGTAGACAGAATCCATAGAATCAGGGTTAGATGTACAGAACCCGTAGAATCAATGTTAGACCTATGTGCCCACCCCATAGGATTGCTGAGAGATATACCCCCCGGAACTGCGATAGACAGACACACACACACCCAGCCATTGAAAGACCCACCCCACAGAATTGTGATAGACACACACTCGTCCATCCAGCCATTAGTAGAGATATACACACCAATAAAACCATTGAGTGACGGGGACCCACCCACCCCATGGAACCAGTGATATAGACACAAAGCACTGTCTGTAGAACTAATGGTAAAGACACAGACACTGTCCTTAGAACTGAGAATAGACACACACACACACAGAACTATTGAAAGACAGACTCACCCTGCAGAACTGGTAATAGGCACGCCCACACCATTAGTAGGACCAGTGACAGAGACCCCCTCCCGTAGAGCCGACGACAGGCATGCCCGACGTCCTGTTTCTGTTCAGCAGATGTTTCGTCAGTATCTGTCAGCTGAGTAAATATGTGTTCAATGGATGTGGAGCAAGAGCAGTGCTGTTTTAAAACATCGAATCCTTGCTGGGATCAGGACTGCTCTAGCAGTTTTGGCTGGTGTGGAAGTGAAGACCATGTGGGTTTTTTTTGGTTTTGCCCCCGTTTGAGGCGACTTTTCTTTCTCCTCCTTGTCCCCTGTGAGTGATGGTTATTTCAAGCCCTGAGCAGATCCTACTTGTTTAAAGAGACTTTTCCATTCTGAGGGATCTGAATCCCTAACATTTAGCCCTGATGTTTTAATATTGTTACGTTTCTGCCAAAATGGCTCTTATTTGGGTGCTACTTTGTATTTACCACACTGTTAAACTGCCCTTGTAGCTGAACTGCTTCGGTTTTGGCTGACGCTCATGGAGCACAGTCTCGCAGACGTCCTCAGCTTGAAACTGGGAGAGCAGAGTGGGATGGGGTGCAGAGATTGGCCTTGGTGAGCCGAGCCTGAGGGACTGGGTTTCTGGGGTGCTGAGGGTCACTGTAGAGGCCTTTTCCTTGGCTTTCCTTTTGGCTTGTTAATTCGGTGAGGCTGCTGGATGAGTATCCTTGGGCAGCGTGAGGGGCTGGAACTTTTGTCATCTTTAGTATTGATCAGTAAAACTATGTTACGTTTTTATTTCAGAGAAGCCTGTGTCTCCCAAATCAGGAACACTGAAGAGCCCTCCCAAAGGATTTGATACAACTGCCATAAACAAAAGCTATTACAATGTGGTGAGTAACTGCAGAACATTGTTGTAACAAACAGGTTTTTCGACTGTCTTTAACTCAGTGATGTAGCATAGAGGTAAAGTGCCTGGAGTAGGAAGAAGGAAATGCACTTGCTTCATCTGCCGCAGTTTCCTTCTAATCTCAGCGTTCTCATAACTGTTTTTGTTTTGATACTGTGTATATGGAAACATCCCTTGCTCTTGTCCCATAACACGATAATGTCACTGTTTCCCCATGTTATTGCCAGACTTCCAATGATATTTTAAAAGGCATATGATGACATTTGAGAATTGCATATGCATTGAGTGCCATTCTGTTTGTACTCAGAGTAGGGTGTAAGTCCTTTAGACATGGGGTTTCTAACTTACTTTGCCTCTTAGTATGGTCTTTCCCAGGACTGATAGGTACCCATGACGTGGCGGGGAGTTAGCGGAGCACGTCTAAATGCTACACCTGTTGGAGACAGTGTTCTGGGCCCTAAAATTTGCTGCCTAATGGGTTCAGTAGGTGGTATTAAATCTGTGTAGAGTCTCATGGTGTTGAGTCTGTATTGTCTAAACCTTCTTTGTACCTAAGCTTATGCAGCAATTGCATGCGCTACAGAAGTGGAAAATAATTTTTTAAAGAATTTATTAAAATTTTAAATTCCTGGTATATGTGTTCTCAACATAATAACAGCAAAGCAAACCCTCTAAACGTATGTATGTTTTGAATTCTGGGGAAAACGTGCATTTTTTGTTATTTCTTTCCCTACTCCCAATCTTTTTATTTTCTTGGCGAAGAGATATAATAGGAACCTCCGAGACCTTTGAGGAGTGGGTGTGAAGTAGCGGTGGATGGTGTTTCTGCGCAGCAGCCGTTTTACTGTGAGGGTTTCATTTTCTGCACAGGTGTTGAGAAATGGTGAAAAGTTGTGGTGAAATGGAGTCTGCCACCGTTTTGTGCTGTGGGGCCCGTGCTCTCAGCGTGCTCCTGAGTGCCCACCTTCCATCTGCTCCGGCATCTTTCTGCAGGACAGACTGGCCTGGGGACCCACTCGTTAATAACTGTTTATCTGGTGCCTGCTCTGTGCAGCTGTTAAAGGCACTGGGTACGTGGTGAACAGGGTGGCGTGTGCCTCTCCCCTTGCTGAGCTCACACTTGGGTGCAGGAACACAATGGTCTTCTCTTGCCTCCACTTTTACTGCTGACTTTTCGTTTGACATTTCTGCATCTTCTTGGGAACAGGTCTCTCTTCATGCTGTTTCTCTTACCTCAGTGGCAGGCTTTGACTTCCTTTGCTTGTATTTGGTCGACTCCAGATCCTTTTCTGCCCTGGGAACCCTTTCCTGCTTCCCCTCTTTCTTCCCTTTTTTTCACCCCTCTTCATTTGGCTGCTTGGGCTCTGCCTTCCATCCCAACTTCGCCGACTTTCATAGGTCAGGCTCCTTTTAGCCCGTTGTGAGGCCCACGTTCGCTGGGATACCTGCTTCATGTTGTCTCCTAGTGCTCTGCATCACTTCGTCTCTTGGCCTGCTGGGCATTTGCTCCCGCAATGTGGCTCTGCTGACTTATTTGCTTGTTAGTGTGTAATGTAGTTTATGTGTAGTTTTGTGTACATAGCTACACAATCAGTAGATAGGCTTTATGGGTTGTAGGAGAACTTGAGTTTTGATGCCTGGTGCTGCGTTTCCTCTTGCATTCTTGTATAAGACATTGCTTTCCTTGCGACTGCTTCATGTCGTGAATAACACAGCCGCAATCCACAGTGAGGTTCCAAATAGGGTGTTACCCTGTTCTTGTTCAGGTCCAAATAATTGTGTTAGAAAAAATGGTTAGCAGCATATAAATTAGTGCCAAGGGCGTTCTTTAGTTTCTCCATGAATCTTGCTTTCATTAGGCACTTTATGAAACCAGGCAACCCTGCTTTTTTAGAAATCCTGGCGGGTTTTTCTTTGCATTGTATATTCTGTAATGCTTTTCAGACTGAAGCATAGTCGATACCGTTTTCATTTTCCTTCTCAAACTGTCCTTTTATAGAGAGAATAGCCTGGTTATTATAAGTGCTCTTTTCTTCAGAGCAGCCAACTTTTTCCTACAGAACGATGAAAAACACCTTGACCTCAAAATCACATCTAAATTGTTGTCAATATAAAGCTGCATTCATAAAGAGTGCATGGTTAAATTACAGTTGCTACGGAAATAAACTCATGGAATTCATAGAGAATCCTCTTTTGATGTAGTACTCCCATTTTCCAGTAAAGAAAACAGAAGTTAAATGCCTTGTCCAAGGCTATACACGGGTTACTGACTAAGCCAGGGATCAATATCAGCTTTCCTAATTTTATATTTATAAATTGTGCATAAAAGTAGAGAACAGAGTACAACACAGAACAAAATACAATAGATAACGTGTTAGGCATTTCCACAGCCCCTTTAGTAGTTTTGTTTACACAGAAAACTGTAAGGTCTAGGTGTTTTTAAGCCCGTAAGAGTTGAAAACTTATTAAAGGTAAGACCAGTGTGGCCCAGTGGTGTTAAAGTTACCTGAATGACTTGTATTAACTTGGGATCCATTTAATGGAGTGAGAGAAGAGTATTCTGCATGAACGGACCGACGTTTTGAAATTAAGAGATAACGAGACAGGCGTGAATGGGATGGATGTGTGTCTTCTGCTGTCGTATAACGGTTAAGATGAACACCGAAAAGAGACTGGGAAGTAAAAAAAAACGCTTAGTAATTTATGACTGTTACTCCGGTCCATTCAGTAACTGTTTCTTTCTCTTCTCCCTCTGGGACTCCTGTTGTGCAATTAGTCAAATACAGAAAATATTTGAACCATTGTCTTCATATTGTCCTTTAATTTTTAAGCATAGTTTCCTTTAGTTCGTTGGACATATTTATAATAGGTGCTTTGAAACCTTTACCTCCTAAGTCCGATGTATGTGCCCCTCAGAGACAGTTTCCACTGATTCTTTTTATTGTGGACACGTGCACAGTCACACTTTCTTGCATGTCTTATAATTTTTAAATTTGAAAACTGGACACCTCAGACCTATTTTAGCAGCTCTGAATGCTTGAAATGCACCTCCCTGAGACGTGCTGTTGCTGTGTCTTGCCCGTGGCTCAGAGCTCTTCTGCAGTTTGTCTCCCCGCAGTCACTGATGTCTTTTTAAGCCTGTCTTTCTAGGACTCACATTTGGGTAGCATAATTTAGTATTCAGCCACAGACTGACCAAAGATTGTGCTTACACACCTTTAACAGCCCAGGTACTATGGCTCACACCTGTAATCCCAAACTTCGGGAGGCCTAGTTTGTGAGGATTGCTTGAGGCTAGGAGTTTGACACCAGCCTATGTAGCCCAGGAAGACCTTGTCTCTCCAAAGACCAAAGTTTGCTGGTGGCAAGTGCCTGTAGTCCCAGCTACTCAGGAGGCTGAGGCGGGAGGATTGCTTGAGCCCTGGACTTTGAAGCTGCAGTGAGCTATGATTGCACCACTGCCCTTCTAGCCTGAGCTACAGAACAAGACTGTCTCTCTAAAAATTACAAAAAACACCTCTAACGGTTAGGTTTCACTCTTTGCCAGTGATCTGTATGGGGTTGGGAATGCATTCAAAGATGGGGCTGGGGAGCAGCCTGACTGTTTAAAAGTTAAAGGCCATGGATGAAATGACAAAGGAAAAGATAAATCTTTTAGGCTACATAATGAGAGTTTAATAAATGATTTGCCTCAAACAATACAAGCCAGATTACAAGTTAATTGGACTCTTATTTGCATCAGGTGTAATGCAAGGTTATCCCTCAGGTCTGAAGAGCTCATTAAGGCAAATACATTAAGGTTAATAGATAAATAGGAAAGGACGTGAGCAGTTTAAAAAATGGTAAACACTAGACTTTGAAAAAAAACAGTTAACTTACCCTAAAAATTTAATAGTCACACTTGCTGTATTCAGTGAGCAGAGATTTAAAGAGAAACGTTTAGTTCTAATGGTGGACGTGAAAATCCGTATAGAGTTTCTCCAAAGTAATATGGCAGTTATATAGAGAGTTCTGAGAGTGATCATGGTCTTTAATTTAGGGCTTTCTTTTAAATTTCTACTTAAAATCCACTCCAGAGAATTAACCCGAAATATATTCAAAGATGGTTATATAAAGGCATTTTCAGAGGATTATTTGTTATAGTAATAAATTGCAAGCAATCCAAAATAAACAGCTTGAGATAAACCGTACCAGAATCATGAAGCCATCAGTGGTTTGTCCATTTGTAATCATTAAAATGTACACGAGCCTTTAAAAATGCCAAAAACATCCATTTTCATGGTAAGTGCGTTAACAGTGTGAAATGACGTAGGTGACAGGATCTGATTTATTACAAAGTTGGCGTAGAAGTAGAGAAGGGTTTCTTTTGGGTGGAGGAGTTTTAGCTTCCCACTAATGTAAGGAATAGTCATTATGGGCAAGTGTTTGACACCACAGTCCCGAATGTGTTGGAGATAGAAGCAGGCCTCTGAGGCTAGGGAGGAGGCCAGCGTGGAACATGGCAGGCACAGGGCCTTGCGCTTGGAGAGTGACAGGGAAGGAAGAGGACATCAAGATCTTTCCTCTGCAGCTCTTTTCATTTCAGCTAGTTTTTGTGACTAAGCCAGCCACTACTCTTGCCTTTATTTTCTCTCATATGTCTGGTTTGAAATCAGTCTGTTAGCCATGTCTTCTTAGGTTGCTGAGCTAAGATCAGGGTGGCTTGATGCAGTGGAAGGTGTACAGCCTTTGTGTTGAATTGTCCATGCTGCTTAGCCAGGGTGGCCAGGAGGTTTGCCCCTGGCTTCCTGAGCCCAGAGGCCTCCTTTGTAGAATGAGGTTGGTAATGCTGGCTATGACCTGGTAGTATGTTAAGTGGACTGGCAGTCGGCCTTAAGGGCTTCAGCAAAGTGCTGAACCTTAGAGGTTTTTGTGTTTATTAAGAAGAGTATTTAAGAGCATCGGGAACGGAAGGCATCACTGAGGCCACCATACCATTCTGTTTGTAAACTGGAATCCCAGTAGCTTTTGAGGGCGACGTGTGAAAGCTGGAGCCAAGGCAGCCTGATGATATAATTAAAGGGGACAGGTTTGTGACCGGACGTGCCCGAGCTTGGTGGATTTGACAGTGAAAGCACACTCGTTGGTGACCAACATCTTTCCCGATAGGGAAAGGATTCGTAGGCCAGAGAGAATGAGAGTCTGGAGTCTCCTCTTACAGGGACGAGGAGCACCCCCCTCCAGCATTAGAGAATGGCGTTTCTTAAGTTGCTGACTGGGAAGACATGGTCCTTATGGCCTTCCCTGCTCAGTGATACATGCTACGATTTTATTTTGTAGGCTTTCTGTATTAGTCTGTTCTCACGGTGCTATGAAGAAATACCTGAGACTGGGTAATTTATGAAGAAAAGAGGTGTAATTCGCTTACAGTGCTACACGGCTCGGGAGGGTTCAGGAATCTTATAATCATGGTGGAAGACGCCTCTTCACAGAGCAGTGGGAGAGAGAAGAGTGCCAACAGGGGAAATGCTCGATGTTTATAAAACCACCAGATCTTGTGAGAACTCACTATCATGCCACCATGAGAACAGCATAGGGGAATGCCCCATCCCCTGTGCCCTGCTGTCATTCAGTTACCTCCACCCAGTCCTGCCCTTGACACGTGGGGATTATGACAGTTCAAGGTGAGATTTGGGTGGGGATACAGAACCAAACCATGTCTCTTTTCCTGTTATTTAGTGTATGGTGGTAATACTGTGACGATAATGTAATAGGTAGCAGTCACTCACTTTAATCTGTAAGTGTACAAAAATGGTTTTGTATCCTTAGATGTCATGGCACACTTCCACGGGCCTTTCCTGTGCTCCAGAGAAGCCCCACGGCTGTCTTTTTCTTCCTGCTCCTTGAGTTTCTGGGGGCCTCCAGATGCCGGTCCAAGGAGGAAAACCTGGTGTCCTCTGTCTCCGTCTGTCGGCACTGACCCTAAACCCTGGAGTTGCTTCATCTCTTCATCTTCTACTTTTCCCTTGGCTTTTTCCACCTTAAACCAAGATTTCTTCTAAATCTTGTGACCCCTGAAGTCTCTGCCTGGGACTTGTAGGTGGAGATGGTTAATTATGAGGGGCCCTGAGGCATCAGGGAGGGCGTGCAGCTTGTGGGGTTCCCTCCTTTGCTGGGCGGTGAGGTGCCTGCTGGCCTCTTTCGCACTTGGCTCCCATTGTTTTTCATGGATTTCCTTGCTGTATCTGGATGAAGATGATACAGATGAAGGTTGTCAGGTAGGCAGTAGTGGAAGGCTGACACAGAGAAGAACTGAGTGTTTGGGAGAAGTGAGTTGGTTAATTGGAAGAAAGCCTGACTTGTAAAGTCACTGCCTTCGGACTGAAGGAGTCATTCAAGAAGCAGCTCCAAGTAAGACTCCAGACTGGGCTGGAAGTTCGAAAGGTGACTGGCTAGATGCCTTCCTGCCGTAAGCCAAGGACTGGCACTCTTGAGTAACCATCATAACCCAGTAAAACCCCTTTTTGTGAAAAAGAAAAACAGACTGATAGACTTGTCCAGCTGCAGGCAGTCGGTGGCGGAGTGCCGCTGTGAGCGTAGGTCTACCTGGCTGCAGGCGCCAGCTGTTTACCTGTCGTCATGCTGCTGTGCAGGTGCCGTTGCTGGCATCCGCATCCCCTGTGGGCTGGGAGGCTTTGCAGGAGCTATAGCCTGTAAACCTTTAACATTTGCAAGAAACATACCCCAAGACCTGTGAATCTCCACGTTCAAAAATCATATAATAACATATTTTCTTTCAAAAGATACAGTGTCATAAAAGAAAAGCATGATGTGGTCCCTCCGAACTTTTTTTGAGAGCTAATGTTCCTAGGCATTAGTAAGGACCAGCAGCCCTAGCATGCTCATTAAATTAGTAACTCTGTGTGGTGGCGGAGCCACTGACTGCCCGATGCCATCGCGACCTGTGGATGAGCCAGCAGGGGCTTCGGGGGTTGCTTGTCTGCACTCCTCCCCCCTCCTCCTTTCCCTGTAGTCAGATGTTTATTAGAGGCTACACTGTGTGATGAACTACTGTCTTGTAATTTACTTTTTGAAAATTTAAATACTTGAAGTGTAAATAAACTGGAAGGGAGAAACTTAAATAATGGCCGTGTTTCTTTGTAGCAGTGGACAGGGAGGAGCTGATTAGGTAGGGTGGAAGTAGATGTTTGAATAATTGTGCCATCTTTTAGATTTTCTTCTTCGACTTCAGAATTGGATTATGGAAATTTGGTTGTATGATAAAAATTTTTTATCCAAATGAAATTTAAAAAATCGATGTTCTTTGTTCTCTTACGTAAATCAGTTATTTATTTTTAAAAGGCTATTGATGACATATAAACATAAAACACCTACCAATATTGGCAGTGCAAGTTGTAACCCATTTGTAAAATCAGAAATACTAAGTATTCCTTTAATGAAGTAATGAATAAAGTAAGTGTCAGCGTCTGTGTCTGCGAGGCGCAGAAGTGAGTCGTCTTTGTTTTGCGGTCAGTGTAGGGATTGTGTGGCACCAGTGTTTGAATGTGCTCCACGCCTCATGACCCCGGGAAATTGGTGCTGGCTGAGCTTAGCTCTCTGGCCCTTTCTTCAGCACTGGATTGTAAAAGCTGCTTTTTCTCCGAAAACTGCGTGTGTCCTCTGGGTTCCCAGCGTTGGTGGGATGGAGCTGTGGTGGCCAGGCTGTGAGGTCTTACGGGGTCCTGCAGCAGCCAGATCGTGCAGAAGACCAGGAGGGGAAGAAAGGTGGTGAGTGGCACCCATGGCTGTGCTCAAGGTCAGGAAGGCCAGCAGCCCCCTGGCAGAGGGAGTGGGCACCCCAGCCGGAGCCAGGGAGCCAGGCCTGGCTGTGTGTTAGAGGAAAAGTTAAGTGTAACTTGCAGTGTTTGGTTGGGAGTAATAACAGCAATTGTGTTTAGCACCCTATTTGAAAAGTGTTTAAGACTATTAGTCGAATTAACCAACTTAACTGTTTTAATGAATGTAGCTTTTTGTCAGAGGGCTTTTTGGAGAAGTTTTTGGTACTTATGGGACGCTTTCATTTCTACATCCAGTGCTTAGTGCTGTGATGGACAAAAGTCATTGTATTTTCTTCTCATATTCCTGCTAGCTATAGTTGCTAGTGGCTGTTTTCTTTCTTATCTCACATAGGAACATTTTTCTGTTTGAAATAAGTTTATAGGTGTTCAGGCATGCACTGAGCAGTATTAAGTTGGTATCCAGTATTTGTAATTATGCTAAATAATATTTTGTATCTTTAACATTGGAAAAGGACTTTTCTTACATGTCAGTGACAGATCTTATTTTATCTTATTTAGTTTGAGATCCCGTTATGCTTGGCTGGCATCTCCTGATGTTGTGGAGAACAGGCCTGGTTTAGGGTGGTATCTCTGGGGTGCAGTGCCTGGCATCACTGTATGCCTCTGTTCACTGGGCCTTTGACATTTGTGTTCAACAGGAATGTCATAGAAGGAAGACATTGTGGTTGTGGGGCCCTGAACAGCCAGCTCCCTGCAGGGCCCCTCGCTCTGGCTCTCCCACAGTTGTCTCCCATGAATAGACCCCTTCAGGGATGAGCCGGAGTTTCTTGTCACTAGTGGAAGAGCCTGTTTCCCCCCCCCGCCCAAGTAGTTTAGAAAGTGATTTAGTCAGATTTGCATTTACTCAGGATGACTATTTACTCAGGAATGTCCTCTTTCTCAGAGTTTACAGTCAACTGTAGCAAACAGAATAATGGTCCAGGTTATCTTTATTAAGGCATTTGTATTATCAAAAATTACAGGGAGAAAACTGAGCACGTTTACTTAATATCTTTATTACTTCTGTACAGTTTCTTTTGTATGAGTGATTTAAAATGTGTCATTAGCTCTGGGAGATAAATAGCACATCTTAATGCATGCACTAGATGCACAGAAGACACATGGAATGTGATTTTCTGGTGGAAAAAGCACTAGCTCTCCAACAGAGTCGGGTGAAAAAGCATGGAGGCAAGGATTCCACTTTTTTCACTTAGGTCAGTCCCTCATTCTGAGGCCAAAGAAGGCAGTGTGGTGTGGTGCGGTGGCAGGAGGACCTGGGGCCGCTCTCTGGCTCGAACAGCTACTCCCAGCTGTTTGAGTTGGGAGAAGTAGCTTCTCTAGGCGGAGAGGTGGTGTGTGCAGAGCACCTTGCTCGTGCCAGGAATGCAAAGAGCACCTGCAGTTACATCCAGGTGCCTTCTGGCTCCGCCCTGGGCCGGGCCCTTGCTGCAGTGATAGCTGGTGGAAAGCATTCCTGCTTGGTTTCACCAGTTTACACTCCATGTTTATCTGTCAGTTTTTAAGACTTATTTTTGGCTAAATTTGCTACACGAATCCAGGGTGTCAGGAAACATTTTAATTTTCAGGTTAATTTGTAATTATTCTGCTGTCTTTAAATGAGTAGTGAAGATTGTTTACGTTGATACCCTTTAATTTTTAATAAATGTGGTATTAAGGTGGTCTGAGACTGTTCATATTCACTAGGGAAAGTCTATAGTTCCCAGAAATTGATTTCCGTTTTTAGATGCAATCTAAAGAGTAAACTGTTTTTTAGTTGAGATAAATTTTACATACGTTAAAGTGCATGGATTTTAAAGGTACAGTCCGATGAGCTTTGACAATGTATGTATCTGTTGTAACCGGTTCCCAAATCAAAATACAGAACCCATTTATCACCTTAGAAATTTACCTCATTCGCCTTTCCCTGTCGTCCTCCCCATCCTACCCATCCCCTCTTCTCTGATTTCTGTCACCATAGACTAGTTTTGCCATCCCTTAGACTTCACATAAATGGAGTTACGCAGGGTGTTTGTTGGGGGATGGCTTCTTTGGCACCGCACAGTGCTGTCGAGACTCGTCTGTGCTGCTGTGATTACGCGGCTCTCCTTTTGATGTAAACGGACATGGTATCTGATGATGGAATTCATGCCAGGTGAACCTGTGTCAGGTGAGGTTGGCAAGAAGGAAAAGTCAGCTGTGTGGCCTTCGTAATCATTCATTACATGGGTTTAATAGTCCGTGTCAGAAGGAATGGTGATACTCAATGCTTCAGTGTTATCTAGAAGTAACAGCATGAATAGAACAATGGTGATGAACTGTCCAAAGTGTATAAATCTTAGTGTCAAATAGCAATTGAAATGTCAAATAACACATATTCATCATTTATTATAGGTGCTACAGAATATTTTAGAAACAGAAAATGAATATTCTAAAGAACTTCAGACTGTGCTTTCAACCTACCTACGGCCATTGCAGACCAGTGAGAAGTAAGTTAGCTGATAAATTGCATTAATCATAAAATAGTCTAAACCTTAGGCTGTTCTCTTGTATTTTCAGAGAATAGAGGGTTAAATAGTGGAACAGAATTTAGTGTACCAGTTGGCCTTAGACATCAGCAATTTATTTATTAGGTTAAGACTTCAGTATGACATTGGGATGGCAAAGGAGAAGAATGTAAGTAAAACTGTTTACATATTTTTACTGTTATTTTTCTTGGCTCTAGGTTAAGTTCAGCAAACATTTCATACTTAATGGGAAATCTAGAAGAAATATGTTCTTTCCAGCAAATGCTCGTACAGTCTTTAGAAGAATGCACCAAGTAAGTGAGATGCTAAAAGTTGGCAACACTCAGGTTGGTATAATTGGTATTTAAAGGATTAAGTGTGGCACAATTTTAGAATTCGCATTTCTGAAGGTGCAAGCCGAAGTTATTTTAAATCTTTGGGGTAAATCAGCTTTTGGAGTCAAAGCTTTATTTTAGACTGTAGTTTATATAGCAGGAATCTTCAGAGAAATACTTGACAAGAATGGTGGTTTTTAAGGTGTTCCGGAGAGGACTAGGAGGGATGAAGAGCCTCTGGGAGAGACAGAGAATGGCCTGACATCAGGAGCACTGAGGGGACAAGTGACTCAGTGCCTTGTGTGCCCCGGGTGCTGTACAGGCGACCTTGAAGGCCAGGTCTTTCCAGCAGCGTCCTCTAGCTTGCCTGCTGTGTCGGGCCTTCCAGAAGCAGATACGATGCTTCTTGAAATAACATATTAGGTTGGTGCAAAAGTAATTGTGGTGTTGGACTGTGAATTTTAAATCATAACCAGGCTCAGACACATCTTTATTAGTTAAGAACCATTCCAGTCAACACATTTTTTTGCCAGTGAGAAATAAGTTTTATTCCTGGAGTGTAAAAATCTGTGCTTCGGGATTCGACAAACTTTTGGAAAGCGTTTTCTGCATCCTGCTGGTTGTGGAAGCATTTTCCCTGCAAAAAGTTGTCGAGATGCTTGAAGTGGTGGTTGGTGAGAGGTCAGGTGAATATGGCGGATGAGGCAAAACTCAGTTGCCCAATTTGTTCCACTTCTGACGTGTTGGTTGTGTGACGTGTGGTCGGGTGCTGTCCTGGAGAAGAACTGGGCCCTTCCTGTGCGTTGCAGTTTTCAGTGCGTCTCATTGACTTGCTGAGCGTACTTCTCAGGTGTGATGGTTTCTCGGGGATTCAGAGAGCTGCAGTGGGTCAGACCGGCAGCAGACCAGCACACGGCGACCGTGACTTTTTTTGGTGCAAGTTTGGCCTTGGCAGGTGCTTCGGAGCTCCTTCCCGGTCCAACCACTGAGCCGGCTGTTGCCACTTGTGTAAGACCCACTTTCCATCGCACATCGCAGTGGGATCAAGAAGTCGTTCGTTGTTACGTAGAATGACAGAAGACGACACTTCAAAAT
>CM052648.1:191709207-191735376 GCA_028533165.1 Leontopithecus rosalia
GGCAGCAGACCAGCACACGGCGACCGTGACTTTTTTTGGTGCAAGTTTGGCCTTGGCAGGTGCTTCGGAGCTCCTTCCCGGTCCAACCACTGAGCCGGCTGTTGCCACTTGTGTAAGACCCACTTTCCATCGCACATCGCAGTGGGATCAAGAAGTCGTTCGTTGTTACGTAGAATGACAGAAGACGACACTTCAAAATGGCAATTAAAAAAAAAATTTTGCTCAGCTCATGAGGCACCCGTTTGAGCTGTTTTCACCTTTTTCGTTTGCTTCCGATGCCGATCGCCTGTAGAATGGTCGGTGTTGAGTTCTCAGCAGCCCCTTGTGTAGTCGTAGAGGAGCGGCTTCGAGTTGCTCTCCGATGGTCGTCGTCAGCTTCTGACGGCCACTGGCCCCATTCTGCAGAACTCCTTGACCCCCCGCCGCATGGCACATTCGTTAGCAGTTCCTGGGCCAGTGCGGTGTTGATGTTGCAAATTGTCTCCGCTGTGTAACAACCATTTTGAACTGGAATAAGAAAATTGCTCACATTTACCTTTTGTCTAATGTCATTTCCATAGCCTAAAACATAAAATAAACAGCAAGTAACAGATCATGAGCAAAAAACCGGAAAGCTAGAAATACGCATTAAAATGATGTCTAATCACATTTATTTAAGAACGTATTCCAGTATCTAATGGCAAATTTCAACAGTGCAAAAACCATGAAAACGTTTGCACCAGCCTAATATAACATGCTGTGCTGATAAACTAGGGCTTTGAGGTTTGTCGCTTTTCCAAAATTTTCCTTTGGAGGGACGGAGGCCTGTTCTGGATGATCAGCCATCAGTTTTTTTCTGTGTAACTATTTTATGTTTTTTGTTTACATCAGCTATTAAAGGATATTTATTAATTTCCTGCCAGGTGACTTAAAACAGTGGTGTGCATGGAAAGTTTTAGGTTTTAGTAGTCTACCAGGTGATGTTTACTTGTGGATTTGATGAAGCCAACACAGTTTTTTTTTGTAATTATCTTTGATCTTCATTTATATAACCCTCAGAGAAGACAGTACACGATTTCCTTGGGTTCTGGTTGGTCTCTGCTTTTTCATTCAGCTTGTGTCTTTTTAGGTTTGGAACTTGGTGACGGAATGGCCTTCGTTTTGTGCCACTAGTTCTTTGAGTTTGTGACAGTTTACCAACCATGATGAAAATACTTTGTTCCCTTAACTTTTTGGCTGTGCTTTGAGGTTTTTTTCAAGGCATTTGATACTGGACTGTCGATATGGCAAGGAATGCTGAATGCCAGAGGAACAGAATATTTTAGAAACAGAAAATGAATATTCTATAGAACTTCAGACTATACTTTCAGCCAATCTGTAGGCCATTGTTTTTACTTTTATAGCATTTTTGGTTTATGTAAAGTGGCATTATTTACATGACCATGAAAGAATAGTTTTGGAATCACTTTGGTTTGATTTGCTAATCATTTGCAGTCTTTTTAAGAGTTCATATTGTGCTAAAAGTGGAAGTAAGTGCTTGCCTCCATTTTTCTCATTAGCTGTAGATAATGTCTAAAAGTTGTCACATTACATTTAAAAAGCACAGTTTGTAGTACCTCTGTTGGGCATTATATTAGTGCTGTGAATTATTATCTTCACATTTCTGATTAAAAAGCTGAAATAAAGGGCAGCAAAGTAATAGGCTGGAAGCCACGTGTTGTTTACTAAGGCTTTAGTCCTTACATGATCTCAGAATTCATTATGGCTTAGGTATTATTTTGAACAGGTTTCTCAAATTTATGCTACATGAATGCGAGGTGTTAGAGTCCCACAGGGAAATGGAGCGTACGAGACAAAGTTTTCCTTCTCAGCTATTTTTCTTCTTTTTTATGAATATTCTGACATTTTCATTGTTCCCCGTTTTTAAGACAGTTTGTTCTGTATGTCAAATTTCTGTACCACTTTACCAAATATATATATGCATATATATTTGTGTGTATATAGCAGTTTCATGTTCATTCATTTTTCTTTTTGATGTAGAGCCTTGCTCTTTCACCCAGGCGGGAGTGCAGTGGCACAGTCTCAGCTCACTGAAACCTCTACCTTCTGAGTGCATGCTATCGTCTTGCCTCAGCCTCCCAAGTAGCTAGGATTCCAGGAGTGCACAACCACACCCGGCTAATTTTTTTAGATTTCTTGTAGAGACGGTTTCACCATGTTGGTCAGGTTGGTCTTGAACTCCTAACCCCAAATGAACCCACCCACCTCAGACTCCCAAAGTGTTGGGATTACAGGCATGAGCCAGCACGCCCGGCCTTCATATTAATTATTTCTTTTGCTTTTCTCATCTCTACACAGACTTGATTCCTAGATGACCAGCCCCTTTTACAGCTGCCTGTCGGTTAGACCAGGAGGTGACAAACTCTGGGCTTGGTCACATTCCGCCTGCCACCTGTTTCTATACAGTTTCACCGCACATGCTGTACTTGTTCATTCACACATTGTTAATGGCTGTGTTTGTACCACAGTGGCAGCACTGGAGTTGTGGTACAAACAGTGGCTCACGTACCTCAAATATTTACTCCTTTGCTTTTGATAGAGAATTGGCCAACCCCACCTGAGATGTGCTTTCTCCCTTGGGACCTCGACCCAGCCCTGACCTCTCCATTCCCTGTGTGTTCTGAGGCCTATGTTTGTTTTCTTGGTATTTTTGCCACGTAGGATGTCTGTCTTCCCTCCTGAAAATTGAAGTTTCTGTCTGTTATCATTTTTTTTCAGGCAGAGGAACACTTTATTATTATTATTTTTTGTAATTCAGGTCTCTTACTGAAAAAAATGATCATGGAGTTTGTTGTCTGAAAATTGCTGCCTTCATTCCTGAAGATTTCTTTTTCTGGATACTGAACTCTAGGTGACAGATTTTTTTGTTTCAGCACTTGAAGGGTGTTGCTCCATTGTCTTTTGGCCTTCACTATATCTGGTGATTGTATCTGATGGTGACCTTCATTATATTCTGATCAGTACAGTTTCAGATGGTTGTTCCCCTGCCCGTTTTCTAGAGTTGAATTTAGTTTTTAGGTTTTTGGCATTTTGATGGTGATTGTCTCCGGTGTGGTTTTCTGCTTCTCAAACTTGAAAATTTATCTTTTTACCAAATGTGGGGAATTTGGGGACATTATTTCTTTAAATATGTTTCTGCTTTACTATTTCTACTCTTCTTTGCGACTCCACCTACGTGTATGTAGACCTTTTACACCAGAGCGTAAAGTCTCAGAGGCTTTGTTTACTGCTTTCTAACCTGGTCTCCCTCTGTTCTTCAGGTGGAATGGCGTCTGCCGTGTCCTTGGGTTCACTGGCTGCCTCTCTACTCTCATTCATCCTGTGCAACAAGTCTTTAGTTTGAGAATTTTTTTTTTTTCTGGAATTTGTTTCACTTAAAAATTTTAGTTCTCTGCTAAGATTTTACATTTGTTCATTCACTACAAGAATATTTGTCTTTATATCTTTTAGCAAGAATTAGACTCCTTTAAGGTCCCATCTGCTAATTGTCTTTTGTTGTGAGGATGGGTTACGTCTTCTTGATTCTTTTTATTTCTAGCGACTCTGAATTGTGTCCTGTTTACTGTGGATTGTAAACTCTTGGTCATGTTCAGTTTCCCTGAAGAGTGTTGATTTGTTTGTTTGTTTGACAGGCATTTAACTTGGTCAGAATTGCCAGCTCTCCCTTGGCAGATGCTCAGATCTCAGTCCACTTATTTTAGATTCAGCTGATCTGTAGCTGGCCTTGTGCACGAGTTCTTTCTGCCATCAGCCAGAGATTTGGGCAGAATTCAGGGACAGAATTCTGGGTCACACTCAACATGGTTTTCTCCCAACTTGCAGCACCTCCAGTTGAACCAAACCCTGTGGATTTTTGTTGGAGTTTTAACCATTCCACACAACAGAGTTGGCTGCCGTTAGCTTAAAAGTTGAGATAGCAGGAGGTGCCCTGCCCATTCTTTTTTTAAAATGTCCATTCTTTACCAGAGTATACCTGATGTTAACTAACAAGTGATTGAGGCAGGTCTCAATCATTAGAGGTTTATGTAGTTGCAGTTGAGGATGTGCCAGATAACAGGAGCATTTGTGCTTTGTTCAAAGGGGCTTTGAGAACTTCAGTATCTAAAGGGGAGGGAGCAAGCGAGAGGGGAGAAAGGGAGGCTGGGGAGACAGTGAGGCAGATGCTTATATTCTTGAGCCTCAGATTAGCCTCAGTAGGCCTGTGTTTTACCTGTGAAAGAGGGAGTAGAGGAAAGTTCGTGTGTTTGTCTCAGGGTCCTTTCTCACAGGAAGGATGATTTCTGCTCCTCTTGTCCTTGTCTGTAACTATGAAGTCAAGCTGGTGATTGACATTGCCAGGGTGAGATACAACGGAACTTGGGTTTTGGGCTAGTTTATAGTGGGGGTGTATGTTCTGATAGATTTAGGGGATCACAAGAAATCTCCTGTGAGCACTTTGTGAGGAAGGCCATCTGGGAAGCTATGTGGCCTTCTGTAGTTGTGGGAACCTGGCTTGTGGATGAGGCCATGACACAGGGTTGTGGAATGACAGCTGTCTGTTTGGCAACAAAAGGCAGGCAGTATTGCACAGCTCAGTTCCCAGGCTTCACTTTCCCCCAGCAAAGTGAGTTTGTGTCCCAATTCTGTTACCTTTCATGTTACTTTGGAGCGCCTCGAGGTCGTCACTTTCTATTTATTTTTGTAAATTTTTTTATGTTATTGTAGGTGAGTCAGTTTGATGGGATAGCCAGATTTAGAGAACCCATTTTCTTTCATAGTTTTTCAAATCACAGTTCTTGCTTCCATCAGCTGTGCAGGGCTCCTTGAAATCATGCTTTGTCTCGGCTCTCGATTCAAAACGAAACTGCAGTCTGCCTTACGTGTCCTCATGCAGTGTGCCACATCAGTAGCGGCACACTGTGGTTTGTGTTGTGAGGTGGTGATTGCTGGAAGGTCCCCAGCTTGCCCAGTGTGCCTTTCTCAGGCATGCATTCAGTGCTGCGTACACGCGGCCACCACATGCCTGATGCTGGTGGGCTGCCGACAGACCCTGTCCTAGTGCAGCTTATCGTATAGTGTAGGAGCCAGATAATTGAAAATTGTATGAGTAGTTAGAAGGCTACAATTTCGGAAATTCTTATGAAAGAAATCAAGTCAGGTGCCAAAGGCAAACTTGAGGGAAAGATCGTTGAGTACTGAGGGGCGAATGGGAGGTGACCAGGCAAAAAATGGGAGGAGAAGGTTTTTTCTCACATCGGCACTTCTTTGATTCTCTAAGTTTCCAGGGTTCAGTTCTATTCTGACACTTGTCTCCCACAGAATTGCCACATTTTAAACCCAACTGCATATGGAGTGCCCAAGCTATTCATACCCCTACCTGACCGTCTACAGATTTGAGCGTTCCCATGACTCCTCTCAGGTTTGATAATTTGCTGCAGTGATCCATGTAACTCAGGAAAGTGCTTTACTTCCTGGTACCAGTTTATTATGAAGGATGCAACTCAGAATGTGATGGGTAGAAGAAAGGCGTGAGGTGAGGGTGGGAGCGGAGCTGCCAGGCCCCAAGTACAGCACCTCCCAGTACCTCCATGCTGTGTAGCCTCAAATCTCTCCAAGCCCCTGTCCTTGGTGGCTTCTGACGTAGGCTCTGTTAAGTAGGCATGATTGACTAGATCACTGGATATTCCTGATTATTGCGATCTCCAGCCCCCTTGTCCTCCCTGCAGGTGGTCGGGTGGGGCCGAAAGTTCCTCTGATCATAGTGGTCTTTGCGGCACCCAGCCTACGCCCTGTAAGCTGTCAGGGGTCTGACCCAGAGTACCTTGTTAGCATAGACTCAGGTGTGACAGAAAGGGGTTCATGATGGGTAACAAAAGACCCTTCTGTCACTCAGGAAATTCCAGTGGCTTTGGGAGCTCTTTGCCAGGAACCGGGGACATTTTATCTAATACCACAGGAGAGACTGCCCTGTGGTGGTCATTGGCTGTGGCTGAGCCTGTGGTCGTAGAGCAGTGGAACAATAGGAGCACAGATGGGCAGTGAGATCAGGGCCTGGAGTCCTTTGATTGGATCTTAGGTGACTGTCAAGGGTAGTTGGAAGGCATTGATAGATTTGAGGCTTGGCAATATTACAGTCAGCATTCTTCTGTAAAAGAAACTGTCTGCTCTGTAAAGAGTGGTCTGGGTGAGGCAGAGGGCAGGACACAGAGACTCCAGAGAGGAGGATATGAGTTTTGTTGGGATTCTTTTCCATGCTGAATAAAAAATATATGAGCTTGAAAGTCACTGACTGATAACCACTTGGTAGTTATTTTGTGGAAGCGTTTATGAAAGTGACTTAGCGAGTCTTTTTTGCTTAGGCGTTGTAGTCAGCGCTTCTGGGATACATGGCAGGTTTAGGCAGCGACTTCTCCCGGAACCACCCTGAACCAGGAAGTGGGTTGCCGCTTTCACATACACTCATGCATGCATGCATGCATGCATGCATTCATTCATTCTCCTGTTTTCAATTTTTCCCCTAGAATGACCCTATGCCTAGAATTATTTTGTAGCTTATATGACTTTTTCCAAGCATTCTTTTATCCCAAGAAGGAATCTCTTTGTTCTGTGGTTGCCATTGCAGTCGATACTTCCAAAGTGGGAGGAGTGCCCTGGGGCCTTGCCCTCCTGAGGTCCTTGTGTGGTCCTGGAAGGTCCACAGCGGGTGACTTGCTCAGCATTGGGGGAGAGGCCTAGATGGCTTTAAAGTCTCATTATGAAATACCCGGAAACCATAGAATAGGACAGATTGAAAAGCCACCAAGAAACTTTTCACCTGAACATAATTATTGTTGATGTTTCCATCTGCAGCTCTAAGCTTTGGTGTTTGGGAGAGCACATGCATAATTAGGGCCAGGATTGAGAGCCTGCCTGTTGCATTTGACCTCAGTATGGGGCAGGTGTGAATAGCACAGGCAGAGGCTCCTCCTTCCTGGATGTCCAGTACAGAGGACATTATGTGTTGCTGCAAATTGAATGATTGCAGATGTGCAAAAAAGGCATCGCAGAGGAGAGCCGTGGAAGAATTCCAACCACTTTAGCGTCCTTAGGAGAGGTTTTTAAATAGTGCTTTAATGGCAGCTCACCTCCGACCTGTTGGCTGTCTTCTCAGCATGCTCAGTGAACTTCCATGTACAGACCCACTCTTTACTGAGTTCTTAGTGTTCCTGGTACCTCTCCGTTATTAACTCATTGTATCCTTCAAGGACCCCATGAGGCAGGTGTTTAAGGATAAGAAAGTTAGGACACCAAGAGGCTGAGGGACTTGCCCAAGGTCACACCACTGGTAACTGGGAACTCAAATTTGGAGACAGGTTGTCTTCATTCAAGGTATGTGAAAGGTTGATTCTGCGAGTCTCTGACTCCTAGTTCCACCTCTTTGAGTTGGCAGTGCTTTTCCCAGGCCTGGCAGCTTCTCACCCCACCCTCTGCTGCCCTAAGGCTACCCTCGTGAGACCAGCCAGTTAGGTTCCTCTCCCAGGGCCAGGCCCCCTTCTCCTGCTGGGGACAGGGCCCCTGCCTCACTTGGGGAGAGGAAAGCGTGTAGTAGAGAGAGAGAAGATAGTGAGTGCTCTCTCAGGATAGCACTTGAAATACAGTGTTCCTTCACACTGTTATTCTAAGTGTTGGAGAATTCCCTCTACTAGATGATTTACTGTAGACTCTATTACAGTGTGATTTAAAGAGTCTTTGGACTAGTCTGGGAATGTGGAACAGAGAGGCATGTAAAAAATTGCTTCTGTGGGAAAATGAATTCTTGGAATCTACTGGTATCTTTTAATCAAGGTTTTAAAATAAAACTCATATGTTGGGAATTTGCTTCTAGTTTATGATAAAAAAGAAGGTTGAATTCTGTTGAAAATAGGACCTCAGAAGATGTTCCTCTTATGGAACATCCTTCTTGTTGTACCAGATTTTATTCTTATTTATTTTGATGATGACTCAGTGGTCTTCTAATACCTCCCCTAAAGAAGTACTAAAATACCCAGTAACTCTCCGGCTCTGTTTGGATGTCAGCACATGGGCTGGCGAACAGTGGAGATGACAGGATCTGCCCTGTTCTTGTCTCAGATGTGCAGCTCTTGAAATCGGGAGGGTGCCTGGATCACTATACCCCAGAGTCTCCGCTAAGCCTGGGGTGCTAAGTCATGCTGTTTGTCGTGTGTGTAAGTGTTGCTTGGGGCCTCCGCGACCCATTTCTCCATTCCTCCTTGAGTGCTCTGGGCACGTTTCCCACCTCATTCTCTAGCCTCCCCGATCCAGGTGCTTTGTGCTACTTCGGCCCCGCTTTGGTGATGTTCAGGGCCACCTGCTGACCTTCCGCAATGCAGTTGTCACAGTTAAAATGTCTCAAAGCATCCTGGCTCTGCTTTAAGCCACCATGGGATACATGGGATGCCTTTTCTCGTGGAGTTTCACATAGTAGGCTTTTGATGGTTCTGCTGTGTTCTCTGGCTGTCTGGGAGATTACAGAATGCCACACCTGTGGAGGACTGCAAGGGAAACCTGCCCTTTTTGTAGCTAAAGTTGAACCATGGTAATGCTGGTTCATGGGAGCTGTGAGATTAGAGGGCAAGGTGGTGAGTCTGAACTCACCTGAGTAAAGGGTGAGTTAGAACTACCTGAGTAAAGGTCCAGTCCTTTACTCAGGTAGTTGTAATAATACGTTGTGAATTTTCTGTAAGGTAATAGTGGAGACAGTACATCAAGAGAAAGATTTTCTTGTCTAGAGACTTAAATTCTCAGCATATTTGTTTGAACTATTTTTTAATCTGTTAACTGCTATGTTCGTAATTTTCAGTTTCTATTTTGGTGACAGTTTTTAAAAAATGTGATTTTTGAGTCAACTTGTTTGAGAGGATATGGGTGCCACTAACATATGAAGGCTAGCTCAGAAGGGGGTTTGGGATAAGGCGCTGAGTTCCCTTTGGGGTTGCTCTGAATCTCTGTTGGAGATGTTTAACGGGCAGTTGGCCAGCCCTGGGGTCACAGGGGAGGTTGGCAGCAGAGACTGGGAGCCGCAGACCTCCCACCCGGCTGCTGCATGTGTGGGAGCGGTGTTGCCCAGCTAAGGGTTAAGTTTGGATTGACAGCTCTGCTGCTCGCTTGCCTTGTGTTACTTGCCCATGTCTGTCTCAGTGTCTATAAAGCAGGGGGGCTGGTGTCACCTACCCAGACTCTCATGGGAGTGGCCTAGTACTTACAGAGCCATCTGCAGATGCTCAGGGCCCTGCTTGGTATGCCTGGAGCTGAGGTCCTCAGCCTCTGATTTGGAACGTTTGTTGTGAATATGTTACTTCACACTGGCTTTGGAGGGCCCTAAGTAAGCTTGGCTGGCGTTGCTGAGAGAAGATCTGTTTTCTCTCACGTTAGTGAGGGACTTCTTTTTCCTCACATCACGCCCCCTTCCCCTACTCCTGCAACTTTGTCTTCACTTAATTTCACTCTCTGCCTTTAGACTCGGACGTTTTGTGACTGTCTTTAACTGGGGAACATTTTTTTGTGGAAGGCGGGGTCACGGTGCTTTCTTTTCAGTGCCGCTTTTCTCTCTGCTGAAGTGTTGGGGGTGTCTGGCAGGCAGGTGGCTAGGTATGGAATCAGGTTGGAAGTAGGGAATGACTTAATGAACTCCATGAATGGTGTAATGCATTGGTATGATATTTCATTCATTGTCTGGATGTTATTTTTAACGTGGATATTTTAATTATTATTTTTTCCCTAAAATAGCTGGACGCTGTTTAGCTGGAGACCACTTGTTTTTAACCACCAGCTAGTTAAGCCCACCAATACCTATATTTGGAATGGTAGAAAACAGCAAAATGTGTGCTTCATCTTCTCTTAACCTACACTAATCAGTTACCTGACTAGCAGGTTATAGCTGCGGAGGAGGCTGTAGCTACGGCATAAATGAAAGAAGGCAGGAAGGTTTCACTTGGAAGGTGGTGGAGAAATGGAGTAAACATTCAGGAAAGAAACGTTTTCGATGATTAAGGAAGCTTTATCAATGGCCCAGGGATTGGAACTGTGAGCGGGCACGTGGATGTTTTTAGCCACCATGCCTCCTTTTGTAGAGGGTTGCCTGTGGCACGTTCTCCCTGCCCACACTCAGGTTCTTTCCTGAGCCCGCTCTGCTTCTCACTTGATGCATGTGGTCTCCACAATCCCTGGTCTTTCGGGTCACGGTCAGTTGCTGGCTCCTGCCTCTGAACTCGGCCTTTCCGGATCAGCTCTCTCTTGATCGTTGCGCTTGTGTTTTCGTGTTTGTGCTGATCTCTGTGGAGACCTTCAGTCAGCCTGCTTCAGGAATCCAGCGGTGTCTCCTCCTCCTCCTCTTCACTGCTCACTCTCTCTTCTTATCACTCACCTGTTGATTCTTTCTAGAAACCTTTGGCGTATCTTTAACCCTTCCTTCTCCTCCACCTTGAATCACTTGCTGAGCTACCTGTTCTGTGCCTGACCCGTCCTGAATGCTGTCATTCAGGTCCCCTGGGTTTTCATGGTATCTTTGTCCTAACCTAACTGGACTCTGACTTCTAGTTGGTTCCAGTTCTGTCAACTTCTCCGCCAGCACTGGCTGTCCTGAAATGGTTCAACCCAGAAACCGGGTGACGCCGCTTTCATCATTTCTTTGTGTACAGCACTGCTTCACCAGCTGATCTTTGAGACTTCCGGATAGGACCTGTTAAAATCGTGGCAGTTTTTGCTTCTTGGAAACAGCTAATGTAGATTGGTTCCAAAGTTGTAATAATCTACAGATGTCCCTCTACAGATTGGACATCCCTTTTTAGCCTCTGTCCTCAGGCCTTGGATCATGAGCCTTTCTTACTGTTCCCTGGTGGGGCTGAAAAGTAGGATTTCCCTCCCACGGAGCTCTCCTTAACTGTTCCCTTGGTTTGGATTCACTTCCTCTTATCTTCTTAATTAAAATCCTACTTAATCCTCTAGTCCCAGGAATGGCAGTTCCTAGTGTAGCCTTCCCTTTGTCTCTTGCGTTTCGTTTGCATGTGCGTCTTGATTTCGTTTTCGTGGTAAATGCCTTTCAGTGTTGTTACAGACATCAGTAGAGTGAGTTCCCATTTGTTGCCTTCTATGTGATAGGACTTCAATGTATCAAAGAAAATATCCAGTGGGTTTATAAGTATTTAATTAACTGTTACATTAGTTAAATATTATGTAATGATTTGTTCAAAATTTAATTATAAAGCCTAAGATACAAGTAACAGGGAGGAGGTGTGGAGCAAGATAGCCGAGTAGAAACCTCCAGCGACTGTCCTCCCCACAGGAACACCAAATTGAGCAACTGTCCACACAAACACCTTCATAAGAACTGGAAATGGGGTGAGTGATCATAGTGCCTGGTTCTAACTTTATATCACTGAGGGAGACGCTGAAGAGGGTAGAAAAGACAGTCTTAAATTGCTGATAGCACCTCTCCCTGAACTTCAGCAGGAGTGGTGTAGCAGAGACAAAACCTGTGCGCTTTGGAGAGGGAGGGCTCAGTGGTTGTGGGACTCTTTATTGGAACTCAGTGCTGCCCTGTCACAGTGGAAAGCAACATGGGACAGAACTTGGCCAGCTCCCACAGAAGGAGCGTTGAGACCAGTTCTAGCGAGAAGGCTGGTTACCCATCCCAGCAGTTGGAACCTGAATTCTGGCGAGCCCCACCACGGAAGGCTAAAATGCTCTGGGGTTCTAAATAAACTTGCAAGACCGTCTAGGCCACAGGGACTGCAGTCCTTGCTAAGACCTGGTGTAGTGCTCTGGGGCTCTGAGCCAGTGGCCCTGGGGGCACTCGACCTAGTGAGTCATCCGCTGGGGCAGCCAAGAGAGGCCTCGCGCCACCCTCCCCCGACCACAGGCAGTGCAGCCTGCAGCTCCGGTAGAGACTCTTTTCTTCTGCTGGAGAGGAGGGAAGAGTAAAGAGGACATTGTCTTGCAGCTTGGATACCAGCTCAGCCACAGTAGGAGAGGGCATCAGGCAGAGCGCCCCGAGGCTCCCGGATGACGTTTCTAGACATACCCACTGCTTTGAAGGGAAGCACCCAGTTCCTGCCAGGATTAATCATCTGCCAACTAAAGAGCCCTCGGGCCCTGAGTAATCAGCAGTGGTACCCAGGCAGAGCTCACCATGGGCCTTGGGAGAGACTCAAAGATGAGCTGGCTTCAAGTGTGACCCAGCATGTTCCCAGCTGTGGTGGCTACAGGGTGGGACTCCTGCTTGAGAAAAGGAGAGGGGACTTTGTCTTTCAGCTTAGGTACCTGCCCAGCCAAAGTGAGGCAGAGCATCAAGTGGGCTCTCGCAGGCCCCCAGTTTCAGGCTTTGGCTCTTAGATGGCACTTCGGGACCTGCCCTGGACTAGAGGGCAGCCCACTGCCCTGAAAGGAGAGTCTTGGGCCTAGCAGCATTTACCACAGACACTGAAGAGCCCTTGGGCCCTGAATGAACATCAGCGATAAACAGGCAGCACTTGGTACAGGCCTGGGGTGGTGTGGCCACAGGGAGAGGTTCTTCTTATGGAAAAGGGAAGCAAAGAGTGGGAAGGACTTTTTCTTGTGGCTTGGGTGCCACAAGAAATACTCAAATGCAGTAGAAGGTGCACAGGCTAAATTCCTGATGTTTCAGATTCCAGGCTCTGGCTCTGGATGTTATTTTTAATGTTTTAAGGCCTCTCTAGACCTGCCCAGAACCAAGGGGAACTCGCTGTCCTGAAGGAAAGGACACATGCCTGTCTGGCTTTGCCACCTGCAGATTGTGGTGCCCCAGGGCCTTGAGCAAATATAGGCGGTAGCTAGGAAGTGGTTACCACGGGCCTTGGGTGCGATCCAGTGCTTGGCTGGCTTCAGGTATGAACCAGAGCAGTCCCAGTGGTGGTGACTACAGGGCTGCTTGTGTCACCCTCCTCCCCGCCTCTCTGTTTGGGAGAAAGTAAGGGAAGAGAACAAAGAATCTCTGCCTGGTAATTGAAAATTCTTTGGGATTTTATTCAGGAACACCATGGTGGTACCTGTGTGAGTCAGCAAGAGTCACAGCATTACTGGGCTTGGGGTGCCCCAGTTTGGTCTCAATGCAGACATAACTGCAATAAGAACAAAAACTTAAATCACAACACCCAAGTCCCTTTGAATACCTGGAAAGCCTTCCCAAGTAGGATGGGTACAAACAAGCCTAGACTGTGAAGACTTCAGTAAGTACATAACTCTTCAATGCCTAATGCTGCCCAGACACTGATAGACATCCGCAAGCATGAGGTCCATCCAGGAAAACATGAACTCGCCAAAGAAAGGCCCCAGTAAATGATCCTGGAGAGACAGATATGTGACCTTTCAGACATAATTCAAAGATAGCTATTCTGAGGAAACAGTGAGATTCAAGATGACACAGAGAAGGAAATCAGAATCCTATCAGATAAATTTAAAGAGATTGCAATAATAGAAAAGAATCAGGCAGAAATTCTGGAGTTGAAAAATGTAGTTGACGTGCTGAAAAATGCATCAAAGTCTCTTAGCAGAATTGATCAAGCAGAGGAAAGAATTAGTTAGCTTTCAGACAGGCTATCTGAAAATACACAGGGGAGACAGAATAAAAAACAATGAAGCATGCCTACAAAATATTAGAAAAGAGCCCCAAAAAGGGCAAATCCAAGAGTTACTTGCCTTAAGGAGGAAGTAAAGAGAGACATGGGGTAGAAAGTGTATTCTAAGGGATAACAACAGATAACTTTTATATTAATAAAACACCAAGTAGACTTTAACCCACTGAAGACTACCTTAAGGTGTTCAGTGAACACTCTTATAGGTCAAGGATGAAGAAAGGATCCTAAAAGCAGAGAGAGAGGGAGAAAAAAACCCATACAAAGATGTTCCGATTCATCTGGCGGCAGACTTCTCAGTGGAAAATTTCCAGGCCAGGAGAGAGTGGGTATGACTTTTAAATTTCTGAAAGCAAAAGCCTTTTATCCTAGCATAGTATATTCAGCAAAAATATCCTTCAGACATAAAGAAGAAATCCCAAACGAAAGTTGAGGGATTTTATTAATACCAGTCCTGTTCTACAAGAAATGCTAAAGGGAGTTCTTCAGCCTGAAAGAAAAGGACATCAGTGAGCTACAAGAAATCATCTGAAGGTATGCAACTCACTGGTAATAGTAAGTACACAGAAGAACATAGAACAGTATTGCACTAACGGTGGTGTGTAAACTCGTAGATGAACTGATCAAAAACTACAGCTTTTGAAGACATAGACAGTACAGTAAGATGTGAATGGAAACAAGTTAAACAGCACGAGGACAACGTGTAGAACTTTTATTTTCTCTTTCCTTGTTTGTTATTTATGCAATCAATGTTGTCATCGTTTTAAAATAATGGGTTATAAGTTATCATTTGCAAGTCCACGGTAACCTCAAATTAAACATACTATACATCCATAAAAAATAAAAAGCAAGAAATTAAAACCAGAGGGAATCACCTTTATGAAAAGGAAAACAGGAAGGAAAAGGAAAAGATTATGCAACAAGAAGACAGATGACAAAATGGCAATAGTAAGGCCATGGTTATGAATAACAACATTGAACTTAAATGAACTAAATTCTGCAATTAAAAGCTGCAGAGTGGCTGAATGGATTGAGAAAAAAAAAAGACCCAATGATCTGTTGCCTACAAGAAACACACTTCACCTCTATTAAAGATGCGTGTAGACTGGAAATAAAGGAATGGAAAAGGATATTTCATGCAAATGGAACCAGAAAAGAGCAGGAGCAGCTGTACTTAGAGCAAACAAAATAGATTTCAAGACAAAAGCTAGAGACAAAGAAGGTCGTTATATAATAAAGGCTGGATTCAGCAAGAGGATATAGCAGTTGTAAACACACATCCAGCACTGGAGCATCCGGAGAGTATAAAGCAGATATTATTAGAACCAAAGAGAAAGGTAAACCCCAATTCAATAATAGGTAGAGACTTCAGCACACCACTTTCAGCACTGCACAGATTTTTCATACAGAAAAGAGCAAATCAATCTGATAGACATTTAAGAACATTTCCTCTCGTGGCTTCAAAATACACATTCTTTTCTTCAGTACGTGGATCATTCTGAAGGATAGACCATAAATATTAAACACAAAGCAAGTCTTAAAAAATGATATTCATTTCTTAAAAGTCAAAAATAATGTTATCAAGCATCTTCTCTGACTACAATGGAATAAAACTCAATAGTGAGGAATTTTGGAAACTATCCAGACACATGGAAATTAAACAGTATGCTCCTGAATGACTAGTGGGCCAATGAAGAAATTAAGAAAATTTAATAATTTCTTGAAACAAGTGATTATGAAAACACAGCATACCAAAAGCTATGGGTTTAGTGCAGCAAAAGCTGTACTAAGAGGAAGTTTATAGCTGTAAGCACTTACGTCAAAAAGTAGAGAAACTTCAAATAAACAACTTTAATGATACCTCTGAACAAGAAAAGCAAGAGCAAACCAAACCCAAAATTAATAGAAGGAAAATAATAAAGATTAGAGTAGAAATAAATGAAATTGAAATATTACAAAAGATCAACAAAACTAAAAGTTAGTTTTCTGAAAAAATAAAATTGATAAACCTTGAGCCAGAGTAAGAAAAAAGGGAGAAAACCGAAATAAATAATGTTTTCTTTTTCATCTCTGATTTTAAAACTGATAGTGCAGAAGTTCAAAGGCTCACCGAAGGCTACTGTGAATAGCGGTATGCCAATAAATTGGAAAATTTAGAAGCTTTTTGGTAGTCAGCAAGAGAGGACCTGCCAGTGGTCATGCGGCTACAGGGGCTCTGTCTGTGTGTCTGTGTCTGCCTGTCTGTTTCTACCCTGAGTGCTTGTGTGTGCGTGCACGCACGTGTGTGTGCACGTGCATGTCTACGTGCCTGCCTGCCTGCTTACCCTGAGTGGGAACAGGAGGCTACTTGTGAAGAGTGTGTGTGTGTGTGTGTGTGCGTGCGTGCGTGTGCATGTGTGTCTCCACACTGAGTGGGACAGGAGGCTGCTTGTGAAGTCTTGTCTGTGAAGGCCGTCTGTCGATCATGGACAGATTGCTGGGTTTTTGCGGCTGGAGATGTCTGTGGAGGTTCCCCCAGCACATGGCTCTGTCTTCATATGCATCTCAGTTTCCATCTGAAATCACTTGTTACTGAAATGAGAACCTTTCCTGTCTAGTTAGTAATACCACTAGGAGTAAGTGTGTTGTGGAGGAAACTGCTTAGCATTTCTTTGATTTCTCAAATGTTTTTGCTGAAACCCAGTCATCTTTACTCTGGGCAAGCGGGGGAAAACAACTCTCGGGTACCCCCTTTACCTTGTGCTGTTGCTGTTACTGTGAAGGTGCAGAGAACAGAGTATGTGTGACTGTAGCTGTCATCAGATGTTGGTCCATTCATGGACACAGTGTGACACCACACCTGGAGAGCATGGCTTTGCTTCTGCCAGGAGGCCTGGTGGAAGCACCTGGCATGATGCGTGGCACCTCTGGTGACCCACGTGCACCTTCCTGCTGTCCATGGCCTTGATGTAGCCCCCGTGGGGTGCCCTCCTGCACATCATCACACCCTGAAGAACAGCCTATGGAGCACAAGAGAGAACCAGGGCGAGTATCCTCTCCTTTAACTCTGAACTCGTACTGTGCTGGTGATTTCTGTGCGTCTGGTTGGTTGTCGTGCGGATTTAGGTCCCTAGGTGGCATTACGTGTGGTGTACGTTGGCACATTATGCTCAAGTCCTGGGACTCAGCTACTTTTATGAGCTTCACCTGCTACTGAGTTAATGATTACAAGGGCTTTATCAGCCATGAAACTGGGGGTGGCAGTGACAGAAAATTCTTGGAGAATTGGTTTGGGACTGAAAGAGGTAATAAAAATCTAGGGCCTCAGCTCAGGGGGCATGAATGAAATAGGAAAAGACACTTGTACATTGAAGTAATTGTTCCTTTATAAGCTATACTGAAGTATGACTTAATTTTCAATAATTAATGAAGTATCAGAAATGAAAATCAGTTTATTTCAATTTTCATTTCTGAATGGATCGGGGCTGTGACTGGACCAGATGGGAGTTGAAATCTTAGCATCCATCGTTGCCCGGCACTGAGCAGTATTTCTGCAGTCTGAGAATTTGACCCATTTTAGGTAACACACATCCGATAATTTTCCTGTGCCGCATCTCTGGCAGTGTTCTTTGTTCATCCAACTTCGGCCCTCCATTGTCACTCAGTTATCTTCAGTCCTCCCAGGGAGGCACGCAGGGTTCTGTCATCCTAGACGCCAGCCTCTTCCAGTGCTGTACTGTGTTCCTGAGCATCAACATCACCTGCTCAGATGTCAGTATGTAATATTCTCAAAACCTACGTGCCTCCAGTACCTGGATTAATGGGCGGGTCCTTCCTTGTCTGTAGGCTGGCAGCAGTTTGTAGCCCGTGTCATTGAGACTGCATATTGTCTTATATTCAGTTTACTTTTGTACCTGTTTCATATTCCCCAAAATGATAGCAGTCACTTTAAGGAAGAGACTGTTTCTTACCCTCTTTCTGATCTGCTCCCAGTGCCTTGTAGTGGTGCTGCGTGCTTACAGTAGTTGAAATCAGTTTGTGAGTCGGTGACAATCCTGCAAATGTAGACGGAACTGTGGCTAGTCCCTGACGGCTGTTAAAACCCCACTTAACTGTTCACAGTTGGAAATGGGTCTGCAGCAGTGCGGATGCTAGCTTACTTTGCCTTCAGCTTGCTTTAATAAACTGAACAGTAAAGCTCTATAAAAATGCATGACCCCTTCAGGATTTGGAAACATGGTCTGGATGAGTTAGTGTTCAGAGCTTGCGCTGATGCACGTGCTGTATCTGCTGTACGAACGTCAGTAGCCTCTAGCCACTTGGGGCCGTGAAGCTCTTGAAATGAGGTTTTAACACAACTGAAGAACTGAAGTTTCATTTTTTAAAATTTTATTAACTTTACTTGAAATAGCTGCAGGTGGCTGGTGGCTATTGAATTTGAGGGCAAAGAAGCATGGCAGAGAAGGCAGGTGGGGCAGCTTCCTGCCTGTGCAGAGGTCTGTTTGTCACCGCCACCACCAGGAAGGCTTCCGCATCCTCACCCTTGGCCCCCTGTGTTGTGGGAGAGGTCCCGGCTGTTGCAGACCTCACGGAACTCCGTGTCCCTGCAGGTACCTGTTGTGCTTCTATGAGCCTCCTCCATTACACAGGGTGGGGACATGTCTTGCTCGGACAGAGATCAAAGGAGAGCTAAGCGAGGCAGAGATGGAAACTTACATATTGAAGGAGGGTGTTGGTCTTTTTTTACCCAGCACAGAGAAGAGACTGGTAGGTGGAGGGAGCACTTACATTTGCTATGTTCTTACACAGATCAGCTGCCTGAACCTGTGTGGGATATTTTTATTGTCTACATTTTACATTTCAGTTCATTTCTGTCGTCTGTGTTATTTACATTAACTACATTTGGCACCTACGTTACTGCTGCATTTTAGAAGCAGAGGTATATTCTCACCTCTTTTCCAAAGACCATGTTTTATAAAACTGGCATTTATCTAGTTTGGAAGGGAAGACCTGAGAGTCTGAGGAGAGAAGGTGGCGGTGGCGGATTCGGAACGCTCAGAGCGTTACTTCCTTCTGCTTTTGTCTCCACAGCTCTTACTGCAGGACGCACTGATAACAGCTCAGTAAATTTTCTTACATTGATTAGAACTGGAACAGTCTTTTTGAGCCTCGGTTAACAGTTAATAAGGAATGAATAAAAAATTGTTGCAAAACAGGGAGAAGACCAAGTTAGCATAAACTGAGTACTCTGTGTTTTGAACATGAGATATTTCCTAATACTTGTGACTTGCTGATTCTCCTGACTATGACTTTCTCCAGCACTACTTAGCAGTTGCAGAGCGGAAAGCAGTGCTGAGGGGACACCTGGAGACTGGATGGGAGGGAGGTGAACTAGGGATTCTGGGCCTGAGGTCCTGCCTGCAGGGTTGAAAGGCATGTTGGGAGCCAGAGTGTGCTGTGGTCTGAATGTGTTGCCCAGATCATCTTTAAAACTTAGTCACCAGCTGGATGGTATTAAAAGGGAGGAATTGGAGGGAAGTTAGGTTGTGAGGATGGAGCCCTCATGAATGGGATCAGCTCCCTTGTAACAGCTGTGAAGGAGCTGTTTTGCTCCTTGCCCCTGGGAGGATGCATAGGGAACCACCTGCAGCTGCCTCGATCTTGGGCTTCCAGCCTACAGAGCTGTAGGCAGTGCATTTCTGTTGTTGGTACATTACCCAGTCCAAGGTGTTCTGTTACCAGCAGGGGTGGACCGAGGCCACGTGCTTATCGGAGGGGATGGCAGAGCAGAAGCAGCATCCCCACGAGCTGCAGGCCTGGATGCTAGTCCTGGGCTCCATCCACCTTTGTGTTGGATGCTGCTATCTTTCCCTTTTTTTGCATTCGTCTGTCATTTTAGTTAAGTTCCTGCTCTGGGAGATTCCTGAGGAGCGAGTGCATGTTGGGCAGTTAATCCACGTGAGTGTTCACTGTTGCCTGAGTTGGAGACAGTTGGGGGAGGGATTTCCACCCCTCATTTCAAGGAGTGCTTCAGTGTCTCCAGGCTGTGGTACTGAGGAGCCCCGTGCTGTTCTGTCATCTTGGTGTGAAAAGGTGTTTCTCACTCAGAGCTCTTTGTATCCTTGTTTCTGGGCTTCGGAATGACTGCACTGTTGTCTGGGGCCTGGGTCTGCTTTCGGCCCATGCTGACAGTCTTGGGCACCTTTGACCTTGTGCCTTGCACTCTATTTGCTTAGATATGATGGTTTCTTTGACTTCTGCTTATCTTTTTGGCTTTCTGTATCAGGAACTGTTAGTCTGATGTGGAATGACTATCATATTTCCTTTTTCCCCTTTGCTCCTTCATGTCTCCCCTTTTTTAGGCAAATGTGTTTGTGGTCCTTTCATGCCTGAAAACGCTTTGGAAGTGCTGTCCAGGAGCTGAGACTAGTGACTCTTGTTTTCTGGAGGAATCCATGGCGTTAGTGTTTTGGTCACTTTTTTCTGGCTCCTATTCCCTGGGTAGGAGGATGTACTCCTTTTGGGAATATTGTGGGTGTCTGGGGAGCAAAGATGCCCTGGGGTGCAGGGAAGGTGGTAAGAGTTCACATGGGCCTCCTGTTTTCAGCACATGTGCCCTTGCTCCGGGTTGCTGCTGGTGTCCTCACCCCAGAAACCCTGAGGTCTGGAGAGGTGAGCATGTAGTACCCTGCCAGGCATAATCCCCTGCTGAGGTGGCACTGCCCAGCGCCCTGATGCAGCTTGTGCCGACTCGCCACCCTTCATATCTGTTTTGTAGCTTCCGTTGCTCCTTCTGCTCATCTCTTCCTCATTCTTTCTGTTGTCTTGAGTTTATGCTTTTTGGAAAAGCCTGTTTACTGTCCGGATGGTGTGGATCCAGGGAAGAGAGGCACCTGCTAGGTGGGCTGGGTTTTCAGTCTCTAACCTGAGGGGAAATGCAGTTTTTGTATTTTTTGTTAGTTTTGATGCTACCGTGGTAGAAAACTTGCACACCAAATAACCACATTCAGCAATTCTCCTTATTTGTGCAAAACTGAAGGCTTTGTGACATCTATTTTTCTCACTGCCCAAAGAGCTTGGGCCTGAGCTTGGTCCTGATGCAGTGTGCAGTCCTGGCAGTCTGGACGCTGCAAGAGAGGACCTGGCAGCAGAGCTGCTTGCTGGGCGCCCCTTCTCTGCTGGACTCAAGGCAGCAATACATGTATGCTGGATCAGGGCATCTCGTTGGCACAGATAGGGTGCAGAGGAAGGTTTTCCTCACTCAGAGGTATGCTGTGTTTGTCATTAGCAGTTGTCCTTTTGTCTGTAAAACTGATGATGGGGCCGGGCACAGTGGCTCACGCCTGTAATCCCAGCACTTTGGGAGGCCGAGGGGGGTGGATCACGAGGTCAAGAGATCGAGACCATCCTGGTCAACATGGTGAAACCCCGTCTCTAAAAATACAAAAAATTAGCTGGGCATGGTGGCGTGTGCCTGTAATCCCAGCTACTCAGGAGGCTGAGGCAGGAGAATTGCCTGAACCCAGGAAGTGGAGGTTGCGGTGAGCCGAGATCGTGCCATTGCACTCCAGCCTGGGTAACAAGAGCGAAACTCCGTCTCCAAAAAAAAAAAAAAATTGATGACGATTTCCCTTTGTGTCGCATTTCCCCAGGTTGCCTGAAGCTCAGCAGAGAGTCGGAGGCTGCTTTTTAAACCTGATGCCACAGATGAAAACCCTGTACCTCACGTATTGTGCCAATCACCCTTCTGCAGTGAACGTCCTCACGGAACACAGGTTCGCTCACTAGGCACCTGGGCAGTAGGGAGGGCGGGCAGCTCTGTGTCCTTCATAGGGTGCGAGGGTATGAATTTTAATTACCCCTCAAAGTTAGTGCTTAAGAAGTACTGGTGAGAAGTCTTTGAAATGATGGCTAGTATTGTTGTAAAAAGAGGTTTTGTCGATGTTTCCCCCACAGCCTGGAGCCCTTTGGCTAATAGGTTGAAGGAGTTGGTAAGTGTTGAGGGGTGTAGCTACAAGCTTAGTCAAGGGTCCTGGAATCATATTTCTCTCAGTTCTTAAAAGTGGAAGTATACGAGCTCGAACTACATCAGCTGTAAAAGAAAGGATCAAATTTTAAATTAGGATCAGGTTTTATATACAAAACATTAAATTGGAGACCATTAGCTTTAGCTTTTCAACCTGAAACTAAAAACAAGTGCAACAGAGACTGTACAGATTGTTTTGCTAATTTTATGAGACACAGCAATGTCTGCTTCCTGCGAATTGGAGGAAGATGTTTCTCAGCTGTTTCAGTTATTGAGGAGGAGCTCGGTCCTTAGAGAGTGTGAAGAATAGATTTATTTGAGGATTGGCTTGGAGGAGACCACACGTGATCTTAGAGAGCTCAGAGGCTCACTTTCTGCTTCTAAAAGAAGCCAAAGAATTATATTAATAGTTTATTAAAAATTTCATAATTTCTTTTGAAAATAGAAGTTCCCATGTTTTCAAAACCGTAAGTGGAAGAAGTATTGTTTTAGTAGTATCAAGATAAATGCCATTGTCTTTCTAACTTAAATGTTTAACTTCAGCTTGCTCTTCACCAAACATTTCAACTCAGAGCTTAGAAAGCCTCTTCGGTGAGCCAGGTGTTCCTCGCCTCTTGAGAAGCACATTTGGGGCTCAGGTTTGGCCCTGCGTGGGTGTCCTACAACAGACTAGACCTGGCAGCAGGGTGGACTCGGCTCTGGCTGTGACTGCTGCTGCAGGCTGTGCAGCCGTGGGCAGGCTTCCTCCTGTCTCTGGGTTTCAGCGTCCTTTCCTGAAAGAACTCATTCACAGAGATATTATCAGCATTCAGAAAAACTGTCAGCAGATCATGTCAGGGTGAACACGCTGCATGTTCAGTGGATGTTTTGTTCTCTTCTATTGTTTTAAAAAATAAAAAACACCCTGGATAGTTACTGTTTTCTGGGTGTGCTCCAATATTAAAGGATCAAGATTTTGTGAACTTCCTATTTGTTATCAAAGCATCCGAAGCCCTGGAAGGAACCAGCAGCCTTTAATAAGGCAGTGAAAGGAGAGGAAGTTAGAACCCACAGCAGTCACAGAAAAGGAGCCCAAAGAAACCCTCCCTCGCGAGGTCCTACTTGGGAGTGTGGGCTGTGTCAGCAGTGTCTCTAAGCACCCAGCATGCTTTCAGTTAACGTGCTATCCCCTCCCCTCCACTCCCCTCCTGGGGATTTATGCATCCAGTGAGATTTCCACAAAAGTGCAGTGCAAGTGTTACATTTGGGAATTATTGACGGAGTGATGAGGAGCATGAGCAGAAAGTAAGTGCAGTGTGGGGGTGACATTAGAAAGCCTTACTTTTTTTCTCCCCATCCCCTTTGTTGGGGGAGAGGAGTTGACCCTGGATGATGGGTTGGGAATATAGATAGAGGGTAGGATGGACAGGTTTGGGGGGAAGAGAGTCTTAACTCAGTATTTTCCTCCCAAAATCAAGGAGCCGTCCTAAAGATGACATTGACAGTCACTGAGACTGTTAGTTTCCTAGAACTCGAAGGCATTCAAGAGCAGTGTGTGTGGGCGAGTGCTGCATTTAACCTCTTCTCTGTCATTACGTTAATGACTGTGTTTGTTGGGTCTCAAATGTACATGTAGTGTTTTCCTGAAGTAACCAGAAGAGAGAATACAGGTGGGTTTTTAGTCAGGAGGGTCTTTGTGCCTCCTGCCCAGGGCTGCACAGAGAGTGAAGGGGCCGGCTGAGGCCGCTCTGGACAGCAGCCCCGGGGCATGTCACTTGCTCCCGTGCTGGGAGTCAGAGCTGCAGCAAGAGGAAGGTCCCCCGAGCCAGCAGATGCCACCACTGTGGAACGTGACGCTTGCGTGCCCTCAGGTCCCTGCGCCCTGAGAGCTCCTGCTCTGTTGGCCACAGATCCCTCCGCGCCCCAAAGGGCAGGGCAGTGAATTGGGGCCATGCCTCCCTGTGCCAAGGCTCCTTCCTACTTCCTGCCTTTGTGCTTGGATTCTTACTTGTCCGTCTTGCCGGCTTTTCCATGTGTGTGAAGGTCTTTAAGCTGCCGTGCCCGTGGGCGCGTATCTGCTCATGCTGTAGTCATTTTCAAGGATTGGTTCAAGTGTAGTGGGTTGAAGTTTGAAAGTCTGATTTGCACCCTCCCAGTCCTTGCATTGCTTGGGTTTAAGTTCTAAGTGTGAGCCGAGTGAGTGCAGAATGCCACCTCCCAGCGTCTTAGCAGCTTTGACCTTCCTCGGTGTCCTGTGATGGAGGCGGCGCCTGTCTGTGCCCGCTCTTTTGAATGAAGCATGGGTGTCGTAATTGAGTCTGTGAAAACGATTTTTTTTCCCAGCAGTTTGTTCCTTTGCGCTTGGCTCCCTGCTTTATGTGTTTTGTGGCTGCCGGCAGCGCACGGCGCTGTGTCGGAAGGACCCAGGAGACCCACTGTGCACGGGCTGCTGGCATCAGCAGAGTGAGGCTGAAAGAGCCATCTTTGGTCAGAGTAGCTGTAACTAGCTGTTTCATTTTATTATGGCACTATTTTTTTTTAACTTCAAACTGAAACAAAAATGATCCACCAAAATTTATAAAATTCTGTTTCTTTTTTAACTGCATTTGTTCCAGCATTGTAAGAGTGTCCTGTGGATATTAAAAGAAGTTGGTTTTGCTTGCACACATTTCACTTTTTTGGCTTCCGGGCTTTTTTCAAGGGCGTGGCAGCGAGGGTAACTCTGTTTAGTTTTGTCAGTTTTTCTCTGCTGTACCGTAGTTAGGAAATTGCACAGGTAACCCTGAAATACAAATAATGATCTGAATGGATTTTTCCTTGATTACTGTTTTGGTAGAAAAGGCCCTTATGTGGATCACATTTAAAGGAGTTGAAATATATATCATAAAGTTTGATTTTTATGGGACTGCCTGATAAATTCTCCAACACCTAGAGAATTGTTAGTACAATATACATTGCTCCTGTCTAAAGCCCTATGTCACTCTGTGCTTTAGGAATGGATAGAGTGAGTGACGGGAAGAAGGGAGCTGTTCTGACTAAGAATTGGGCGGAGGGGAGGACGCGTGTATGAGGAACAGGCTGCCCAGGGTCAGAGGGACGGGGCATGCCATCCACACAGCGGAGGTCCACCCTGGGTGCAGAGCGTCGGCTGTTCCACCGACAGTGATGGCTTGGGCAGAGGCCTACATGCAGGCTGTCCTCTGGATCACTTCCATAATTGTATGTCTGCCCTGCCTGCCCAGAGTGATGTTTGGGGCATTGACGCTTATTCTGGTGCCCAGCATGGCGAGCATTCCTGTGACTGCCCCTCTGTCCTCGTTCTCCTGCTGTCCGCAGTGCTCAGTGTTGCCCCAGCTGAGAAGAGGGCAGGGGATGATGGCTGTAGTGGCTGCAGTGGAGGGGTGGCTGTCCTGGACCCTCCTCAGTTCCCCACGCACCTCCTGGGGGAAGGCGGATGCTAAGGAAAGAAGGCAGATGATGTATCCATGTTTAGAAATGACAGGAACATGTGCATGTGCTCACAGGCTCACGTCAGTGCAGCCTGCACGCTGATCGGGACACTTGCTGTGCAGGTGTTACCCACAGCAGGGCCCTGAAGATGGCGCTGCGCTTGATTCCATCATCCCAGGCCTGGGAGTTTGTCAGGAATGGGTTTCGGAAAAGCACTAAGTTACAGACAAAAGATGTGGAGTTGTCTCTTGTCCACAAAAGTGCACTTGCTCTCGCATGCGTGCGAGCTCTTTCCCATACACACACTCTGTCTCTCACACACTCTGCCTCTCACACACTCTGTGTCTCACACTCTGTCTCTCACACACTCTGTCTCTCACACTCTGTCTCTCACACTGTCTCTCACACACTCACACACTGTCTCTCACACTGTCTCTCACACTCTGTCTCTCACACTGTCTCTCACACACTCACACTCTGTCTCTCACTCTGTCTCTCACACTCTGTCTCTCACACTCTGTCTCTCTCACTCTGTCTCTCACTCTGTCTCTCACACTGTCTCTCACTCTGTCTCTCACTCTGTCTCTCACACTGTCTCTCACTCTGTCTCTCACTCTGTCTCTCACACTGTCTCTCACTGTCTCTCACACTCTCTCACTCTGTCTCTCTCACTCTGTCTCTCTCACTCTGTCTCTCTCACTCTGTCTCTCACACTCTGTCTCTCACACTCTGTCTCTCACTGTCTCACACTCTGTGTCTCACACTGTCTCTCACACACTGTCTCTCACTCTGTCTCTCACTCTGTCTCTCACTCTGTCTCTCACACACTGTCTCTCACACTCTGTCTCTCACACTCTGTCTCTCACTGTCTCACACTGTCTCTCACTGTCTCTCACACTCTGTCTCTCACTGTCTCTCACACTCTGTCTCTCACACTCTGTCTCTCTCACTCTGTCTCTCACACTCTGTCTCTCACTGTCTCACACTGTCTCTCACTGTCTCACACTCTGTCTCACACTCTGTCTCTCACTGTCTCACACTGTCTCTCACTGTCTCTCACACTCTGTCTCTCTCACACTGTCTCTCACA
>CM052648.1:191735876-191770795 GCA_028533165.1 Leontopithecus rosalia
ACACTGTCTCTCACACTCTGTCTCTCACTCTGTCTCTCACACTCTGTCTCTCACACTCTGTCTCTCACACTCTGTCTCTCACACTGTCTCTCACACTCTGTCTCTCACACACTCTGTCTCTCACACTCTGTCTCTCACTCTGTCTCTCACTCTGTCTCTCACACTGTCTCTCTCACTCTGTCTCTCACACTCTGTCTCTCTCACTCTGTCTCTCACTCTGTCTCTCTCACACTCTGTCTCTCACACTGTCTCTCTCACTCTGTCTCACACTCTGTCTCTCTGTCTCTCTCACTCTCTGTCTCTCACACTCTCTCTCTCTCATACACTGTTTCTCATACTTTGTGTGTGTCTCTCTTAAGCACTCTGACAGTTTCTGTTCTACTGATTTTTAAACCTGCATCAGCATGATGGGCTGCCTTACAGAAATAAAATAATTATGAAGCCTCATATATGGAGTTGAGAAAATGTTTATCGTCTTAATTTTTTTTTTTTCGGAGACGGAGTCTTACTCTGTCACGCAGACTGGAGTACAATAATAAGATCTCGGCTCACTGCAACCTCTGCCTCCCGGGTTCAAGCAATTCTCCTACTTCAGCCTCCCCAATAGCTGGGACTACAGGCGCACGCCACCACGGCCGACTAATGTTTTTTGTATTTTAGTAGAGATGAGGTTTCACCATGTTGCCCAGGCTGGTCTTGAGCTCCTGAGCTCAGACAGTCTGTCCCCCTCAGTGCTAGGATTACAGGCATGAGCTGCTGCAGACCCACACATTCTAAAGCTGTGTTTAGGGTGAGCTCCCTTGTGGAGACCCCCGCGACCTAAAGCCCCCGCTTAGGTTCAACTGTCTGAAACTGCTAATATTCACCGTTTGTGGACTCGGTGTCCCCTGGGTTGGCCTAAACACTGTCTGTCTTTTCACTGGGAGCCCTTGGTGGGTCTGGTATAGCCCAGACCTCTCGCAGTGGCCAGCGTGGCTGGGGTGGTACATTGGGAGGCTCCTGTGACACCAGAACTGGAAATTGGCTGTTTCTCAGTTTTGCTGTTAGGATTTTCACATTTATTTTAGGACATTGTTTACAAAATAAGGATACAAGTATCTTTTCCTTTTAAGGGAAAACCTCTAGACTAGGAAAAGTTGTTCCTAGGATGAGTGCCATGGGTATCATTTGAACCCAGCTCTGCTGACTAGAGACCCCTGGTCTCCTGGGACAGGCGTGGGGATGAGGGGTCACCGGGGTCTCCTGGATGTGGCCTTGGCTGCTAGCGCTGGTGCTGCCTCCCCTCCTTTCTGTGGGCTGCATGCTGTCAGATGTGTGGACTGATGGCACATGCAGTGTAAGGGACAGCAGACCCAGGGCCTGGCAGAGACCTCAGAGGTCGCCAGTGAAGGGGTGCCGCTGTCAGTTGACTGTCAGCCATAACAGACATGTGGGTGAAGAGCTGGACCACCCATCGGCCTGCCCGTGTCCTCTGCCACAGCTGTGGGAATGCATGAGGACCTGCTGCAGGGAAAGCTAGGCAAAGCACCTCAAAGTGGATGGCAAAAGAGGATGAGAGAAAGATCTACAACTTGTTTCTCACCCTTTAATTTCGAGATATGCACTCGGTTTCCTCGTCTGCACACAGGGACACTGTCGTTCCTCGTGTGTTGTGGGGGATGGATGTAAGCGCTTCGGAAGCATAAACCCGCATTCGCTCTCCGCACACAGGGACACCTTCCTCCCTCATGTATTGTAAGGGTTAAACGTAACAGAGCTTTTGAAGTTCTGAAACCTAAAGCAGCGTTTGCTCTCTTCTCTTGCTACTTCTCACGCTCCTCACTCCAAGAGCCGTAGCCTACTCCCGGCTGAGTACTGGCAGCACATAGGTGGGGCCTGTTTGCTGGTTGAAGCCACATCTGGGGGTGAGCACCATCAGCATGCTCTAGCTCTTAACTGGAGCAGCTCGGTCCTTGTTCTTACCACCTTGAGACTCTGAGATGATTGGAATCTATTCCGGCTCTGAGCGTGCACGTTTCCATCGGGCACGTCTACATGGCACTGAAGTGCCGGAGGGCCTCGCCCTCAGAAGGATCTCATGGAGACCCATACATCCTGTGCCGTGCACAGTTCTGTTGCTCATTGGAGAGCTGCAACGGGACCTCTCGGGTGGTGGGAGTCCCAGTTGGCATTTCCAGATAAGCAGTGCAGATTTGGGATAAAAGCTGGAGCCTTCCTGATGTTAAAAGCAACATTCACGTTGCATAAATCCTGGCTGTTGCTCATGGAGATCAGAGAGCCACCGTGGTCTCTCATTACTAACCACAGTGTCTTCTCTCTTGCCACTTGCTGCCCAGTGAGGAGTTGGGGGAGTTCATGGAGACCAAAGGTGCCAGCAGCCCTGGGATTCTTGTGCTGACCACAGGCCTGAGCAAACCCTTCATGCGCCTGGATAAATACCCTACGCTGCTCAAAGAGCTGGAGAGACACATGGAGGTACTGCGCTTCCGTTCTCTTCCTCAGAGTCCTTACCAAGGGTTAGGGCCTGGTCAGACTTACTGAGAGAAGCCAGAGCTAACAGAGTTTACAGAGTTTTAACTCAGTGGATTGTCAGAATGATTTTGTTAAATATTACGTTTGTCTCATTACTCAGCTCTGTTAAAAAGCATTTACCCCTTGTCTCTTTTACCCACTGCTGCTGATGGAAAAGTTTCCAAAAGTTGACATGAGAGCTGATTTTCAGATAGTGTTAAGGTGCCTTATTTGGACAGTATGTGCCTAAGTTACAGGGTAATGCTGTGCTAGTCATTTAATGAATGATTGTGCTCTTTTAATTTTGAATAGCAGACATTTGGGTAAAAGTTACTCTCTTGGCTTGGGCTGGCAAACCTCTTCCATAAGGAGGCAGACTCTGGGGTCTTCATCACAGCTACACAGCTCTGCCGTTGTAGTGCAGAAGCAGCTGGAATACTGCATGTGGGCCGTCGCGGTGTTCCAGGAGGGCTTAATGACGGAGCCGGCATTGGCTTGCCCACCCCTGCTGCTTGCGACTATTCTGTTTCAGCTTATGTTTCCCCTAAGTCCAGTGGCTTCATGACTTTCTGAAAGACTTGACACTTTAATGCTGAGGGAAGAGAGGGAATGTGAAGGGTTGAAAAGTATTAGAAAAGTTTCAAGCTGGTCTTTATAAAGTATCTTTTTAAGAAAAGCTTTTCCTTGTGAAAGCTAATTGTATGTTTCTTTTACTCGAAGGATTATCATACAGATAGACAAGATATTCAAAAATCTATGGCTGCCTTCAAAAACCTTTCAGTAAGTGATTAAGCGTATTGTTTCTCCCCCCAGACATTATTGTGGAAAATGAATGTAAAAGAATTATCAACTGAAAAAGTCAAATGATTAAAAAATGTCTTGTACTGACGTGAAAGAAAAACAGTCGGCATTCTGTGGCTGGTCAGCTCCTTTAGTGGACTGTGATAGAACAATTATTTAAGTTTTTTAAAAGCGCAGTGTAATTGATGTTAGATCTACTTTAAAATTACTTAAAACATTTTTTACCCTCCATTCATGTTGTATTTAGGGATTGACTGCGAAACAGAACAGCGGTGGTTCCATCGTCTCTGCTGTCGTGGGGTCTTATCAACTGCGGTTTTGAAGTGGACACCTTATATAGCACAATTACACTTTTTGTTTCCTCTTTTCAGTCTTCTGTATTGGCAAATACTAACAAAACCAGAATGAAAATGCAATTCTTGTCCTGTCCACATTTCTTCTTCATACAAGTGTCAAAATCTGCTCTAGTTTTTCTAAGCTAATACTTACTATTCCAGAGCAGTGTGTCGTTACTTCTCTTGACTTGATTTCATACTTTAAGCAAATACTTTCAATTCCATGTAATTAAGCAAATCGTTCAATAGATTATCTATCCGAAGAAGTAAGATATAAAGCAATAATTGTCTTAAGGATGATACAAAGCAGTGTGGCCAGAACCTAAGATTCTGGAAGTTTTTCTCTTAACAGTGTTGTTCTGTGTCTGTCAGGCCCAGTGTCAAGAAGTCCGGAAAAGGAAAGAGCTTGAGCTGCAGATCCTGACGGAAGCCATCCGGAACTGGGAGGGCGATGACATTAAAACTCTGGGCAACGTCACATACATGTCCCAGGTCCTGATTCAGTGTGCAGGAAGTGAGGTACTGCCGTCCACGCACACACGCGTCAGGGTTTCTGTCCCACTCGTAGGACCTCGTAGCAGAAGATTTTAAAGAAATCTCAAGCAATGAAAACCTTCTGCTAGAAGCTCTATCTTATAATTTGTGAGCTACTTTATTTTTGACACATGAAAGAGGCTAATGGCATGTTAGAGAGGCTTAGAGCTAAGTGTGGACTTGTTGGCCAGTTAGATCCAGCTGAGGTGAGTGTGGCCCAAAGCCCGTGTGGACGGAAGGATAATGTACAGAAAGACTTGCAGGAGTCCTGTACACACGTCTGCATTGGAGCTGTATGTGCTTATCTGGCCAACAACTTCGTCCCAAGGCTCTCACTCTCAGGGGCCAGCTGCTCTCAGTGGTTGGGTCATTCTACTTTCCTGTGAAAGAATGTTAGCTGACATATGCTATGAGTGACAGTTTTCTTACGGGTTTGGTTTAAGTGAGAGATCAACCCAGATTTTGTGACCTACAGTGAAAATCAAGCAGTTTGCTTCATGATTCACATAGACGCACGTTCAGTGGGTCAGTAAACAGGCACCTCTGAATTTTATTCTACTTTTGCAAAAATCACGATGGTAACATGCTAAATGACTCCTTTTGGAACACAAGACTCTAAGGAGAATAACAAAACTGAAACTTAAAACTTCTACAGTGTGTTTTCCTGTCCATCTGTGAAATACCAGCCCTTCTACGTAGTCTTGTAGTTTGGGTGCCTTAAGAAACTGATCATAGAAACCTCAGATCTCTTCAGATCTTTTTTTACATCGTGCTCTTTTAAACTTTAAAATAATCTGTGGAAACATTACCCAAAGTGTGATCGTAATATTAGATCTACACAACATTAGTGGGTGTTACTTCAAAATGCTTCAGAGTGGATCTGATCATGACTGAACGTAGTAAGTGGTAAAGATTCTTGATGACGGAGCTTCTCAGACGTGGCTCTGTGTGTTGCCAGTGTATGTTGTGACTCTTCAGGAGGGGAATACAGCAAGGCATTCTCAGAGGCCTCTTTCAAGTGTGGAAGAGTCTTTTCCAGGTGCTTTGCATGGGCCGGCTGCTCTGAGGAGTATACTTGGGCAAACCGCTTCCTAGGGCTTGTTCCACTTTTTGGGGCAGTAGTTTAAATGCCAACACGTGGAAAGGACTGCCTGGCATTTCTGTGTCTGTTTTTGGATTCTTAGGAACTTTTGTCTTACACTTACGGTCTTTGGCTTTTATCTTACTGAAGCAAATGATTTTTAATACAAAAGTAATACTTTTAAGTCTCTGTTTTAAACCAGGTGAAGTTGACGGCGGGGTTGGGGGGGCGGTGAAAACAACACTGAGTTAACATTTGGGAGGTCTGGGGAAGCTCCAGGGATTGTTCGTAGACCAGAATTGATCTTCACATTTTACCATATCCTTTCTTCAGCTTACAGACTCCACCTATTCCCCCTGACCCCACTAAAATTCATAGGTTCTCTCCTTTTTCTCTGAACCACAAAAAGAAAATTTTAGCTTACCTGAAAAAGGTTAATCACAGAGCTGAACTCCTTAACCAAATATTTTTTCAAGATGTTACACAGGCTGATTGTGAGTCCAGGATCTTTTAATCATTCTCTTTACTTTCTTACCTTTTGGTTTTTGAAGAATTTAGAAATCTTTCTCTTATATGATATAGCTCTCTTAATCGTATTTGAAGACTTAGTACAGAATTTATCATAATTTTGTTACCATTTAATTTACCTGATAAAATTTGATAGAAATACCTAAACAAGAAATTCATGTAATGTTTCATAGGGCCTAGTATAAATAAGTATTTGTGCTCACATTTGTAAGTAGATGTTTTTTAAGAAATTTTTTGGATTTTTTTTTTTGTATTAGGAAAAGAATGAAAGATATCTTCTACTCTTCCCACATGTTTTGCTAATGTTGTCTGCCAGTCCTAGGATGAGTGGCTTTATCTATCAGGTAAAACACAATTTAAATTTATATTTCGTTGTGTATTGTGGATCTGAGGGTAATTTCAAGCTGGCTTTGAATTTTGTGTTAAATATTAACATTTATCTGTGTATGTGCTGTGTGTGTAGTGCTGTATATTCAGAGATGGATGTGCAGCTTCTGTGCGTTTTGTAACTATGCAAGCACACCCTATGTTAATTTAAAAAAGGAAGAAGTGTAAATTTGTAGAGCAACCTCATAAGGGCACAGCCTGCTGTGGTACAAGTCAGTCTCTGTTGTTGCCTTATGTCATTTCAGGCAGAGTACCTTGCTCCTCCCAGCTGTAGTTTTGTTCTGTGAAATGGTTTCAGCCCGGGCTTGTGGGCTAGTGGGGTGGGGTAGTGTAGGCGAAGATCTTCTGTCAGTGGCACAGTGCTGCCCAAATGCATCAGCAAATAGAAGTGATGTAAGTAGCATGTGTGATCATTTAACTGTTTTCATTTTTGTTGTCCTGCTTTGCTTTGAGAAAACGAGAGCGGATTAGAGAAGGAGGTGCGAGGGCGGGCAAGGCCTTTTCTGTTGTGACAGTGGTTTATAGTGGGTTTGAAGGAGCTGGTATTTTTTTCTGTATATCTAGTAGATGCGCTTGGCAGGTTTCATTCTTTTTTTTCTGTGATGTTACAGAGGTTCCTATCCTTCCCATCACCTTTCTGAGGACTGGCCAGTCACCCCGTAACCACTGCAGCAGAAGTCACCGCTTCGTATTCTCTGGGTTGCATTTCATTATGGCATGCGTTGTTTTGTGTTGTCCCAGCAGGGACGTTAGAGAACCTGAGTAGACACTGTGCCTTCACAGAGGCTTTGTCGACCTCCCAGAGAGGACTTGCTGTTATATGCTTACTCCGAAACGGGTACTTTAGAATTGGTGAGTTACATATATAGGAACAGACTCAGGAAAATAAGGCTGTAGTTTGTAAGGCCACTGCTGAAGAGAGGTGATCTGTGGCTGAGATAGTGCCCACTGGAGTTTTCCCCCAAACTGGCAGCTACTTCTTTGTTAAGTGACCTTGATAAACGTAAATCTCTGTCCTTTCTGGTCAGCACTGTCTGGCTCCCTGTTTTATATCCCCAGAGTCTCATTTTAGTGGCTGGAGACAGGGGCCTTCTCTAACCTAAGGGAGAAGAGGTACCACTCATGGCAGGCTTGAGTCCCTGCCTGTGAAACTGGTGCTCACACTGGCTTTGCCCTTGTTGTGTTGACAGGCTGCTGGAGACCTCATCTCAACAACTGGATTTTATTTTCCATTCTCAGCACAGTGGTGACCTATGGTCTCTGTCTCATCAGTATCCACTTCTACTATTAGAACACTGGCTTTGGGGGATGCTAAAAAAGCATTTGGTCCAGACATAGTCATAGTGGTCTATACACTGATGCTCAGATGGGCCACAGCTGTGCGGTTTTATTTTCTGTAGGACTCACAGCTGTTAAAGTACTATGTGCATTATGAATCTTGGAAAGGAGTTCACAGTGTGTAGCATTTTTGAAATACGCTTGGCCACAGAAATGTCCAGCAGTCTTCTCTTCCACCTGCTATGCTTTAGGATGGGATTTCTCCGCCTGGGCACTGCTGACATTTTGGACTGGGTCATTTGTGGCCTAGGGCTGGGGGCTCAGGGAGACTGTCCTGGGCACTGTAGGGTATCAGCAGCCTCTCTGGCCTCTTACTTGCTGGACGTCTGAGCCCCTGCCAGGTTGCGGCGCTGCCACCTTGTCTCTCTGGGGGGCATGCCCCCCATACCGGTTGAGCAGCACTCCCTCTGGAGGTGCTCACGCAGAATCCTGCTCCGCCGCTGACCGAGTGCTCCCAGGCAGCACGGCCCAGATACCCACGGACTCTCCCCGAGGATTTGGTGGGCCACCGTGCACTGTTGGCTTCTGTGAGCTGTGCCACGGGTTTTGTGTTGACTTCTGCCTTGCTTGTAATGACCGCTTCGTTCCCCATTCTGATGTCTCTGCATTGACATCTCCTGTTGCAGTTACGATTTCTTCCGTGTTCAGGGAGGATTGGGTTGCCACCCATTTTCTGCATTGTGTGCAGCATTTAGCACAACTGCTTATTTTCTATTTGATGGATTACAAAGGAGAATGTTACGCAATTATTGTTCTTGCCTCAATTTCCCACCCTTATTTTGACTTTAAACTTGGGCTTCCTCTGCATTTCTTTATGAGGCAAATACACGCTTCTTTTCTGCAAAAATGTCATTTAAAACAACTGTTACGCACGGTAATTTTTAAAAATCATAATGTGTGATGTTTTGTGTCCTGGTGCCTGTGTTTAGCAGCAGCTCATCAGATACAGTGTGTGTTCGGGCACTCTGTCCCACTGCCAGCTGAGTTTCTCAATTACAGTACAGTATTAGGATTTATTAATTGAGATAAAGATTCTGGTATTATGCATGTATCTGCTACAAATGAGCTTTTCTTTGGTTCACAAACACAGTTCCTCTGCCAATTCTAAAATCATTTAATATTTACTTTAATAATGGTACCTTTTTCTAGAAAAGCACTAATTGTTTTTTTTTGGGGGGGGGGTTCTTTTTTAGGGAAAGCTTCCAACGACAGGAATGACAATCACAAAGCTTGAGGACAGTGAAAATCATAGAAATGCATTTGAAATATCAGGTGATAGGCACAAGCTGTGTGAGTGCTGTGTCGCGGGGAGGAGAGGCAGCTTGTCCCGCGGGCACATTCCTGCTTGCGTATTTCAGAAGGTGGTGGTTGAGCGCTGAGTGGAATTCAGGGGTGTGTGTGTTGCATGCATGTGCTTTTTCCCTGTGTTTCCACTCGGCCTGTTTTCTTCCTTCTGTCTTCTAGGGAGCATGATTGAGCGGATATTAGTGTCCTGCAACAACCAGCAGGATCTGCAGGAATGGGTGGACCACCTTCAGAAGCAAACAAAAGTCACGTCCGTGGGAAACCCCACCATCAAGCCTCATTCGGTGCCGTCTCACACCGTAAGGACTTAGCGCTTTCTCTCCTTCCAGACCCCAAACGGTGGCACCCGCGGCTGAGCTGTCAGCAAGTGATGAAGTGCTTTAAAACCTAATCAGTTTTGGGATCAAAAACAGGCAAAACACTTGCTTCATATTTCTCTGCAAATGTGTGGTCCTCTCCGGGCTATAGTGAATTGTTTCCCAGTGAGTGTTCTTGAGAAACCGCCCAGAGTTTTGCTTCCTCACACATGGTTCAGAGGTGCTTGGGCGGGAAGCTGCTGCTGCTCAGCGTGGCCCTGGAAGACTCATTTCGGGAGCTCTACACGAAACTATCGATGATTTTCCTGAGAATTTTAACTGTTTATTCGCTTCATTTATGAGAGCGAAAAATAAATGATGATGATGATGAGAAGGGCCAGATTCATGTTGAAGGCATTAAAAGAGAATTTCTGACACGCTGTTTTGGTTTTAAGAAATTGAGGTATCTTTTACTTAGAAAGGCTCAACAACTCTTTGTATTTTTAGAGAATTACCTCTTTTCAGAATAGTAAGCACGGACATTGCAGTGTCTAAACCTCTCCTGGTGTTCTGTGCTCGAGAAGTTGGTTCTGGGTTAGCAGTCGTGATCTTTATCAAGTAATACCCAAACTGGGCAGAGCTGTCCAAGAATGAATTATGACGACACAGGCATTTTCAGCTTGCAGGTGTCCTTGCATCCTTATTAGGTTGTTAGGGTCAGTTCTGACATGTGGCTCACTGTCCATGTTTGATTCTTCATGTTAAGGTTGTAGCTCAAGGACTGCTGTATTTTGATACTCTCATTAGAGTTTCATAGTCCATGTGATTTCTCTCCACAGCATGGAGATTATAGCTACTCACTGGCTTTTAGCTAGCATTTCATTTTGAATGGCTCTGCCATTTTAAAATTCTCCATTCTGTCATGGAGATCAGTTTATGCCACGGATGCCTGTGTCCACACGTGTCTGTAAAGAACAGTGGGGATGAGCTGCTTCACTCAGGTTTTCAACGGCAGCCTGCAAGTCGACGTCCTGAAGTTTTCTATCAAGTCAGCTTTTCTCTGTGGCCAGATCCTCTGTCTTCGTGTTTCTTTCACTGGTGGCTGGGAAGGCATCCCTGGAGCGTGGAACGCACGTGCCTCACAGTTCTCCCACAGTTCCTTTTGTGGGATGACGTACTCTTCTGTGATCCAGCTCTGTCCAGCTGAAATCATATTCTAATTTCAGCATCAAGCGTACCTCCTTCGGTTTTTTTTTTTTCGAGAAAAGGAGAAGCAAAACCAGACGTTACTTAACTCTGACGATGTCTTTCAGTCCATCTGTGCTTGATTTCCTGTGGAACGATTACCTGGCCGTGGCTTCCAGCCTGGCCTCCATCTTAACACACATCCCTTCCCCATGCAGGGACTAGAATGTGATCCTCGTAGTAGGTTGACTGCGTCAGCTCCTGCGGGACCTGTCCTCTTAGCCCGTGTTAATGTCGTGCGTGTCTTCAGCATGCCGACCCCACGCAGGTCTCCAGTTCACAGTGCCGTGCAGCTCATTCTCCCATTAAACATGCCTTTACTAATATTGGCTAATTTGAGGTCATTAGCTGATTGTGAGAATTGCTTATTTTATTTAACTTTTCTCATTTAACTGCCATTGTGATGGGATGTTTTGGGTTTTCCAGGAATATAAAATTTATTAATAGCACAGCCCTCTAAGAAGTTAATTTTTGATTAACTTTGATTTGATTAAAGTTGAGTTTTCTAAGAAGATAGCTCGTTTTATACCAGGAGTTGGCAGTTAAAGAGCCAGGTGGTGGTAAACATTCTCTGCTTTCCAGGTTCAGGTCTCTTGCGACTGAACTTTGCCCTTGGGACAGAAAAGCAGCTATAGACAGGAACGGGCCTGCTTGTGTGCCAGGAAAACCTTTTTTAAAAAACTAGGTGATCAGGCCTTAGTTTTGCCCAGTCCTTTATCACAAGGCGAAGAATAATACGTGACTGGGGAGAATCACCTTCCTTCTTACAGCCACGTCCTGTGCTCTTTTTTAAATTCTAATCTTTGTACTAGATGAAGTAGCATTTTCTATTAATAAATGTTACTGCACAGCCAGTTAATGTGGCTAGTGGATGCCTGAGTGGTGGAGCCCCAGCTTGAGCTGCCCCTCCTGCCTGGAGCAGACGCTATGGGGAGCTCCACGCTCAGCCCAGGTGGCATGAGGTGGTGTTTAGCGCCAAAATCTGACTGCTGAGTCAGCGATTCGAACAAAATGATAAATCCTGGGGTTTATTTCACATGGAGGGTTTAAGAATGGAAGGAAGTGCGTGATAACTGCCCTTTCACGGTGAGCACAGGAGTTTCTTCCCGCTCTGTGCCTTGGCAGCTCCCCTCCCACCCGGTCACTCCGTCCAGCAAGCACGCAGACAGCAAGCCCGCGCCGCTGACGCCTGCCTACCACACGCTCCCCCACCCCTCCCACCATGGCACCCCGCACACCACCATCAACTGGGGACCCCTGGAGCCTCCGAAAACACCCAAGCCTTGGAGCCTGAGCTGCCTGCGGCCTGCGCCTCCCCTCCGGCCCTCAGCTGCTCTCTGCTACAAGGAGGTGAGGTCCCTTGACCACTCAAACAGCCAGACAACGGTGAGCATGCCTCGGGCCCCGGGGGTGCCGGGCTGGTCCTTCTGTACACAGCAAAATGCACCCTGACTCCTAGAGAATGGAGAAGGGGGTCTGCCTGGGTTCCCTGGTTATTTGCTCTGCTGCTGGGAGGCCCATGGTTACCCTGCGAGGGAAGGGTGTGTAGCGCCCCCTCCTGTCTCGGTTCCCTGGGTATCTGCTCTGCTGCTTTGAGACCCGTGATTACCCTGTGTGGGAAGAGTGTGTGCAGCGCCCCCTTCTTTCTGTGCCATGCACAGAGAGGCCTTTCCTGTGCTAACCCCTGGGGATCAGGAGCTGGAAAGGGGCTGATTTCTAGGTGGCTTTCCCTCCCGTGCGTGAGGCCGCTGCTCTGCACCTGCACGCTGTCTGTTGTGTCTAACGACTCCTCCTCTAGGTTGGGGATCCTGTCCAGGAGCCCTGCTGTTCTGTCACCCAGTACCATTTGAGATGAAGAGAGCACTTACCGATACAAATGAAAAACAGTTAAGGCAGTTCCCTGCTTTGATGTGTAAGAAATCATGATGCAGTCTTTGCTCATCTCCCTTCTGATCCAGCATTTTTTATTTGCTAGGTGCAAAGTGCAATTCTAATTAATAAGTATAAGTGTTAACAGGTTCTTACACTTCTACCTAAACCAGTTTGGAGGAAATATCTTGACAAGTGTGTTGTGAGAAGTACTTTGACCTGAGGAAGCTGATAATTGAGATGAGTCCTGTTTTCATAAGCAGTTGAGTGTGTTCACTGGTGAGGTGTAAGGAGTGGCTTCGAGGGTAAGGGTATCGTGCCTGTGAACGTGAGCAGCAGTGTCATTGGTGGGTGTGAGCTGAGGGTGGTGATGCACTCTTGCCTGGCATTGTACCTCTGTCTGATCAAGGCCACATTTGCCAGGGGAGCTGGAGCAGACCTTTTCTACACTCTTGCCAGCAGCCTTGAGGGTTTTAAGGTCTGTAGAAAAGTACTGTGTAAGAACTCACAGTCGGTGCTTTTCACTTTTCGTTCTTACTGAGTCACGTTTTTATGATACCTTGCAGGTAGTCATGTGTGCAAGTCAATTTTTTCTATCATGCGAAGTTACTTAAAGAATGCTGGTGTTCCTTATATACTTTAGTATGCACAGTCTAAAGAAAAAGGGAACTATTGCAAGAACTGGTGGAGAAGATTGGGATAAAACTGTTGGGCAAAGAAGTAGAAAGGGCAAGGGAAGGGGTATTGAAGTGAAGATAAACATTTTGGTTTTGCCAAATCTGGCTGCGCTTGCTTTGCCAGTTCCACACTGGGAGAGAAGGGCTCACACCAGGTGGCCGCTGTCTAGTGTTGCCGAGCACCGCACAGCATTGGTGTGGAGAGCGTGGGAAGAGGACGTGGAGACTCGCGGAGGCCGCTCTGCCGCATGCTCTGCCTGGCCCTGGGCTTGGGTGTGCTGTGTGCTCCGTGACCCGCTGTGCCTGCAGGTGTCCTTGGAGCACGTGTTGGGTGGTCATTGGCTCTTCATCTCAATTTGCTTTGAATTAGGGAAGCCAGAGAGCACGTGTATCAATGTTTCTTCTGGAACGGATTGCTGCTGCATTTCTCCAAGCTTTGAAATTTTTATTTTTATAGGAAAATTTTTGTTTTTAAATGTCATTTTAGAGTTAGAGTTTGGGACATGGCTGTATTGGGTGGTGCTGGGGTTTGGGCTTGTAGGGTACCTATTACCAAAGAGGAAACACGGTACCCAGTGGGTGGTTTTTCCAAACTCGCCCCTGTCACCCTCCTGCTGTTGGTCCCAGGGTCTGTCATTTCTGTGGTCGTGTCCACATGTACCCATTGGTTAGTTCCCAAGAAAAGACTTTTAAAGATGACTTTTTAAAAACCCAGCTTCGTCCGCTCTGGTTGCAGCCTGGCTCATGCCCTAGCACAGCTTACCTCTGAGTCTTGGTTTAGCATGTTGGCATTCGTGATGAGTCTGTCACTGGGATGACGCAGAAACCAGCCTTTTGATGCTGGTGTTTAACTCGGTTGACACCTGACACCTTCCTGCTCTGCTGGACTTGGCTTTGTTCACTTTGTTTTTTGCTGTCCTCTTCTGTGCTTTTTTGAGAAGCTGTTTGAAGAGGAGGTGAGGGGTGGGCTGTTCTGTTTTGAACCCCCTCTGAGCTGTGTGCCTGTGGGCCCTGCAGAGCAGCCCTGGCCGAGCTCGGCTGTGCTCCCGGCCCTCAGAGCCAGGTAGCTGAGTACTCGCTCTCTTTCTTCTCTCTGAGACTTCAAATATTTTTTAAAGCAATTGTTTTTTACTTATCTATCATTTAATGATAACTTTCCAGTTAACTGTATGGGGAGCGGGTGGGTCTCCCTCAGGGAGTGGCTGCCCCTCCTCCCTCAGGAGCGTGCAGGGTGTCCGTGCACACCACCACAGCCAGCCGCCTCCCGGCGACACTTCCAATCACAGAACTAAGAGGACCCAGATGGCACCAGGGGTTTTATGGGACTGAAGAAAATCTGTTAGCCAGTGACTAATACTGAAAATGCCCTATTGATTTTAAAATTAATATTCAGAAGCTGGTAAAGAAAAATCAAAGTAGGAAAAAGCGAGAAGCTCTTACCAGTGGCTGTGATAATTTGGGGTGTTATACCTTTACAGCAGCCTTTCTGATTCGTGAGTGAAAATGATTACAGTATGTCAGCATTTTCTTTTCTGTTCCCTAGGATCTTAGTAAGAGTCCCAAGACCATGAAAAAGCTGCTGCCCAAGCGCAAACCTGAACGGAAGCCTTCGGATGAAGAGTTTGCGTCGCGGAAAAGTGAGTGCCTGCGGTCCGTGTGCAGGAGGACCTGGCCTGCTGCTCGCACAGGCCATGGCATTCAAGGAATGGAGGGAGGCGGTGGTGGCTTTCTGAAGACTCTAAACAAAAGTAGGGTCTGCCTCTTGAGGCACTGATAGGAATAAGCCGGGTAGCGTTTACCCAAGCAAGCAGGAGAAGTGCCTCTGTGTCAGTGACGAAGCCTCTGTCAGTCCCAGTGCCGCTGCCTCACAGCCCTGTCCTCATCTAGTGTGGGGGCCAGACCTGGAGGGCTCTCCTCTTCCGGATCTCCCTCTTGCCCGAAAGATACTCCACCCACACTTCCTCAAGTGCCATTATCTCCAAAGCACGCTCCGTGCGTTAGAAGCGTGACCTGCTGTGTGCGTTGCCCTCACCGCGGTGTTCTTGCTGTTGTTGCTCTCTCTGCTGTTGGACGTACATGTGCACCTGTCCTGTCCGCTCCTCAGGGCTAGGCGTCCGACTCGGCTCTGGGTTCTTATGTGGCCTCTCAGCAAGCACCTGGCACCTATTAGGTGCTCAGTAGATAGCATTTGAATAAGTGGAGCTCTTTTCAGAAGCAAGTGATTTTCCTCGGGGTGCCTGCTGGGAAGGGGTGCACCTGAACAGATTGCTGTGGACTGATAGGTGCAGCCTGGAGAGGGTGAGCCAGCCCTGGGAAAGTTGCAGGGTCTGTCCTCCAGGGCTCTGCCCTGTCCCTCCCCTGCGTCTTGAGCTTGGCCTGTGCTGGTCCTGTGCCTTGACTGCTCACCTCCCCCAGCCTCAAGACGGGGCCCAGCAGCTGTTTGACACATACACACTGTGCCGTGCCACCGCTGGCCTTCATCACTCCCATCTCATCATCAGTCAGCCCTGTGAGATGACTGAGCTGGACTGTTTATTCTTTTCTTGTCCTTGTCACCTGATGTCCATGGCAGTGTAAGTCACCATCCTAACTGTCCTTCTCTTCAGGTAGCCCAGATCCTTCATGAGATAGTGAAGCCCTGGGTCTAGTGTTAGAACTGGAGCTGGTGCCGGCCGCCTGCTCTGCTGTTCACTGGCTGTGCCACGGCTTCTGTGAGAGGCTGTTCTGTGGGCCCCTTCTTTCAGCAGGTCCCGGGGCAGCACTGAGCTGGGCATGGGGCTGGCTGCAGCTGAGACTCATTCATGGGCGTGTGCTTTGTCAGCACCTTCATGGGCTGGGTGCAGGAGACAAGGTGTGGCCGAAAGAGCTCCCTGTTTGCGTAGAGCCACGTTTTAGTAGAAGGTTGCAGACAAGACACAAAACAAGTGAACAGCAGTGTGTGTGCTGGGCGGTGGAGTGACAGAGACACCCAGTGGGGAGGGCAGAGGGAACTTGGTGCCAGGGCTCCATGTGAGCTGCCTCCTGGGCTGAGGAAGGAGGCCAAGCAGGTGTCTGGGGAGGAGCTCTCCAGGCCTGGTCACAGAGACCCTGGGCAGGACCCCAGGCTATGCTCAAGGAACAGCATGGTCTATGGGTCGGAGCTCCCCTGGCAGAGCGGGAGGTGACACGGCACCCTGAGCAACAGGCAGCCAGAGTCTGGTTCTGCAGAGATGACAGGACCTGGATTTTCACAGGACCAGGGGCTGCCGTCTGGGGAACAGACAGGGAAGATGTTGGGACCCGGGTTTTCACAGGACCGCGGGCTGCCGTCCGGGGAACAGACAGGCTAGAGAGGGTGATGGGGACCCGGGTTTTCACAGGACCGCGGGCTCCCTTGTCGGGAACAGACGGGCAGAAATGCCCTCATGACACTGAGAATTGTTGGCTGTTTGTTTTTTTGTCTGACTGGCATGTGGAAACATGAAAACGTTGTAATTTTCATTTCTTGTTTCAGTGAGATTGGACATTTTTTCCTACAACTCTTTGTTTTGTGACTTGCTTATTCTTACCTCCTGCCCCTTTCCCAGTTTGGGAGTAGGGATACTAATTTTCTTAGGGGTTGGTAGGACAGTCATAAGTTAGGATGACTTTTTCCAAATGCGTTGCCGATAAAATGTTTTTTAAAAACTGAAAACCTTTTTTTTTTTTTTTTTTTTGAGACAGAGTTTCGCTCTTGTTACCCAGGCTGGAGTGCAATGGCGCGATCTCGGCTCACCGCAACCTCCGCCTCCTGGGTTCAGGCAATTCTCCCGCCTCAGCCTCCTGAGTAGCTGGGATTACAGGCACGCGCCACCATGCCCAGCTAATTTTTGTATTTTTAGTAGAGACGGGGTTTCACCATGTTGACCAGGATGGTTTTGATTTCTTGACCTCGTGATCCACCCGCCTCGGGGATTACAGGCTTGAGCCACTGCGCCCGGCCTGAAAACCTCTTTTAATACGACTTTTGTAAATATTTAGAAAACAGTTATCAGACAAGAAAATAAAGGGCGGATTCTTTTCACTTTGTTGCACTAGAGGCCTTCCAGTTTGATGCTGACCTGCTGTGCGTCTCTCGACAGGCACAGCTGCTTTGGAGGAAGATGCTCAGATTCTGAAGGTCATCGAGGCTTACTGCACCAGCGCCAAAACAAGGCAAACACTCAATTCAAGTAAGTTTCACGGTAATTTAGGCCTGGGACTTGTGGTGGTCTCTTCTGTTTAGTTTCAAATTGCAGTCCGAAGAAGCCCGTTGTGGTGGGCCCCTTGCAGGACCCCACCCACCTGACCACCCAGTGAGCGAGGTTTCAGTGAGGGGTGGCCAGCAGGACAGCAGCTGAGCTTCTGGTCCCTAAATTCAGGGAGCTGGGTCTGAGCTGCGGGCAAAATCGCTGTGTGATTTTCTAGATAAAATTATACTAGGAAATATTTAAATATAAGTTATTTCCAGAATTCATAATGCTTTTGCTAAAAGAAGGCGTGTTTAGAAGATAGTGGAAGATTAGTTCAGTTATTTCAGCTATTTAAACTATTGGTATAGTACTTGAATTCTTGGATATTTTGTTATATTTTTAGCTGCTTAGAGATGTCCAAAATACAAACCATTAAGCAAGGTTTCTTTTAGCCTTTTAAAAAAATAATTGCTTTCAAGAATTTTTTTGTAAATTTTCAACAAATTTATTCAGTAGATTTCAGAACCGCAGGATTTCTGTGTGTCTGATGTATGGTGTCTTAAATGAAAAAAAATTTTTCTATTAAGGTGGCTTTTTTCTTTTTTTGGAGACGGAGTCTCTCTCTGTCACCCAGGTTGGAGTGCAATGGCGTGACCTTGGCCCACTGCAACCTTCGCCTCCTGTGTTCAAGTGATTCTCCTGTCTCAGCCTCCCAAGTTACTGGGATTACAGGTGCCTGCCACCATGCCTGGCTAATTATTTTGTTTTTTAGTAGAGACAGGGTCTCACTCTCTTGGCCAGGCTGCTGTCGAACTCCTGACCTCAGGTGATCCACCTGCCTTGGCCTCCCAGAATGCTGAGATTACAGGTGTGAGACACAGTGCCTGGTCCTAAGATGGCTTTGTTTTCTTTAAAATTTTCCTTCAGTGTTACGAGTGAAGTGGAGCAGGACGGCAGCTGATGCAGCGTGCCTATCCTTTACTCTGCTGGCATCTGTGTGCCTGGGACAGCTGACGTGTGGGCACATGGTGCTGGGGCCTCGGACACCACAGGTTGTCCTTTTGAGAACTGGATGATTTCTGTATTACCTCAGCATAGAAACTGATTTCTTTTCAATTTTAGGCCTTGGCGTCCTTTCCAGCTTGACTGTGGGCAGGTCACGTATCTCAATTTGTCCATCGCCCGTGGTGTGATGGTTCCAATTAGTGTCAGTATTGTTTAACAGGGAGAAAAGGAAAAAGAAGGAAGAGCGCTTCTCAGCTGCTTTAGCTTTCATCAAAGACAGATGCAGCTGTGAAGAGAGGGAAGCAGGGTCAGTCCTTCATGGAATCTCCATTACCTAGAAGCTGCTTTTTTTTTTAAAACCATTTCCAGTATTTTGCTGGTATTGTACTATGTCCCGCCTGTGACATTAAGACTTTTTGCCACGGGTCAACACTGTTGGGTTTTTGGTCCATGCTTTGATGAAAAATACCCATTTGTAGGGACTACTCCTCAGAATAGGAGAGATATAGAGAAATGGAAGGGGTGCCTATCAAAATGTGGAATAAGTATGTATATAATCACAATGATGTGTAAGTACACATTGTTGTAATGAAAGTATTACATTTCATAATTTGATATTGATCATGTTTTAAGTAATAGGCTATAAACGTTTTGGATTTTGAATTTGAGATTTCTTTGTCATCTGAATTTCAGTCACTTGAAATACAATTTTAACCCAGTAGTTTCAGATGCACAGACCAGGTTCGGCTGGCCATTCGTGTCTCTGAGTTCTGCTTTTGTAAATTCAACCAACTGCAGATCAAAAACTACTCAGAAAAAAAGAAACAATGTAACAGTAAAAAAAATACAAAATATGCTGTAACAGCTATTTCTATGGCAGTTACATTTTATTAGGTATTATAAAGAATTTGGAAGTGGCTCAGAGTGTATGTGAAATTGTGTGTAGGTGAAATGCAAACACCATACCATCTTACATTGGGGACTGGAGCATCCGAGGATTTTGGTATCTGAGGGGAGTCCTGGAACCAATCCCCAGTGGCTACTGAGGCGCCCGGCTGAGGGTTGAGCTTTGTATGTGTCATTGTGCATGCCACGTTTCTTCTGCCCAGGACCCTATGACATGCTGTGGCATCACCGCCTCTGGCTGCCTAAGGGGAATGACCCATGATTACTTTTTTCTTATTATCACATTGCCTGTATTCTGTATTTCCATTTCTCCTGTGCAAGAAAAGCATTCAATGATACATTGATTTTTGTTTTTAATTCAGACTCTGGGCAAACCACTCTGGGGTTCAGGGAGCTTATTTTCATATATGGCCTTAAACCTTACACTCAAAACTAGGGAGTAACAGGAGAAATTGCTCATTTGTGCTGGAAAGATGTTATACTTAAGATGTTTGGAAATGGGATTGTAGTGAAAGCAGCTCTTTTTACGTTAAATGCTTAGTACAGTGGTTTTTAGAAGGATAATATATTTTACCCAAAATGCAGCTCTGTTCACACATTTGGATGCCAAGAAGACTTTGTAAACCAAACTTCCTTGGTATTGATTTCTAACTCCAGGAAGTAACGGCCCTCACAGCCTGTTATGACGTAGTTCTTGCAATCTGGGAACAGAGGTCAGTTTGAGAGAAGCAGGAGCAGGGAGGGGCTGGGGCTGCTGTGGTTTGCCTTCACTCAGCAAGGGACCCCCGCCGGCTCTGCATGGAGGGAGGCCCTGGCAGCCCGGCCTGCCTCTCAGCCCAGGGGCCTGCACGTGGGCAGTGCTCAAAGTTGCCAGCCACACGTGATATTTCTCTCCTGCCATGCTGTGCCACTTCCTCTGTCATTCTCCTTTTAACACCGGGGCATTTCCACTTCACGTCTCTCCTGCCAGCAGAGGGTCTGCATCGAGGTGGCGTGCATGGCCAGGAGACCCAGCTTCCCGCTGCACCCTGCCTGTGGGCTAAGCTCGAGTGCGCCCTGGGAGCAGGTGGTGGGTTCTGGGGCTGTGGTACCTGGCCAGGCCTTTTCTGTCCTCTCAGTTATCACGGGGGTTATCGATGGATCAGGTAAGTCCAGGCTCCCTCTGGGATTGATGGTCTTGGCAAAGAGACAGCTGAAGAAGCCTGTCAGAAATCCTTTGAAATTATTTTGCATTTGATACATCTGTTTATTGCTAGGAAATAGTTTTTAAATTAGCCACGTAAATGGTACCTTTTGCAAATGATGTCTTAAATGAGACTATTTGTTAATTAAATGTGGAATAGAATCGGTTAATTGCCACATGTCTATAGACTCATCTTTTGGACATGGGTGTAATTTGTGAAAGATTTTCTTAAAGGAGGGCTTTAGAGCAATATCTTTTTTTTTTTTAAAAGGGAGCAATTTTGAAGCATTTTCTGTTCGATCTAGTTATATTCTAAGGGTTTTGCTAACGTTCGTTATTGAAACCCAGCCATATATAAGGAGAAATATGCATTGTTGCCAATTTTTAACAATGTTTTCTCTTTTCCTTCTCTTCCCATCACCTTTTGCTTTTGTTCCATGTTTTGGTTGTGGCTCTTCCTGTTGTTCTCCTCCTCACCCCCTGCCTGTCGCGCCTGTCCCTCCGCCCGCCCGTCTTAGCATGGCAAGGCACTGACCTGATGCATAATCACGTCTTGGCTGATGATGACCAACCAAGCCTAGACTCCTTGGGTCGTCGCAGTAGCCTTTCTCGTTTGGAGCCTTCAGACCTCTCGGAAGACTCTGACTATGACAGTATATGGACAGCCCATAGTTACAGAATGGGTTCTGCATCTCGTAAGAGCTGTTGCTCATATATCTCTCACCAGAACTAATGCACTTCTGAGCTTTCTTAACAAATGCTTGTATCGCAGCCTGCTTTTCTTAGATGTTTTCTTGCTGTTCCTTGTCTCTTTTATGTGATATTTTAACCACTTTTGAGAGTGTTCCTGATATTTCCCATTGTACTTTGTGGAGGCTTAACTGCCGATGCCAGTATACATTCGAATGACTGTTGGAGGGAGGTGTGTTCATGTGAGCCTACACACGAGGGTGCTCTGCGTAATGGCTAGTTGTTGTTTTACAGCTCCAAATGTTTTTGTTTTTTTTTAATTCTCAGCGTAGCAACTGTTTGATTTCTTTCTGCATATAGCTGTATGAACGCTTTTTCATTTTATACTGAAATCACACAGGTTTGTGATCCAAGTGCCAGAACCATGGAGGAGACTCTGGCCTTATCTGTAGGGACCCACATTTTTTAAGTATAATGAACGCTGATCAATGGTTGTGGAGAACGAGGAGAGTGCGTGCCGCAAAGGTGCTGTGAGCCCAGTTCCAAGGGCTGTGTTCTGGTAATCACGCAGAGCGGCGTGTGGGCTCTGGGCCTTGGCAGGTGCACAGACGGGCGGGCGTCACGTGTGTTCAGAGCTTGTCTCCACCTCACGGCTCTGTGCTCTTCCGTGTGCTGCGTTGTGGCCGTGAAGTGGGAGCTCTCCTTCCCAAAGGCGGAGCTTACTGTCATGGCCCAGGTGTTCCCTCTCATCTTCACCCCAGACTTGCCTGAATGGAAACGATTTGTTAGATGGCACTTGGCAAGCCTGTACCACCCTGCAGCACAACCTCTGTACTAAAAGTTTAAAGTCCGAAATCTGAAGCATTCAGCCTCTGCAAGTGTAGACTACTAGCCTGTATCTGGAGAGGCATTTGGAATACTTAAAAAGTCAAGTGCTGTGGCTTCAGCCCCCCCGGCTCCCCACCCCTGACATCCATACTTACGTTGTCTGGAAGAGCCATGGACACATCATTGTTTTCAGCAACCAGCTGCAGTGAAACTCCGTTTACAGCAACCCCATAATGCAAAATGGCAGTGCCTCATCGTAATGGGATATTGAAGTTTGTTGGAGATTTACTAGGTTGCCATGTTGCTCACTTAAAAAAAAGTCTCCCCCATTTTCCTGGGATTTGTTGTAAGGAGTTTTCACTGGCCTCACTCAGACCAGTTTCTGCTTCAGAAAGAACTGAATGTGACCTGTTGCATTCAGTTGCAGCCTCAAATCCCCAGCTAGTCATTGCTTGAGGGGCCCACTGTGTTCTTTCCCATGCACGCTCTATTTGGTGTTACAGTGGAACCTTACAGTTGTGTTTGAAGTACTCATTGAAATGAGCTTCAGAAAACAAGGTGCCATCATAAATTAAGAATAACATTTTTTCCTTCTTTAGGGTGGCTGTAATTCCAGGTGGCCGTGATTTCTTTCTTCCCCACCACCCACTCCTTCACCAAACCCACATATTCAGTGTTCCAATCTTGTGTGTGCAGCGTGAACTCTGATGCGATATCAGTCTTGTCCTGGGAGCCAGGCCCTGCCACTCACAAGCCCAGAGCCACCAGGGAGCTCCTGGCGGTAGCACCTTGTTTAGAAAGTTGGGTGGCTTCACTCCGAACGGACGAAGCTGATGGCACAGGAGGCATCAGGGCAGCTGTTAATTCCAAATACTGGCCTGTCCAGAGTAGCTACTGAGCTGCTCCTGCCACAGAAGATGTTGTGTTTTTATACCAATTAACAAAAATGAGGAAGTTGAGGAGCAGTCTTCTAAAATCAATCAAATCCCAGTGTTAACTCTCCGGCAGAGATGGGGTTTATATACGTTCAGCCAGATCGTAAATGGAATTTTTGGAGAAATAAGATAACCACAAAGTTGCTATACTTATGTGAGTGGATTTAGAAGTGATTTTGGTTTGGGTCACATACGGTGGTCCTCCGCGTCAGGGAGCGCCTTTTTGTCTGCCTCGAGATGACTTAGCGCATTGGCTTAGCTGCCTTAGCTTCTCTCAGAGGTTGCCCATGTCCTGGGCCGTGTAGACCATGACACTCACAGTTGCTGCACTTGGATTTTCCCTTAATACCAAGTATCGTTTGGTTATCTTACCCGGACATTTTCATTGATTTTTCTGTGCACCAAAGTTTGACGGTTTCCCATCATTCCATTTTGTACAGTTCGAGGCATTTTGACGATGTTTTTGTTGATGCCAAGATCACACTGCATAATAATAACCTGACCTTTTTTTGTTTGCATTTGTTTTGAATGTCTAACACCATTAGCTTTTGTGACCTGGATAAGAAGCACTAGTGCCACAGGCCCGAAAAGACAGTTCTCTTGTGGCAGTGGTGACATGGCATCCAGAGGGCCAGTGTTCTACTCTTGTGGGACTTCAGTCATGTGGATAATAGTGTCTTCTGTTCATGCAGTTCTCTAATATCTATGTGTACAGTTAGTATTCCAATGAAAGGATGAAGAATCTGAACTAGAAGGCAGGTTCAAGCCATCACCAGGCCTGTGCAAATGGCCTCCAGGGTGTTCCCTTTCAAGTAACACTTGCCACAAGTATATAATAAGCTATATTAATTGTGTTTTGCATAAAATTGCCAAAACACAGTAATGTGTATATAGTGGTATAAGATCTTGAAAAAAATCTATTTAATTGTGTTCTTTATCTGTGAATGGGAAAAGCCATTTTTAGTAGGTGACTACCATTTGAAAAACTCAATTGGATGTATATCTGAATGTTGCATTGTATTGTACAGTATGCATATTATTGTTTGTGGTTGCATATGGCAATGAAGTGTTTGTTTTATAAAAAAATCTGTTATGTACAGTCAAAATAAATTTTGCATTTGCTAGCCCACGGCTTTTAATATTTGTCACGTGGGGGAGGGGAATAGCATAGTGTGCAGGTTAGTACGATTTGGCTCCTCTACCTGAACAGAACATCTTCCAGAGGCAGGCAGGTGACAGAACACTTCTGCCTGTCCTGATAGAAGAGCACGCTTGCACTTCCTTAAGATAGCTATGTTCTGGACAAGACCAAGTCGCTCCTTTTACATTTCTTATTTCATCTATTTCCCTTTACTTAAAAAGTTTTCAATCACTGGTCAGTTTGTCTTCAGAAAGAAGCATTATTTTTGTGTGTGTGTGTGTACATGAAAAAAAATTAAAATTTAAATTAAAATTTTTTTATTTAGACTAAGGCTGTGTGTGTACATGAGAAAAATTAAAAATTTAAATTAAAAATTGTTTTATTTAGACTAAGGCTGTGTGTGTACATGAGAAAAATTAAAAATTTAAATTAAAAATTGTTTTATTTAGACTAAGGCTGGTTTTTAATTTTTGTTTAATAAAGTGCTTGTCCAGCCAAGAAGAGAATAATGAAACAAAGGGGAAGGTGAAGAAGTTCTTGGTGGCGGGTATAGCGTTAGGACAAGGTGCAGACAGTAAATGCAGAGAGCTCTCTCAGCACGAGATGGGAGTTTTCTTTTCCTAAGAGAAAGAAATCAGACTCCTAGAGCCATAAATAACAAAATGACTTGGAGAGATCTTATTAAATCATTTTTCTTTAAGTGTAGTCATATTTTGCTCCACTGTGAATGTTATTGGATTTTCATTTGACTCTAGATGCAGATTTTAGAAAGATAATGAATTTAAGAAGGTAAATTTTCCTGTAAATGTCCTAGATCACTGGCCAGATAGACAGATGTTCTGTTCTGATAAACTATCTTTAGGCTTTTGGTACAGGCAGACATACACATGCATGCATGCACACCACACCGGTGCCTGGCCTGGACAGTGGACGCTGCATTGTTCCTGAAGCAGTTAGTTGTGTGTCGTCAGATAAGGCCCCAGAATGGTGTCTGACAGCCAAGCATGGCAGTCGTGAGTCGATACTTGGAGCCCCAGGGGTGGATGACCACTGTGTTGCTAATGTGGCAAGTCACCTCATCTATGAAATGGTAATACTGGGTTGGATCTGTGTTTCTTAAACGAAACTCTGTAGTTCTCCAGAGATATGTGAATATTTGGGGTGGAGAAGGAGCAGGGTTCTCAGACATCTCTAAAATTTTGACTTTTGTGCTCACGTGAACACACGTGTGCCAGGCTTCTCTGGATTACACCTCTGAGTGAGTGTCGCTGTGGGCCCCGGTGCCTTCCGGGTTTCCAGCCACATGGTGCACAGCAACCCGAGTGAAATGGTCGCTGCAGGATTTTTCAGCATTTGGTGGGTAGACACTGAGCATCTACAGGCACATTCTTGGAGTCCTTGAGGTTGAGAAGTGCTGGGTTGGTGTTAAGTATGAGTCATTTCATGATATTCATGTTTTTCTTACTCCCTCCTCCATATGGAAATAATAACCAGTTTCGTGTATGTGGTTATCAAAATAGATTATAAGCTGATCTAGCACTTCTCAAAATGTTAGCCACAAAACCACAAGATGTTAATAATGATTTGTAAAAGAAAAAAAAAGTCAGCACTCAAATGCGTTTCAGAAATGCTGAATTAAGATTAAGCGCGTGTTTTTATGGCAGACTTCATCAGAGTTTATATTTCTCCAAGAAAGGTGGCACCCAGCATGTCCTGAAACGATGTGTTGCGGAACCCCTCTCACCCCCCACAAACAAACAAGTTTGGGAAACACAGATCTTGACTGTGCTAGAGCCATCGTGGATGTGTTCACCTATGTCTGAGCCTCTGTTATGGATTTTAAATAAAGTGACAGAAAATTCTCTGAAAATTCTGTTAAAATTGTTTTTCCAACCTAGGTAAGTTGGGGAAAACGTGCCATGATGCCTCTAAAAACACTTTAATAGTTTCTGAGATAACTTGTTAACTCTGCTTTCTAAAACATTGTTCTTTAAAGAAATAGTCAACTTACATTGTAAACTTGGCCGGGCATTTCTTTGTTGATTTTTGAAAGGCTGTAAAAATTTTCATTTTGGAAAAATTGTATGTTGAAACCCAGGCAGATTATTTGAATTGTGTGATTTCTAGGCATGTTAATAATCCTCATTTACAAGTGGCCTTGGCATTTTTAAGATCCATAAATGGCATTTTTCACGTTAGTCCATTTCAGGAATCAAGCAGTACATCCTGTCTGTAACACCACATTTTCCAACTTATATCTGTATATCACTAAATCCTTCTTGCATGCTTTAAGTGTAGCTGTAGAAATAAGACCTGTGCCATGCATATATAGTAACTGTACCAGTTCTTACAGGCTTAGATGCTACATGATGGAGTGACTTTTATCTTTGAGTTTATCTCTTAAAAGGTACTTATGGAATGTAATATTTAAATCCTTGGAACAGCTCTAGAGAAGTAGTTTGGTTGTTCTGCTTTATAAAGAATGAAATTGAGACTCAGTGCTTAAGTGATGTGCCAGGTTAAGACTCACCACAAGGGGCGTCCCAGCTCTGGCTGGAGGCAGTGGACACACAGCTCGTGCCCTCATGACTCCTGTATGGAAGTTGACGCCATGTCTGACCCATTTCTTTAAGGCTGACATTCTTCATGATCCCATTTTATATGTCACTTGAAAATGTTAATGCTGGAAACAGGTTGTCTAGGAAGCTAGAAGAGACAAAAATAATGAAATGTGGAACCTAATCTGCCCGATGCGCAGTTACCTAACTTCTTCCAGTGTCTCATTAGCGACTCCGCTTGAAGAAATGTGTCGCAGACCTGAATGTGAGATACATGAGTAATACCTTCTGTGGATTTGACCCTAACAGTCATCAGCTGTCTGGGCTCAAAGCAGGACAAATGGGTAAATGGTGGGAAACTAGGAGTTGCCTAAAATGTGCAATGTTGTCGGTTTACTTCGCTTTGCAGGGAAGAGTCAGTGAAGCCATCTGATTTCTTCACAGCTGGTATCAATATCTGACTCTTTATGAATATTCTGGATTTTCACTGTTTATTTTCTATGGAATTATTTTCTGTATCTTCTGGGCAAATAGCACATGAATTAATGTTTCCTTGAGGGAACATGGGTACCCTTTGCATTTGTATGAGAAGCTCTGGCAGCTTCTCCACCTGGCTAGCACCCCATGCTTCTGCTGTAATCTCCTGCACATATCAGTTTCCATCCTAAGCAGTATATTCTTGTGTGGCTCATGTGTCTCAGCAGCATTACCCGTTAGCCTGGAAGGGCCTACAAGAAGGCAGCCCAGAGCCCGCTGCCCTCAGGGTCCTCTCCTGTGGCCTCTGGGAGCATGAGCACCTGGAACCATGGGAGCCCTTTCGGGCTGTCTCCGTCCTTGTCTCCTGGGCCTGTAGAGATCCTTTGGGCTGATACTATCAGCCTCATGTTTTTAAAAACATCTTTCTGAAATCTGGCCTCAGTATTCTGTCCAAAAAGTTATTACCGAGACATAGGTCAGTGTGTGCACGGGTGGGTGGACTGTGGCCCAGGGGATGCATCTGAGGAGCTGTGCCCCTTCCTTCCCTCCTTCCCTCCCTCCCTCCTTCCCTCCCTCCCTCCCTCCCTCCCTCCTTCCTTCCCTCCCTCCCCCCTCCTTCCTTCCCCCCTCCTTCCTTCCCCCCACCTTCCTTCCTTCCTGCTGCTGCCAGCTGGTAGCACAGTGGGGATACTACAGTGTGAGCGGGAGGGAGGGTTGCCTTTAAAGGGGCACTTGACCCACTTTAACACAGATGCAGGTGTGCCAGCCATGGCGTGTGATGGAATTTTAAGTGCTGCATTTGATCCTAAGATCCTGCAGTTGTCCTTATTTCCCATTATTGATGTGACAGGTATCTCCTGAAGCTTGTGCTGCGTGACATAGAGTGGCACTTGGTTGCTTTCCCAGGAACTTACTCTTATCTTCTTATGCCTGAGAGGATGAAGGAACATAATGTTTTGATTTTGTTCAGTCCCTGGATTTCCAGTTTCCCAGGGGTGCCATTCTGAGGGGTAGAGCAGGTTTTGCAGATGCACGAGGGACAGCACGTGGCCAGTGAGTGCAGGTCCTGGCCCTGGTGCATACTGCTGTGGAAGTAGCAGTGGTGCCCTCGTGTGTCCAGAACGTCTTGTGAGCCATCTTACCAAGCTTTGGCATCATGGTTCTGCCCAGGAGCATAAGCATGCAGCGAAACGTTGGTGAAGCCATTCTTTAAAATCCTGTCTTCATAACGCATCCGTATGGTACTGAGCTTTCCTGTGACTGAGGCTGCACAGCAAGTGCCTTTCTTATGATCTGACAAACTTCTAGGAACAAGGAAAGGCGAGCCAGAAGAAAGACCCAGTAGGTGGAAGCACTGTTTCCATAGTGAGCACGTCTCGAGCGCGAGTGTGCTTTCTTCACGGAGAAATACCACAGTACCATTTGCAGGCGTCTGTGTTCTGTGACAGATTATAGCTTTCCTCTGATTTGCATCTGGTATAATTTTTCAAGAATACAAATGGTACACGTTATCATACTATATGATCTTAAAGAAAATACTATTTAAGATTTTCTCCCTTGCATTGTTAAATAGAGTTTGAATTCTGTTCCTCACCTTTTAAAATGAGTATTTTGATGTCCTCATTTCTAAAGGACATATTTTGCAGCCTTTATTGAGGGCCTGTCCCACATAAGCTCTTGTGTGAGTTGGTTATATGACACGAATGCTCCTCTGACATTGTGAGCAGTTTATCTCCTTTCATTAAGAAAAATGTTTCTATTCCAGAAATAGAAAGTCTTCATAAAGGACTAAGTAAATGTTGCTTTTCCTAAAGCATATGCTATATGCCGTGATGCTGTAATACCTTGATGATCAAATGTTGCCGTAGTGTGGAATGTTTCTGCTGCCAGATCTTTGATGTATAAACCCTGTGTATGTTCTGCCTGATCTCATCTGCCTTTCTGAAACTCCTGGAATTATGGGTCCAAATGGGATGAACATCCAGCGCAGCACATACAGCCTTGTACTTCTTCCCTGTTGGAAATGTTAGGCTTGGAACCATTCATAGTTCAGATTTTTGAAAGGCTCCAGTTTCCTTTGCTCTGTATGGCTCTGGCCATGAGGCCTGGGCTCAGCAGACAGAGGTGAAGAACACTGATGAAAGGCATCCTCCTTTAGCTTGCCTGGATGAACATTTTTAAATGCATAGTTGCTAGAATTTAATATTTAAGTGATGTTGTATAGTCGAGTTATTTTTCTTTATTCTGCCATGGTATTCGCCCGAGGTTTATTTGTTATGTTTTCATGATCCTAGGTTCACGTAAAGAATCCGCTCCACAAGTTTTGCTTCCAGAAGAAGAGAAAATTATAGTGGAAGAAACTAAAAGTAATGGTCAGACGGTGATTGAAGAAAAGTAAGACTTCTTCCAGTATTCTAAAGCAGGCATTCGACCTCTGCAGTGTGGTAGTAGAGTCTGAACAACTCCCAGAGGGTGGGGGTGTGACTTCAGAAGCTTCACTTTTTTTTTTAAAGACAGAGAGTCACCCCAGTCACCCAGGCTGGAGTGCAATGGCGCGATCTCAGCTCCCTGCAACCTCTGCCTCCTGGGTTCAAGTGATTCTCCTGCCTCAACCTCCTGAGTAACTGGGATTACAGGTCTGCGCCACCACACCCAGCTAACGTTTGTATTTTTAGCAGAGATGGGATTTCACCCTGTTGGCCAGGCTGGTCTCAAACTGCTGGTTTCAGGTGATCCGCCTGCCTCAGCCTCCCAAAATGCTGGGATTACAGACATGAGCCACTGCACCTGGCCAGAAGATTCACCTTTAAAATGTCATCATAGACTGAAGCTCCCTTGATTAGGCTAGAACCTGCCACCCACAGAGGTTGGCGGTGTTGAGTTGTGAATGCAGACGGTCCACAGGCTAGGGCAGAGCAGCCCGTGTACTCCACTCAGCCTCGTAGTGTCTCCTGCTTTGTTTCCGTGTGTCCTCTCCAGGCCTCACCCTGTTTATGTGTGTGCTCTGTTTCCTGTTTCAGGAGTCTTGTGGATACCGTATATGCATTAAAGGATGAAGTGCAAGAATTAAGACAGGTACGTCACAATCCATCTTTCAGTTTTTTTTTTTTTCAAATGGGAAGAAAAAACACTCTATTAAAAAGAAGCTGGCCAGGTGTGGTGGCTCACGCCGATAATCCCAGCACTTCAGGAGGCTGAGGTAGGCAAAAACCCATCTCTACTGAAAATACAAAAATTAGCTGGGCATGGTGGCAGGTGCCTTTAATCCCCACTACTGAGGAGGCTGAGGCTGGAGAGTCACTTGAACCCAGGAGGTGGAGGTTGCAGTGAGCTGAGATCACGCCATTGTACTCCAGCCTGGGAGACAGAGCGAGACTCTGTCTCAAAACAAATTACATATAAATAAAAATAAGCCGACTGTCTATAAGCAAAAACTAAAAGGAGGTCTTGTCTTTCAGAAGTCCAGCAGATAAAACAATTGGCTGTCTGTAAAGTGACTTGTTTAAAGTCTTTTTTTTTTTTAACAGTACTGATTTTGATGTCTTAAACCATTGCAATTTCTGTTGGAAGATTAATTTTATAATATTGAAAGTTCTGTCTGGTGACAAATCCTGTGGGGTGCCCCTGAGATTAGCCTCTGACACTGGATGGTCCTTGGCTTCCGAAGCCAGGTCAGCAAGCCACATGTGGTGACTCGCTGGGGTGTTCTGGGCATTGGCACGTAATATGAATATGAGTGGCTTTGGCCCCCTGTCTAGGCAGACGGGGGAAGGTTGGGATGTTTTGGCCGAGGAGCGGCCTGAGGAGTATGGCCTGGATAGAGAGCTGAGAGCAGGTGGCCGTGTGGGACTGCACAGTTCTCCGCCATTCTACGCAGTGTCTGCTGGGCTTCCAGGTACACCTCTGGCTGGTGGGCGGCTCCCATGTTCACGCTTTGCCCCTAGCGGGAGCACGCATCCCTGTGCGCGTGCCTCCTCATCCTGAGATGTGCCGGGTTCAGCTGCGCAGAGCAGGTGCTCACTCCCTCGCTCCTGCACCCGTCCGTTGCTGTTACTTCTAGTCCTTTCTGTAACTCTGGAAGGTGGTTATAAAGGCACGGAAAGGCTGAGTAGGAGCTATCCCATCTGCAGTTTCCAGCCTTTTCTTACGGTATGTTCAGTAGAGATTCATTTGTGGACTTCATAAGAGCCATGAGGACCGTTTTCATCCCGGGAGCTGCTGCAGAGTCGGGAGCACCGCCACGCCGTCCAGGTGGTTAAGCTTCACGGACCCCCGTGACCTCACAGTCCACAGGCAGCTCACGCAGGATTTCATGAATTGAGGCCTTAGCTCCTCGAGGATGCGTGTTTGGGGAAAGGAAGCCCTACGCAGTACCAGAGATAGTGAGCATACTGTGGTCTGCTTAATTTACAGGACAACAAAAAGATGAAGAAGTCTCTGGAGGAAGAGCAGAGAGCCCGAAAAGACTTAGAGAAGCTGGTGAGGAGAGTCCTGAAGAACATGAACGATCCCGCTTGGGACGAGACCAATCTGTAAGGGGCGTCCTTAGTTCTTTCTGTCCAAGATCAGTTCTGAAGGGTGCGCTCAGGACCACAGGCAGGGCTGGTGGGATGCCACCTTGCTTTCTGTACATAGAAAAGCTGGAGCTTATTCTGCGAACGGAGACGATCAAACCATCACTGAAGAATCCAGACGGGAGGGATCGACTCTGAGGACCTGAGCTGCATCAATCCCACTGCGAACATCTCAGTTACCTCATTCTGCAATAAGTTCAGTGACTTGACTGAAAGGCTTGGTTGTCCAGGCTTTTAATCGAATATATAAATATTATATATACATGTTTCTTGTAAATATCCCAGTTTGAATGCATACCTGTGGTGGTTCTGTCAGGGCTAATCCCTGTGCTAGAATGTCCTTTCCAGCTACATGAATGAGAATTCCCACGTCCACACCCGCCGGAAGCAAAAGCCTGGTGGATGTCTGGTTCGTCCTTCACCATTGTGGCCGCCTCCATGCTGTGACAGTACTTCCCATGTCGGTATTTCTAAATAACCTTATTTATACCTGCAAAGGTACATGTCAGTCCCATTCAGAAGTCTTAAAGCAGCGTGACAGAGTTCTGAGGGCAGCTTGCTGGCTGACAGACTCAGTCTTGAGCTCGAGGAGGGCCCATGCGGCACCAGTGCATCCACCTAGAGGTGTTTGCTCTTGTCCGCTGAGTACTGTGATTCTCAGATAAGTTTGCTGCGTTTTGGGAGATGACACATGTTTCTGTATAGGCTCGTTCGGTAATAACAAAATACGGTTTTGTCCTCCCTTAAAGAGAGATATTATTAGAACTTGTAAATAGAATGTATTATTTATTGTAAGTCAGTGCAGCTGATGAAAGCAGATGGAGGTCATGCTGCAGGCTGGTACTGATGGGTGGAGTTTTGCTGTCAGGTCAGACTCTCCCTGAGGTCCGCTTCACCGTAGGCTGCAGGCAGCAGGGTTCAGTGCTCACCAAAAGTAAACCCCCTCTTTCAGCAAGAATAAAGCAATATACATCTTAGGTTCCACTAAGTGATGCAGGCATAAACAGGGACGTTTCCCGCACTGTGTCCCAGGGCAGAGGAGATGGGGGAAGGAAGCCTGTCCTTGCCATAGCTTGCTGGGTCCAGGCTGGCTCTTCAAAGCACATGCTGTCCTCACGGTGGCTTGCTGGGCCCAGGCTGGCTCTGCAAAGCCTGTGCAGCCCGGGGTAGGTTTTTGTTCTGCTTCAGCGATAAATCATGGTGATCACAGGGACTTCGCTTTTGGTTTCCCCTCCCATGAAGAGGTTGGTTTTAAAGTGAGACACTTTTCCATAGAATAGGCGTTCTATCTCTAAAAGCCAAAATTGCAGCACCGTGGATTACTGGTCTCAGAACAACTCACTTGGCATCAGATTTTCTGACTTTCAGTCTGTTGGCCAAACTGCTCTTTAACTGCACCTGAATCCTTGGTCTTCTGATGCCTTTGAGCCCGACACCCTGGGAGAGCATTCTGTTGCTGTTTACGGTTCTTCCTTGTCCTTAGCAATGACAGTCTCTGGTGCCCAGCAATCCCTTCCCGCTTCCGGCCCTGACTCTGGCCACAGGGTCTGTCTGGGCTCAGCATGGACCTGGCCCATGCTGCAGAATCTGGCCTCACTTGGACTTTTCATCAGAATTGCCAGCTTCCTAAACTTAGCATATTACTCAGTCATGCCGGCACAAGCAAAGAGCCACACTTCCTGTTTTGGTAAGCTTGAGTTTTGCAAGTTATTTTTTGGTGATGCGTAAGACATTGCAGTGGGAAACCATTTAACCTGAGTGTGTTGAAGTTGCTGTTGTAGCAGGTGTTAACTCAGGAACAACTCTGATCTCTCCGCCCCTCTGCCGGGAGGCGACACTCGTGTCCTCCCGGAGCCGGTAGCGTTGCTGTCCGATCTCCTGCAGACCTGCCTTAATGCTCAGATTGAAGTATTTCACAAGCATACTTGTGTTTTTAACAGCCCTTACCCTGGACGGCGTGGCCACAACGGCCTCATGTTACTGCATTGCCTTTTCTTTCTGTGGATCCAGTATCTTCCTCAGCTTTTTAGGGAGCAGGAAAAATGCGTCTGAGAGCAACTCTTTTTAAAAACCTGCCCTGTTGTATATAACTGTATCTGTTTCACCATGTGACCTCCCAAGGGGGTGGGAACTTGCTACAAATGTTTAAAGGGGCCACGATTTGCCCAGGGTTACTCCTTTGCTCTCACCTTGTGTGGATGAGGAGATGAAGCCATTTCTTATCCTGTAGATGTGAAGCACTTTGAGTTTTCAGCGATGTTGGGGTGCAGCATCCGAAGCTCGTTCCATCACACTCGGTGGCATCTGTACTTGTCCACATGTGCTGGGCATCTGGGACCTTGAACACCTGCCCTGGTCCTGTGGACTCCTTCATGCCAATCATTTCTCCACCTCTCTGGGACACCAAGTGTGACGAAACTCCTAATTTAAATGTCGTAGACAATGTCCTAGTGTTGACTACTACAATGTTGATGCTACACTGTTGTAATTATTAAACTGGTTATTTTTCTTATGTCACAGAATGTGCCACTTCATCCTCTTTGATGTGTTTTCCGTGTGCTTGATGGCTTTACGGTTTCTTTGGGCTGCTTTAAATTTGAACATCCTGTATGTTCTTGATACTGGAAGATTTCATGTTTCTTTTCAAGTCTAGAGTTTGGGGAAATGTGAAGATGTTTAAAGACAAGGAAAGAACGCTGGAAGTCTTAGGGAGAAAACCTGCAGTGACAGGTCCCGCCGGTGGGCACGGCGCCCAGGCCCTCACCTGCACCTGGAAAAATGGCCTTCTTTCTGGAGGGCGCTCAGGACGCTGTTGTGTGGGAGCGAATAAGTGAAAACTTTCCTGAAGGCGTCTGTGGGTCCCTTTTAGGAGCTGTCGTGTGTGTCCTCGTGTGGCTGCGGTGTCAGCAAGGGTGTCTTCTGGAAAGGTGGCTGGGAGAACCGAGCGGGGTCTCCTGTCCGTGGACCTGGCCCAGCGTGTCCACAGCTCCGCTGCACGTCATTTCAGCCAGCCAGAGGTCAGGCAGCCACACGCAGTGCCCCGGCAGGAGCCCAAAGGAAGCCAGGATCTAAGCTTTCAAGGACTTGAATCATTTCAGCCTGAAACAAGCGGACGTTCAGAACTTCATTTCTGTTGATCTGCATTGTGACAAGAGTGTGTGACGCATAAGTCACCTGATTGAATTGTTACCTTACTGGTGGAGTAAGTAGGTATTTGGACTCGGTACCTCACCAATAATGGAAAACTAGCACGGGTATGAGCCACGGGAACTGTTCTTAAAGGTATACTGAGCCATGTATACTTACTTTATTTTCTATCTTTCCCATAAGCAGGTATTATTTTCCTATTAAAAACTAGCGTGTACTTGAGTTTTTAATTGTGAAAATAATACCTGTTTATGGGGAAAAGAGAAACAACATACCAAGATATAAAGTAAAAAGCGTGGATTCTGCCACCCAGTGCCCTGCCCTTTTCTCCAGAAATAGCTGTGCCCAGGTTCTGTGCCAACCAAGTGCCCTGCCCTG
>CM052648.1:191771295-191782345 GCA_028533165.1 Leontopithecus rosalia
TGTCTACATAAGGAGGCCAGTGACTCACCCTCCACTCCCCAGCCCTGTCTACATATGGAGGCCAGTGACTCACCCTCCACTCCCCAGCCCTGTCTACATAAGGAGGCCAGTGACTCACCCTCCACTCCCCAGCCCTGTCTACATAGGGAGGCCAGTGACTCATCCTCCACTCCCCAGGGCTTGAGGGTTGAGTAAGGCAAGGAAAAGGGGGAGGGGAGCAGGTCGTAAAGAAATAACTACCATTATGCTGTTTCTTATGTAGAAAATACAGAAGTACTGCCGTTAAATAATTAGAATGAGATCTTATCGATCTAATTCCACATAGATCTTATATCTGCTGCCAGATCGAAGAAAATGAAAAATAGGCGAGACCTTCATGTAGAAAACTATAAAACATGCTTGAGAGAATTTCGAGCAGGTCTAAATTAACGGAGCAACGTGTTGATGGCTTAGAGGGCTGCCTGGGAGCCATCAGTTCTCCTCCCGTTGCTTGGCGGATTCCTTGCCATGGCATTCAAGTCCTGTGAGTTTCTTCCCCTTTCCTAAATCTTGAAAAACAATGTATGTGGAAATGCAGAGTGCCAAGAACAGCTGAGAGCCACGTGCCAACGCAGAGCGAGGCGGGAAGACGTGGTGCAGGATGATGAGGCTTCGGCGTCCAACGCGGGGGTGGTGCCCTGGGAGTGACAGGTGAAGGTTACTTCGGGGGTCTGGCTGCAGAGCAGTGGGAAAAGGACAGCCTTTCCAGTCGGTAGTTCTTTTTGGCCAGCAGATTCTCCATGGGGACACATGTGAACCTTGACGCCTCCCTCACACTGTGTCCGTTAATCCTAGGTGGATTTTAAATGTCAATGTGCAGGGGACACTGAGCATCGTGGCTTATGCCTGTCATCCCAACACTTTAGGAGACTGAGGCAGGTGGATTGCTTCAGCTCAGGGGTTTGAGACCCCATCTATAGTGAAGATACACAGAACAAAAGCCAGGTGTGGTGATGCATTCCTGTAGTCTCAGCTACTGGGGAGGCTGACCTGAGAGGATTTCTTGAGCTCCCCGGGCGGAGGTTGCAGTGAGCCAAGATCGCGCCACCACAGTCCAGCCTGGGCGACAGAGTCAGACCCTGTCTCAAAAAATAAAAATGTACAGGGAAGTAAGAACCCTTTAGAAAATAATATGGGAGAACATCCTCATGACCTTGGAGTTAGGAAGGATTTTTAACAGGACACACAAAGCTCCGATCACAAAGATGAATACTGCTGACTACATTAAAATGAACATGACAGGTGGTAACCTGCTCATCAAGACACCACTGAGAAGATGCAGCAGCGCTGTGGGGAGTGACAGCAGCACACACCCAGGGCCACGCCCAGGGCCACACCCAGGCTATGCAGCAAACCAACAAGAGACAGACAGCTTAGACAAGGCAAAAGATTTGAAAGAGATTTCACATAGAGTATCCACAGTGGCCAGTCAGCATAAAAGTGTGGTGGCTCATGCCTGTAATGCCAACGCTTCATGAGGCAGAGGCAGGCAGACTGCTTGAGCTCAGGGATTCAAGACCCCATCTCTAGTGAAAATACACAGAAAAAAAGCCAGGCATGGTGCTGCATGACATCAGGGTCTCAGAGGGACCAGATCCCCCTCTGAGCTCGGGGGCCTCTTCTGGGCACTCATGCAGGTGGCTGGCAGCATCTGCTCCTTGTGGTGGAGGGATAGAGGCCCATTTTCCGACTGACCATTGGCCAGAGGTTGCTTGCTCCTTGGCTGCTAGGGATTCTCTCCGGTTCCCACCCCCTGAACCCCTCACACACTCCAAAGCCAGCAGGAGAATCTCTGACTTCAGCCAGGACAGAGTGCCACATCTTGTGCCATAATTACAGGAGGCAGGATCACACCAACTTCGTCCTATGATGCAGCTGGATCCTGGGGTGACCCTTCCCTACTCACAGATCCCGGGGACGACCATGTCCTAGTCACGGATCCCAGGGACGACCATGTCCTAGTCATGGATCCTGGGGGGTGACAGCATCCTGTTCACAAATCCCCGCCATATTCACAGATCCTAGGGGGTGACAGCATCCTAGTCACGGATCCTGGGGTGACTTTTCTAGCCATGGATCCTGGGGGTGTCCCTGTCTTAGTCACGGATCCCGGGATGACTGTTTTCTAGGCATGGATCCAGGGGAGTGACACTATCTTAGTCACAGATCCTGGGGTGACTGTTTTCTAGCCATGGATCTAGGGGGTGACCCTGTCCTAATCACAGATCCCAGGGTGACTGTTTTCTAGCCATGGATCCTGGGGGTGTCCCTGTCCTAGTCACGGATCCCGGGGTGACTGTTTTCTAGCCATGGATCCGGGGGGTGACCCTGTCCTAGTCACGGATCCCGGGGAGACTGTTTTCTAGCCATGGATCCTGGGGGTGACCCTGTCCTAGTCACAGATCCCGGGGTGACTTTTCTAGCCATGGATCTGGGGGGGTGACCCTGTCCTAGTCACAGATTCCGGGGTGACTGCTTTCTAGCCATGGATCCAGGAGGTGACCCTGTCCTAGTCACGGATCCCGAGGTGACTGTTTTCTAGCCATGGATCCGGGGGGTGACCCTGTCCTAGTCACGGATCCCGGGGTGACTTTTTTCTAGCCATGGATCCGGGGGTGTGACCCTGTCCTAGTCACGGATCCCGGGGTGACTGTTTTCTAGCCATGGATCCTGGGGGATGTCCCTGTCCTAGTCACGGATCCCAGGGTGACTGTTTTCTAGCCATGGATCCTGGGGGATGTCCCTGTCCTAGTCAGGGATCCCGGGGTGACTGTTTTCTAGCCATGGATCCTGGGGGTGACCCTGTCCTAGTCACGGATCCCGGGGTGACTTTTCTAGCCGTGGATCCTGGGGGGTGACCATGTCCTAGTGACAGATCCCCGTGTGATTGTTTTCTAGCCATGGATCCAGGGGGGTGACCCTGTCCTAGTCACGGATCCCAGGGTGACTGTTTTCTAGCCATGGATCCTGGGGGGTGACCCTGTCCTAGTCACAGATCCCGGGGTGACTGTTTTCTAGCCATGGATCCAAGGGGGTGACCCTGTCCTAGTCACGGATCCCGGGGTGACTGTTTTCTAGCCGTGGATCCATGGGGGTGACCCTGTCCTAGTCATGGATCCCGGGGTGACTGTTTTCTAGCCATGGATCCAGGGGGGTGACCCTGTCCTAGTCACAGATCCCGGGGTGACTGTTTTCTAGCCATGGATCCAGGGGGTGACCCTGTCCTAGTCACAGATCCCGGGGTTACTGTTTTCTAGCCATGGATCCAGGGGGGTGACACTGTCCTAGTCACGGATCTTGGGGTGACTGTTTTCTAGCCATGGATCCAGGGGGTGACCCTGTCCTGGTCACGGATCCCAGGGTGACTGTTTTCTAACCATGGATCCAGGGGGTGTCCCTGTCCTAGTCACAGATCCCGGGGTGACTGTTTTCTAACCATGGATCCAGGGGGTGTCCCTGTCCTAGTCACAGATCCCGGGGTGACTGTTTTCTAGCCATGGATCTGGTGGTTGTCCCTATCCTAGTCACGGATCCTGGAGGTGACAGCATCTTGTTCACAGATCCTGGGGGTGACCGCGTCCTGATCCTGCCTGGACCGCACAGGGTGGGGGTGGACCCCAGGGGCAGGGATCTTGCAGCACCTTTGAATTTGACCCACCATACGATGCAGCGCCGCTCTTAGGAGTACGCCCGACAGAAATGACCCAGATGGTTTGAGTGGATAAGCAGTGAAAATGTGCAGGTCAGTCCAGAGCTCTGCTCAGCAACATGGGTGAGGCTATGAACATGAATAACATGGAAGGAATTGAGGCCACATGTAGAAATGCACTCAATGATTCAGTTTATGCGAAGTTAAAACGTTGAACCATAGGATATGGTGATACAAGCTTAGGTGGCAAACGTGTAAGGGAAAACAAGAATGTGATTCCCCTACACACCTGGCCTGCTTTCAGCTGCTAGAAAGTGCCCTTGGGATGGAGTTTTCTGACTGGGAGTGGTGAGGGGACCTGGCAGAACCAGGGTTCATGAGCCTTCCCTGTGAGGAACCTTAAGTTTTTCAAGAAGGCGGGCATGTCTCCAGTGCCATTCTCTGAGTGAGGAGCATGGTGACAGAAGTGGGTTGCCCAGATAGAATCAAGGCAGGGGTTGAAATGGGCCTTCTGATGGGAAGTCTTTCCTGGAGGAGGGTCAGCTCCCAGGCAAGAACTCATTTTGCCCGTCCATGGCACTGACCTGCCCAGGGCCTCAGCTGCCTTGAATGTGGACTCGGGGGAACTTTGATTCCGGGAATGATGCTGCCAAGGCCAGGGCATTGCTTTTGTTGACGGATTTGGGGAGAGCATGGGAATCTGAAACTGTACACGCAAGAGCCTCCTAGAGCATCTATGGCCCCACAGGAGCCACATGAATCTGTGGAAGGGTGGAGAGGACACTGGGGCTCCTCTGGCTGAGACGGCAGAACAAGAAATGGGGAGAACAACCTCAGATTTGTTTGTTTGTTGTTTGAGATGGCATCTTACTCTGTTGCCCAGGCTGGAGTGCAGTGGCGTGATCTCAGCTCACTGCAACCTCCGCCTCCCGGGTTCAAGGGATTCTCTTGCCTCAGCCTCCCAAGTAGCTGAGACTACAGGCACCTGCCACCATGCCCAGCTAATTTTTTTATTTTTAGTAGAGATGGGGTTTTGTGCCACATTGGCCAGGCTGGTCTCGAACTCGGGGTGGCAGGTGATCCACCCACTCGACCCCTCAGAGTGCTAGGATTACAGGCATGAGACACCACACCCAGCCGAGCCTCAGATTTAAATTTACTTTTATTTATTTGGGCTTCAGCGGGCAATAGCAAGGAGATTTAGCTTGCAGGCTTCAATTTCCCCACAGGTTCATCAGGAAGGAGTTCACATGAGGATGTGTGGTATCCACGTGATGCTGACACCGCGTCATCAGGACGTCTGAGTCTGTCTGCGCTGTCAAGTCCTTGTAGTTGGAAAGACCCCACACATGCCGAGTATCCTATATTTGCCCCTAAGAATGAAAGTGGGTTACTCTTGTTCCTTGGTGTGTCATGATTTTTGGTGAATACTGGGCATTTTACATCATGAGAGCAACTCTGGATTCCAGAGGGCAGTTACTGGAGTTTTGTTCATTAAGTAACGTGTCTGGAGGAGATCTGTGAAGTCTGCTCCCCGTCAGTGTGGGCACCTGTGTCGGCACGCAGTTTTTGCTGGGTGTCGGGGGGACTGTTTTCATTCTGAGTTTTGGTGGGTTTTGCTCTTTGCCTGCATGATTGAGCTGGAGGGTGGGCTGAGGCTTGGTTGGAGCTGGTGCTCCCACAGCTGGGGCCAACATGGCCTCCCCTCTGCTAGGGCTCTGTGGGTGGGCTGGGAGCACAGGCACCTCTTCCTCCAGCTCTCTGAGTGTGCCCTCTGGGCATGTCCCAGATGGCCCAGCAGCACCTGGCCAGGGAGGCAGGCCTAGACCCTCCAGTGCACCTGCCCCCAGCCTCCCCCAGCCGCTCTCCCTGGCCCACCATGCTGAGTCCTGCAGCGGGTCCCCACCTCTGGCCTGGCAGGGCCCCTGCACTTTGCCAGCCCTGCTTTTGGACACCCTGCAGGGAAGCACCCCCAGTGGAGAGCTGGGCTCCACCTTGTTTTCTCCCCTCAGAGACCTCAGCTGTGCTGTCTGCTCTTCAGTGCCTAGAAGCAAGAGCCATGCTCCTTCCCTGGGGAAGCCCCAGCAAAGCCCCACAGACTGGGTGGCCTTAACTCCAGAAATGTGTCGTCTCCTGGCCTGGAGCCCAGGGCCCGAGCTTAGGGTGTCAGCAGGGCTGGTCCCCTCTGAGGCTGTGCAGGAGAATCCACCCTGGCCTCTCCTCTAGCTCCTTGGTTCGCTGCTGTCTTTGAGGTTCCTTGGACTGTAGATGCCTCAGCCCTCTGCATCCTACGGGGTAGGCCCAAATTGCCCCCTTCATAAGGACACCAGTCACATTGGATCAGGGTTCTGTCATCTGACCTGACCTTAACGCAGCACGTCTGCAAAACCCACTTTCCAGACAAGGCCACGTGGAGACGCAGAGGTCAGAGCTCAGCATATTTTTGTGGGAGCAGATGTAACTCAACTGTGACGGCAACCTCATGCACTTGCCCAGTGTTACAGTCGGGTTCGCCTGGAAGAAGAACCTGATGCCCGACATCCATCAAGGAAGACGGGAAGTAACAGTGCAGCTCATAAGTACCTGTTGGGTGAATAAAGGAAATTGGGGATGACGTCCTAAAACTGAGGAAGGCATGGGGCATGCACACGCCTCTCGCTGCCCACACCACCCTCTGCTGCCTTGAGGAGCCCGTGCTGTCTGCCCTGAGGCTGTCGCATGTGCAGCTCCTGGAAGGAGCTCGGTGCACTGTGGGCTGTGCCGTTGCTACAAGAGGGTGCTGTTCCTGGGCACTTGTGAGTTAGAAAGTGCCAGTTATTTCCAGTGTTTCCCAGACATGGCTGGAATACCACGGGCAAAGGGCGAGGGCATCAAGAAGTCCGTCCACGGTGGCTGAGAAGAGAGTGAAACCAGTAATACCCCATGCGCAGAATCCTGCAAGGACGCTTTTCCCTCCTCCAAACACGGATGCAAATCACCTGGGCTCTGCCTTGGCTGAAACCGGTGCTGTTTTAATTTCTTTCTTACTGTATTAGTCCGTTTCACACTGCTACAAAGATACTATTGAGACTGGGTAATTTATGAAGGCAAGAGGTTTCATTGGCTCACAGTTCTACGAGGCTGGGGAAGCCTCAGGAAACTTACAATCGTGGCAGAAGTGAAGGGGAAGCAACCTTCACAGGGGCGTGAGAGGGTAAGGAAGTGCCACACTTTGAAACCATGGGCTCTCCTGAGAACTCACTATCATGAGAGCAACCTGCGGGGATCGCCCCCATGATCCAATCACCTCCCACCAGGTCCCTCTCTCGACATGTGGGGAATCACGATTGGACATGAGATCTGGGGGGGACATGGAGCCAAACCAGATCACTTACTTAGATGTAGTATTTACTTGTTTTATTCATAAACGAAGGTGGCTGGCATCTAGTAGCTGGGAGGACGTCTGTGGGTGGTGACGCTGCCATGTAAACTTCACTGCCAACAACTTCCCAGAATAAGGAAATCTATCATCGGGGAGCCGCGCACTCTGAGACCGTGGGTGTGAGGGTCTGTCTGTGAAGTCAGCGGGCTGCTGTCACCCTGTGCTATGGTGAAGGATCTGGGCGTCAATCAAATGGGCTGCCTTGTGCAGTTGGCAGCAGCACGGGGAGGGCAGGAGAGCCGGGCCTGACCGCAGTGCCCTGTGGTGCTCAGGCGCTCAGGGTTGGGGCCACAGGCTCTGGTCTGACCCCAGGCCCGCCTCTAATCTACGATATGACGGGCCTGGTGTGCTCCTCAAGCCTTCGTGGGGCTGTTTTCTAATGGGAACAGTGGACAGGGGGTTGAAGATTTGGAAGTATCTTTCCTCTCTTTATTGTCCCAGCAAAGTTGTCAACGGGCGTGTTCACTTCCTGAGGCTGCCTGCACACAGCAGCACCAACGTGGCACCAACAGCAGGGCTGTCTTCTTGCTGGCTCTGTGGCCACGATCTGAAGTCAGGATGTGGGTAAGGCCCCGCTCCCCCGAGGGCTCTGGGGAGGGCCCTCCTGCCTCTCCTGCCCCGGGGCCGCTGGCAGTTCTCCATGTTCCTGGGCTCGCAGGCGTCTTGCTCCATCTTCACCTCTAGCTACGCAGCTGTCTGTCCCCTCCCTGGGCCTCTGCGCCTGCAGGTGACACCCTCCCAGTGTCTCTGTCTTCTCATCTGAATGGGACACTGGTCCTATTGGACTGGGTCATGCTCAGGACCTCAATTCAATTACATCGGAAAAGACCCTATTTCCAAATAAGCCACATCCCTAGGTCCCAGGGGTTAGGACTTTGGCCTCTTTTTTGAGGGAACACAGTTCAGCCTGTAGCAATGGGGAAACTGGACTCACCCCCGTTGAGGAGCCCCCGGGATCCCCTGCCCTCAGCCTGGAGAGTTGCTCTGCCAGGAGTCAGGTCTGAGTGCTCTGCTCAAGTTTAGCCAAGTCCGTTTCAGGGTGAATAACAGCTTCGTGGTTGGGGGTCCTTAGAGGTTGTAATGGGTCCCAGTGGCACTTGTCCTATTTCCGAAGGACTCCCACACATTCCCATGGGAAGACTGCACAGTCTACCCTGCAGACATCTTGCTCTTAGCTAAAATTGTGTCTGTCAGTGTAGCCGCTGGTTACTACATGGGAACAGATCTCAGGACCCATACAGACAGAGCTGAGTCCATCCTGTGGCCCGCTGGGTTCCACTCCTCCATTATGTAGTCTCTCCCTAGAAGGCTTTGGTGAACGCCCCTCTCCCTGCAAACCTGGGGCAGTCCCCACCGCAGCCAGCCAGTGGCTTCCACAGCTTCCCGGTGCTCGGTCAATCCTGGCAATAATGGCTCGTCAATCCTGGCTCGTCAATCCTGGCGGTGATCCTGGTTCAGTCCCGTCAATGATCCTGTCAATGATCCTGGCAGTGATCCTGGCAGTGATCCTGGCTCAATCCTGCTTCTGATCCTATGATCCTGGCAGTGATCCTGGTGGTGATCCTGGCTCAATCCTGGTTCTGATCCTATGATCCTGGCGGTGATCCTGGCGGTGATCCTGGCAGTATTGGCAATAATCCCAGCAGTAACCACACTGCAGGCTCATGTGTCTCCACTCCTTCCCTGGAAGCTTGTTGATGGCCTGGTTCTCCGGCCGACTGCTGCCCAGGTTGGTGCCTGCTGTAGGTGACAGTTCCGAGGAGATAGAAGCAGTGCCTCTGCCTGGCAGGAATGTGAAATGGTGCAGCCACTTTGCACAATAGCCTGGCAGGTCCTCAGAGGGTGAAACAGTTCCCACATGTCACAGTCCGTCTGGGCTGCTGTATGGAATGCCATAGCCTGGACGACTTCTAAACAACACACACTTGTCACTCACAGTTCTGGGGCTGGACGTCTACATGGAGGTGTGGCAGATTTGCTGTCTGGCATGCTGGCGCGTTTTCACTGGGTCCTCACCTGGAGGAAGGGGCGAGGGAACTCTCTGGGGCCTCTTTTATGAGGGTATGATTCCCATTCATGAGGCTTTACCCTCGCGACCTCATCACCTCCCAAGGCCTCACCTCCAAATCCCATCACCTTGAGGGTTGGGATTCTGACTGGTCAATTTCAGGGGGACACAAACATTGAGTTCTTCGCACCGTGTGACCTGGCAATTCTGCTCCTAGGGATTCACCAAAGAGAAGTAAATATATCCGTCCACACAGAAACTTACACTGAGTGTTCCCAACAGCATTATTCATAAAAGCTGAAATGTTGGCCCAACCCAGTGCCCATCCACGGACACACGGATAGGTGAAAGTGGCATGTTCCTGCAGTCCCTGCAGGGGAATATTACCCAGCCGTGAAAAGGAGCAAAGCTCTGACACATGCTACATGGTGGATGAACCTTATGCAACGTGAAAAATCTAGACACAAACCTACGTCTCGTGTGACTCCATGAATGTGAAGTGGCAGTGAAGGCGGATCTGGAGAGACGGAGGGTGGACCGGGGATTGCCTAGGTTGGGAGAGAGTGGCTGCCCGAGGGCCAGGCTTCCTCTGGGAGGATGAAATGTTCCAGTGCGGACCATGGCTGCTCACATCGTGGACACACTAGACAGCAGTGAACCGCATGTTAGGTGGGTGAGTTCCTGGTGCAAGAAGTAGATTTCGACAAAGCCATCATAAACATGAAACAGAATGGCAACCTCATGTCCTGCGCACCGGAGAAGTTTGCCGCATGGTGGATGGTGACAGCCCCTGCCCAGGGCACTCCTGTAACCACCCCGGGACCATCACAGTCCCTGGCCACGGGCACAGCTGTATGCTGGGCATTGGGCCTGAGGGGGTTCTTGCCAGGAGGGCTGCCTTCCTACCCTCCTTTAACAGCTGGGGAGGGTTGGTCCCAAGGGGGAGGTCACAGCACTGGTGAGGTGGGAGCCAGAGCCCAGCCTGTCTCATTGTGCACAGGAGTAGGGACCTGAGACGCCCCGACATGCTGCACCCCAGAGCCTGTGCTGCATGAGGACCAGCTCTGTGCCTCTGGGGCTGAGCCACCTTCCACGCCCCCACCCCTGGCTACAGCTGCCCCTCATGGTCAGGCTCCTCTCTCCTTCCTGCACCCTTGGCCCTGCAGTCTGGCTGCTCCCCTGGGGCGTCCCTCCCTCTGACCTGGAGGTGGGCACTCCCAACTGTGACTCCATCTCCACACAGCCTGGTTCCTTGGTCCCCCTTTCTGCTGGCCTCAGCTGCTTGTTCCCAGGGATGGAGCCTTGGCTTTGTCCTCATCCAGCACAGAGCGTGTGCAGCCACCTCACCCTTAGGACCCCCACTCTGACTGCAGCTTTGCCTCCAGCTCGCTCGGTCCACTAGGGCTGAGTGTCCCATGCCCTCTCCTCTCCCCGGGATGTCCTCGTGCTGTTTCCCAGCCTAGAGTCCATCAGCACCACCACCCCCTGCAAGGCTTGGCCCTCTGAAATCCAGCACCCCAACCCTGCCTCCTGAGCCGCCAGGTGTGACAGGCAGCAGGTCACCCCACAGTATGCTGGCACCTGGCCCCCAAGAGGTGTGCCTCTTCCTTTGCTCTAGTGAATGCCAGGTCCGGCCGGGCAGCCCCTCTCCACTCACCCTCCTGACGGCACCGGCCCTGCCACCACTTAGCTCCTCAAAGCTCCTCCGTTTTTGCAGGCGCCCACTGCCCCACACGGCGCCCACTGCCCCACACGGCGCCCACTGCCCTCACATCCACATGGTGCCCACTGCCCCCGCACGGCGCCCACTGCTGCCCCACATGGTGCCCACTGCCCTCACATCCACATGGTGCCCACTGCCCCACATGGCACCCACTGCCCCACACGGCGCCCACTGCCCCACATGGTGCCCACTGCCCTCACATCCACATGG
>CM052648.1:191782445-191805991 GCA_028533165.1 Leontopithecus rosalia
ACACGGCACCCACTGCCCCACACGGCGCCCACTGCCCCACACGGTGCCCACTGCCCCACATGGCACCCACTGCCCCACACGGCACCCACTGCCCCACACAGCGCCCACTGCCCCACATGGTGCCCACTGCCCTCACATCCACACGGCACCCACTGCCCCCACACGGCACCCACTGCCCCACACGGCGCCCACTGCCCCACATGGTGCCCACTGCCCCCACCTGGCGCCCACTGCCCCACATGGCGCCCACTGCCCCACATGGTGCCCACTGCCCTCACATCCACATGGCACCCACTGCCCCCACACGGCACCCACTGCCCCACACGGCACCCACTGCCCCACATGGTGCCCACTGCTCTCACATCCACATGGCACCCACTGCCCCCACACGGCGCCCACTGCCCCACACGGCACCCACTGCCCCCACACAGCCCCTCTGGCCTCTGTGGCACCACGGCTACTGGACTCCAGTCACCTCCTGCTCCTGTCACTGGCCCTGGGCTCCTTCTCTGACTGGGGCTCCGTGGGGTGCTCAAGCACATGCTGGTGGCTTTCACTACCAGCTGCTGGTGTCCTCGCCTGCGGAGCCCTGAGCCTGCACCACCTCCTGGGTGTGTCCCCTGGATGCCTGTCTGCCTGACCCCACAGCACCGGCCTCCAGCCCCCAAGCAGTGTCCTCGCCTCACCATCGACTGTTCCTTTTGCTCTCCACATCCAAGCTGGCTGCCACTCTTACTGATTGATTGGTTGATGGATACCGTGTCTCCCTCTGCTGCCCAGGCTGGGGTGCGGTGGTGCAGTCACTGCTCACGAGAACCGTCACCTCCCAGTCTCAAGCAATCCTCCTGCCTTGGCCTACCAAAGTTCTGGGATTACAGGGGCGCACCACTATGCCCGGCCCACTCCTGCAACCCCAGTGACAAAAGGCAGCCGGCCCCTCCGGCAGCTGGGTTCTTTCCTCCTCCCCGGCCTCCCATCCTTCCCGTCCTTCCCGCTCGCTCACTTCCCGAGAGCCATTGCCAGCTCAGCAGAGTGATGCTGGGAAAATGATCCCATTTCTCTGCACAAAATCCGCTCCTGGCTCCCTGCTTTGCTCAGAATAAAGCCCACCATCCGCAGTTCTGTGACCTGTTGTCTCTTGGTATCTCAGCTTCTTGTGTGTCTCAAGTCACCACATCAGCCTCTCCCCAGGACCTCTGAGTGCTCCCTTGTCAGCCCCAGATGCACCTTCCTCCCTGGAGGCTGCCCCCCACCCACCCCGTGACAAGGGGCATCCCCTGCCCTGACCCACCCTGGTGCATGCCCCGAGCTTCCTTTCTCCCCACAGCCCAGGCCTGGTCCAAGGCAGCTGCGTCACTCTGCCCCCTCCCCAGGAAGGAAGGGACTTGGTTTTCTTCCCTGCTGCACCCAGTGCTGGCTGGCGGAGAGGGGTGTCCCAGGGAGGACTCAAGTGCCTGCACCCACAGCTGGGTTTGGTGGGCAAGGGGCAGGGGTGTCCTGCAGGGAAGGTGGGACCCAGCCCGTGGTGTCCCTAGCAGCGTCTTGCACCTGGAACTCCCTACATCTGTCCCTCTGAGTGGCCTTCATCCTTGATGCAGCCAGCATTAAGGTGGACATGCGCATGGCTCCAAAGTGCTGTGTGACACCCTGGCGACCTCATGGGGCTGTGTGATGTCACAGCAGGTGGGCGGGGTGTGCCCAGCCTGGGCCCACAGTCCACAGTGAGTGGACAGAGGGGTGGCCAGTTTGTTGTTTTACCTAAAGGCGTTTTCCACTTGGAGTAGGACCGAGAGGCACAGGTGGCTGAGGGCACCCGCCTGGGACGTGAGGCGCAGGTGAGTCGCAGAGCGCTCCCTCCTGGTATGACCCATCCACTGCCTGATGACGTCCTTGGGGCTGCTGATCGCTGCTGTTTTCCAGGTCTGCTGGGCCCCCGCATCTGTCTGTCAGCAGCGACAATGAAATATGTGCCGGAAGTCAAGAAGTCCCCGCCGCACCTCCTGAAGCAGTTCACAGGTACGGAGGGAAGCCGCCCAGGCTGGGATGCGGGGAGGAGCTGCTTCCTGGGGAGGAGCCATGCGCGTGTCCACCTTAATGCTGGCTGCATCAAGGATGAAGTCCCCGTCGCAGGCCTGGCTAGCGGGGCAAGGCAGAGAAATGTGTGTTCAGAAAATAACCTGGGAAAACACTGTGAAGTCTTCATTGTAGAAATCTTATTACAAAATCCACCTGAACCTGAGGTTTTCTAAATGAAGAACTGCGTTTAACTATTTCGAGGGGGCTAACAGGTCAAAGGCATTTTGTCCATGAGACGCTCAGGAGCCACCTCAACTGCTTCATAATGTTTATTCCAAGAGAGACTTTTTTTTTAGGGAAAAATGTGTCTCAGCAACAAAGAAGCTCCTGGTTCCCTCTCCCCGCCGGGCAAGCAGCCCTGAAACAGACCTGGCCACCGGAGTGGGAGGAACTGTGTGGGGTGTGGCTTTGTCCCACATGAGCTATTAGTGTACACAGATGGGGAAGGCAGTCACTTAGAGCCAGGAGAAGGAAGATTCTGGAAGTTCTCGCCTCCCTGGGAGAGGCGGGAGATGCCCCCTTCCATGACTCAGGTTTACCTGCTACTTGAACCGTGTTCTTTTTAATTGAGCTTGTATTTATGCACTGCTCTTACAATAACAAAAAAAGAAGAAAAACAAGAAAATTCGCCGGGCACGGTGGCTCATGCCTCTAATTCCAGCACTTTGAGAAGCCAAGGTGGGTGAATCACCTGAGGTCAGGAGTTTGAGACCAGCCTGGCCATCATCAAAACCCTGTCTATACTAAGGTACAAGAATTAGCTGGTTGTGGTGGTGGCACCTGTAATCCCAGCCACTCCGGGGGCTGAAGCAGGAGAGTCCCTCGAACCTAGGAGGCAGATGTTGTCATGAGCTGAGATTGTGCCACTGCATACCAGCCTGGGTGACAGAGCGAGACTCCGTCTCTAAAACAAACAAACAAAAAACCAGAACATGGAAGAAAAAGAAAATGGATTAGATTGTTTTGGGTGGTTTCCTTTGCTGGGAAGGTAGACTCGGGAGCGCTTCCCAGGCCGGCGGAGCTGCTGGCAGCCACTGACCACCTGCCCTCGGCCGCACCCGGCCCTGCAGCTCTCACAGCAGGAGAGGGCGGCCCAGGTGCCAGGAATGTGTGGCATCTGCCAGCCTGTGAGGCCTTCCAAGGCCAGCCAGCCACCAGGCTTCGTCACACCAGAGGGGCCGCTGTGTCTTTGGACATAAGCAGGATCTCTGCAGTTCCTGACCCAGACGCACCCAAAGTGGAGTGGGAGGCCTGCACCTGGGCCCCAAGGGAGCGAGTTCTCTCGTGGCTGGCTGGGGTGGCCTATCTCGTCTCCTGGCAAGATGGCCTTGTAGCCAGGGCAAGCCCATGGGGAGAGAGCCGTCCCTTCCCCAGCCGTGGGGACACCCTCCTGGTCTCTGCTTCAGGGCCGAAAGCATGGCAGATGTTATGGTACAAGCCGCTGCTACTGGGCCTGGCCACTCCTGTTTGAGGGGCCACTGGGGAATGCTGGAGGCTGGCGCCCCCTCTTAGGGCGCCTGGGACTGGTGGGGGTCATCTCAGGTGTGCCAGGTCACCCAGGGCACTGCCCAAGCTGCCCCCGGGCTGGAGTCCTCTCACCTTGCCATGGCCATGCCCAGCCCCCAGCTCCTGGCATCTCCAGGTGATGCCCCTGTGTGCTCCCTCATGGCCTGTACTCGTGGATTGGAGGACAAATGCAGGGAGTCGGCGCTGTCTTTGCCATCCGTTGCAGACCTTGGCGTGGCTGTTCTGCGAGTGTTTCTATTCCTTTAGGGGCATAGGGAGGCTGCGAAATGAATGACAAGGCTGGCGTTGTCCCGGCTTGGAGCTGGCTCAGGTGTCTGTACCACTGGTGGCCCCAGTGGGCAGTTGGGGAGCCAGAACCTTTAACTGCAGTGGCCGGCCCTGAGGCTCCTACAGCTCAGGCCCTCTCTGCCACCCAACCCAGGGTCTGAGCCCAAGAAGCAGCCAATTCCTCCTGTCCTCTGCACAACCTTCCAGATACAGAAGAGGCTCTGTGGCCTGTGCCGGGTAGACTGGCCTCCAGGCCCACCTGCTCTGCAGCCTCTCCCCAGGTGGTACAGAGTCCTGCCCACGTTCCCTTCCGTGCAGCTCTGCTGGGCTTCCCCATGTCCACATTCGCTCACTGGGACAGGAGGCAGCTGGGCCTCCAGGCAGCCCCCTAGCAGGTAGTGGCCTGAGGCTGGCTCCCGGGGTGCCAGGTTCACATGGCCCAGGGCAGTGGGTGACCTAGGGGTGTGGGAGCAGAAGTGAGGATGGGAGGATGCCAGGCGGCCCCTGGGGAAGAGTCGTGTGTGGACGCTCTGCCCTGGCCGGAGGCTGTGCCTGTCCTGGGGTGCTGCAGCCTCAGCTGCTGCCTGAAGACACATGTCAACTCCTTCCCTAAAGAAAATGGTTTTTGCAAAAGTGTTTTCACACCCTTTCCACACCAGTGTGTGTTTTCCTCTGAGTGGCTTGTATGAAAGAGTGGGGACGTGAAGCCACTGGCCTCTGCACTCTCACCACAGGCTCTGGGGTCCGTGGACATGTCTCGGGGGTCTCTGTGTCTGAATCCCGGGGATGCATGGCCCTGCACGCCCCAGACCCCCATCCACATTCACACATGTGCCAGGCAGGAATGGCCACACGCACGACCCTCTGCACACACCTGCCAGCTCCCCGAACCCGCTGTGATCCCTGCCCAGCTTCCTCCTCCTCCTCACCTCTCCTTCCTTGTTCTGATGCTCAAACTCTGGGAGAACTGGCACCTTCTGTCCTAAGATAACTTGATATGCAGCTTCAAGCTCAGTGTCAAGAAAATGGGTCTCCAGTTTCAGAGATTTTTTTTTTAATTTTTATTGCATTTTAGGTTTTGGGGTACATGTGCAGAACATGCAAGATAGTTGCATAGGTACACACGTGGCAGTGTGTTTTGCTGCCTTCTGCCCCCTCATTATGACATCGGCTGTGAAGACACATTCAGCCGAATTCCAGGTGGTGTCACAGCTCACAGACAGAAAGGGCTATGCGGGCCAGGCCCCCAGTGGCAACTGTGATCCCCGGCACGGCTACCGAGAGCCTCGCCACAGTTCCTGTCGAACTCAGAAGCTTGTCTTCTCTTCCCACCTGGATTGTCTTCGGAAGCCTCTCTGTGGTCGGGTCTGGCTGTCCATAGCTGCGCTGCCAGGAACCCTGAGCTGGGACATTCTTGGGGGCTGTGGGGCAATGTGGCTTGGAGGTGTCCCCTGGAGGCCAGCCTGATGCTTGTTTTTCTGGGGGAGCAGCTCCCAACAGCGAGGCTAAGCTTCAGGAGTGCCGGGGGCCTCCACGGTGCTGTGAGGTCATGGCGCTGAGTCTGCCGCTGCTTCTCCAGGAGGTGACCACAGTCTGTCCCCTGCTAACTAACTGACTGCCTCATCATGGGGGCAAACGAGGTGGCAGAGGGACTTGGATGGGTTGTTACATGGAGGACCCGGTGCTGCTCCTGCAAGAATCTCTGGGCTTGGCTCCTCCCCTGGGAAGAATTCCTGCAAGTGTGCATTTCCCAGAGAGAGGGGAAGGGAGGAGGACGGAGCACAGGAAGGAGAAACGCCACGGAATGGCCAGCCACGTTTAAAATGGTGATGCCGCCTGCCTGGCTTGGAGAGCCCTGGCCTCAGATCTGTGCCTCTCTGACACCATCCCCCTCTTGAACCTTCCTCTCCTGCTGCAGAAGCAGCAATATGTGCAGTGAAGAGACTGTCAAACAATCAGACATTTGCCACCATGCGGGCATGGGCATGTTAGAGCCCCAGGTGGTGGCAGGCTGGGGGATATGGGAACAGTGAAGAGTGATGGGAGTCCCACTGTCCCCAGGGAGCGGCGGCTTCCCTGGACTTGCCCTCTCTGCAGACGAGGTGATGCCACAGTCTCATGGGACAAGCCTAGAAGCCTCAGTCCATGGGCCCCAGCTCACCCGGCCCTCCTGAGCCAGGGTGGCTCCTTCCAGGAGGCACTCAGCTCATTTTAGATGGACAGACTTCGTCCCAGCTTTGTTTCAGCAGATCAGGAGGAACGTGGTTGCCCTGCCATCCTGAGGCAGCACCTCCCCTCCCATAGCCTGGCCCAGCCAACGGCTCCTTCTCTCCTTCCCAGGCATGCTGTTGTGACTCTGGGGGAGCAAAGGAGAGAGCCAGGTGGTGAGCCCCACGCTTAGGCTCCCTGGCTGTGGTATGGGGGGTGTGGAGGGCCTGCTGGAGACACTCCTGCCAGTGCCATGGCTGGGCATCCAGAGCCTGCGCAGGGGGCAATCTGCCCGTGATGTTGTAGAGGGAGCAGGGAGCTGCATCAGCCCTGCTGACCAAACACCACGTGGGAAGCCCATCTCGGCCCTCTCGGTGGCTGTGTGATCCCCTGCCAACCCCCTACCATGTGGGAAGCCCACCTCGGCCCCCTTGGTGGGCAGCTGTGACCTGTACCACCCAGAAAGCTCACCTTACTCCAATCTCAAAGCCTATCACAGGTTGTGGAGGAGGGTGGATGTGAGGCTAGGATGGAAATGTTTGAGAGACTTTTCAGGGTCCAGTGGATTTTTAAAATGCATGGCGGTGTCGTGGAGGTTCAGGAGGAGGACGGTGATTGTGGAGGGAAGGAAAATGGGATGCAGGAAGAGGCAGGAGGACCGGCTGGATTCGACGGCTGGGCGTCAGATGCGATGGGACTGAATTTTTAAAATGAGGCAGGAAAGCAACTACTATTTTAAGATATTAAAACCTTCAAAAGGAGAAATAGGCATGAATGTTCTTGTGGTGATGTTGAAGAGAGTCACTTTGAGAATGAAAATGATGCTTGGTTCAGTGGCGTATTTCTGCCCAGGCTCTTTGCTGAAATTAAACATCCGCTGTCTCTGGAAACCTTTGTTCTCTTGGCTTTGTGAGCAGCTGCCTCTGTGCCACTGGGGCTTCTCCTCCCGCATCTGGGGATGGTGGGGAGGGCGGCCGTCACCACGGACAGAGCAGGACCCTGAAGCCAGAGGTCACTGTGGGTCCCAGCCCTGCTGTGTCCAAGCTCGTGGGATCTTGGGTTTCGTCTGAATCTTCCCAGATGGGCGGAAGAGCCTGCACTCATCAAGAGCCCGGCACTGGGGGGTGTCTGATGGGGTGGGGGCACCTGCAGTATCCTGAGCCGGGCACTGGGGGGTGTCTGATGGGGTGGGGGCACTTGCAGTATCCTGAGCTGGGCGCAGGCGGGTGTTTGATGGGGTGGAGGTGCCTGCAGTATCCTGAGCTGGGTGCTGACAGGTACCTGATGGGGTGAAGGAGCCTGCGGGCATCACGAGCCGCGTGCTGGCAGGTGTTTGCTGTGCTGTTGCTGTCATCATCCGCATTGGAAAGTGGAGGCAGGGGTGGACTCTGAATTCTCCGGAAGCGGCCTGTGGGTAGTGTCTGTAAAATTGTGGCACTGTGTCCACCCTGGGATTGCACTCCAGGAAAAAGGCCGTGGTGTCTGGACGCCCTGGGAGCAAAGCCCTCCTAGTCACCTGCTGTAGACACATGGGCTGCTGTGTGGAGCATGGGCAACGGTCTGTCCAGCCACAGCTTGTGACTGGCCACCGATCGCAGGCCCCTCTGAACCTGGCTGTGCAGGACCTGCCTGCTGCTGTGCGGCTTCTTCCCGGCTCCCCCAGCCGCTCCCCACGTGGGAGGTCAGCTCAAGCCACACAGAGCCACCCCGTGCAGCTGAGGGAGGAGAGGGTGGCGGCAGCGGTGACTTCAGCCTGTCCTGGGCACTCTGCTGTGGCAGGTAGGGCATTGCCTCAGCAAGGCTCCCAGAGGTACATGATGCATCTGACAGAGGGTGAGGCTGCAGCTGTGGCATTTGCAAACCTGACATGGGGTGTCTGGGGAAGGGGACTAGGAATGGCAGGTTCCACAGGCAACCCTTTAATACGAAAGACGAAATCACAAATTTGTGAACCCTAAGAATCACAAATGGGGTTCCTCAAGGGTCAGAAGGCCAGGCAGCTGCCCGGGCAGTTCCGGCCCCTGGCCCACGGAACAACTTACAGAGGGGTCGGGGAAGACCTCCAGTAGCTTGGGTGAAGCTGTGGCCAGGGGCTTGGAGCTCGGCTTTGTGGGACTGCGGTTCACCCAGCAAAGGCCTCTGCAGCACCCTGGGCCCTCACCTGCAGGGATCCCCTACAGCAGCCAGCCCAGTCCCCCGGTGGCCCATGCCCAATGGAGGGAGCCACATCCCTCCGGGCTGAGCACGTGTGAGGCTGCAGAGGGTCCCCTGCCAGGAACCGTCCCCGCCTGCTTCCTCTCCTCCCGTGGCCGCACACTCAGTGTCTTCCCTTCCTCTCCCTTTGGGTCAAAGCTGGCATTAAACTTTCTGTCCTTTTGATGCAAGTTTTCAAATTCTGAAATAATCCTCAGCCCATGCTGCTAATTCTGCCTCCTGTGTGCTGAAGTGTGAATCAATCACACGTTCCCTCCTGAACTCGCAGGTCCGCGTTTTCTTCTGTGGGCTGTGCTGCTGCACAGAGATGGATTATCTCCTAATCATTAGTGGGCCCTGCATTATTCTGTGTAATTAACTTGACATTATTTTGCTCAGAAATTTAATTCACTCTGGGTCTTAGTTTCAAATAAAGCTTTGCATGATGCATAATTCAGAAAATAACAAAACCACAGCACAAGCGGGCAGCGGCTCCCCCCACCGGCTCCCTGTTCTTCAGCGGAGAGCGGAGCGGCTTTGTTTTCGGGGATGACACTGGTGTGTTTCTGTGCTTTTGCAGTGTGTGACATTCCTCTGTATGACATTTGTGAGTACAACGTCTCCAGGGACCGATGCAAGGAGCTGGGTTGCTGCTTCTTCGAAGGCGTCTGCTACGAGAAAGTGGTTCCCAGTGAGTAGCCGCCCCGGCCACCTCAAGGCAGCAGCCGAGGTAGCCGGTGTCCATGCCGACCGCCGCCCTGCCTTCTCCCTTTCCCGGGGTCTCTGTTGGCTGGAAACGCCTTTGTGCTGTCCTCTGGCCACACTCTCCTCTCTGTGTTAGTGGGGGCAGTAGACTCTGAGTGGGGCTTGAGCTGGAGGGCCTGTGAATGTGACGTCAGCTACCACAGGGGTTTCATTCCCACGCGGGCTGGGCAGCGCCTGCACGGGGACTGATAGAGGAATCTGATTCCTCCAGATTCATGGAGGAATCTGGCCATTCTGGGTGGTTGCCAAGGCTGGATTTGAGGAAATAGCGCTGCAGAAACCTGTGGTACAGGCAGGGCCTGGGCCAGTGGCCGGCTGTGCAGTGAGCCCATCAGTTGGAGTGGACCTTGTCCACTACTGGCGCTGTGAGGACAGCAGAGACTCTTGGTCCTGACTGGGGACACGTGTGCTGCTTCAATGTTGCACTAGAAGCCAGAGCAGACATGAGGATCTGCCGGCAGCCCCTCCAGCCCCTCAAGCAGCGTGGGGGGTGGGGGGTGAAGTGAGGACATCAGGCGCCCGGTGGTGGCATGTGGGGGCTGGACGTGTTGCCACTCCCCATCCTCATGAAGGCTTCTGGAGGGAGGTGCGCCCTTCAGAGCCCTGGTCTAGGTGTCAAATGTATTCAAAGGGAAGGGGGAGGAAGGTGAGAAACCAGGATGCCATGCGTGTGAAGGGCATTGGGATCCCACTTCCTGCGAGGCACTGGCCTTCTGTGCTGTGGAGATCTTCGAATTTCCAAGCCCTCATCACGCAACACAGGAGGCTTCATGCGTTTCCTTGTCCTGTGAGGGCCCTTCTGGAAATGAGGGTGAAGGGGCTTTTTGCACTGTGGGGTGAGGGGGACAGGAGCACAGAGGGAGCAGCCGGCACAGCAACCCTCAGGAGGGAACAGTGCGGCCCTTGCTGGTAGAGACGCTGGATGGCGATGCCCACTCACAGCTCCAGGCTTCCTTAGAGCCGACTTCCAAACCCTCCCTGTCCCCCTTCTCTCCCCTCAGCTCCCCAAAGCGAGGAGCGGCGTCCCGGCTTTGTGCCCCTCAGGGCCATTTCTTCCTCCTTGACTTCTTTCTCCTGCGTGTCCCGCTAGACTCAGCCCTCAGAGACCAGGCGCCAAGTCTTCGTTCCCTGCACCTAGTAGGGCTTAGAAAGTCAGAGACAGTGACTCATGGGAGTGAGTGGCGGCTGGAAATTACTGAGTAGTGGCCTGCTTGGTGTAACCAGCATGAGCTCAGCCGCTCACCGCTTGCAAAGCCAGCAACAAGTGGAGGGAAAGTGACTTTATCTCCAGAGCGAGCAGCGGTGAGGTGCTGACTTGTGCTTCCAACTGCAGGCTGGGGAGAGAGGCTTCAAACTGGGGACTTAGAATGGGAGGTACATGGGAGGGGTTCTGCTATGAGGTCTGAGGGTCTCGTCCCGGAGGTTTTCGCAAGCCACAGCCCACCCACTCTGAGGGCTGAGGCTCTTGCTCTGGTGGCTGTCTCTAGTTGTGCCGGCCTGGAGTGTGGGCTGGCGCCATGTCTGTGGCTGGTTGCAAACTCACCGCCTCCAGATGCCCTCTGGCATTGTGCAGCTCGGTCTCCATGCTTGTTCTATCTCAGGATGAGCCCCTAGAACTTGTAAGTAAGCCCATAATTAAATGCCAGCATATGGATAAATGTGCATGGGCTGGGGGTGTGTGCTGAGAAAGGGACACCGTGGTGTTGCAAAGAAAGTACATTTCAAGGCTATATATATATATATATATTTTTTTTCTTTTCTTTTTTGAGACAGAGTCTTGCTCTGTTGCCAGACTGTAGTGCAGTGGTGCAATCTTGGCTCACTGCAACCTCCGCTGCCCTGGTTCAAGTGATTCCCCTGCCCCAGCCTCCCGAGTAGCTGGGACTACAGGCATGCGCCACCAGCCCAGCTTTTTGTGTTTTTTAGTGGAGATGGGGTTTCACCATGTTGGCCGGGATGGTCTCCTTCTCTTGACCTCATGATCCACCCTCCTCGGCCTCCCACAGTGCTGGGATTACAGGCACGAGCCACCGCGCCCGTCCACCAAGGCTATATTTTAAGTTTAAGAACAAAAGTTTTCTGCAGTAAGCTTTCTGCATCGTGAGACTAGGAGAACAGAGGAAAAAGGAAAACAAGTTTGCAATGCACTTTCTGGCTAGACTATTTGATTATGCGGGGAGTGTCCAGTCCTACGAACGTAAAGCCCTAGCCAGCTCCAGTGAGATGAACGCGATATTCCGGGCACAAAAGCAGTCAAGAAACAAAGCGTTGATGGGATTCTGGCTTGCTGCCGGGAGGGCGTCTGTCCTGCTTAGTGGTGAAGATTTGGCACCTCATCAAAAGAAGATGAATTTTGGCTTCTCAGAGGCAAGCGAGAGGTCACAATGGATACCACCAACAATTGACAATGGCTCCTGCAGATTCTGGCTTTAGAGACTCGGGATCAGACTCCTTACTGCCCAGCCTCCGCTTCCAGGGGCCCCTGGGATTCCCGGGATCCCATTCCTTCCTCTGATTACAGATAAAATCAGTTGGAAGTGGCTTCAGTCATTATTTTTATCAACGTACTATGCCATAAAATTCACCCTTTTAAAGTATACAATTCAGTGGCTTTCTTTTATATATGTTTTTGTTCGTTTGTTTTTGAGACGGAGTTTCACTCGTTACCCAGGCTGGAGTGCAATGGCACAATCTCGGCTCACCGCAACCTCCGCCTCCTGGGTTCAGGCAATTCTCCTGCCTCAGCCTCCTGAGTAGCTGGGATTACAGGCACGCGCCACCGTGCCCAGCTATTTTTTGTATGTTTAGTAGAGATGGGGTTTCACCATGTTGACCAGGATGGTCTCGATCTCTTGACCTCGTGATCCACCTGCTTCAGCCTCCCAACGTGCTGGGATTACAGGCTTGAGCCACCGTGCCCAGCCTTCAGTGGCTTTTAATATAGTCACACTGTGCAGTCATCACCACTAATTCCAGAACATTTGCACCACCCCAGAAAGAAACCTCACACCCATTAGCAGTCATGTCCTATCCTTCCCTCGCTCTGGCCCCTGGCAGCACCAATCTCTCTGTGGATTTCCTTATTATGGGCATTTCATGTAAACGGAGCCACATGACTTGGGTTTCTTTCACTTACATAGTTCTCAGGGCGCGTCCATGTTGTAGCAGCTGTCAGGACTTCGCTTCCCTTTACCGTTGAATGACTCTGTATATATGTAGCACATTGTGTTTAGCCACCTGTCAGTTACAGACATTTGGGTTGCTTACACTTTTTGGCTGTTATGAATGGTGCCGCTCTGAACATTTATATATAGGTTTTCATGCAAACATGTTTGTGCTTCTCTTGGGTATATTCCTAGGAATGGAATTGCCGGATCATAGATTAACTCTATGCTTAAACTTTTAAGGAACTTCCCAGCTGTTTTGCAGGGTAGCTGTACTGTTTGACAGTCCCCTCAGCAACGTATGAGAGTTCCAGTGTCTCCACATCCCCACCAGCGCTTGTTGTCCTTTTATTTGTGGCCGTTGTATTCGGTGTGAAGTTGTATCTCATTGTGGTTTTGATTTGTATTATTCTAATGAATAACGTTCACCATTGTTGCTTTTCTTTCTTTTTTTTGCTATTTGGATATCTTCTGGAAGAAAAGTGTGTTCAAGTCCTTTGCCTGATTTTAAATTGGGTTAATTGTCTTTTTGTTATGGAGTTGTATGAGCTCATTGTATATTCTGGATATTAAGCTCTTATTAGAGATATGACTTGCAGATACTTTCTATTCTCTTACGTGTCTTTGCTTCTTTTTTGATAGTGTCCTTTGAAGCACTAATATTTTAAATTTTGTTGGTGTCCATTTTATCAAATTTTCCTTTGGTTGCTTGTGCATTGGTGTCACATCTAAGAAACTGTTGACTAATGCAAGGTTGCAAAGATTTATACCTGTAATATCTTCTAAGAGTTTTATAGTTTTAACTCTTACATTTAGGTCTTTTGATCCTTTTTGAGTTGACTTTTGTGTCTGCTGCAAGGAAGATTTCCAACTTCGTTATTTTGTGTGTGGACACCCAGCTGTCCCAACATCATTTGTTGAAAAGATTCTTCTTTCCCCATGGCCCGTAAAAGGGAGAGTTTATTTCTAGATTCTCAACTCTATTCTGTTCATCTATATGTCCATCCTTACCCAGTACCACAGTTTTGATTACTGTAGCTTTGCAGTGAATTTTGAAATCAGAATGTGTGAGTGCTTCAACTTCGTTCCTCTTTTTCAAGATTATTTTGGCTATCATTTCCATATCAAATTTAGCTTGTCAATTTCTGCAAAACAGAGGTCCTTTGGCAATTTGATTGGGGTTGTGTTGAATCTGTGTATAGTCTGGGGAGTACTGACATCTTAACACGTATTAAGTGTTCTGGTCCATGAACAGGAGATGTCTTTCCATTTATTTAGGTCTTTAATTTTTTTCAATGTTTTATAGTTTTCAGTGTACTTGAGCTTTTTAAATTAAATTTATTCCAAAGTATTTTACCCTTTTTAATGTTATTATAAATGGAATTGTTTTCTTAATTTCATTTTCAAATTGTCTATTGCTAGCATCTAGAAATAAAATTGATTTTTATGTGCTGACTTTGCATCAGGCAACCTTGTTGAACTTGCTCATTTTGTTAGTTTTCTAGCTTATTCCTTAGGATTTTTTTTGCATACAAGATCATGGCATCCGAAAATACAGTTTTACTTCTTTCTTCCTAATATGGACGGCTTTTAGCTCATTTTCTTGCCTAGTTTCTGACTAAAACCTCCAGTTCAATGATGAAAAGAATTAGAAAGAGCAGAAGCCTTTTCTTGTTCCTGATCTTAAGGAGAAACTGTCAGCGTTTCACCATTAAGTACAGTGTTAACTGTGGGTTTTACTGGATGCCATGTATCTATTAATAGTAAATATAAGAAACAACTTGGAAACACATGAGTTGAGAAAATTCCCTTCTCTTCCTGCTTTGTTGAGTGTTTTTATTGTGAAAGGGTGTTGGATTTTATCCGATTACTTTTCTGCATCTATTGAGCACCTTAATGGTGCTCTCTGTTACTTCATGTGGATTTGACTTACTGTCTACTCTTCTTTCATTTAATCCCAGAGGACTCCCTTTGGCATTTCTTATAAAGAAGCCCTGCCAGTGATGAATATTCTGACTTAGTTTATCTAGGATGTCAAATTTACCCTTCATTTTTTAAGCATAGGGTTGCTGTATATAAAATTGCTAGTTGACAGTCTTTCTGTCAGCTCTTTGAATGTTTTATGTCGTTGCCTTCTGGCCTCCCATGGTTTCTGATGAGAAACTGTGGTAAATCTTAAGGCTCCTTTGTATATAATGTGTCACTTCTCTCATACTGCTTTCAAGATTCTCTCTTTTTCTTTTGCAGTTCGCCAGCTGTCTGGGTGTGGATGTCTCTGAGTTTATCCTACTCAGAGTTCACTGAGCTTCTTGGATGTGTAGATTAATGTTAACCAAACTTAGGAAGTTTTTAGCATTATTTCTTCAAATATTCTTTCTGTTCTTTTATCTGTCTCCTCTCCCTCTGGACTTTCATTATGTGCATTTGGTAGACTTTATGGTATCCCACAGACCTCTAAGACAGTATTAATTTTTCTTGATTATATTTTCTTTCTGTTACTTAAACTGGATAATCTCATTGACCTATCTTCAAGTTTACTGATTCTTTTGCCTGCTCAAATCTGCTGTTGAGCATCTCTAGTGGATTTTTCATTTCTGTTATTGTATTTTCAACTCCAGAATTTCTTTTTAGTTTTTTCTTAATGATGTCTATATTTCTGTTGATATTTTTGATTTGATGAATGTATTAGTCATTTTTTTACACTGCTATAATGAACTACCTAAGACCAGGTAATTAATAAAGAAAGAGGTTTATGTGACTCAGAGTTCTGCATGACTGGGGAGGCCTCAGGAAATTTACAATCATGGCAGAAGGTGAAGGGGGGAAGCAAGGCATGTTTTACATGGCAGCAAGGTTGTGGGGAGGGAACTGCCAAACACTTTAAACCATTGGATCTCATGAGAACTCCCTCACTAACATGAGAACATGATGGAGTAAACTGCCCTCATGAGCCAATCATCTCCCACCAGGTCCCTCCCTTGACATGTGTGGATTACAATTCAACATGAGATTTGGGTGGGTCAAAGAGCTAAACCGTATCAATGAAATATTATTCTTATACTTTTATTTCGTTTTTTAGACATGATTTCTTTTAGTTCTTTGAATATGCTTATAGTGGTTGATTTTAAGTCTTTGTCAAGTAAGTCCAATGTCTGTGCTTCCTCAGTGATGATTTCTAGTAGTGGCATTTTTTATGTGTATGGCCATACATCTTTGTGTGTTTAACATTTTCTTTCTCGAGAATCGGACATTTTAGGTAAGATAATATAGTAACTCTGAGAATCAGTTCTTTCAGCTCCCCAGGTTTTATTGTTGCTGCTGTTTGTTATTATGGTTGTTTGATGACTTTCCTGAACTAATTCAGTATAGTCTTTATTCTTTGTGATGTGCAACCACTTAAAACTCATCTTGGGTAGCTACTAGTTAGCTAATGACTAGACAAAAATCTTTTTAGAAGCCTGGAAGTACAAGCCTCTCAGACTTTGCAGAGGGGTTCTGTGTGCATGCTGAGCCACACCTTCCACAAAGTCAGAATATTTCTAGCTCTGCCTTAGCCTTCACTTCCTGCTTATGCAGATCCTGAAGTCAGCCAGAGGTGAAGTCCCAGGGCCATGGTAGGTCTTGCCTTAAAAAGCCGACAGCACTGGACATGTCCATGGCCCTGCAGATTCTCAGGAATGTGTCAGAGCTTTTCAAAGCTCTGTGTGCACATCTTATTTCCCAGATTTTTTACGATAAGCTTTTTGGTTAGCCTTTTGTTTTCACCCAACTGGTATTCACCACTTTAGCCAGTGAAATGATTTTCAATTGCTTCTGATTGTTTCTAACAGATGCCTGGAGAAAAAGCTGTTCTCAATAAATGAGCTCAGTTTAAATAAAGATGACATTCCAAGGAAGCAGACAGATCAAGTAATGACAATTCTCTGGGCATGGGGCTTTGAAGGAGCTCCCAACCTGTTCTACCCCCACAGTGGCTTTACCATGATTTTAGGCTGTTAATTTTCAAGCTACATGGAGGGTAGGGAGGAGAGATGGGAGCCAGGTTAGATAAAAGGCCCAAGCTTGCTCTTTTACTGAGATTCAGTTGTTTGCCTCAAATAAACAGATTTCTGCAAGTTTTGGTTAATTTATGGATTTCTAGAAAACTTTCCTGTGATGATTTTGCTAGTGTTCTCATTGCTTTGATGGAGGAAGAAATTGGTGGGGGGTTGCTTCACTCTGCCATTTTTGCTGATATCACCCTGAAAGTTAATTATGGGCTTTGCCAAAGCCCTAGTCCAGTACATAGTCGGTTAGTGAGAGTTACAACAAGATGTAGTGCTTTTTCCCAAAGCACTTTCCCATTATCCTTCACCTGTCTCACCTATTTCATCCTAAAACCCAAGCCCTTTAGCCAGAATCTTACTTGAGAAATCGTTCTGGGTTCCAGGCCTTCCAGTGTTGAACGACCTCTCACATGGCTCATTCCAGCAGCTCGTCCTCTGGGGCATGAGCCAGTGCTCCCAAAGCTGAGCTCATGGCAGTGGGTGCTGACTTGGCCATGATTTGCTGCGTTGGCACTTGTCATCATTTTGTTTTTGTTTTGTGGAATGGGAGTTTGCTGCTCACATTTCACATGCAGAGAGCAGCAGATGCTCACAGACATGCTCAATTCATTTCCATCATGGAGTTGGACTTCTTACAGAACTGCAGTTTCCAAGGCACTTATACAACTTAGTTTTTCTGAGAAGTTTACCATTTAAGGCTCCTAAAATCAGCAAACATTAGCATCTAAAAGGTATTTAAGCCTATTATTTCAATCTTCTCCATATAATGATTAATGATTCCGATTTCCTTACATCCCAGTGAAACAGAGATCCAACCATGTAAAGCGGTGTAAATGCATCATTCCAGGAAGATCACAGCTAGGAAGGGAGCTCACATCCAAGCTGCTGCTGCTGCTGCTTTTGCCCCTGAGCACCTTTTTATCAGAGCACCATGCAGAGTACTGTGCAGGTGCTGGCCCATTTGTAAGTGTTGGTATGTATGTCAGACATGGCTTAAATTAGAACAATCATTCATTTTGAAAGTGAGCCTTATTCTCTATAGCCAAGGAACCCAGCAGAGAATTTAACCTCTCGAGAATGGTTTTGACTTGGAGAGCACTCGCTGTTTTGCAAGAGGGTATATCATTTTTGCGTAGAAGCAACCGTTAAGCTCCTTCAATCACTCCGACTTTAATAGCTGGGTTGCTTGGCTGTGGTTTTCTTGACTCCCGACTTCTTCCAGGCCTATGGCGTCTGCAGGAAGAGCCTGGGCAGTGGGCCCTGCCTCGGGGCTCTCACTATGCCCCCACATTACTGTTCATTTCTTTGACATCTTTCTCATGCGAAATGACGAATGAACCTTTGTGCTGTGCAGGTTGTAGTATTCGGTGACGGGTAGTGTGAGCTCTCTGTGCACATAATTCCATGTTATGAAAACCTTTCACCAACGTCTTAAATTGGCTGCTTTGAAGTGCACATTGTGTTATGGCATAATCTGTATTATTAAGAATATGAATTGGGGAATTAGCATTAGATCTTTCAGAAAGAACTGGGAATTCAAAGAGAAAGACTTGCCTTCATTCTTCAGTCTTGATTTTGGGTATGTTATTTAACATGTCATTTCTTCTAAGTATCTGACTTCAGTTTCTTCATGGGACTTGCTGAGATGATTTCAAAAAACTTTTGTTTAACTATATTTGGGGAAAATTCACCGAGATATTTCTTAAAGAAAATAATCCTTTCTTCAATTGCTGCTATTTCTGAAAGATCAACCAGAGTTTGTGGTTTATGATGAGCCATAGATATGGTCTGTGTTGCGAGACAGACACTGTCCAGAAAGCATCACTGAGGTTGAGTCTCCGTCTTTAGGAGCTTTGCACCAAGGACAAAGAACGTCAGCACATATGAAGATGGGAGGATTCTACTTTCTGACAGTAGAATACTAAGATGTTGACTATGTATGTTTGTGTGGCTTTCTCCTTTTTTTTTTTTTTTTTTTGAGGTGGAGTTTCCTCTGTCACCCAGGCTGGAGTGCAGTGATGCAGTCTTGGCTCACTACAACCTCTGCTTCCTGGGTTCAAGTGTTTCTCCTGCCTCAGCCTCCTGAGTAGCTGGAATTACATGTGTGTGCCACCATGCCCAGGCAATTTTTGTATTTTTAGTAGAGGTGGAGTTTCACTATTTTGGCCAGGCTGGTCTCAAACTTCTGACCTCAGGTGATCCACTGACTTCAGCCTCTCAAAGTGCTGGGATTACAGATGTGAGCCACTGCACCTGGCGCCTGTGTGTGTCCCTCACTCATATCATTTTGAATTAATTCCATGAACTAAGACACAAAGTCATACTAAGAAAGCATTTCCTGGAGTTCAAGAATTTCAGGGTTACCTTGACTCACAGGAGCTCTTTTTTTTTTTTTTGAGACAGAGTGTAACTCCGTTGCCAGGCGCCAGGCTGGAGTGCAGTGGTACAATCTTGGCTCACTGCAACTCGCGCCTCCCTGGTTCAAGCAATTCTCCTGCCTCAGCCTCCCGAGTAGCTGGGATTACAGGCGCACGTCACCATGCCCAGCTAATTTTTATATTTTTAGTAGAGATGGGGTTTCACCATGTTGGCCAGGATGGTCTCTATCTCTTGACCTCGTGATCTGCCCTCCTCGGCCTCCCAAAGTGCTGGGATTACAGGCATGAGCCACCATGCCCGGCTGGATTCGTGGAAGCTCTTAATTCACCTTTCACTTTGTTTGTGCATTTCAATTCAATAGATTGTTTGTTGAACAGCATTTAAGTGCAGGCTCTCTGGGCAAGCTCTGTGCTACCTCTCAGATCCATCTTCTATTGCTGTGTGGCAAATTACCCCAAAACTTAGTGGCTTGAAGCAACTTAGCGGCTCTGCCGGGTGGATTGGGCTTGGGTGTCTCATGAGATTGCAGTCGAGATGCTGACGAAGGTTGCAGTCTCCTGAAGGCCTGGCGTCCCAGATGACTCACGTTGCTGAGAAGTTGATGCCAGGTATTATAGGAGGCCTCTTCTCCTCACCATAAGGGCTGCAGTCTTTCCCAGAGCAAGTGGCCCAGGAGAGAACAGGGCAGAAGCTGCAACGTCTTTTTTGTGGCCTTGGGTGTTAGACTCTGGGGTCTCCTTTGGTTCCAAGGATCAGCGCTGTTCAGTGTGGGAACATCTATCTAGGGTGTAAATCCCGGGAGGTGAAACTCAGGAGGCCATCCTGGCAGCCAGTTATGGTGGCCCTGGAGATTTGGAGGTGAGTCTGCGCCACGGTTCCCCCTCCTCAGGTAAGCAAGTTTCCACGGGACAGTCCTTGCTTAAAGAAATAAGCCAACTGATTGGAAGAACCTTCGACAAGCAGTTTCCCAGCGTGCTCCTTGGTACACACACGCGCCTGTTACCCGAGAGCACAACCCGAGCCTCATTCCCTTCTTCAGCCTCTCCGCGAGGACCTCTCCCGGAGTGACCGTTGTGCACCTTACCGTTCCTTGCCGAGGTCACCTCGGTGGGAGGAAAATCGAAGCTCTGGGTTACCCCCACGAGCTGGCTTTACCCCTCTCATTTCTGACTTCCATCCCCATGGAGAGAATCCTGGGCGCCTCATCCATTGCTGGAGGCCCTGTGATTAGTCAGGAGCACGGATCCCGCCGGAAGCTGGCTCGTGTGCCCGGGAGGCCGCTTCCTCTGCACCTGCAGCCTCGCTTCTGGGGTGGTTGTATACACCCAACGCATATGTTGAAGTTCAGATCCCTGGTACCTGTGACTGCGACCTGATTTAGAGAAAGGGTCTTTGTGGGTGGAATTAGGTAAAATGAGATCACAATGGAGTAGCGTGAGCGCTCCACTGAAAATGGTGCCCTTGTCAAACGAGAAGAGACACAGAGACAGCGGAACACAGAGGAAAGGCAGACACGTGACAACGGCAGCAGATTGCTGTGATGCATCTGCGGACAGATCGCCCAGATTGCCAGGGACCCCAGAGCTAGGAAGAGGCCAGGGAGGACCCTTTCCAGGAGGCTTTGTAAAGAACACAGCGCTGCCGACACCCTGTTCCTGGACTTCTGGCCTCCAGAACTGAGACGATCAGTTTCTATTGTTTGAAGTTCCTCAGTACATAGTACTTTCTTACAGCAGCCCTGGGAACCCGACGCGCCGACAAGGGAAATCACATCTGATTACTGTGTATATGTGATCTGCCATGCACTTAAGAACTTTACTTGAATTCGTTACAAAATTCCTTACATCAATCGAATGGAGGGAACAGACACAGCAGAACAGACACTAGGTGAGGATATTATTTGACCAAGGACTCCACAAGGAGTGACGCTCGTGGATGAGTGTCAGGACTTCAGGAGGTCAGGTCCTAAACCAATGAGCTGGCAGAGATCCAGATATCAGCGCTCAGTGCTGGGCAGTGCTGGGCCTCACAGGCCTCTTGCACAGACAGGGCCCTGTCTCTGAGCAGTGGGCAGTCCCCAGGAGGAGGCTCAGGGGGCTGAGTAATTCCTCCTCCCCATCAGCCCTGCTCGGGAGAGGCTGGGAGTGCACTCAGCTGGGCTGCCCCTCAGGGCTACCCGGGAGGCGCTGACTTTTGCTGAGGGTGGGTTGGAGAAGGCACGAGAAACCTGGGGACTGCAGGAGCCCCTTTTAATACAGAGAAGCCCAGTCAAGACCATTTGTCTATGGTCCAGTAAGCATTTTCCTTGTATTCAGTGTAGGGGAGGATTGGCCTGGGCATTGATGAACCATTTCTGGGGAGCTGGGGGCACAGCAGGAACAGAGGAGCCAGCGCCATCTCTCCACACACCCCTGGGGATCAGGGCGGTCACAAGGTGTCCTCAGGGTGCTGCCGACCGCCACCCAGAGCTACCTCTCACAGGGAGCCCTCGTCTACCGGCGGGGGCCTTTGGAGATGTCCAGGGCGCTGAGTCTCCAGGAGACGCTGGGGAGGGTGGGTGAGGAGGGCTGACCACAGGCAGCAGCCACGGGAGGGCCGCACCCATGTGAGGGTGGGGGCCGGCTTCTCTTCTCCTCCCTTTTCTATTTATTTGGAACTGAATGACTTCTAATCCCTCCATTTTTCAGTTTACGTGCAGGTGTTCTCCGCCCTGATTGTGATCATTGCTGTAGCCTTCATCATCACCATCATCTACAGGTCAGTCCTTTGTTCTCTCACCGCGAGGCTGGGGAGGAGGGGACTCACCTCTCCCAGCGCAGCCTCCTGCCTGCCTTGGCCCCTTTGGGCTTGGTGCTGCTGGGGTGGCCGGGAGCAGCGCTCCTTGAGCCTGGGGAAGGTTGCTGGGCAGGCAGGGACGGCCCCACTGATTTTCCCAGAGCTCATTGATGAAAATCATAACTTACATTAGTGAGCACCTTCCTCAAGTCCTCTGCTCAGCCTGTTCAGCCCTCGCAGCCACTGATGGCATAAGTGCCATTCCTGTCCCTGGATTGGGATGATGGATGCGGCATTGAGGAGCCCCCAAGGCTGATGGATGGGGCAGCGAGGCTCTAACCAAGGCTCCCATTGGTCTCAGAGCCCTTGAAGCCAGGGCTGCCTGCACCTCTTGGCCTCGGCCTCTGTCCTTGTTGCAGTGTCAGGGTTTTGGAGTTGTCTCAGAGATGAGTCTACTTTCTCTCATTTTAATGGTGAGGAAATGCAGACCTGGGGAAGCAAGGCAGCCCGTGGCTGTCCCCAGGGCAGGACTGGAATCCAGCATCTCACTCCCCAGCCAGGCACCTTTGCCACGAGCCCACTCTGACTTGCATACAAGCCCCTGAGTATTTGAGTCCCTTTGTCCAGGAACGAGTAAAGCCATTTTCCTGCGGTGAGTAGTTCTATGTGCCGTCTTACGTGTGTTCATCATGAAGATGAAGCCTCAGTAACCTGCAGTGCAGCGCACACCCCACCCTGCCTGGAGCTGTCTATGGGAGTCCAGCTGCCTCATACAGTCATCTCTTTGGAGCCTGCAGAAGAAACTAATATAAGCCTGGATGTGGTGGCTCCTGCTTAGAATCTCCCAGCACTTTGGGAGGCTGAGGTGGGAGGATCGCTTGAGCCCAGGAGGTGGTGGCTTCAGTGAGCCGTGTTTGTGCCACTGCACTCCAGCCTGGGTGACAGGGCATGACCGTCTCCAAAAAAAAAAGAGAGAAATAAACGAAAACGAGAACTATTACATCAAAGCATTTACCTTAAGAACTAGGTGTGCATGATCATGAACCAATGTTTTCAGATGGATGTGTGGGTGGGGGGACTAGAGAGCTTCCCCTCTTAACTTCTCTGACTGTGATAAAACCCTCTTCCCACCAGAGCTGTTCAGGAGAGCAGGAGAGAAAAGGTGGACGCCAAGCTGTCACAGAAGTCCAGTGAAAAGGCGGAGATGGCCTCATCCGGCAGCAAGCCAGGGCTGAAGCCTCTGGGTGCTGGGCCCTCACCTGGTGAGGCTGACAAGGTGAAGAGTGACGAGGCCGAGGATGACGGTGAGAAGCTTCTGGAATGATCTTCAGCTTAGGGTCGAGGGCATGGCTCTGTTCCCTCAGGAGATCGTCCCTGAAAGGTGCTCAGCACGTGCCCTGACCGCTCAGTCTCAGTGATCAGTGTTGTAGCCTGTGCAAAATTCTAATTTACCTGACCGTGGAGGCTCAGGTTTGCAGGGTGGGCGTGACTGTCAGAGAGTTTCCCTCTGAGTGTTGTCCTCCCCTTTCCCTTCCCCGTCTGTCCCCTGTCATTTCACCTCTGTTAGTTGGGGAGGCTCCTGGGAGGGGATGAGGTCCAGCACAGCCTGCGCATTTGATCGAGTGGCTTCCTGCAGGAGGCTGCAGGACCATGGCTGCTCTCTGTGGCAGGCTGATCACGTGGGGGTCATGGTTAGCGAGGTGGACGATCACCCTATGCCTGCCTCGGTTTCCAGGAAGGAAAGTTGCTCATACGTTGGTTAATCCTCTTTGAAGGCTCTTGGAAGTTGCTGGTTGCTTTTCCCAGATCAGCAACTTAGCAGACTAGGGAAAGAAACATCTCAAATGGTAAGCCTTGTCTTCAGAGGTGTTTGTATAGGAAAGTGAATGGCCCGGCCTTTTCCACTGTTACCAAGTAGCCTTGGTTTTACAGGGACCATCAGGAAAAGCAGGGGGCAGGGGAGAGGGTGACACACAGGGGAAGAGGGTGACGCACAGGGGAGAGGGTGACGCACAGGGGAAGAGGGTGACTCACAGGGGAGAGGGTGACACACAGGGGAAGAGGGTGACGCACAGGGAAGAGGGTGACGCACAGGGGAGAGGGTGACGCACAGGGGAGAGGGTGACGCACAGGGGAAGAGGGTGAC
>CM052648.1:191806491-191851226 GCA_028533165.1 Leontopithecus rosalia
GGGGCTCCAGGACCCTCAGAAAGTGCCCGGGTGAGACGTGCCCGCTGAGGGGGCTCCAGGACCCTCAGAAAGTGCCCGGGTGAGACGTGCCCGCTGAGGGGGCTCCAGGACCCTCAGAAAGTGCCCGGGTGAGACGTGCCCGCTGAGGGGGCTCCAGCACCCTCAGAAAGTGCCCGGGTCGGGTAAGAAGTGCGCACTAACAGGGCTGGGGGACCCCCAGGCCTCCTCAGCCGGGAGCATTCCTCACACTTGGGTTCGTGGGAAGGCCCCTCTGAGGCGTGAGGCCGGGACTTACTGCAGGGCCCCCGTGTGTCTGGTGTTTCGTCGGGATGGACTCCGGCTCTGCGCCTCCGGGATGAGGAGCCGGAGAGGGTGGCGTCTCCTCAGGCCTGTCCCTCTGAGCTGCCCTGTGGCTGGCGACAGTCACTGGAGCGCTCCATGAAGATGGCATCTGCCGGGCTTCTCCGTGGCCCGTTCCTGCCTTCTCGGTTGGTGCCTGTGTGCCGGCTTCGAAAGGATGCCCATCCCCTCCATGCCCTCGCGTGTGCGCTCCTGCGCTCTTCACGTGGGCACGGACCCGGCTCTCCTGCGCGCGCCGCGTGGCCATCGCTCTTCGTTTCGAGGCGTGGAGTCTCTGCCGTGTGCCCAGGTCAGCCCTGCAGGCGGGTTCCCGAGTCTCGGGCACATCGCCATCTCTCTTCGAGGACGTTCCTGCTTTGTGACACTGTGACGCCACCATTCCACGTCCCGCCCCGCCCTGGGGTCCGCCATCCCTCCAGGGAGCCCGGCTCCTGCCACTGGTGCCTCCTGGAATTTGAGACGCTGGCTCCGGCCAAGCAAGGGGGGCCGGGTTAGGGAGGGGATTTTCCTTGTTTTGGGGGGACGAGGCGGCTGCAAGGTCCCCTCCCTCTGGGCCATCGCTGTTTCCACACCTGTGGGGAAACCGAGGCCCGGCATGCAGACAAGCCCTTCCCGGCGGCCCGGTCTTCCCCGCCTCCCTCCTCGAGCGGGCGCAGGGCAGGTTGCCAGGGCCCTGCTCGGAGGCTCCCCGGCGTTCTCTTTTCTTTCTTTTTTTGGGGGGGAGTTGATTTTTTTAAAAACCCGCTTATCTATTCTGCTTAAATGAATCCCCAAATGTTGCTTTATCAAACCGTTTGTAGTTGCAGCGGCTGTTGATTACAGATGTACATCATTTCTCCCCCAGCCTTTTAAAAGGGCCAATCACTATGGTAACCACATTACAGAAAATTGCCGCGTCTCCTTAAAATACCCTTCAGAGAAAGGTCATTCGGTATTAACATGCTCCAGCTAAACGAGCTGCGAGCGCGGCGCTGGAGCCCTGTCACCACGCGCTGTGCTTCCGTGTGCCTGGCTTCAGTGCCCAATTTCAGCAAACTCTCAAAACAGGGCCACACATTGAGAGTGGAATGGGCTGCAGTGCGGCGCCATGTGTGCAAATACAAAAGCCACACTCTAGTACTTGTGCTCACAGAGCCAGGATTATTGGCACTGGGTTCCATTTTGCTGTCGGCCGGTTCTCAGTGTGGGTTGAGATTGAGGGCGCCTGCCCAGCTCAGAGCCCAGGCTGACCCATAGGCAGGGCCGTGGGCCGGGTGGATGGGACAGCCGCCCCTGGGCATCGGAAGCCTTGTGCCCAGGCAGGCTCAGCCCATGAACATTTTGTTGTTTCTCATGAAACATCACGATTTTGCTATAATATTCCATTGCTGCTGGGGTTTTATTTCCCAGAAATGAACGGCAACTCTCTCACCTCTTTCGCCTTCCAGGGTAGGAGAAGCAGCACAGGGCCCCTGAATCTCACAACTAACGTTTGTCCAGATGGTACCAGAGGTTCCGCCTTCTAATCCTGTGCTGCTGCTTTCTTAAAAATTACTCAGAGTTCCCCCATGAGCAGAGTGTAACAAGCAATAATCCACCAAGTTCACAATGAACAGCAGCAGCCTCCCCTCCCCACCTCCTGCTCCCCGAGGCGGCCCTGCCACGTGCTTTTGGTTAGGACCCTCCTATTTTCCTCCTTACTTCTAAACAATCTCCTCCATAGGCCCTTAGATCTACCGAAGTAGCTATTTCTCCAACATGCACTCTGCCAGGCTCTCTTAGGAGGGCTTTACATGTTTCAACTCTTACTTCACTTAGCCCAGTGAGGAGGGTATTTTTGTCCACCCCACGAGGAAGCAGAGGTCCTGAGGAATGAAGTAGGTGGCCCCAGCACAGGGGGTGAGAGACAGAGGTGGGGTTGGAACCCAGCACTGCACCTCTGGGTTCATCGGCTTTGTATGCTATGCACCGAGTTACTGCTGTGGATGATGAAAATGGACTTCCCGTATCCCCCAATTCTCATGATTCCTTCCCCCCATCTTCCCAGCTGCATGCTAGTTGCTCGCTGTTTCTCAGACCCTGAGCCTGTCTCTGCCTCTTTCTGTTTCTCTCTATATTTTTGTTTTACACACACACACACACACACACACACACACACACACACACCCCTTCTTGAATCCTTTGCAAGGACCCCCCACCTGTGTCTCCAGGAACAAAGAGAGCCTCCCTTGTAACTGCAGATCTACTGTCTCCTCAAGAAACCACACACATCCCATGATACGGTTTGGGTCTCTGTCTCCACCAGAATCTCATGTCAAACTGATTCCCAGGGTTAGAGGCGGGGCCCGGTGGGCGGTGATTGGATCATGGCGGCGGGTTTCCTCTGGGTCCTGTTCTCGTGATGGCGATGAGTGCTCGTGAGGCTGTGGTTGTCTAGAAGTCCGTGGCACCTCCGCCTTCACGCTCTTCCTCCTCCTACGGCCACGTACGACACTTCTGCTTCGCCTTTCACCTGTGGCCTCCCGGCTGTGCTGCCTGTACAGCCTGCAGAACTGTGAGTCAATGAAACCTCTTTTCTCTATAAATTACCCTGCCTCCAGTCTGGTACATCCCGTGTCCTCATTGATGCAGTCATCCCCTGGATGTTCTTGTGTATTTTTAAAATCTACAGATGTAACCCAGTGTGGTTGGATTTTTGGGTACCTCCTTGTAACCGTAGCACCTTGAGTTTTTACTGTTTCAGAAAGTTCCAGGAAGAAGCTCAGGCCTGGTTGGGAGATGAGCTTGGGTGAGCCCTCCTCATGACCACCCTAAAATCCCCACCCACGGAGGAGCTGATTCACCATTTCCTATGCACGTGACGTAGAAGCGTGATCGGCACCCACGCTGTGCTGCCTTTACTCCCACCTGCGTGCAGTGACTCAGTGCACCAGCCCAATAAAAGCCCCGTTTCTCCTTTTTCTCGGGGAAGAAATGCTTTCGGAACTATCCCAGCACTTTCCTTCCTTGTTACGAGTCGTCAAATCCGTCTGTGTTGCGGTCATTACACCCAGTGGTTAAACCCACCTGTTGTTGGAGAACGAGCAGTTAAGCTCGAGGATCACATTTGTTTCCGGTGTCTCCCTAATTGTCCTTAATCCAGAGTGTGCCCACTCCCTTTCAAGACCCCAGGCAACGTCCTGGAGTGCAGGTGCGCTCCGCTGCAGCACACCCTCAATGTGGCCTGTCTGATGATTTCCTCGTGATCAGCACATGTGCTGCACTGCCTGTTGCACTGTTTCAGGAACATGTGACATTGTTAAATTTGATCATTTGGTTAAAGTGGCTGCAAATGTGAGTGTGACTGTGCCTATCCTGTTCTCCAGCAACTTTTTACCCGGTGACTTTGCTTATCTTAATTATCAAGGCAGAATGGTGTTCTAATTCTGTTTTTCCTCCCGCATTTATTACCTGGCCTTTTTCTGTAGTGAATAACTGTCCCTCTCCCTCTGACCTTTTTAAACAATTCACTACAGACTCACGGGTTCTTTTAATTCAGGGTATGATAGTCCACTGCCCTCATGTTCTTTTTGATGAGGGAATTGTTTCACCTGTGGCCAGCAGGAGACTCCGCAGCCAGGCTCTGGCCTCTGACGTGCCCTGTTAGTCCTCCAATGCTTCCCTGCTTCCTGACACAAAACCTGGTCCAGGCTCACTTTGCCATTTCCCCGCCTGAGACCTGGAAGAGCTGATTTTCTAAGGAGTCCTGGTTACTTTCAGTGGAGAGTGGGATTTGTGAACAAACCCTGGGTACTGGTGTGTTCATTACTTCTGGGTGTTATTGCTCCTGGTCCTTGGAACGAACAGAGCAGAAGTTTTATATTCTTACTCTCCAATCTGAGCCAAACACCCCAGCTCCTCCTATTCCACGCTGACATTGACTTATTTTGTGGTGAGCCTCTTGGTTTCCCCAGACTTCATATATTTTACCTGTTTGCTTTCTGCCATGACCGATGCAGAATTATCTCAGAATTACTACTCTGACACCTCCACCAACAACAAAGTGTTAAGAAAAATTCAAGATTTCTTTGTGATAATTTTTGTCATTAGAGTATGTCACAGCAGGTATGTACAGCCACATAACTGGAGTCCAAGTTTCCTTGCATTGATTCTCCTTTCTGTGTGGTTGTGCTATCAATTTGATGTGCATTCAGTTCATTTGTTCATTTTCAATTTTAGGGCATTTTTACTGAAACATTGGCATTTTTGAATATGTTGTTTCTACATGCTCAAAAGACAAAACTGTATGAAAAAAGCATCACCAGACAATTCTTACTCCCATCCACAACACTTAATTTTTTCTCACCAGCCCCCAGGATAAGAACACTTCTTTGTCTCTGGTGCATCCTCCTGTATGAATGTGTATGTGTATGTGTATTAGACCTGCTTATGCATAAGTCAGGGTTTTTAACATACACTATGTATACTTCTCATTTAACTTCGCATATGCAAAAGGTAAAACATCACATATATTTTTATATTTTGCTTTTTCACTTAAACTATATCCTGGAAATCACTGTATATCAATGTATAGATATATTCATTTTTATAGCTGCATGATACTCTATCATGTAGCTGTCCCATCATTTATATAACTAGTTGCTTATCAAAGAGTACTTGGGCAGTTATGTATTGCTGTTACAAATAATGCCACAATGAATAACCTGGGACATATCTTTGTGAAAATGTATTTTTCAGGGCTGATTCCCAGAGCTGGGATTTCTGGGTCAGAGGGTAAATGCATGGTTTTCTTGGCTATTGCCAGATTCCCCTCCATAGACATTGAATCATTTCCCATTCCCACCGGTGAGTTACACAAGCGTCCACTTTTCCTAGAAGGCTTGCCAACAGGGTGTGTGGTCAAGGTGTTGCGTTTCTGCTGACATCATGCGATAAATCTGCCAACATTTGCGATATGGAGTCCTAGAGTAGTTTTAATCTGTATTTATGTGTGAAGTCCAGCATCTTTATATATTGTTTTCTCTGACCCATTGGTGTGATCTGTCCATTTTTCTGTAAATTTTGATCTTTTTTTTCTCTCTTTTTTTAAACAAAATTTTATGTATGAGGGAGATTGGCGCTTTAACTGTGAGAAACATTGTATTTTCTGTCATTTTGTCTCTTGTTATTTGACTTTCTCTATGGTGTTTTTCAGAAGCAAAAAAAATTTATAGTCGAATTAATTCAGTTATTACTTTTATTGGGTATGAATTTTTTAAATTGTACTTTAGGTTCTGGGGTACATGTGCAGATCATGCAGGCTTGTTGCATAGGTACATACATGGCAAGGTGCTTTGCTGCCTCCATCCCCCCAGTCACCTTTATCTGGCATTTCTCCCCATGTCATCCATCCCCAACCTCCCCAACCCCCACTGTTCCTCCCCTAGCCCCCTCCAACAGACCCCAGTGTGTGATGCTCCCCTCCCTGTGTCCATGTGTTCTCATTGTTCAATACCTGCCTATGAGTGAGAACATGTGGTGTTTGGTTTTCTGTTCTTGTGTCAGTTTGCTGAGAATGATGGTTTCCAGATTTATTCATGTCCCCACAAAGGACACAACCTCATCATTTTTTATGGCTGCATAGTATTCCATGGTGTATATGTGCCACATTTTCCCAGTCCAGTCTATCATCGATGGGCATTTGGGTTGGTTCCAGGTCTTTGCTATTGTAAACAGTGCTGCAATGAGCATTCGTGTGCATGTGTATAGTAGAACGATTTATAGTCCTTTGGATATATACCCAGTAATGGGATTGCTGAGTCAAATGGAATTTCTATTTCTAGGTCCTTGAGGAATCACCACACTGTCTTCCACAATGGTTGAACTAATTTACACTCCCACCAACAGTGTAAAAGTGTTCCTGTTTCTCAACATCTTCTCCAGCATCTGTTGTCTCTTGATTTTTTAATGAATGCCATTCTAACTGGCGTGAGATTGTATCTCAATGAGGTTTTGATTTGCATTTCTCTAATAACCAGTGATGATGAGCATTTTTTCATATGTTTCTTGGCCTCATATATGTATTCTTTTGAAAAATGTCTGTTCATATCATTTGCCTACTTTTGAATGGGTTTGTTTTTTTTCTTGTAAATCTGTTTTAGTTCTTTGTAGATTCTGGATGTTAGCCCTTTGTCAGATGGGTAGATATGCAAACATTTTTTCCCATTCTGTTGGTTGCTATTTCACTCTAATGATTGTTTCTTTTGCTGTGCAGAAGCTCTGAAATTTAATTAGATCCCATTTGTCTATTTGGGCTTTTGTTGCCAATACTTTTGGTGATTTAGTCATGACGTCCTTGCCTATGCCTGTGTCCTGAATGGTTTTGCCTAGGTTTTCTTCTAGGGTTTTTATGGTGTTAGGTCTTATGTTTAAATCTTTAATCCATCTGGAGTTAATTTTAGTGCAAAGTGTCAGGAAGGGGTCTAGTTTCTGCTTTTTGCAAATGGCTAGCCAGTTTTGCCAACACCATTTATTAAACAGGGAATCCTTTCCCCATTGCTTGTTTTTGTCAGGTTTGTAAAGATCAGATGGTTATAGATGTGTGGCATTGCCTCTGAGGCCTCTGTTCTGTTCCAGTGGTCTATATCTCTGTTTTGGTACCAGTACCATGCTGTTTTGATTACTGTAGCCTTGTAGTATAGTTTGAAGCCAGGTAGCGTGATGCCTCCAGCTTTGTTCTTTTTGTTTAGGATTGTCTTGGCTCTGTGGGCTCTTTTTTGGTTCCATATGAAGTTTAAGGTGTTTTTTCCAGTTCTGTGCAGAAGGTCATTGGTAGCTTGATGGGGATAGCATTGAATCTATAAATTACTTTGGGCAGTATGGCCATTTTCACAGTATTGATTCTTCCTAACCATGAGCATGGAATGTCTGTCCATCTGTTTGTGTCCTCTCTTAGTGGTTTGTAGTTCTCCTTAAAGAGGTCCTTTACATTCCTTGTTAGTTGTATTCCTAGGTATTTTATTCTTTTTGTAGCAATTGTAAATGGGAGTTCACTCTTGATTTGGCTCTCTTTAAGTCTGTTATTGGTGTATAGAAATGCTTGTGATTTCTGCACATTGATTTTGTAACCTGAGACTTTGCTGAAGTTGCTTATCAGTTTTAGCAGATTTTGGGATGAGACAATGGGGTCTTCTAGATATACAATCACATCATCTGCAAATAGACACAATTTGACTTTCTCCTTTTCTAATTGAATACCCTTTATTTCTTTTTCTTGCCTGGTTGCTGTGTCTAGAACTTCCAGTACTATATTGAATAGGAGTGGTTAGAGAGGGTATCCTTGTCTAGTGCCAGATTTCAAAGGGAATGCTTCCAGTTTTTTGCCCATTCATTATGATACTGGCCGTGGGTTTGTCATTAACAGCTTTTATTATTTTGAGACACGTTCCTTTGATACATAGTTTATTGAGGGCTGTTGAATTTTGTCCAAGGCCTTCTTTGTATCTATTGAGATAATCATGTGGTTTTTGTCTTTGGTTCTGTTTATGTGGTGGATTACATTTATTGACTTGCATATGTTGAACCAGGATGAAGCCTACTTGATTGTGATGGATAATGGATAGCTTTTTGATGTGCTGTTGCAATCAGTTTGCCAGTATTTTATTGAAGATTTTTGCATCGATGTTCATCATGGATATTGGCCTGAAGCTTTCTTTTTTTTGTTGAGTCTCTGCCAGGTTTTGATAGCAGGATGATGTTGATCTCATAAAATGATTTGGGAAGGAGTCCCTCTTTCTATATTGTTTGGAATAGTTTCAGAAGGAGGTACCAGCTCCTCTTTGTACACCTTTTAAAAGGCTTTCTTCACATCCTTTACCTCCAGATTATATATAAAAAAATCACCTGTGTTTTCTTCTAGAAATTTTTCCATTTAGAACACGGATCCACGTGGTGTTTATTCTGGTATATGATGGAGATATAGATCCATTTCTATGTTTTTTCAAATGGTTATCCAGTTAGCATAATGTATTTTATTAAGCCTATCTGTTCTCTGGAGTTTGAAATGTCACCTATGCCAATACTGTATTTCTATAAATACTCTCATCTGTCCTGGACTCTTAATTCTGTTCCATTGGTCAGTCTGCTCATCCGTCAACAGCACAGTTTTAACTAGTTAGGCTTTTAGAATGTTTTAAAATTTCAGAGGCTAATCCCCCTGCCATTGTTCTGCTTGTAGAGTTTTTCTAGCTTTTCCACTATTCTAATTTTTCATTTAAGCTTTAGATTCAATTTGACTCAGTCCAGAGTAAAAACTTGTTGGGAACTTTATTTCAATTTTAGTAAGTTTATATATTATATCTAGGAGGACTGATGTTTTTATAAGATTGAATTATCTGATCCAAGAACAAGGGATTTTTTTTTTAATTTGTTCAAGTCTTTTCTGTGTTTCTTAGAAGTGGTTTAAAATTGTGTTCATATTGTTTTTGCTTATTTCTTGTTAAGTTAATTTGTAAGTACTTTACCTTTTTTGTTGCATTTGTAATAGTGAGTTTCTCTTCCATTCTATATGTTTATTATTTGTGTGCACATACACACACACGATTTTGTTTGGTAAATGGTATTGATTTTCATTGTATAATACATTCTGCTCATTTTTGAATTCTTTTGTTACTCTCATCATTGAATCTTTGGGGTTTCTAAGCATATTATTGTATCATCTATAAATAATGTTTAATTATTTTCCAAATGTTTATTCTTGCAGTGTTTTTCCTTCTCTAATTATGTACATTATATTTTCAATTCCGTGTTTAATAATAGTGCAGATAGTGAGGGTCCTTGCTTTATTTCTGACCTCAGTAGGAAATGCTTTTATTGTTTCCCTATTAAGAAAACTGATTACTTAAAGGTTGATTATACATCTACACATACATACACGTATATGTATATACATATACATGTGGATATGTACATGTGTGTATAGACATACAGATATCTGTACACACATATCTATGTACATATGTGTATACATATATCTAAATATTGATATGTGTGTGTATCTTTTTAATATGAAGAAAATTATGCATTTTTTTCTTATGTCTACTATTAATAGGACAAATTATATTGATTTTCTAATATTGATCTTCCCACACATTCCTGGAATAAGTTTTACTTGGACATAATATACTATTTTTAAGCCTGTTTTTCTATTCTTTTTACTTATATTTTATTTAGAATTTTTTGGCATTGATATTTATAAGACATATGAAGTTGTAGTTGTCTTTTTGGGGCTATCTTTATTGGTTTAGATATTAATGTTATACTTGTTTGTAAAAAATTTGTAAGTTTCCTTCTTTCTATATTCTGGGACCAATTATGTGACATTGAGGTTATCTTGAATATTCTTAGTAGATCCTCTGTGAGATCATCCAGGTCTTGTGGGACAGTTCTTTGATTACTTTCTATATACTGTTTGTGGAAGTAGGACTGTTTAAGCTTTCTGTATTTATTTGGATCAATTTTAGCAAATTGTATATTATTTTATTTTATTTTTTGAGACGGAGTCTCGCTGTGGTTACCCAGACTGGAGTGCAATGGCGTGATCTCGGCTCACCGCAACCTCTGCCTCCTGGATTCAAGCAACTCTTCTGCCTCAGCCTCCTGAGTAGCTGGGACTACGGGTGCATACCACCATGCCCAGCTAATTTTTGTATTTTTAGTAGAGATGGGGTTTCACCTTGTTGACCAGGATGGTCTTGATCTCTTGACCTCATGATCCACCCGCCTCAGCCTCCCAAAGTGCTGGGATTACAGGCGTGAGCCCCTGCGCCTGGCCTGCAAATTGTATTTTCTTAAGAAGTCATCCATCTTATCTAAATGTTTAATTTGCATAGAGTAGTACAACATGTTCTTACGAGTTTTTTATGTTCTGTTTTTTTCATGGCTATTTTCGTCTGGTTATTTCCTTTTCCCCTATTTTTTTTTTTTTTTTTTTTTTTTTGAGACAGGGTCTCAGTCTGTCGCCCAGGCTAGAGTGCAATGGCATGATGTTGACTCATTCCAACCTCTGCCTCCAGGGTTCAAGTGATTCTTGTGCCTCAGCCTCCCAAGTAGTTGGGATTAGAGGTATGTGCCACCACACTTGGCTAATTGTTGTAGTTTTAGTAGAGACAGCTTTCACCATATTGCCCAGGCTGCTCTTGAACCCCGAGCTCTGGTGATCTGCTTGCCTTGGCCTCCCAAAGTGCTGGGATTACAGGCATGAAGCATCATGCCCAGCCAGCCACCCTGCTTATTTCTTTTTTTCTTAACTTTCTTAATTAGGCATAGTATACAAGTGTCATTTGTTCATTTCTTTGGAAAGAAACAGCATTTTGAATTATGTAATGGTTCTACTTTAAAAAATTTTTTCTGTCACATGATTTTCTGTTTTCATCCTTATTTATTTTCTTCTGCTTTCTTTTGGCTTATTGTTATTTTTCTAGTTTTTTTTAAATTGAGGACTTAATTTCTTTATTTTTGTTTTTAAATATATTTGTATAATTATTTAAAGCTATGAAATTACCCCTGATGGGTAGTTTAGTTCTCTCCCATAGATTCTGAATTGTCTGGGACAATTATTGAACTCTAGTTATCAACTTATTGAAATCTAGTTATAAAGGTTATTTTTCATTTTTTTTTGATTTCCAGTTATATGCATGTTAGATCTTCTTTGTCTGTCTTCTTTATGTATTGTTTTGTTTGATCCTTTAAAAATATTTCTTTTTTATTTTTATTATCTTTTTTATTTTGTGTCCTCAATATTCCTTTTATATGTTCAGTTGCATACCTTTTTCTCCTGGACACCCGGGAGTGTAATTTTATTTCTTTTTATTCCGTTTTTCTTAAATTTAGCCAATTCTCATTTTATATATTTCAGTAGTTTTTAAAAAGCCATGTTTTGTTTTTAGCTGAATTTTTGATGTAAAAATTTTTATCCACATTTGTTGTTTTAATAATATTTAATTGGGTTTGGAGTGTTGGTTACAATTCTCCACTGTTTCATGTTTTCTCTTGGGTGGAGAATTTTCACCAACTGAAGTGTCTTCTATTTTCTGTGCATTTTGAAATGTCTTCTGTTTTACTAGACTAGCAACAATGAGTGATGCTATGTGGGCAGTAGTGAGGGGTTTGTTTCAGTTCAAGAACATACTCTTACAGATGGTGCCTTTGCAGGGTCTGGGTCTGTTTTCTTTCCTGTAGGAATTTTTTTTTTTTTTTTGAGACAGAGTCTTGCTCTGTTGCTCAGCCTGGAGGCAGTGGCACAGTCTCAGCTCACTGGAACCTCTGCCTCCTGGGTTTACACAATTCTCTTGCCTCAGCCTCCCGAGTAGCTGGGATCACAGGCACATGCCTCCATGCCCAGCTAATTTTCATATTTTTAGTAGAGTTGAGGTCTCACCATGTTGGCCAGCCTGGTCTTAAATTCCCGACCTCAGGTGATCTACCTACCTCGGCCTCGCAGCATGCCGGCGTCACAGGCGTGAGTCACCATACCTGGCCTTTCCTGGAGGATTTTTAATTTGCACCTCTTGCTTCCTCCTTTCCCTTCACCAAAATTCTACAAGTGATGCTTTGCCCTCCCCAGACATGGTGTCCGCCAAGACTGCTACCTCCAGTCCCACATGTTTTCCTGCCACTTTCTTTTTAAGACTTTTGCTTTTAAAATAATTTTAGATCTTTAGAAGAGATAAAAAGACAGTACAAAGTGTCCTCATATGTCCTTAGATTTCTCTACTGATGACATTTTAAACATGGAATAATTATCAAAACTAAGACATGAACTTTGCGCAAAACTGTCTGCTAAACTATGGACTTTGTTAGGGTTAGCCCAGTTTTTCCACTAATTGCCGTTTTTCTGTCCTAGGATCCAATCCAGGATACCACAGGCATTTCTTGGGTCTCTTTAGCCTCCCTAGTCTATGGCAGTTTCTTGGTTTGCCCTTGCTTTTCATGACCTTGGCACTTCTGAAGAATCATGGTCCAATATTTTGTAGAACATCCTCGATTTGGCTTTGCTTATCATTTCTCATGATTAGGCCAAGGTTGTGGGTTTTGGATAACAATACCGCAGAGATGATGTACCCTTCTCATCAAATCATATTGGAGGGACATGAGATCAATGTGACTTATTACTGGTAATATTTATTTTAATCACTCAATTAAGGTGGTGGTTGCCAGATTCCTTCATTGTTAAATTGACTGTTTTTTTCTTTTCTACTCTTTGTTCATTATCTTATTCATATTTCTTCATAGTGAGTAAGTGGGTCCAACCCACACTCAAGTGAGGGAAAGTAAGCCCCATGTCCTGGAAGTGTCTAAGGATTTGTGGGATTCACATTAAAAACACGACAGTAATGATCACATTTTAGGAGAGAGATTTTGAAGTCATGTAGATATTCTGCTTTAAGTTTTGGAAACTGATTTTAGCATTTGTCAATGAATCTTTATTGTAGCAATGACTCCTCTGGTGTATTCGTGGTGATTTTCTATTTCCCTCCTTCTTTCTCCATGTATTAGAATTTTTCTGTAAGGAAGATTTGTCTCTTCTTCCACATTTATTTATAAACTCAGTCATTTATGTCAGTATGGTCTTGTGCATGTTTGTTTACTTCGGGGTTATAATAGTGTTGGCCATCATTGTTTATTCTGCTGCTCCTCACGTTGCTTCAGGCTCAGCCCTGACGGGGATCCTCAGGCTCAGCCCTGACGGGGATCCTCAGGCTCAGCCCTCACGGGGATCCTCAGGCTCAGCCCTCACGGGGATCCTCAGGCTCAGCCCTGATGGGGATCCTCAGGCTCAGCCCTCACGGGGATCCTCAGGCTCAGCCCTCACAGGGATCCTCAGGCTCAGCCCTCACGGGGATCCTCAGGTTGCTTCTGGGTCTTTCTGACACCTCCGCCTTGTTTGCTTGAATACTCCCTTCCTTTCTGGCTCTGGAAGATGCCATCTGTATTCATCCTCTAATTTCCCTGCCTTTCCTGGAATCAGCCATTTCTCTAAGGAGCCTCCTGACTAGGTGATGGTGTTAGAAACCATCATCTGGGTGAGGGATGTGCCCACCACTCCTGAGGTGTCACGGCCTCCAGTCCCTCCCAGCACTCCCCTTTCTCTGCTTGCTGGATTTCCGGGCATGCAGTGGGACACTCTGTGCAGGTCTGTCTGCATCCTGGCACGGCTGTCCCCCACTCTCCCCTTCCCTCCTCCTGAAGCTGTCCTGGCCTGGCTTATTTTCTGCTTGTTCTCTTTTCCAAGGTGGATGGAAACATAGGAGTGCTGTTCCCAGGCTTCTCAGTGGAGTAACTTGGTGTCAGTTGTTTTTGTTTGTTTGTTTGTTTTTTAACATTGATCAGGGTAACCGATTTCTTACGGCTATTAACCTGGAAAGTCATATCCTTTGATTCTAGGAAACTTTTGGGTTTTGCTTTTTAAAATAATTTCTAACTTTTATGCATTTAACTATGAATTTAATAAATAACCCTCATTGGAATATTAAAATAACTTTTCAAAAAAGGAAATTTAATACAACACACATAAGTGAATTTACCTACCATGGAAGTTGATTGTAGATTCTTTTGATCGTATTTTATTCATCTTATTTTTCCCCCCTCCAGCATCTCTTGGTGAGAGAAATTAGTGGAGAGGTTTCAACAGTCTTTTGGGTCATTGGTTGTTCTTCTGGGTCATGTGGAAGGTTGTGTTGGACCCACTGACGTGGTGGGTCGCAGCTCAACTGAAAGCACGGCGTCCTTAGGAAGAAAGTCTGCATGGATCTCACCATCCACAGACACCTCTTCCACCTTCTCCTCATCTGTTCTGCCATGTCTCCTTACTGGAGTGTGATTATGGACATAAAATGCCCACAAAGTGACCAGCAAAGCAGCACAGATGCAGATGAAGGTGTGTGTGTAGGCAGCTGATCCCAGGAGTCTCTGCAGTGCTCTGCAGCTCTGGACACAGCAGGCATCATCTCAGTTAGAATTTATTGAAGGAATAAGGGAGTGCACTTGTGAATGAGAGAGCTTCCAGGGTATTCTGCCCCTTTCAGAGGGTGAGATGGTCATTCTGAAGTCAAGGATGTGGTTCTAATGCAAATGCAAACTCTACAGACCTGGGCTGGGGGTGGAAGCTGAGGCAGGGTGAGCTCTGCAGAGATGGTGGAGGGAGTAGCTGTTCCAGGGCTGTGGTGATGGGGGTGGGATGTGGAGATGGTGGGGGCTGTTCCGGGGCTGTGGTGATGGGGGTGGGATGTGGAGATGGTGGGGGCTGGTGGGGGCTGTTCCGGGGCTGTGGTGGTTGTGGAGGTAGGATCGCGGAGATGTTGGAGGATGTTCCAGCGCTGTGATAGGAGGCAGTTTGTGCTCAGGGCCATGCAGCCCTGGGGATGAGCCCAGCTCTCTCCTTGCCTACTCTGTTACTGGGGCAGGTCATTTTGTGTCTGGTCACAAAGTGAAATTCCCCTTCTCAGAGAAAACTCCTCTGTGTCCTCCCACTGCACCCACAGGAGACTCTTGTGTGGAAGCTGCTGCTCACTCACTAGGTCCCTGGGGCGGGTGATGGGGAGGCTGAAGGCAGGAGGGGACTTGGGCCACCGCACTGGGACGAGGCCACCTCACCGCCTGGTTCTCAGCTCTTTTTGTTTTCTATGATATTTGAAAATAGATAATAAAATTCCGAGACTAATCCTTAAATTGTCTCTCCCTCCATCTCTGCCTTGCTTTCTTTGTTTTGTTTTTATCTGGGTGGTTTTCTCTCTATTCCTCCAATTGAATTAAAATGATTTTTCTCGTGTTGTCTTTTTTGCTTTCTGAATGATTTTCCTTTTATGGAATCCTCTCCTCATTTTATAAAATCAACCTCTCCTCTCTTCGGCATTGCTAGTCATCCCTTTCAAACAAGTTTTCCTGGTCACCTCTGTGACACCTACTTGCTCTGAGTTCATGCTGGTTTTTCTGCTTTTCCTTCTTGGTTTGTTATGGGAGGAGCTTTCACCAAATGCCTGGGATTTCTGAAACCGAGCACACTTCTGATGCTTGGCGTCTGCGGGTGAGGTTTGCTGGCTGTGGGGTGATTGTGTGGGGACCTCACTGTTTCATCAGGAGACCCCCCCAAGCTCTATTGTCTTTCCTTGTGGGCATGGGATGACCCTCCTACTTGCCAATGGTGGCACAGGCCTGGGAGCAGGTGCCCTGAGCCCTGAGGGGGAAGGACGCCAGGCTCCCAGGGATGCAGGCCTCGGTCCATGTCCACGTCACACCTTGCCTTCACCCTCGGCCGTTCCTCTTTGCTTCATGCCAAGATCATGGATGGCTCCCACTCAGAGGCTGACCTGCCTACTTCTGCTAGAGCACAGAGGCTCCATTTCCTGGCTCTGGGGCTGGGAGAAGGGACCTGGGGCTCTAAATAGCATCTCATTGGAATTTGATGACTCTGTGTCCTCCACACACCCCTTACACCCCTCACGTCTCTGCCTCAAGAGACACAGATGCCTCTGTGGCCACAGCTCCTCCATGGCCCTGGGTGTCCCTGCTGGCTTTTCAGGCCTCCTCTCTCCCAGAGGCATGCATTTCCCTGTGCTGTGTTTGTCTGCGCCAGTGGCTGGTGCCCGCCTGTCCTCATCATCAGGGTACTTCCACGCCTTTCGCCAGCTGCCAGCTCCCTCTCCTTTCCATTTGCTCTTGCAGTTTGTGTCTTTTGTCTTCTAGTGTGATGAGTTTAATGTGGAGGCAGTGGAGATGGAGGATGCTTTCCCTGCTCTAAGCGGGAGGTGCTTTCTGCGCTGCTGTCCAGCACCCCTCGCCTGGCTCCGCAGCATGCCTTCTTCCTCTTTGGCCGTCTGCCTGAGAAGTTTACATGTGAGAGCTTCTCGTTTGTTGTTACAAAAATGCTTCCTGCCTGGAAAATTTGCACCTTTTTCTAAATGAAAACAAAATTAATAGTATTATCCCTCAAGGTGTGAGTTTGTGTGTGAGCATGTGTGTATGTGTGCATGTGTGTGTATCTGTGCATGTGAGTGTGCATGCATGTGTATGTGCATGTGTGTAGCTGCACATATATCTGCATGTGTGAACATGTGTGTGTATCTGCATCTGTGAGTATATGTATATCTGTGCATGTGTGTCTGCATGTATGTGCATGTGTTAGCGTGTACCTGTGTGCATGTGTGCATGTGTACATGTCTGCGTGTGCATGTGTATATCTGTGTGTATCTACATGTGTGAGAATGTGTATGTGTGCATGTGTGTATCTGCATGTGTACATGTGTTTGTGCATGTGCGTGTCTGTACATGTGTATCTGTGTGCATGTGTGTATCTGCATTTGTGTGCATGTATCTGCACGTGTGTATACATGTATGTATCTACGCATGTGTGCATGTATGTATCTGCACGTATATCTGCATGTGTGAGCATGTGTTTATCTGCATATGTGTGCATGTACATCTGTGCATGTGTGTCTGCATGTGTATCTGCATGTGTATCTGAATGTGTGTGCATGTGTATCCATGCATGTACCTCACGTATGTGCATGTGCATGTGTGCATATCTCTGTGTGTGTGCATGTGTGTCTGTGCGTGTGCATATCTGCATGTGTGTGTATATATCTGTGCATGTGTGTTCATCTGCATGTGTGTGCATGTGTATCGGTGCATATGTGTGTGTGTGTGTGTGTATGTACATACCTGTGAAGGGGGGTGAGGGAAGTGGTGCAGTAGGGTGTTGGGGGAAGGGTCCCGGCAGAGGAAGACCTGATGATTTAAAAGTTTAAAAGATGCCAGAAGCACAGCTGAGGCTGGGGATGCTAATTCCCTCCGATGTGTGCATGCTACTGATAGCAAGTTATGTGTGTGACATTGTGACACTGTCTCTCAAGAAAGAGGAAGTCTGGCATGAAAGACTCAGAGGATGTTAGTTTAATTGGAAAGCGACTGAGGGCTGAGCAGAGTGGGCTGAAGAGCCACCGTGTCTCTGCACAATGGTGTTGGTTGAAGGTTGTATATAAGGTAGCCTTATTAAAGTGACAAGGCAATTTAATTCCTTTGTGCACAATGATTCTACTTCATTGATTTACAATGGGAAGGATATAATTTTGCTAGTGTTGGCAAAAAGCTCAAATGTCAGCCTTTTCAAATCGCCATACTTGCCTTGTTCAGGATGAATAATGAATAAGTCACCTTTTGTCTACAGTTAAATATTCTTGAATAAATACAAAGAACATAAAAGACATAAATGATTGCCTGATTTATATTTAAAATAAAGATCAACATTGTGATAAATGGTTGAAAAAGCTGTGTGTGCAGCCATATGACTCTCCTGATAATTACATTATCAATTAGGGAGCAGCCCAGGTGTAGACTGCCATAGCGTGCACACACCCACTAACCTGCAGCCCCGTATGGAAGCAGGCCCCAGGCCCTCTGTGAAGGGGAGCTTGGGGCCCGGTCTTCTCAGACTCCTCCACATCCTGCAAACCCCCCACCAGGGAAGGCCAGGGTCTGGGACCCTTCCAGCTCCTCAACAGAGGGAGGAGGGCAACTTCAGTAGAAACAGATTCATATCCAAGATCCCTGGATCGTTTTCTGTTTGATGCTTTTGAAATGAAGTTTGTAAGAAACATAGGAGAATAAGAAAGCAGGATCGCCTGAAAATTTAGCAGATCCTTAGCTAAAATAACTCTAGCATATCCACACCGTGGAATTCTGTGTAGCTGCTGGAAAGGAAGGAGCAGGAGAAGAATATTTTATGAGGAAATTACTATCTTCATATTCTCAAGTGAATGAAGCATACTTCAGCAAGATTCTATTTTTATTAAAAAATGTGTGTGTATATGTATGTATGTGTGTGTGTGTGTGTGTGTGTATATGTATATTAGTGTTCTCCAGAGAAATAGAACAAATAGGGTGTGTGTGTGTGTGTCATTAAAAGAAAACATATCAAAATGCTAACAATGCTTGTCTTTGGGCGATTGTCCTTTTCTGTATATTTGCATTTTCTTTTTGCTTTTGCAACAAATGTATTTTATTTTTGCAACAAGAAACAATACAATCAAGCATATTTTTAAAATATCTTGAGACTCAAAGCTGTTACCTTACAATACACCTGAATCTCGGCATTTCCGGGACCATGGTCAAGGGTGACGCATTCAAGCACTTGATGCGGTGAAGGAGCCCCTCCCTCCCAGGGTATCTGCCTCGGTGTTGGCATGGCTGGTCCTGGGAGGGGAGGTAGCTCTGGGTTCTGGTCTCAGAGCAGTCACTGAGCAGCTGTGTGCCCCTGAGAAAGCACTTTGCTTCTTGGGGTGTCTCTGTCCTTGCATGGTGATGACACATGGCCTTCTGCTCCCAGGGGGAGGTAACTGAATTGTGGGGACGGGTCTTTCCTGTGCTGTTCTTGTTAAAGTGAGTGAGTCTCATGGTTTTGAAAATGGGAGTTTCCCTGCACAAGCTCTCCCTTGTCTGCCGCTGTGTGAGAGGTGTCACCTTCCGCCTGTGAGGCCTCCCCAGCCATTTGGAACTGTAAGTCCAATAACCCTTTCTTTTGTAAATTGCCCAGTCTCGGGTATGTCTTTGTCAGCAGGGTGAGAACCGATGCATACAGCCATGATAAAGCCTTGCTTGCTCTGCCCACTGGCAGGACTCAGGTGTCACTGTGCAGATGTGACGGGGCATGAAGCCCTCTCTGAGACCCTGCGTAGAGTCACAGCTGAGCCCCAGAGCCCTCGCCTGTGCTGTCCATGCTAGCCATCATGCCACTCCTCCCTCAGGCCTGTCCCATGGCCTTCCTGCAGCCTGGAGCTGAGAGAGTTCACGCTCTGTCTCCTCTGTCCTCCTGGCATCCTGGCATCCTTCTTAGTGTCTATTTGCCGTTTTATTTCCCTGACTGGATGGAAAGGTCCCTGAGGATGGACCAACGCGGGGCCCCTGCTGCTTTCCCCAGGGTGGTGAGAGGACGGCAGCATTTGCTGAGGACGTGGGTGGAGTCACACAGGGTTATGCCTGCTGAAGGAGGAAGCGCTCCCAGAGGCCCGTGGGGGTCAGGGCATCAGTGAGGCTTTCGGGGGTGGTGGACCCCTCCTGGGAGTTCCGAGGCCACACCTCTAGCTGCCAGGTACCTTCCTGGCCTGAACTATGCCCACTGGGCTGGGCTCTGTCCATCGTATCTGACTCCCCCACCCAATCACGCACCGAGGGAAGAGGGGCTCTCGGGACCCCGGGGTCAGGGCCAGGCAGGGTGCATTGAGACACCTCTTTGACTACTCAGTGCCCTCCTCATCCTTGGCATTGGCGCCTGTGTGGGTTAAGAAGCCATGTGGAAGTCCCACCCCCAGGACTGCAGAACGTGACCTTATTTGAGAGTCACATTGTTGCAGGTGTAATTAGCTAAGGTGAGGTCACAGTGGGGTGGGCCCTGATCCAGTCAAACTGGCATCATAGGAGGAAGGCCTCAGGGAGGAGCCCTGTGGGGGTGGAGGCGGGGCTGGAAGAACTGAGGGGCACGGTTTCAGGGTCCCAGGGTCCCGACACTGACTGCAGGCCTTGTGTTGCTGCTGTTTTAACCTCCGTCTTGTGGGCTGTTACGGCCGCCCCAGGAGTCCCGTGCAGGGCCCGTGTTGTACGTGGGAACCACTGTCCTCCACTCAACGCTGAGTTGTTTTGCTGAGACTGACCGCAGCCCAACAGCAGGGCTGCGTCCCCCAGGTGCCGCCGACCGAGTGGATGATCCCTGGGCTGTGAGGCCTGGGGAAGGACCCACCTGGCCAGTGAGAGGTGGCTGGGCATGTCTGTGGGCCTGTTGGAAGACCAGCCCCTTTCCACAGAGGATTCTCTGTTGCAGCCGCGGGGATCTGCGCTGTGGCTGAGCGGGGTGATGCCAAGACTGAGTCTGTCGGAACTGGGAGTGAGAGGCCGCCTCTAGCTTCAGGTGAACTGCTCTGAACCCTCTGTGTCCCCCACCCTGCGCCGTTTCTCCACCACCTTCTTGTTTTATGGGTTTTTAAAATAAAATTTTTTTTTGCTTGAGAGATTGGATAAGGTTTCAGTCACTTGGAAATGAAAGATACTGTGTCTTGGAGATGGCTTAATCAAAGAATCTCGTGCCACAAACGGGGGCGGTGGGACCCAGGACAATTGGTGTAACTGGTGAGTGGCAGGCGGAGCCTCAGGACACGGAGAAGAAGTGACTCAGCTCCACGGCACTGCTGGGGTAGATGAGGGCTTTGCAAACTGTGTTCCTAGGAACGCTAAGGGTTCTCAGAGCCCCCAGAGGCTGAGAGAGAGAGGGCTTCCCGGCCTGCCCTGCCCGCACAGCAGCGCCCGGCCGTTCGCTGAGTTTATATGCGCTTACTTCTGTGTGAGAAACAGTGCCCTAATCGGAATGTTCACGCTTCTAATCTCTTAGCTGGTTGGGTCAAGAATTATGGTTCGTTCCCTTTTTCATCCCCTTCGTGAAAAACAAAAGCCTAAATTTCAAATTTGCAGATAAGAAAACCAAGCCGAGGTCACATAAAACCCAAGGCTTCTGACTCAAAGCCAACTCCAGAATTGGGATACTTGAATACCTTGTGAACTCTGTGAGTCAGTATCACTGTGTTCCTGCAGAGTTTTAGGGGTTAGAACAAAACATACCCTCAATTCTTTGTCCATGGACAGTTATTTCCCGCATTGACTCACACCATGCTCGTTCTGAACAAGAAGCTCGAGGAATGAGGGGCAGCGGAGCTCCATGAGGAGCCTGAAGGAGCTGTGTGCGGAGCGTCCTCCTGTGGGAGCACTCCCGATCTGCTGTCCCCAGTCAGGGCCCTGCTCACTGTTTCACTTGATCCCTGTGTTTAGGTGCCCAGAGGGAATGAACCTCAGAAGCTGTAACAGAGGGGCACGTGCCTCCCGTACCCACCTCCTGCTCTGCAGCCTGACTTCTCTTTCTCCCCCTTTCTCAGGCAATTATTAATTTCCTCCCAAGGGTTCCGTGCTGCCTTTGTCACGTGCTGTCACTGGCAGGGGCTCGGCTGAGTGAGGCCAGCTCCGTTCTGTAAGTGGAGTCTGGGCAGGGAGCGCCCAGAGACCCTGGGCAGGACCCAGTGGGAGGCTGAACCTCACCTCACCTCACCTCAAATGAATGAGGGGCAGCTCTGGCCTGGACTGAGAACCTCGTGCCACGAACAAATCGTTCCATTCTTCTCACACGGGCTGCCCCGCTCCTTTCAAAATGATTTCTAGGGTCACTGTGATCACAGAGCTCCTGCTCACTCCTACCCCTTCAAGCCAGGGGGCTTCACCCTCAGAATCGGAGCCCTGTGGTCTGGACACCACCAGTGAGCAAGAGTAGCAGTGGCTGCCCCCTTTTCTTTCTGTTTTTTGAGATGGAATCTTACTCTGTTGCTCAGGCTGGAGCGCAGTGGCGCAATATCGGCTCACTGCAACCTCCACCTCCCCGGTTCAGGGATTCTTGTGCCTCAACCTCCCAAGTATCAAGAACTTCGGGTGTGCGCCAGCATGCCCAGCTCATTTTGTATTTTTAGTAGAGACAGGTTTCACCACGTTGGCCACATTGGTCTTGAATTCCTGGCCTTAAGTGAAGCAACCACCTTGGTCTCCCAAAGTGCTGGGATTACAGGCATGAGTCCCCGTGCCTGGCCTGCTGCCTGCTTTTTAAATGCATATTGGATTAACTCTTCACTGTGACAACATGGTTTACCAAGTGGCACCATTGCTTCTCCAGCAAAGTCTGAGAGGACATTTGTGGCTTGTCCCAACGTGGGCTGGAGCTGCTCCTACAAGTAACAAAAATGTGTTCTTGCAGCGTGTACCAGGGCGCTCCATTTTCCTGATTGGGTTCAGTCTGAAAACACGAGGCAGGTGACGTCTAAGCGGGGACTTCAGGGAGAAGAGGTGAGGGCAGCAACGGGTCCAGCAGGTTGGCCAATAAGCAGAAAAAATGGGTGGTGTTTAAATGGCTCTTCCTCAACCCCCGAATAGTCAGGCGGTGGAGGAGTGAATGAAATTCCACCGCAGAGGATTCGAGGCCAGGTGTCAAGGGTGTGGCCCAGCCCACCTTTCCCTCTCTGGAGTCCCAAGCATCCTGCCTCTTGGATGTGCAAATAGAAACGGCAATATGATTTGCACTGAATTTGTAACAGAAGAGATCGGTGGCTTTAGAACTTCAGAAGGTTCAGGGCAGCCTATTCTGTGCCAGAGACAGGGCAGCGCAGGCATCTTGTCTCTTTAGCATGTGAACGTGTGTGCAGATGACAGGGCTGGTCACTGGAAGCAAGACGGGTACTTCTGGCCACCTCAGCTTCACCAGTATCTTCTCATGGCCAAGCTGGACCTGGACCTGGACCTGGACCTGGAAGTTCTGGAAAAGAGAGGCTAGATCAGGCCGGGCGCCCCCACGGGACAGGACGAGTGTGAAGAGACTGCCATCTCATCGTTTCTGCAGGTGACATCCATCCTGTTAAAAAGCCAAGAGCCCAGACCCACCGTGCGGGTCCTTTCCTCCCCCAGTGTCAGGCTGTTCTGCGAGCGTGCTTCCTCCCAGCTGCCTCTCTGGGAGGACAGGTATTTGGCAGGAGTGATGTTTCTCTCACAGATGGAACATTCGGGACATAAAGAAGTGAGGATGCATTCAGCTCATCTTTCTGGCAGAGTTAAAACTGGAAGTGGGGTATCTGGAATCCGGGTGGGCAGACCTGCCAACTCCTGTTCCCAGGGGAGATGGACGGGGCAGGATGGGCCCTAATGAAGCAGAGATGAGACAGAAGAGAGAGCAGGGGAGAGGGTAGAAGCCCGAAGCTCAGCACAGCAGGCCCTTTGTCCCTCGAGTGAGTGTGTGTGTGCTCAGGAGGAGTGGGGCAGACGGGAAGTGGGGTGAGCCCTGCTGGCAACCAGTGCCCATCCTGTGCTCCCTCCGAGAAGGCACAGTCCTCACCACAAGCCGGAGTCAGGGGCAGCAGTCACCCCGTTTTCCGGTGACCACCTGAAGGAGCCAGACGGTTCCGAAACTTCCCATGGTTGCGCAGTTGAGGATTTGTCTCGGCCATCTCCAGAACCCAGCCCTAAGCCACTCTGCTGTGTGGGTCTCTTACTGGTTGGGACCACTGGGGTGCTTGGCCCCGTCTGAAATTCCCTCCTGAGTCAGTGGAGCATCCCAGGCTCAAACCTGGCCTGAGAGCGCAGCTGGTGTGGAGTTCTGCCCCAGCAGGGATTCCGAGCCTGCGTCTGCAGAGCGGGACTAGGCTGAGTGCAGCGCTCCTGTGGGAGAGCCACTGTGCCCATGCTGATGTGGACCTCTACGCTGGATGCACCCAGGCCAACTGAACGAACGAGACTTTCGTTCCTGGCTGCTAAAGTGGGGACAGAGCTTGGAAGATGAGGTGCTGGCCTCAGGGCTTCGTGGCTTAGCTCCTGTGGAACAAATTAGGCCTCTGCTGATGGATAAGGTCACAAGAGTGAATCAGTAGGAGACATTTGTGTCGTTTTTCAGTTGCCCTGGCTGGGATCCGGCTTCAATGACCGCAGTCTGGCCCACAGTCTTGATCTGGGAGCCACGTTTACTGGGACTCTGCAGTGTGAGCCCCGCCTGGCTCAGGGCACTCTGCAGACAGGGTCTTTCCACCCTCGTGCTCTGGACACTCCCATGATGGGTGTCCATCCCGGGCCATCACCTGTCACAGCCCCTTTGCCAATCTTTCCCTCTCCTCCCGCCTCCCTCCTCTCTCCTCCAGGACATCGCTCCTGCTGACAGTGCCTGTTTCTGCTGTTTAACTCTCGCGGAAAACGTTGCCTCCCATTTAGAAACCTCCAGAGTATGATTTCCTTGCTTGGATTCGGACACAGAAGCAATTGTGGCACTTTTTTCTAGGCCACGTGTGAGACGAAGATGGACACGGCATCAAGCCATCGCTCCAGCCATTTCCACACCGGTGACCCATTCACTTGTGGTTCTTCTGACTGTTTTTTCATCCTCTTCGGATATGTTGTTTAGATGTTTTTTGATCCTACTTTTTGCCTGAGGTTTTCCTGATATATTCGCTGATCACTTCTGAGTGGACGTACACTCAGCTGTAAGGAGACTCTGAGGCTCCCGTGTGGTGTGTGAACCCAGATGTGTGTGAGTGAGGTGGAGCCAGCACAGCTGCAGTGCAGAGACCTGGGAAGCCCCACTGAGAACTGCAAACCCCACGGCGCCTGTGACTGCCTCCCCTGCGGGGCAGACCTGGCGTGAGTAGAACCTGCACCCAAAGTGCCCTCATTGAAATAGATGAGAAAAACAGAAAGACATTAAGTAACGTATCTGGAATCCACCCCACATTTGCCGTGTGTGAAGCCCACCGTGAGTGATTTCACTGTTGAGGGTACCCGGCCTCACCGACATCCTAAAGGCTGTGTTAGCCCCAGAACGTAGGTTCGAGACCAGCTCCATCTGCACCAACGCCTCTGTTCTTCTCCAGCTCACGCTGCGAGGTACTGGCCAGACCATCCTGGTTAAACGGTCGTAGCAGGCTATCCTACAGCACAGACCGGAGGTCGCTCATCAGAGGCACTTTCTGTCTTTCGCTGCATGAGGCCTGTGGACTTCTTTGGTTTCGCTCGCTTTAGACCACTCCTTGGATTCTTCGCGACATCACAACCTCCTTTCCATTTCCAGCCACTGCCCCTTTCCCTCCTGGGTGTGGCCGGAGCCCCTCCCCTGACCTACACGTCCACCCCTGCAGGCCCACTGACCACCTAGAGTGGCGCTCTCCCACTGGGACTTGGTCCTCGTGACACGCTCTCTAGAACACACCTTCCTTCAGGCCTCATCGGCCACTGGAGCTATGCCCAGGCTGGACAGAGCTGTGGGCTGTGGGAGGCTCCGGATCCTGGGGAGACTCTGTCTGGACACGCCAGGGAAGATGGTGGCCCCAGATCCTGGTGGGAGTTTGTTGGCACGTGCCAGGGAAGATGGTGGCAAATTGAGAGGCCGAGAGCTCCTCTCTCAGTGCCTTTCAGCTCAGAAAAAACCAGGCTTCACTTGCTCAGGTCTGCACAGTTAAAATGGGTGTGAACGTGTGATGAACATGAGCTCCAAGTCCAGAGGGTGCGTGCCCAGGGAGTGGCTCCATGAGGTCTCCGGGCTCCCCCGCGGCAGCATCACGGTGCCTGTGCCCACGTCCACCTCAGCCCGCGCTGGTTCCCCTCACACCTTCTTGATGTGTCTAACCTTCAGGAGCCAGGGAACACCTGCTCCAGCTCCCTTAGCAAGCCCCAGGCCACTTTCCTGCTCCCAAACCAACAGTCCTGGCGTCAGTTGGGATGGGTCAACTCATTTAACCCCAGAGCTGGCGTGGAGCTCACTACCCCTTGGGTGGGGAATGGAACCAAAGTCGCATGTTCCTAGGCAGGGTCTGGGACACAGTTGCTCAGGAAGCAGCCGGCAGTGCCCAGCATGACACGCTTCCTCTTATCTCTACTCCTGTGAGCTTTTCAGGGTCAGGATCAGTCCACACCCCAGGGGCTGTGGGTTGGTGCCTCACATGCTTTAGTCAGGAGGCTCCAGGGGTGTGACTCAGCATCCACGTGGTGCCATCTCAGCTCACTGCAACCTCTGCCTCCCGGGTTCAAACGATTCTCCCACCTCAGTCTCCCAAGTAGCTGGCACTGCAGGCACCAGTCACTACACCAGCCAATGTTTTTTTCATATTTTTTAGTAGAAACAGGGTTTTTACCATGTTGCCTAGGCTGGTCTTGAACGCCTAACCTCAAATGATCTGCCCACCTCGTCCTCCCAAAGCGCTGGGATCATGAGCCACTGTACCTGGACTTTCCTTATTTCTGAGGAACCCTTTGATGTTGAGTCCATGCTAATGAGGTGACGTGTGTTCTCTTCTCCCCACCCACCACAGGGTGGGAACTTTCAGCCTCACCCTCTGACCTCCAGTGACCTCTTCTCCTGGCAAAACCAGCCACAGGATGAGAACTTTTGGCCTCAATCTCTGGCTTCCAGGGAGGGAAGAAGCACTGCAGTTGAGCCCTATCAGTCATGCCTATGTGATGAAACTCCGCATGGAAACCCTGGAAGGACAGAGCCGGAGCTTCCAGATGGTGAGTGTGTCAGTGGCGGGAGGACGGTCTCTGGAGGGCGTGGAGGCTCCGAGCCACCTCTGTTCCTGCAGCCCCAAACCTTGCTGGCCCATGCCTCTCTTATCTGGCCATGTGTTTGTATTCTTAATGAACCAGTGTGTCCGTCTCCCAAATGCTCCAAGTGCTTTGCAGGGCATTCCCTCCAAGGCACTGAGATGACTGCCGAGTTCTGGGTATGCTGCCCATCTCACAAGGCCTCTGGTGACAGGAACACAGCCCACACCAAGGTGCCAGGGCTGCTGGACTCACCAGCCCCATAGGCCACTCAGGTGGTGTTTTCTGAGTTCCATAAATCATTCTAGCAATTATAAAACCTGAGAGGGGAGCACGGGAACCCCAGAATTTGTAGCTGAAGTACGGGTGGTCTGGGAGTCGGGAGCTTGTGGCTGGTGTCTGAACAGGGGCAGCCTCGTGGGATGAGCCCCGTAGCCTGTGAGGTCTGTGCTGACCCCAGGCAGCCAGTATCAGGATTGAGCTGAATTTCTGGACACCCAGGTGGTGCCAGAGAGCAGAGGCCAGAACACACTGGGTGAGCGTCTGACACTCCATGTCGTTCACACTGGGTGACCATCTGGTGCTCCATGTCGTTCACACTGGGTGAGCATCTGACGCTCCATGTCATTCACACTGGGTGAGCATCTGATGCTCCATGCTCGTTCACACTGGGTGAGCGTCTGACGCTCCATGTCGTTCACACTGGGTGAGCATCTGACGCTCTATGCTCGTTCACACTGGGTGAGCGTCTGACGCTCCATGTCGTTCACACCGGGTGAGCATCTGGTGCTCCATGTCATTCACACTGGGTGAGCGTCTGACACTCCATGTTGTTCACACTGGGTGAGCGTCTGACGCTCCATGCTCGTTCACACTGGGTGAGCGTCTGACGCTCCACGCTCGTTCACACTGGGTGAGCGTCTGACGCTCCATGTCGTTCACACTGGGTGAGCGTCTGACACTCCATGTCGTTTACACTGGGTGAGCGTCTGGTGCTCCATGTCCTTCACACTGGGTGAGCGCCTGACACTCCATGTTGTTCACACTGGGTGAGCGTCTGACGCTCCATGCTCGTTCACACTGGGTGAGCGTCTGACGCTCCATGTCATTCACACTGGGTGAGCGTCTGACGCTCCATGTCATTCACACTGGGTGAGCATCTGACGCTCCATGCTCGTTCACACTGGGTGAGCGTCTGACACTCCATGTCGTTCACACTGGGTGAGCGTCTGGTGCTCCATGTCGTTCACACTGGGTGAGTGTCTGACGCTCCATGTCGTTTACACTGGGTGTCTGACACTCCATGCTCATTCACACTGAGTGACCATCTGATGCTCCATGCTCGTTCACACTGGGTGAGCGTCTGGTGCTCCATGTCCTTCACACTGGGTGAGTGTCTGACACTCCATGTCGTTCACACTGGGTGAGCGTCTGGTGCTCCATGTCCTTCACACTGGGTGAGTGTCTGACACTCCATGTCGTTCACACTGGGTGAGCGTCTGGTGCTCCATGTCCTTCACACTGGGTGAGTGTCTGACACTCCATGCTCATTCACACTGAGTGACCGTCTGATGCTCCATGCTCATTCATGCCACTCTCCTAGCCCCACGGCCGCATCTGCTCTTCATAGTAAAACACACTTCCCGGAAGCCTCCCTGGAGGCAGCATGTAGCCTCTGAGTGGAAGCAGGAAGACTGCAGGGTGTGAGTGGAGGTTAGGACTGAGCACACATTTCTTCCTTCAGAATTAGGGAGCGTTTTCTAGATGTATGGAAGTATTTCCTTGGGGAAGGTTGGGTGAGGAGAGGTCCTGTGCATTTGGGGGCCCAGTTCTCCCTCTGGGGTGCAGGTGGGTGTGGCAGGCCTTTGCATTCTATGACAAGGCACAGGATGGCCAGGCCCATCCCTGAGGACTGCCTACAACTTTGGAGCCTAAAATGCCTGTCACTGGAGCAACATTGCTGGACCAAGTTGAGAAAATTGTCAATGCAGAAGGCTTTTAAGTAGAAATTTCCTACATGAGGTAATTTATACTCTGGTTGAACCTGGCTCACTCTCTTACTGTTACGTTCACGGGAACTGAGGGTAAAGTAGCTCGTACCAACCCTGATTCTAATTCTGAATGTGCATTCACCGCCACAAGCTATGAGCTGCCTGCTACGAAGATAGGGCCAGATTCTCCGTCTTTTGAGAACTGGGGAAGGGGAGCAGAGAAGGGTGAGTGCACAATCCAAGCACTGACTTCATGTGTCTAGGTTATCATTTTGAAGGATGAAATAGAATAAGACAAAAGCTGGACGATGAATAAAAACATGAAATGGGAATTAGTGTAATTTTTAGATTTTTTTCCTGAGAAGTGAATGAAAGTTTCACTCCTTCTTGAAATGTCTAGTGAGTCTTGAGCGTCTACTGGGAAAGCATCAGACTTGCAGGAAACATCCTCCCGAGCTAGCTTAGAGGCTCGGAGGAAACAGTGCTGTTTGCTCTGTCATGTTCTAATCAAGGCACTCACGCATGTCACTGCTTGTCAGCAAGAGGGGCTGCCGCCACTCGGCGTGAATCGCGGGGGCTTGGTTGCTTGTGATCACATGGTTATTTCATTTCCGTGGCGTCCTTGGTTATAATCTGTGGCAAGGCTCTGATTTCAGAGGTCTGGACTCTACCTACAGGACAGACGCTGGCAGGATGTTCTCTGGAAAATCAGTTGTCACTTTCTGGAACTCAAATTACACAGTTCTGCTTGGGGGTAAGGACGCTGCTTACAGGATAAGGTATTTTCTTGTTGCACAGTGGTTTCATTTCTTCGCTTCCAAGTTCCAAAGCCAGGAAGGTCTTTGGGGGAAAGGGAGTTTCTATGCTTATGGATGAGGAGGGAGAAAGGGAACCAACTCGCTGTGGTGGGGAGAAGCTCTGCATCGTTAGGAAGAGTGAGTGTAGGCTCACAATGCCAAAGGTCTTTTCCTTTTTTCCTTTAGGTAAACAAACTCCTGCAGTATTTGAATCCATGGTTTTCCTTAATGGTGCTGCTTCTTAGCGTTCAGCTGCAGTCAGCGTATGGCATGGCTCAGGATTTCCTCCTCCTGGGTTCTCCAGCCAGTATGCCCAGTGTAAAGCCATTTCACCAGGGTATTTTATTCAATAGCGGATGGAGTGGCAGGTGTCCACCTGAATAAAGGTGCTCCTGGCTTTGAGGGGTGCATAGTGTGACAAAAGGGCTGGGTTGTCCCACAAGCGAGTGGCAGGTCTGCCTGACGTGAAGACCCAGCCTCCTTTTGAAATCATTTCTGGCTTTCTGGGCCGCACCACAGCTGGGAGATAAGCATCCTTTCATGGGCGATGCACCCTGTGTGTTTATTTTGAACATAAAGTCACTGACTGGGGGGTGTGCATCTATTTTATACCTGATTTTGCCCCTCAAAGTTAGGGCTTTTAAGAACACCCACACTTTGTAGGGGTCACTGGGTGGCAAATCAGAAAAGCAGGTTACTAGGACCCCACAACAGGGATGCCAGGCAGACTGCGCAGGACAGGCCCAGAAGCTTCTCTTTGTCATCAACCCCAGGTGACTGTGCTGGTAGGGGTGAGACCCACATTTGGAGGAAAGGCCCTACCACTAGGTGGTCACGCAGGCCGTGGCCTCATCTCCCAGCTCCCCCAGAGGAGCACAGGCAGGCCCAGCTGTGTGCCCCTGCTGAGAAGCTGCCCTTCTCTCCCTCTGGCCGTTGCTCCTTTCTGTAGCCTCGTCTGTCACCGCTCCTTGAAATGCAGGCCCGGTGTCTCCCAGCGCCCTCCTCAGGTCTCACTCTTGGAGTCCTGTCCAAGCTCTGGGACTCTGCAGTCAGCCCTGGTCCGGCTCACACAGACACCAGCTGGTAAACGGGAGGTGTTCAATGAGTGTTGGCTGGTCCCTGAGTGTGCCTCACTGATATTCCACTTTTAGCTTTTATCTCGTCAGCTTGGGTTGTCACAGCACAATACTGCGGACTGGGTGGCTTAAACAGCTGACATTTATTTCCCACTGTTGCGGAGGCTGGAAGTCCAAGGTCAAGGTGCTAGCTGTTGGTTCCTGGTGAGGACCTCTTCCTGGCTCACAAGTGGCTGCCTTCTCATCGCGTCCTCGTGTGGTGGCAAGAGGGAGAAAGAGCCCTCTCTGTTTTCCTCATCTCACAGGGCCACAGACCTATTGGATCAGGACCCCAGACTCATGACCTTATCTAGCCCCGGTTACCTCCCACGGCCCATCACCTAATCCAGTCTCGCTGGGGTTAGGGCTTCAACACGAGTTTGGGGAGGATTCAGTTCAGTCCACAGCAGCTTTGCTACTTGCTAGAATTTGTAACCTCCCAAAATGAATAATCTTAGAATGTTTGCAGACATCCTCAGAATGGTCAAATGGTAAAATGTTTGGGGACCACAGTGGCTCTGGCCAGTTGTCCTGGCGCTTGCGGAGGTGAGGCCATGAGTTCAAGGCCAACCTGAGCAGCCTTACATGCTCTCATTGATTGACCAAAAAAAAAAAAAAAAAAAAATCAAATGGTAAAATGTGTCACTAGGCCAAGCGTGCTGGCTCACGCCTGTTATCCCAGCACTTTGGGAGGCCAAGGCCCAGGAGTTTGAGACCAGCCTGGCCAACATGATGAGATCCTGTCTCTGTCAAAAAACACAAAAATTAGCCCGGCGTGGTGGTGCGTGCCTGTAGTCCCAGTACCGGGAGGCCGAGGCAGGAAAATCGCTTGAGCCTGGGAGGTAAAGGTTTCAGTGAGCTGAGATTGTGTCACCGCACTCCAGCCTGGATGACAAGCGTGAGATTCCATCTCAAAAAAACAAACAAACCTGTATCACCAGACACGTGTATCCCGAGATGAGATCAAGCAAGGAGATGCCGAGACTTCCTCTCCTCCTGCGTAGTGTTCTTTTTACAGTCTCGCGAGCGCCATGTTTTTTGAATGTCTGTGCCTTTGCTGGTGATTTCACGATGTCATATGGCTCAGGAGCACAGGGCAGAAGGGCTGTCTGGGGTTCCTGAGTGCAGGAAGGCTGTGCAGTGCCTCAGGAGATAACACATGTGTTCAAAAAGCTGCTGACACATGCTGCTGGCTGTAAGCTCCATGCTAATGACTCAATACTACGTATTGAATAAGGTGTCATTAAATAGAAACAAACATTAAACAAGATCATATTTGAATGGATTGGCCAAAGTGTTGTGACCAGATGTATTTCTCTAGGGGCAAATTCTCTGAATTTGCAAATTTCAGTACTTGCAAATTCAGTATGCACAGTAACTTTAGAATGTAACCACCATCAACGTTTCACTTTAGAACTGACTGTATCTTATTAATGAACGGGCTGGGTGTGCAGGGACCAGAAGCCCCGAGAAAGGCAAAATATTCATCAGCTCCTTGTCTTTCATCGTCAGCCCGATGCCCAGCACTGAAATCTCCGTTAGCACAGGAATGCGATGGAAGTAGCTTTTCTAAATGATCAGCCTTGACATTGTTGAAATACAGTGCCAGTGGTTATGAGATTGTAGGCATTCTGAGGCCAGGACGAGGGGAGCCATGGAGAAGGATTTATTGCAGCTTTCTACTGAACAGTAATGTTCAGGGGTCCTGAAGTAATTCGGTTTAGAGAAATGTTGATGAAAACCTTCAAGGCGCATGTGGCAACCCTGAGACCCCAGAGGATTTCCTGTGAGAAGCCTCGGATTTCAGGCGGAACCCCACAGGGCCGGTGGTTGGCGGTGAGTTCAAGGTGGCAGGGCTGAGCCAGGCCAGCCCCTCCTGGTGTGTGTGATGACCTGGGAAGGACACACGGCTCCTCTGTCAACGCAGCTCCTCCCCAGAGGACAGCTGGCATCATCTCTGTGCTCCAGAAGCCGTCTGAGAGAGAGGGAGGGCAGAGTGCTTGACTCTTGCAGAGAACTCAGAAAACCTTGACCATGTTGGAATTCAACAAGTCTTTTGAAAATGCAGTGGCCAAGTGGGGGCGTTTTTACCTTTTCTCTGGTGTGTTTGTGTTTAAATGTGAGTATTTCTCAGCAAACAAAACATTGAAGGTCGCACATTCTTCACGTATAAATTCTGACTAGGCTGGATGAGAAAGGCCGGAGAGGAGTGGGTCCCCAGGCCGCTGAGAGGTGCTGAGGCACCTTTCGGCGCTGGTTGGCGGAGGCCGTCGATCTCGCCGGAAGCGTCTATGTGAACAGGACGTTGTCTAGGGGCCTTGGGAACACCGTGTTATTATACCGAAGGCTCTATTTGCATAATTGCAAGTGCAGGTTTCTTTGGCAACCCTACTAGCTTAGCCATTATTGCTCAACTTTTAATGAAAGGAATTCTAATGTGCATGTGGAGAAAGTCATTTCAACAGTAACTACCCGTACCGTTTAAACACTTACCCTAAGCCCTTCTCATGGGCTCTGCAGTCCTCACAGACTTCCCACTTCTCTGGGGGGTGAGAGCAAACAGGACCAGGGACGCGCACCCACCGGGGCCCCCCAGCACCGCGCAGGTGCGCAGCAGGCACGGCCAGCCTCTGGGCTCCTGGGCCAGATTTTTTTCCATTCTAAAATTGTGAAGATTAAAGCCTATTCTGGGGTAAAGATTCTCTAGAGTCGAGCCCAACAACAGCCACCCTGACAGCCCTTGGCGCAGCGTGGGGTGCGCGTGAACTTTGTCCCTGGGCGTGTGGTTTCGGAGCCTGCCGGGGTGACATTCAGCCTCGACATCCATTTTTATGATAATTCCGAGTAAATTGTGGTGTAATAAACGCTTCAAGCCTGTCTTTCTTGTGAAAGCCGTGAATCAATCAGCTGTGGGCTTTTTTGGGGGCCTTTCAATGTATAGTGATCATTTAGATTTGACGTGCATTGTGAGACCTTCGCGTGCCTCCTCTCCCTGGTCTGTCATTAATTCCAGCCTCCGCTATTCTGGAGTACAGTGAAGGATGACTGAGAAATCATTGCCCCTCTTCAGCTCTGTTATTGCACAAAATAGCAGCGCAATAATTTTTTGTCAATGTTTTACTCTAAAAGCTTTCTACGTCAGTTTTGAAAAGGAAGCAATAAAGCCCATTCAATGGTATGAATAAAAATCCTTTGAGGGTTAGGAGCAGAGCTTCTTTTCTTCAGCTGGTAATCAAATTGGAGCTAAAATGAAATTGAGTTTTCTTATGAAAATAGCCTTTGTTGCTGGGAAGGCTGGTAATTCATAAACAATAACCTGCTCTTTTGTGTGGATAATAATATATTCATGTTCTTTCAATAGGGTAAAAGCCAGACCTAGTGCATTATGGTACAGTAAAAATAGCAGAAGGAGCTGGCTGGAATGATCTTGAAGAAGAAGCGAAGCACTCGGTGGCTCTGCCCTTCTGCCTTCCTCGGAAACGGGAGCCGGCTTTATTTGCGCGCCGGTTTCGTTGTTGATTTGTGCTGCTGTACAATATTCAGTTAATTGTGGACGGGCTCAAGCTGTGTTCATCACTGCGAAGGCTGCCGCGGCTGCACAGAGCTCACAGGAGCAGGCTTGTTTCTCGGGGACCTGCCAGCTCCACAGCCTGGCACCAGTGAGTGACGGGACACGGCGCTCAGAAGGTGAGCAGGCTGGGCCCCGAGAGGAGCGGATGGTGCATCGTGGGCTCAACTGGGACCAGGTAAAGTGTTGAGGGGACAACTTGCTATGGATTTTCTGCTAAGTTTGGGGGGCAGGGTGGAGAGGGAGAGAGCAGGACACGGTGGGTGGAGGGAAGCGGCGTCTGGATTGTGGGGGCTTCGACCTGGCTCACAGGTGGATCTGACAGCTGCTGTGCCTCTCGGCGAGCGCAGAACCTTTTGAGGAGCCTGCTGGTCATGGGAGCCGTGCTGGCCCTCATGGCTGTGTCCGGGGTCCTTGGAGACCCAGTGGTACCTGCCAGTGCTGGGCGTAATATGGTCTGGAGGTGGACCGATGGCTTCTCCTGGTGAAATCTGTTTGCGAACTTAGCTTGGAAGTTGGCTGTGCAGAGGCAGCAGGCTGCTGGCCTCGAGGCAGGGGCTGGAACTGCCGCCTGCAGACTGTGCGCTGGCTGCTGCTCCATGGGCAGCAGAGACTTTTGTTCTCTATCTCAAGTTGGTAAAAAGTTGTGTTGCAAAAATGTCTGCCATCCCAATCGTTCTGTTGGCGTATGGAAATGACCTCGGTGTTCCCAGATCCAGAGCCTGGGGCCAGCAGGTAAAAGGGGACTTTTCCATGAAGTCATTTATTGTTACCATGCAGCACGGTGCTTAGCATGTCTACTCAGACTGTGAGCGTGAGATGAGGCTCCTTCTCATAGAATACTCCAGTTGCCCTTTTGGGAATAATTTTTGGTTGCTGTCTTAAGTTCTGTTTGCTTGGCTCTGAACGCAGGTCAGTGGGCAGAAAAAGAAAAGAAAATGCACCTTCGTAAGCGAAGAAGTGTCCAGGATGAGGTGGGCAAAGACAGTAGGGTCCGGAAGAAAGTGTTGTTCTGGCTGGACTGGGGTGGTCATGATGGCGGTGCTTTCCCTGTCACGGGTGGCTTCTCTCCGGGTTACCTTTTCCGTGAGGCTCCTAAGGGGTAGCGGGCATTTTTCTGGCTTAGCCTAAGGGCTCTGCAAACTCCATGAGTGGTTCGGGACTGAAGAATGGAGAATTGAAGTGAGGACCGCGATGTGCAATTTTAAATGACTAAAGTTTGACAGTGTCTGGGGACGCTGGATCCGTGCATGGTGAGCCTGCTGCCCTCAGGAAATGAGAGCAAAATGGAACGGGACCGAAGCGCGGGAGTGTTTGCGTGCATGCAGCTACGGCGGGGATGTGGGCCGGGGTTAATGCCGGCCATCAGGTATCTGTGTGTTGTGCTGGTATTTTAACACCGAAATTACATGCTTAAGAGAAGGAACTTTTTAAAGGCGCAGTGGTAGCTGACAGTTGTGGTAATATATGTCATTATCCAATTAGTTTGCGCAACTGCATGTTTTTATGCTTTGCTGAAATGCCTCCACGCGTTTCAGGTCTAACAAATGTTACTTCATTGAAGTCTTTCAAAATGAGGATTCTAATTGTATATATTTTACTCTGCTGCAGTAAGTGTTCTGAGCTTTTCAATATCATGAGCACCTGAATACATTCTGATTTTTAAATCTATTTCACATTCATTTTGGGGGAAGAAAACCCAGGATTCTTTTGGCTCCCATTATACACTTTGTCAAAAAGCCCGACGAGTGACAAGTCCTTCTGACTTTCTCCTGCTGACAGAGCTGCACGCACGGTGCCTTTATTCTTACGCTTAGGTTGAATGGGTGTGAAAGAAAAGATTGTTAATTGTCACACAATTACCCTTCAACTCAAGGCAAAGGAAACTGTGGAGGAAAGTTCCTGGAGTATTTCTGCTGTGGAAGAAATGATAAGTAGCTTTCATTCTGGATGCAAATTGTGGATCGTATGTCACAGCTCTGTTCAGCCTGAAAATCAGAATTTTCTTCGTTTTAACTCTTCGGTGGTGTTGATGCAAAGTTCTCCCCTTCACGGTACACACTTTCTCAGGTCATAACTTGGCTCTTTTTTGCCTGAGGGTGTGCAGGTTGCCGATTCCGAGTTGTGCAGAGCTGGCTGCGGAAGTGTGCAGAGAGGAGAGGGGAGGGGAGGAGGGTTCATTCGGTGGCTCCGGGCGTCCGGCCTGGCTCAGTGGGCAGGTTTCAGGCAAGGACGGCTTTGGCCTCTTGGACTCTGGTCTTGACTGTGATGTTCTCTCTGGTTATTTGAAGACATAAAAGCCACTTGTAATGACTGTCCCCTATTCTCGATGGCCAGGCACATGTTCTCCCTGCATCGCTTGTGCTAACCGTACTCTTGGCAGAGGAACGGTTCCATGGCGAGCGCCGGCTCACACACACACCCTGGGCACTGCACAGCCCCAGAGCCGAGCCAGATGGCATCTGGGTGTGTGGTGGGCGTATGGCCAGTGCAGGCCTTCGGAGGGGAGCCGGGACAGAGTGCCGACACATCGGGGACAGGGGGCCTCAGCAGACGGGGCTGGCACTTTGTTGTGCATGGAGCTCTTCACCCAGGTCCTCCTCCCAGCTCTGCTGGAGGCCAAGGTCCACCCCGCTTCCCCTGCTCATGACGCAAGCCCACTCTGTCCTTACTCTGGTGGAAGCTGCGCTCACTTGGAGAAGAGACTTCCTCCTCCTGACTCGGAGCCCTGGCATCCCACGAGCCAGCCACAAGCCCCTCTTGTTGGGGAAAGAGCTGCTCCTTTCTTTTTTAAAGGCTCGATCTCCCAGGGTACCAATGTGGGGCATACGTGTGTGAACGAGGAGGCTCAGGGATCAGGAGTGGGGGCGGTGGACGAGACAGGGAGTTGGGGGCAGGGGGAACTCTGGTGATCTGGAACTTTCCCAGGTGAGTTCCCCCCAGCCCACTCATCCTCCCTTGCCTGGTCTCTGGCCAGGGCTCGCTGTGCCTGGATGGCAGGTCCCCTGCATCTAGTCTAAAGGCCATGAGGGTCAAACGTCCACCACCCACCCCTAGGCTCCCATCTTGTGCCCTGGGGCCACCTGCTGTGATGACCACGGTGGGTAGTGGCAGTTTCTTTAGTTCTGTAAGCAGACCCTGTGAGGAAGTGACCAGTGCGAGTGTGGCCACCTGTCCCCTTTGACCGTGGCCGGCTGCTCACAGCTACTCGGAAACACTGGGACAGCACCAGTGCTATTCTGGTTTGAAACAGACTCAGCTGAGTCAGTGGCTGTTCCTGATGGGTATGAGGTCCGTGGACTCACCTGGCTGTGATGATTTCGTTTTTAACCTGTAGAGCTAGCTGTGAAGGTGGAGGGGGAGATGGAGAAGATGGAATGAGATCCAGAGTGCAGCGGATTTGTTCCCTCTGGCTTTTCTCCTCTGGCAAATGTCGTCTAATACAGGGAAGCTGACCTCTTAAATTAGGGCAAACACAATGAACTTACCTTAAGGTGAATATAAATAAAGTCAAAATCTTTTCATTATTTTTACTGATCCTTTTTCTCCTGTTAGCTTCACTTAAGTCTTTTAATCCTTAATCATCAAATAATTTGTATCTACTTTTCTGGACTAGATTATGTGCAAGATAAGGCAGTATGTACATACAGAACAGAGATGCTTGAATCCGTGTATCTGATTTGTAAGGGAATGAGAACGTAGATTAACAGTGATGACTTTGGGTCATTAGAGAAATGTTAGGCACGGAACTGTGGAAGGAAATCAGCAGCTGTGTTTTCGTGGTCCAGCTCGGGGAAACAGTGCCAAAGGGCATTGCGACAGATAATTAACTGTCAAACACTGCACCACAGCGCGCCCATTCCTTTTTTCTGTTTTCATCCTGCTCTACTTGACCTTCTCCTTTCTGAAACTTTGCGGACGTCGGTTAAGTGCTTTGTTATAGCTCTATGCAAATTACGTCTCCAAAGTTCAAAGATCTGGTCCAAAGCCTGTCACTACTTGGAAGATTTCCTTGTTTCCTTGTGCTGTTGAAAATGAGGAGCTTGTTTATGGATGAGTGCTTCTTGTCCACTGCCGATGGAAGGTTTGCAGACCTCATTCTCACCGAGCCCTCCTGAGCACACGATTCAGAAACCTACGCATGAAGCTTCCTCCGGCAATTTCTGAAGAATACAGGTTACTGACAGGCAAACAGGAAAATATCCAGATATATATTTTACACCAGTATTAGTTTTGGCTTCTGTGTATTATTAAGAATGCCATATACCAAGGATGCGTTATCTCAAAAGTGAAAAAAGATGGCTCCAGTCTTTTCTGCAAAGTTTTAAATAAATTCTTAAAATATCACTTTTTTTCTCTTTGAAAAGTTGAAATAATGTTTTAGGAAACAATGGTTACATCAAAGTTTCTGGCCCCTTGGAGAAAACATTCCATAGAGAATTTGTTAATTACTCTGAAAGTATCAGAACGTATTTATTTCCTGTACGGTGATTGTGATATTCCTCAGAATTGATGTTTAAGGACTTAGGATTGTACTTCTTTGTGGAGACAATGGTTGGAATTACTGTGAGAGTTGATTTTTATTATTTTGTCAATGTCACCATATACTGCAGCTATTTTTAATTTTAAAGGAAGCATGTAACAGAGATACGCTTTAGAACATGAATCTCCTAACTGGTTTGACTTAAATGGCTGTAGTTGAGTTCTGCTGTAGACATTTTTGCCATCATTTTTAGCTTTTCAGCAAAGGTTTTAAAGTCACACACTTAGAAGAAAAGGAATTAGCTAGAAAAATCTGCACGGCGCCACACGTAGCAACAGAGCATTCGGCAAAAATTTAGCGAAGTGTGCGGTGTCTGGCGGAGGGACTGTGTCTTCACCCTGGTCATTTTAATTCTTTAGAAGTGGCTTTTTACCTTTGCATGTAAACATAGGAATTCTCCTTCTTTTGGATTTTGTTAATTATATGAAACCACTCATGTTTTCCAATCCTGACTCTGGGCCTCATATCCTTCAGCTGAAATCGAAGACACTGACCTCCTGGCCTATCTGAACCCTCACATCCTGGCTTTCGTGGTACAGTGGGCCACAAAAGCAGGCTTCCAGCAAGCAAACCACCGAACTCCAGAACATGCAGAGCTGGCTGGCCCTCCCCGATGTTTGCGTGGTCCAAAGCACGAGTGCAAGAGTTGGCTCTCATGTTACATGTCTAAGCATTTCAGTTATAAGTCAAGCTGCTCACGCAGGGTCTGTCCCCTACCTGAACGAATGTCCCGTCACATTCATGAACCTAAAGTTCTGGCTTAAACTCAGAATCCTCACCTTCTAGGATGTCTGCACAGGAGCCAGGGACAGACCCATGGAGGTAACGTTCAGATTTCTGATGGCCAGCGCTTTAAAACTGAGGTGTGAAACAGACAGACTGAAGGCGCTCAGCTGCATAATCATCACACAGAACGTCTGATGCTCAAAGACACAAATTGCTTGATTTTGAAAGGGACAAAACATTCTCTTTTCTCCTGGGCACAAACAGACTTCACAAAGAGAAGGCAATTTAGCTGAGACCTTCATTTTCCCCTTGGAAAGAGATCAACTATATTCAGGCTCTGGCACTAAATGCAAAACCGAAAGTTTTCTGAGAATCACTGTGCTCCCCGTTGGTTTGTCAACACCTCTCACGTCAGCTTCCGGACGTGCTCCAGCCCAGGCCCAGGGTTCCAGGGAGGCCCGTGCCTGGGCCTCGTCTTGTCTTAGGGTGTACTGCCCCTCAGTGCTGCTGACTTCACTCGCCCTGTTGCCAAACCCTCTCCGGACGGGGGTCCAGGATCTGCGTTCTTTCCACCTCCCACCAAAATGCAGCATCCAAGCTTTACCAAACTTGCCTGGTCTCAGCAGATAACCATGCCCATCCATGAGCTGGGGAACCTCCCTCCAAGGAGCTCTGCGGCTCTTGAGGAGTCCCAAAGATGCTCTAAACACTGGCTTCTGCAGAACAAGGCAAATGGGTGCTTTGTGACCAGTACCCAAGACAAGAACATGGAGCCCTTGTTGATTTGGGGCGACTCTCCGTGGTGGCTGAGGGGCTGCCAGATCTCAGGGCTCTTCTCCACTGGGGAGACTCGGGCCACTTGAATGCTGAAGAGGGCAGGGGGTGTAGAAGGCCGAGTTTTGTTTTTGAAGACATCCTGACATCCAGATTGTCTATGTGGACTCCTCTGTAAATTTTTATAGTTAAATATTTAAAAAACTATAAAAGTCCCCTGAGCTGGAAGGAACACATTCAGAAGAGCCCTTGCATTGACCCCGAGGGTGGTGGTCTTGAAACCTTGTTGGTTGAGCCCCTGTGCCGAGGAGAATTTGCAGACACTTCCAGTTTGTGCATGCTCATGCTCATAAACAGTTCTGGAACCACTGTTCTGGACTGTTAGGTGCATTTATCAGACCGGGTCTCGGCGGGAAGCCCATGGCACGTTCAGAAAGGAGGGGTGACAGGGCTGAGGGAGCGGAAGTGTCTGTAGAGAAGTGGGCAGGGCTCAGGAGCCGACCTCAGAGGGGAGGCCTGGGTGCCCGAGGTAGCCCTCCCAAAACTAGGGCCATGGTGGGGCAGCCCACAGCCTGGTTTGATAAACATGTGACTAAGCTCTCTCTTTTCTGAAATACTCTAATTTTGTACACATTTCTGCCATTGGCCTAAATCAACCTGGGGTGGGGCAGGTGGCAGACAGCGGCGTCCTGGCCTGGGGAGGGACAAGCTTACCTGGTCACAGCCAGCCCTTCAAAGCAGGGGACTGCAGAGATGAGCTGAGACCACGTCAAACAGAACAGACTTCGGCGTCCTATAGCTTGTCTCCAGTGAGAGAGAGAAGGGCCTCCCTTGCCCATTTCTGCTGCTGCGTGTGGGAATGGAGGAGGAGCTGAGAGAGGGTGGGTGTCTGCAAATGGGAATTGGGCCATGGACATCCCGCGGCCTGAGGATGGCCCCTGGCCACCTGGAGCCACAGGGGCTGCGGGGGTCTGAAGAGACACCCCAGGATCCTCTCAAGCACAACACTGACTGCTCTCTGCACAGCATATTCACTGATATGGCCACGTGTGTTCCAATGGAATTAGCCATGTGGCATGAGAACACCGCGGAGCTCCCACCTGAGGGACAGGAGGAAGGGCAGCGCAGTCTCACTGAGGTGGCCCCCTTTTTTTTTTTTAACTGAGATGGGGCCTGACAGTTTTTACATGCTACCTATATCCAATCCACCTGGTTATCATTTAAGTTCACAACTTTATTTTCCTTGATAAAAGTAATAAAAGTTCATTCTAGTCAATTTAAAACTAGGCAAGCAGAAAAATAATACGCACCACCCAGACACTGCTGGTGATCTCTGCGATGATTTGGAGCTTTACCTGTATGAGCAGGTTCAAGGATGCCAAGGCCCCCATCCTGAGCCAGAGGAAAAGTGTCCCTGCACCTTTGTGCTGAGAGGGACAGCCCCACACAGAGCGCCTCCTTCCTCTGGGGCAGCACGAAGGGCGTCGGCATCCCCCCAAAGGCCTCTGAGGAGCAAGGATGTCACCGGGTCTTTGCAGGAAGAGCCGGCTTTGTGTGTGGGGAAGTTGTGGACATGGAAGGAGGGAGGGGCACAGGAAAGCAGCTGGAGTGGGACCAGCCTGGCTGTGACTGGCACACGGCTGTGCCTCTGGCGACCTCTGCCATGGGACCCTGCACCGCCCTGAATCAAGAGGCTGGGCACAGGCTTTGCCTACTCAGTCGGCTCCGTTTTAATTTCTAATCCTCAGGGGAATGTGAGCAGAGCCGCTCGCCCCTCTGTCCTCCACGTCTTGCGTGTTTGTGTATCCGTGTCACAGAGCGTGGAGCCAGCTGTGGGCTCCACGGTTGGGGCGAGCGATGCCACATCTGGTGCTTTGCTTGTACCATGGTCAGTGGGCTGTGAGTTTCTCAGGTGCTCTGTCCCTGTGTCCTGAAGTCCCCTAGACAGAAGGTGCTGGGAGCCCTGCGGGGCAGGCTGCCTTCTTCCTGGGCCTGGGCCTTCTCCCCCTGAGTGGTGCCCAGAGGTGCTCCCCCCAGGCCTGAGCATGGCCACTCCCCTTGTGTGGCCACCACCACCACCACCAACCGTGGCCTGAATGCCTCCATGAGCCCGTGGCCCACTTGTGACATTGCCGGGATGTGTACAAAATGCCCAGCATATAATCACAGCTCAGGTTTGGAAATGGGAGCTCTGCGGTGTTGGAAGGACTGAGGAAGCCCTGCCAGCTCTCTTCTCAGGAGACCAGCTGTGTAGGGAGGGGTCAGGGCGAGGGGGTGCCAGGGGAGGGGACAGCAGCTTGTTCCACACAGGGTGCTGGGGTGGGGGGCAGCAGAGGCCACTCGGGGCCCTGGGGTGGGCTCGTGGCTCCCTCCCCTGGGAGCGCTGATGGAAAAACCCCTCGATTCTCTGTACTCATGCTGGGTGTTCCCCTGGCCCTGGTATGTGCCTTTTTTTTTTTTTTTTTTTTTTTTTTTTGTAACAGGAACTAGACTGCATCTGTAGAGGGAAGGGAAGAATCAGAGTGGGTGGTTAGGACCAGTTCCGGCCCTTTCCTCTTCCATTTTGGGACATTCTGCTTGGTCGGGGCCTTCTTTAATGGGTCTGCAATTCAGGGCTAAACTATGTTGGGGATCTGTTGGGGAAAGGGCTGTGAGAAGCTGGGCGACAGGTTCAGGGGCCATGATGGGAGATGGGGACCGATGGTCCTTGCGCTCAGGCCAGGGCTGCTCTGGCAGGAAGGAGGTCGAGGTGCAGGCTTGGGAAAGCGGTGTGTGGCCTCTCAGGCCCTCCTGGGGCACCGTGCATGAGGGGCTTACCTGGGAGCAAGTGCGTGGAGGGTTAGGCAGCCTGGCAGGTGCAGGGGCGAGGTGGGTGTGGTCTGCATGGGAGGGGCCTGTCTTGGAGGGTTAGGACAGCCTGGCAGGTGCAGGGGCGAGGTGGGTGTGGTCTGCATGGGAGGGGCCTGTCTTGGAGGGTTAGGCAGCCTGGCAGGTGCAGGGGCGAGGTGGGTGTGGTCTGCTGGAGTGGGACCTCTCTTGGAGGGCTATGCATTTGGGCTTCTCTCTCTCTTGCATGCATCAAAGGCCTGTTTTCAAGCAGATTAAACTTTGTCATATATCTTCTGGGAAAAGATACTTTCCTGATATTTCAAATATCAGCAGCTTCCAGGACTGGGGTTGTGAAGGTGAGTGAGCTGATGACAGAGCCGGCCACGTGGGAATCAGCACAGAGCCCGGCCAGGCATGACGTGTGCTCTGCCGGCAGCGAAGGTCTTCTAAGAGCTTGCTTTAGCTAAGCCAACCTGAGTAAGATATGCTGCGTCTCTCCCGTGTACTAGGAATGTGCCATATGTGGTGGCCTGGTACTTGGGGTCAGTGTAGGCCTCCGCTCCTCAGACCCAGACTCAGTATCCTGGCCCGCCCCACCTCAAGACTGCTGCTCGTGGGCGCTCAGCCCTGCAGGTGTCTGTCCTGTGACTCTGGGAGCCCCTCTTGCTTTGTCCCAGACCTGGGCATGTTGGCTCGGCGGGGGAACCCTCCAGTGCCCAGCAGAGCCAAAGCGCCTTGAAGCTGCAGGCCCTCCTCTGCTGGACGGCCTCGGATGGCAGCAGCACACTCTGCTGTGCATTCAGACTTCGTGTGACCTTCACACGGGCCCCAGGAAGCCAGTCTGGTTTCTTTATTATACAGACAAAGAAACCAAGGCTGGGCAGTGTGCACTCACTCACCCCGAGTGACAGCCCTGCAAAATGGAATGGGTGGGATGAGGTCGCCGTGGAGCCTCCCGGCCTGACTCAGTGGTTGTGTGAACCTTTGCAACTCATCAGCTTTGTGACAATGACCCTTTGTTGAACGAAACGATCGGAAGTTGCCACTTGTGACAAGATCTGAAAATGTTGCGGTGAGCAACAGGCTAGAGAAGGTAGCAGGAGTTCCCTGCAGATGCAGAAGCTGCACTCCTAAAGCATTTGGGAGGGACCACATTGCCGTCTCCGTGAGTTAGGTTAGCACAGTGCCCAGCTCAGGAGGCACTTGATAAATGCTTCCTTGTTTGCATTCTCGTTAGACAGGGGCTGTCTAAGGGGAAATGGGGTAAAGAACCAGGACACACGAGGCCAGAGATTTCCAGCAGAGGAGGGGGATGTTGGGGAGAGAGAGGGGCTATAGCTGTGACTGGATTCAACTCTGGAAATCACCATTTACACCATGGCTGAGCCACCAGACCTTCAAGCCATATCTGCTCAAGCCTCTATCATCACGAGCTTTCAAGAGAGTGTATATCCCTCTTCAGTCCTGTGATACAGACACTTTATAGTTCACGTCTGCAAGAGAAACGTACAGTTAAGGCGTTGACAAGAAATGTACGATGATTCTGGATTTTCCATGGATGGATTGACCATGAGATCCCCGGGCATGGAAACAAATCGAAAGTAATCTGAGCAAGTCTCCACACAGAATGCTCTCCCACAGTTACAACGTTTGGTTAAATAACTGCATTATTAAAAATCATGTTGCAGAGTTGCCACAGCAATGGAAGCAACCTGAATGCCTCCGTGCTGGCCACGAAGGGAGCCAGTGTCGCTGTCGCCAGACCCTGGAGGGCGGGGGAAAGGGAGTGGGTGACCCCAGAGGGCAGGGGAGGGAGCAGGTGACCCCGGAGGGCGGGTGGGGGGGAGTAGGTGACCCCGGAGGGCAGGGGGAGGGCGGATGACCCCGGAGGGCAGGGGTGGGCAGGTGACCCTGGAGGGCAGGAGG
>CM052648.1:191851326-191871959 GCA_028533165.1 Leontopithecus rosalia
GACCTTGTGGTCGTGAGGACGCAGGAATCCTAAAAGCTGGCGGAGATGTTAGCTTCTGCGCTGTCTCAGGGCTTCCCACCTCATCCCATTGCTGCAATGACCATAGGGTCACGCTGCCATCGAGCTTCCCCTCCCATGCCTGTCCCTTCTGATGGCTGATGGGTGCCAGGGTTTTCAGACGCTCTGTACCATGTGGCTGAGTTCAGGAGAGCCCTCCTTCTCTTTGTGTCTGATGTTTTCCGCAGCCAGGTCTGAGGCCCCGTGTCCTCCTGGAGCCTCTTCATGCGGAACTCTGCTCCCTGGATTGTAATTTCCTGCTCACTTGCTTATTTCCCTGTAACTTAGAGAGTCGTGGCACAGAGCGAGGGGAGGGATGAGGCCTGTCTCAGGTGAGACTCTCGCTGCTGGGCACAGGGGCCCGGAAGTCTCATCAAATGCTCAGATGAATCATTGTGGCCCCGGCATATTTTGAAAGGAAAAATCTGGGTAGAGTGAAGATAGGATCTGAGTTATTTCCTCAGCTCAGCCACTTTGTATCTGGGGAAAGATATGGATTTTGGTTTTTTCATTTAAAAAATTTGAATAACAACATCTGTTTTGCACATTTCATAGTTTGCTTGGAGGATCCAAGGAAAGTGCTTAGAAGCTCAAGAGCCCCCTCAGGAGCAGGTGCGGCGGGTGGAAGCAGCGTGAGTGTGGGTTCCAGGCCCAGGGCTTGGAGGCGGCTCCTTCCAGGCGCTGCGTTTTAGGAGGGGTGGTCAGTAAATGGTCACTCCTCAGTGCTGGGGGAATCTGTGCTTGCAAATTTGCCTGCTCACTAGAATTTATTTATAATTCCAAAATCAGTCCTTGCAGAGCTTTTGAGGATGTGCACAGAGGGGAGAAAAGATTGAGTCACCAGACATGCCTGCTTTTCCTACCCATGTTCCCAGCTGAGACTGAACAAGGCCGCACTCTGCCTTCGTGCTTCAGGGCTCAGCCTGTGACCAAGTATCCTTTCCACGGTCACACGACTTGTGTTTAAAACAGTCCGAGCACGGTGCTGACGTGCTGTCTGATGTCCTAAGCAAAGGGGCGGGGAGGCCCTTCTTCCAGGAAATGCGTGTGCGATGAGCTTCGCTCGGGGTGGGTGATGATGCCGCCCGCCCAGGGTCAGTGCCTCTGAAATCAGGTGCCTTTCAACAGGAACACGCACAAAACGAGGCTCCCCCTGGGTCCATTGACAAAGACGTGGCCAGAGGCTTGCAGGAACCTAGCCCCGTGCGTCCTGAGGAGCGGTGGTGCAGGATTCACTAATTCGTCATTTGTGGCAACTTTCTGAAATATACCTGCTGTGAGCAGCGAGAAGCCACAGCACATGGGAATGCCCTGCCCAAGGCAGTCCCTCAAAGATGCCCTTATGCCCTCTCCCAGAAATAAACGTGCACACAAAAGTCTAATTAAATCCTGAGGGGAGAAGGGCTGGGAGGCAAAGGGGAAGCATCTCCGCCGCGTCCGTCCTGCCCGACACCGCGTGTCACCTTCTGCCAGCCATTGTCCCTCCGGCTGGGCAGCATGCCACATCTTGTTTTGTGTAATTTTACGGAAGTGTGATCTGATCCGATGGAAGTTTCCGTGGTCGTGGAAATGTTCTTCTGTGGGCTGGCCACTGAGATGCACATGTGGCTTGTGTGTCTGATGAATTACATTTTAAATTTTACTTGATTTTGATGAATTTAAATCTAATTTGCCACAGGTGGCTGCTGTTTTTAACAGCATGGATTTCCACACCTGGTCCCTTGGTGAATGGTCTGTGACTGGGGTGAGCTGTGGACTCAGCTGGCTTGTCCCAGCTCTCCCAGGAGAGTGGGGCTCATATGAGGAGGTGCTGTGGGCTCAGGCCAGCTGGATGTGGCAGCTGCCAGTGGTGCGGAGGGGAGGGAGGCCTGTCTGTCGGGGGTGCTTCCCATTCTTTTTTCTTTGCTTCTACTGATCCTTGGAGCTCCTTCATCTGATTCCCAGGGACCCCGAGGCATGGGGCCTGCAGTGCCTGGGTGGGCAGACATTTTCTGCTGGGCTCCTTCTGCAAGTTTGCGGCCCTGGCTGAGTCCTGCCCTCTGGGAACTGACCCCTCCCTGGCACTTCCTGCCCCAAGACCACCACGGACCCACCCAGCAGTACCTTCCTCTCTAAGTGACCCTCTCAGCGTCTCCTGCACGGCTTCCCGCCTCCACTTGCTGGTAGAGCGTTTGAAAAAGGACTCTTTTACCCCAAAAGAAACCTCACTTGAGATGATTTCAGACTTTTGACCAAGGGAAGTGGAGTGTCGTGGGTGCTGGGGGTGGACAGGCGTCTGGTGCTGTGAAATGCTTTGCCCGTGCGGCTGTGGGAGGAGACAGAAGTCAGAGATAGGAGGCCGGGCTTGCCCAGTTAGAAAAATAATAGCTGAACCTGATGGCATGTTAATGCGCACCTGGCATTTCACCAGGCACCGTCTCATTTAACCAGTGCACCTGACTGGGAAGGAGCTGCTGCAGCCGCCTCCACCTCGTGGATGAGTGTCTGAGGCAGATCCCGCCACCTGCCCACTGTCCCCTCGTCGGGAAGTGACGGGGTCGGGTCCACATCCAGGTTTGGGCCCCGAGGGCTTTCTCCCTGAAGGGAGGTGAGTGCCCCGAGCAGCCGCCACGCTTCCCCAGGTGCAGTAAGAAGACGCCCGGGCTTCTGGCACACGCCTCTCCCGTGAAGTTCGGTGACACCACGAGAGAGTCGTGTGGATCTTCCAGTCAAGGCTCTGCAGCCTTGGAGTTGCATCCAGCAATGATACCAGGTTTTGACGCGCCACTGTTCCTGCTTCCAGTCTCCCCCCATGTTTCCTAAAAGGTCCCTCTCGGCCTCCTCACCGCCTCAGGAGCAGAGAAAAGGTGGTGGAAGCCACCACACAAAATGGGGACCAGGTTGTTTTCCATATTTAATTAGCAGGATTTCTCCTCTCATTTATTGCCAGCAAAGGAACAGGGCTGGTAATGAATAGAGTTACAGAGTTACTTTTTAGAGGGGGATAGAGTGGGAATCTGTCCAGTCTAAGAACCTGCATCTCTGAGTGTCTGCTCCAGCCGTTAAAAATGGCCAAGCTGTGCGGCTGTGGCCTCTCGAGGGAGGCAGAGCCCCTCTCAGTCCTGGTCCCTGCCGGGCTCCAGCTTCTGGGTCAGAAAAGGCAGCTATTGTGATGTGTAATTATGTCGGTAGTTACAGAAGTGCTGTGTTTTATAAGCACTTTTAAAGTGCATCGAACTGGTGTTGAGCATACTGAGTCCTTCAGACTGGGCTGATGCCCTTCCTTTCCCCAGGTAATTGCAGAACGTGGGTCTGGGTGGAGGCAGAGGTGGCAATGGTAGGCTTTCTCCTTTCCTGTGCCTCCGAGCGAGGGAGGACTTTGGAAGACGTTGTCTTCTGTCCTGAGACCTACCCCACCCCGTGAAGGTCGGGTTGCCTCACACCCATGTCTGCGCTGTAGTCTTTGCTTAGCTATTTGGACTTCTACGTATGGAAAAAGATTCCTTTGTTCTTTTCCTTGGGCATACAGTTGGCAGCCTACCTGCTGGGTGAGGTCCTAAATATTTAACAGCCAGCAGGCCCGGGATCCACCAGCCAGGAAGAGCGATGGCAGTGGGCTTCCAGGGCTGCGAAGCTCACAGCAGCGTTCCTGCCCGGGGCTCAGGATCCCGCAGAAGACGGCAAAGAAAGCTTAGTTGTTTTTTTTTTTTTTTTTTTTTGAGTTCACAGTATTTTCTATAGGGCAGTGATGCTTTTTTTTTTCCCCTAGTTGTTCAAAAGTTAAGGACCCCTTCCCAGGGAAAGGTATGCACACATTCCATTTTGGTTATAGATGAAACGGCCTCTAGACTTGCTGAGGTTCTCAGTAGGAAGAGCACTCTCTCTGAAGGGGGATACAACAAAACCAGGTCCTGGCACCCCGGGCAGGCGCTTGCATCCATGTGAGCGGAGCGTGGAGAGCAGTGAGCTCTCACCGTTCACAAGAACTTCAGGAAAGCGGTGATATTTTATTTCAGTATTTCTGGTAGCTTTTCACTGTGGTAGACTGTCAATCTTAAAAGCTAATGAACAGCAAGAACAGCCTAATAAACTTCCGTAGGTCCTTTAGCTAGTTCAGCTATTACTGACCTTTCACACCTTTGCCCGTCACCCCGTCTGTACACACTCACACATACACACTCTCTTTTCAAGCTATCCCAGATTAAGTCCAGCCGCTTTATCTAAATGTGCGTTTGCTGAGATTAAAATGTTCTTTTACATTTATGCAACGTAACTATCAAAATCGGGCACGTCAACATCTGGCTCAGTCAGCGGTTCTCAAAGTGAGGTCCCCCGTCTGCGGCAGCATCTCTTGGGAACTTACTGGCCATGCAGACCCCTCGTGGATGGGAGCCTTGGGGATGAGGCCAGCAGGCTTCCCCTACAGGCCTCCAGGTGAATCGACACAGCTAGGACTGTGGAATTCTCATGTTATCAACCGACTCGGTAACATCAGTCCTAGGTATTTTTTTTTCCTGTCCAGAATTGAATCCAGGAATCGACTTGGCACTTAGTGGTCAGGGCTCTTTAATCTTCTTCGATCTGGGACAGTTCTTCAGCTTCTCTGGGTCTTCCTTAATCTTGAAGTTTTTGAAGAAGACAGGCCCATTCTTCCGCAGACGGCTCCTGAATTTGGATTTGCCTGGTGCTGTGCATGATGGGACTTGAGCCATGCCCCCAGGATGGGACTGTCACTAAAGCACACTGCATTCCTTCCGGGCTGCACTTCAGGGGCCAAATGCCATTGATTGCTCCAGCGTTGGTGACATCAGCTTTGATCCTGTGGTTAGTGTGGTGTTGATGTCTATTATGTTTATTTGTTTTAAAATTATATTTTATTCTAAATAGTGATTCGTGGGGACATACACTATGGAAATATTCTATCCTCATTTTAGCATCTACTGGTGGTTCCCTAGCCCCATCATTTCTTCTATATTATTTAGATATTATAAGTATCATTAATATATAAGCTATAACAATATAAAATATAACATCATATAATATAGAGACAGACATAGGCATTCTTTTATAAGGGAGAACTTTCTCTTCTCCCTCACTTATTTATTATTTAGTTACTTCTATACATCAATTTTTTTTTTGAGATGGAGCTTCACTTCACTGCCCAGGCTGGAGTGCAGTGGCACGATCTCAGCTCACTGCAACCTCTGCCTCCCAGGTTCAAGCAATTCTCCTGCCTCCGTCTCCTGAGTACCTGGGATTACAGGTACCCACCACCACACCCACCTAGTTTTTTGTATTTTTAGTAGAGATGGGGTTTCACCATGTTGGCCAAACTGGTCTGGAAGTCCTGACCTCAAGTGATCCTCCTGCCTTGGCCTCCTAAAGTGCTGGGATTACAGGCATGATCCAGTCTTCATTCTCATTTTATGCAATAGGTTATAAATCATCCAGTAGAATTGTCATTTGTTTTGATGTCTGAATTTTTCCAGATTTGGCCGCTGGGGGAGCTGATGGGCTCTTGTGTCATAGGACATTGTTGTCCCACAAGCTTGTGGCCCCAGGTCATAGGCAGTCAGCAATCGGAGCTAAGCACGTGCAGTTCCGAAAAACCTGGACGGTGACCTTAGAAAAAGACATTCTGCCTAATGAAGCCAGGTCCACAGGGCACCTTTGGTGCCCTTGAATCTGCCATCTTACAGTGCCTTCCCAGTTCCCATACCTGTACCCCTCTCCAGAGCATCCCCCACCCCCTCACTGGTTCTGCCCCATCTAGGGCCACCCCTGCCCTCTGGCTGCTGCTGCCCCTGGCTCTTCCCAGTGGCTCCACCTGTGTAGCCACTCCACCCCAGAGGAGTGCCTTCTCCACCTGAATGTCCATAAGCAGCACCTTGAATCAGGTATCGCGCCCTTCCCAGCCGCATGTTCCTCTTCCAGGAACTATCTCAGATGCCCAGGCTGGAACCCTGGGCTCATTCTAGACTCTTTCCCCCTATTCAAACTTCATATGTTATGAGACATGTGACGTTCAAAGTCCTGGAGACCATTAATTGAGTTCTGGCTGGAAAGGGTGATTCTGTTTGACGTCTGCCGGAGGTCAGCGCCATGGTGGAAAGCTGTGATGCCAAGGGGTGCAGATCCTGGGCTAGCCCTTGCGACTTGTTAGACACGTGAGTGGTCACGTGCTGTCATTTGAAAATACAAGGTAAAGCTCTGTGCACCTCATATCTTACAATCATGAAGTTGAGTGTCTAAATCTATTTATGAAGAAGAGCAAAGCCCTTTTCTGCATGTATTGAAAGTTTTGTTTCACTATTTCCAAGGTCTGTTGAGGGCTGACTTTGAACAGTAATTGTTTGTGTTAGAAATCTATTTTTTGTAAAGTGTTTGTTTTAGAAAATAGTTAATTTATATGAAAACTTACGCCTGTCGTCGAGGTTTTACTGATCGACTGTGTGAGGGTTGACTCAGCATCCTTGGCCCAGGGCCTTTGTTTCTCCTCTTCTGCTGCCTGGTTTCCTTCATGATGAGGCAGCCTCAGGGCTCCCCGTCTTCACGTGTTCTTATGGACGTGTGTGTAATTAACCTTGTGGCTTTTGCTGATTTGCTTCCTTAGAAAATACATGGCAGTTCAAGGTTAGCTTCATCCCGTCAATCCCCTCATCTTCTTGGTGTTTTCACATCCCACAGCTGCTGTCTTAGTTTTTTTCCTCTCTGGCTGTGCTCATTCCACTGGTCTTCGAATCGGTCTCTGCACCAGATGTGCTGCACACATCCTGCCCCGATGTCCTCCCGTGCCACAGGTGGCCTCTGTGGAATGCAGGTCTCTGCTTGCTTTGCCCCTCTGTGGAGAGCTCTTCGTGTCTCCCCAGATGGCACAAGGCGGGTTGCTTGGGTGGACAGCAAGGCCTGCGCTGGGCTCCCTAGCCTCATCGCGCGTCTCTTTCCAGCACACCCACTGCTCTGTCCACCCTGAACTGCCCATAGCTGCCCAGCAGGGTGTACCCTTTCCTCCTCCTTCCTCTCTCGTTCTGTTCCGTCCACTCCTCCCCTCCCCTTTTTGGCTTGGCGAATGCCTGGTGCCCAGCATGACCTCCTCCAGGCCAAGCCAGGCTCTTGCTGCCCTCCCTCAAAGCGTTTGACTGGTTTCCGACACCCGCCTCTGTTACGTCCGACCAGACTTCAGTGACTTGTTTGCATTAACTATTTCCTAGCAGGCTTTCGGCAGCTCGAGAGAGTGTCTGCCCTTTACTCGTCTCTGCCCACCTAGATGACCACGGCACGTGGCAGATGTTCAACAAGGCTTTGCTGGATGAGAACTCAGTGGCTCCCTAGCGTGATGGAGAGAGGTTACATAACAGGCTTGAACACAGAAGGGTGTCAGCTAATGACAGCTGCTAGAAAATCAGCTACTTTAAATAGACTCTAGAACCTTCCATTCCCTTCCTTCATGGAGGGCCCCACCTGAACAGATTGCCTCCATTAGAGGAGAAGTTGCTCTGTGATTTCCTCGTCGTTGTGATTCAGGTGCTTTGCCGTATAAACACCACTGAACCTGGGCCCATTGCTGCTGTTTTGTTGCTTTTTCATGGGCAATTTGCCACAATTTGAATCTGAAGTGTTTTTGTGAGCCTTTAGGAAATCTCTTTCTGGAGGAAAAGTCTACTGTGGACAGAAATAATGTTTTCAATGAGTTAGCAATTTTGGGCCTCACTGATAACTAAAATAAACCATCGAAAGTGCTCAGTTTGAAGTGAGTCTAGAAGAAAGATCTGAAGTCAGGAATGAAAATAAGGTTTTCTGGACATCACAGGAAAACGCTTAAAAAGAAGCAAACGGAACCAGCAGGAAGAACCTGAAGAGATCTCAGAAGAAGGCAGGAGGGAAGAACAGAAGCCTCGGAGGGCGTCATGCGCACAGGGTAGAGGACCAGGGGTCTTCCTTTGGGTGTAAGCAGAGCCAAAGGAAGTTTTGGGAAGGAGATCGCTCACACGCCGGCAAGCACCGCACACCGCACTGAAACGCGGTCAGGCCGGCACGTGGGCTGTGCTTTGGAAGCTTCCAGACACCCATGCTGGTGTTCTCTCTATGGTGTGCCCTGAATGGCAGTAAGCAGATGAGAATATTTTACGTGGAAGAGCCTCTGGTATAGAAGGAACTGCATTTATCAGTCCCATGCCCTCTTCTCTTTGGATGGTGACCTGCATCACAATCAGAAGCTTCTAAAGTTAGTAAAACAAACAAACAGGGCCAGGCGCGGTGGCTCATGCCTGTAATCCCAGCACTTTGGGAGGCCGAGGCGGGTGGATCATGAGGTCAAGAGATCGAGACCATCCTGGTCAACATGGTGAAACCCCATCTCTACCAAAAATACAAAAAATTAGCTGGACATGGTGGCACGTGCCTGTGGTCCCAGCTACTCAGGAGGCTGAGGCGGGAGAATTGCCTGAACCCAGGAGGCGGAGGTTGCGGTGAGCCAAGATCACGCCATTGCACTCCAGCCTGGGTAACAAGAGCGAAACTCCGTCTCAAACAAACAAACGAACGAACAAACAAACAAACAGACAACTTTATTAAACTCCATCATTGCCTATGTGGTGTGCTCCCCCGCATGTGCCCCTCCACACCAGGGCTGTGCTGTTAAAGGTTTTCTGTGTGGGCATTAACTCTAGCACATCATCGGTTCTCAGGAAAACAGTTTGGAAGCGCAGAGTCACAGACACAAGGTCTAGGTAGTTCCCTTAAAAGGGATCCGGCTTCCTCAGTTTACATCCAAGGACCTCCTCCGTCTGACCTTAACGTCCCTTCTTGCTTTTCTTCCTCCCTCCCTCGTCACTGACCATCTCCTTATGCTGACTGTGTTTCCTACATAAGCTCCACCTCCCATGTGGCTTTTGGATCACGTTCTTTTCTGCTTCCTGCTCTGTGAACTCTTCATGGAGGATTTTCATCCATTTTTCAGGTACTGCCCACACATTGTTGACCCCAAGACTGTATGTCAAGCCTAGACGTGTTTCCTGAGGGCCAGACACCCAAAAACCTACTGGAAATCTCCACTTAATTGTCTCACTGGCACCTCAAACTCAACATGCTGCAAGCTGGGCTTGTCCTCTGTCTTCCTTACCCTGACGAATGTCTCTGATAAGCTGTTATGTCTTCCCACATCACGGCACCGCCATCTTCCTAGATTCCTTCAGCTTCCCCTTCACCCCCATGTTCCCAAGTCCTTCGTGTGACTCTAAGTCTGACCTTGCATCAGCCTTCCCTTACACCTTCGCCCTGGTAGCCTGTGCTAGGCCAGGGGTCTCCCCATAACCCTCCTCCAGTCTGCTTTCTTCATGGCCCTACATTTCTCTACTGGCTACCAGTTGTGTATACAATAAATGTCAGACCCCATTATTCTGGTGGACAATGTCCCTTTCGAGTGGATCCCATCTCCTCCTGGTCTTACCTCCCTCCGCCCCAGCCATACATGTTTCACTCCAGCCACACAAACCTTTGAAGCCCCCACATCTCCTTGTCATTTCTTGGTTCTGAAATTTTCACGTAGTTTTGGGCCTGTGCTACCCCTTTATTCTTTCTTATTTTAGACTTTGACCCAGAAGATGTACTTCTTTTTGCACTGGAATTTGTCAGTGAGAAAATTTTGTTTAATGACTTACTAAGAAGATAAGTTTGGAAAAGTTTAACTTTTCAAGGCTCATTTTCCTGATCTTTACGATGGCAATGATAATAATATGCACATGGATATTCATCACGTTCATGTTGAGTGCCTGTGTTCCAGGGAGGAATTGTGCCAGCCCTTGTTTTTGAAGGACTTGGGTAAGTGGGAAGAAGTGGGGAGGTACACACATTAAAAACAGCAGAGCGTCTGCATCCATGCCGGCCAGGAGCACAGGCTGTGGATGCCCATGTGGAGGGGTGGGAAGGGCTTCATTAAGGGGGGTGCTGGGTTTCACAGAGCGGACTCAGGACGATCATGATGGCTGTCAAGTTTTAAACATTTATGTCTCATGTGCTATGCTACATATTTCACCTGCATAATTTCACTTAGTTCCCACAAAACTCCCCTAAGATAGCTACTTGTTATTATCCCTTCAGATTTGGAGTGTGGGGGTGTTTTGGGAATCCTTCTGAAGGAATTCACAACTAAGCTAAGACCTGAAAGCTGAAAGGGTTGGGGCGGTTGAGTCTGTTCCATGAGACGGTATCTCACAAATCTCACAACAGATTGTGCTGAGACCTAAATGGAGTGAGGAACTCGAAGTGTGACGTGCTTAAGAATGTGATGAGTTCCTTCTGTGGAGATTGGAGGGAAAGTGTGGACGGAGAGCAGGACATGAGATCAGGACAGTAAGTTAGCAAGGATCAGGCCATGAAGGACCTTGTCTATTGCTTGAAAAGTTTGGAATTTATTTAAAAGCACTGAAGAGCCATTGCAAGAAAACATATACGCCTTTCCAGTAGGTGGAGCACAGTGGCGATGGTGTGGCTACTAGATGAGTGGATGAATGAATGGATGTGTGGGTGGGCAGATGGATGAGTGTGTAGATGGATGGATGGATGAATAAGTGGTGGGTGTGTGGGCAGATGGATGGGTGGATGAATAGGTGGATGGATGGGTGATGTGTGTGTGTGTGGATGGGTGGATGAATAGGTGGATGGATGGGTGGTGTGTGGTTGAATGGATGGGTGAATGTGTGGATGGATGAATGGGTGGGTGGGTGGATGTGTGGATGAATGAATGGTAGATGGGTGGATGTGAATGAATGGGTAAGTGGGTGGGTGGATGAACAGATGGATGGAGATATGGATGGATGGATAGATGGATAGGTGGGTAGATGATTGAATGGATGGATGAATGGGTGTAGGTATGTATGTGGGGGGGTAGGTGGATGTGTGTATAGATGAATGCATTGATAAGTGAACAGATGGATGGGTGGGTGAGTATGTGGATGGATGGATGGATTGCTGAGTGGATATATGAATGGGTGCATGAATGGATGAGTGAGTGGTAGGTGGGTGGATGTGGATGTATGAATGCATGGGTGGGTGGATGTGTGGATGGATGGCTAGATGAGTGGTAGGTGGATGTGTGTATAGATAGATGCATTTGTGAGTGGATAGATGGATGGGTGGGTGAATGTGTGGATGGACTGATGAATGAATAGATGGATGGGTGGATGAATGGATGAGTGACTGGGTAGGTGGGTAGAAGTGTGAATGTATGAATGAATGGATGGATGGGTAGGTGGATATGTGGATGGATAGATGGATGGGTGGATATATGGATGGATGAATGAATGGGTGGGTGGATGAATGTGTGCATGGACTGATGAATGAATAGATGAATGGGTGGGTGAATGGATGAGTGAGTGGGTAGGTAGGTAGAAGGGTGGATGTATGAATGAATGGATGGATGGGTAGGTGGATATATGGATGGATGAATGAATGGGTGGGTGGATGTGTGTGGGTGGGTACCTGGATGGATGAGTGGATGAGTAGGTGGATAGATGGATGAGGTGGTAGGTGGGTGGATGTGAATGTGTGGATGGGAGGGTGGCTGTGTAGATGGATGGATGGATGGGTGTGGGTGGGTGGGTTATTGGATGTGTGGATGGATGAGTGGGTCGGTGGATGAATGGATGGATGGGTGGGTAGATGTGAGTGGGGAGGTTAGGAGCAGAGCCAGGAGGCTGAAGACGGAAGTAGGGTGAAAAGGCTACTGTAAAAACAGATGGGATCAACCAGTGGTCAAATGTGGGGCAAACAACTGGGATGGAGGGAAGTGACCAGAATTTAGAAATACTTAGAAACCAAATTAACAGAATTTGGTGATTGGTTGAGTGTGAGGAGATTGAGGGAAGAGTCGGAAGTGACTCCACAGCCAAAGAGGGCAGAAATATTTAAAACAGAGCCCCGAGGACAGTGACAGGAGGCCGTGGTGGAAGAAAGGAACTGATCGAAGCTTTAAAGGAGTGAACTTTGGACACGGAAGCACTGTCAGGGTCCGGGAGGTCTGGACGGAGGGTGTGGATGGAGCAGCGTGGAGGCTCCTGGCCATATTTTTGATGAAACATCTTGTAGTATTAGTGGCATGGAGTGAACAGGTCAGAGTTCCCCCTCTTCCTTAAATACCAAAGAGTCGTTGCTGCTTCAGATTCCAAACGCAGGCTCTTTCCTGAGTCTGCACAAGGTAACTAGCTGTCCAGCATGGAGATGCTGGCTTAGGTGACGGTTTCTGCTCAAGGCGGGTGGAGCTCTGATGCCACCTCCGTCCTGCCTTGCTTCCTGGTCATTTGGAAGTCTTCATTTTGTCTTTTCTGGGATTTGAAAGGGGATATCGTAATCACTAAATTCCAAAGCCTTTTTATTTAATGTAGTCTCAATATTTTGAAGGTTCTCATTTTAAAGATAACAATTTTCCTTGCTCCCATGAATATTCTCTACAAAATCTGGGATTCGATTAGGGAAAAGATCACTTGTGTGTTAATACAATACAAGGATATACGTAATTAGTGAAAATGAATGCAAAGCTGAGGTTATTCAGGGACTCCTTGGCCTCTGGGGCTGATTTACAGCAACACTGAAATGCTCCCACTTGGCTCCACAGATGTGCGGGGTCGGTGGTGGATTCAGTTTCTGGACTTTGGGGCAATAGCTGCACTGCCACAGTGCCAACATCCATGAGTCAGAAACCTGGGAGGGTCTTTGCAGGCCTCCAGGGGGTTCTGACACATACACAGGCCAGAGATCTGGTTTCCTTTACACAATTTATCCCTCGACTCTGCTGATTTCGGGGCTGAGGCTGCACCTGCTGGGCTCCTGGCCTCCTCTGGCTCTTCACAGGCTCCTTCCCTTTAAGGACTGATGCTCCCCGGGGTCCCCGCTGTCCAGCCCTTAGCAGTCTCACTGCTGTCCCTGATGGGGTCATTGCCCCTCTGGGGATAGCACTCAGGTGCAACAGGTAGCCCACCACCTTCTTGCCCTGATAGGGGAGGGACTTGGGGCCAGGCAGCTCTTTGGGGAGTAACTGGGTCAACAGGCCAGAAGGCAAGGTGGCAGGAGTGTTTGGCCACGTGAGCAGGAGGCCTTGCCGTCTGGGCTGAGAGGAGGCTGAGCAGCCAGGAGCGTGGTCCTGAGGTCACCTGCATGGGTTCCCCACCTTGGCTGGGCTGGGCACTGACCCAGTCCATGACTTAGGCCCACCTCACTCCCTCGTCTTTCAAATGGTAATTACTGGAACCTTCTAGAGGGCTGTGAGGATGACATCAGCTAGGTATGTGAGCAGTTAGCATAGTCCCTGCCCAGGGCTGGCGCCAGCAGGGCTGTGGTTCTGGTGGTTCACGTGGACGGCCGGCTTGGCCACCTGTAACAGTGTGTCTGGGAGACCTGCATGTCTTAGTTGAACCAATGATTTTAGTAAAGCTGATTATACAAGAGGCAGTTTTCGGAGAAGGACTGCGCTTGCTGGCAGACCTAAGTGTCTTACATTCAGGACCTGGGTGGGAGCAGAGGCCTGCGGAAGGTTCTGTTTCTACCAGCTCTTGGACTCCCAGCCAGCCCTGCTAATCAAGGCCTTGTGTGGGGCTCTGTGAGCTGCTGTCTGGCCAAGTCCTAGCCTCCTCTGCGGTCCTCTGCTCGGGGCTGAGCTGCAGACTCGGGAGGTCTGGGATGGCTGGCTGGAGTCAGAGGAGTGGGGGCCCGTCCTCCTCTCCCCCATAAACATCCCCCCACCTGCTGAATGTGGCTTATGTAACATGACTCTGGCGAAGTCCCTCTCTGTGGGAAAGGAGCCCGCAGCCTCCAATTAACCCAATTAGAAGTCATTACAGGCGATCCTGGCCTCCCCCTAACTCCTGGATTAGCATAATGAGCCTGTATGAGTCGCCAATTATAAACACTCTCCATGGATTCATGTTCTCTAAATTGCACTTCCCGTTGATGACAAGTTTTCTCCAGAGCAGTTCCCTCGACACAGAAATTCGTTTTCCTGCCTCCAATATTTGGTCTCCTTCCCACCTGGGGAATCCACGTTACTGGACATCTGGTTCTTTCCCTGCGCTTAGAGATTCTACAGTTCTGTGTCTCTGAAGTTTTGGCATTTAGCAGTGGGTCACTGGGAGGGATGCATAGGGCTTAGGCACCCATAAGTCTTAGCTAGGGCTCATGTTACAAAAACGACGTTTTCTTGGGCAAATTTCTGTGTGCGGTGCAGTGGTCGGTTTGTGTGAGGACTGGGCTTTTGGAGCCTCTTGTTCCTTCTCCTGCTGTCTTCATGGGCGTGGAGTCTAGCTCTCCCCACATGCTGTGGAGGCTCATCAGCCAGTGTCGTGGGTACCGTGGAAGAAAGCGCCATGTGATGTGTACACGGCTGGGTGCCTCATGTTGCTTCCCACTGTCCCTCCAGCCTCTGTAGGGAGCGGCCCTTCCTGAGGCATAGTGGACCCACTGGTAGAGCCTTTTGCTGGGGAGGGGTCAGAGGAAGGTGGATGGTCCTTCCATTCGTCTTTTCTTTGGAACCTCACAGCAGGAATGGGACACATCCAAGGCTGGCAAGACCCCTTTGAGAGATGTGTGTGCCTCTTGGGTACAGAGGACAGGGATGTGACAGGGATTCAGGCAGTCCAAGGGGTAAGGAGGAAGGGAATGGCTTTCAGAGCCCCATCCCGCTGGCGCCTGCACACTGCGAGTTGCCCTTGGAGAATGGATATGATGGAAGCATCTCAAGCCATGAAAGCAGGAGGCAGTTTCTGCAGCCGTGGTGCTCCCAGACCAGAAGTGCCGAGATATTCACAGCCTGTGCAACATACGTGAGAGGAACCTCGACTGCTCCAGCTCTGTTTGGATGGTCATGGATGTCTCAGCTCCTCTCACCCGAAGCAGAAGTCCTATTTTCCTCTCCAAACCTCCTCCCCTGCAGCTCTGCTTATGCTGAAGGCCACCGGATCCTTTCAGACGCTGAGACCAAACCTCTCAGCAGACCCCACTTGACTCACCCAAACGTCTTGTTGACTCTACCTTCAGAATATCCTCAGAACCCACCCCTCCCGCCTCCCCATCCCTGCCACCCGCTCTCAGCCCTGACCACATCCTCTCCCTCAGTGGCCAGCCTGCTATTGGTCTCTCTGTCTTCTTCCTTGCCTCTTCCTCCTATAGCCTCTTGTGAACACTGAGATCCACTTAAAATGTCACTCAGGGCTCCGCTCTGCTCAGACCTCGCCGATGCCCCCACCGCATTTCACTGAGCGCAAAGCCCAAAGCCCTTGCCATGGCCAACAAGACTCCGCGTGTTTTCACTCTCCCTGTCTACCTCTGTCCTCAGGCTCTCTCATCTCCAGCCTCTGGCCTCTGCAGCTGCCCACACCCTCCAGGAATGCCCCTGTTCCAGAGCCTCTGCACTGGCTGCCCGCTTCTGGGAGCATTCTTCTGCAGAAATCCGCATATGTGCTTTCTCAGCTCCTCCAAGTCTCTGCTCAGACATTGCTTTTTCAGGGAGGCACCTTTCCTCTCCATAGAAGTAGGCTGGGTGTGGTGGCTCATGCCTGTAATCCCAGCACTTTGGGAGGCTGAGGTGGGTGGATCAATTAGGGTCAGAGTTTCGAGACCAGTCTGGCCAACATGATGAAACCCCATCTCTATTGAAAATACAAAAATTAGTCAGGCATGGTAGCACATACCTGTAATCCCAGCTACTTGGGAGGCTGAGGCAGGAGAATTGCTTGAACCCAGGAGGCAGAGGTTGTAGTGAGCTGAGATTGTGCTACTGCACTCCAGCCTGGGTGACAGAGCAAAATTCGGTCTCAAAAATACACACACAAAAACCCCAAAAAAGCAGTGATTCCAGTATTCTTCATTCTCCCTTAGTCCTTACCTTGATGAATTTTCTCTGCAGCCCTTATCACCTTCTAACAGACTATGTAACTTATTTACTGATTATTTACTATGTAACTTATTTAACTAAGAGGGCAGGCCTTCCGGCTCCCTTGCTTTCAGCTGTGTCCATCCTGAGCAACTGCACAGTGCCTGGCATGTGATGGTGTGTGGTAGGCACCTGCCACCTAAGGGAAGGAATATGAAAAATGGCTCCGTATGTGAGTCCTGCTTTTCAGTTCCCATGTTCTCAAGATCCCATCCTGAATGAGGTTCAGGAAAACCTGCTGATATTTTGAGCCAAGTCACGTGGCTCAGAGTGTGGTAGTGGCCTCCTCTCAGGCTTCAGGGAGTGGGGGCAGCTATGGACACCGGTGGAGTTGAGCATGGGGCGGGTACGGGTCTCCTGGGGCAGCCGCACCATGGGCCTGCAAACAAGGTGGGATAAACAATAGAAATGTATCATCTCAGCCTGGAGTCGAAAGTTCGAGACCAAGGGGTCAGCTGCGTTGGTTCCTCCTGGAGGCTCTCAGCAAGAGTCTGCTCCAGGCCTTGCCCCTGGCATCAGGTGACAGCTAGCTGTCCTGGGTGTCTCTTGGCTCCATCTCTGCCTGTATCTTCACGTGGCCGTCTCCCTGTCTGTCTGCCTTCACATGGGCCTCCTCTCTTTGTCTTACGCATGATGGTGATTACATCATCACCAAAATCAATGCATTTAGCTTTAATTCAATTCCTTTTGTGTCCAGATTTTGTCTGTTGTTATAGTCATGCCCTTTGCAGATATTCTTTTCCTAGTCCACAGTCATCTCCTGGATTTGTAATAATACCTCCCTTTTTTTTTGCCTTTCTTGATAATTTTGAGAAGGTCAGGCCAGTTATTTTACAGATCACAGAACGCTAAAGAAGTGATATTCTGTCCTCCTCAGTGCGCCCTATCAGGAGGCACAAAATATCTGCCTGTTCCAATATTGGTGACATTACCTTGTTAAGTTGATTAAGGTGGTGTCTGTCAGGCTTCTCCACTGTAAAATGACTCTTAATTTTTAGATGGCCTGACCCTGCATGTGACACTGAGTAGGTCCCTCTGATGTTGGCAGTTTGAATGCCAGCGAGCCCCTCTCCTGGTGGCCTCTACTCTCTTTACTGGGAATCGTTGAAAGCTCTAGGCGGGGGCAAGATGGGCGGCAGATATGATTAAGGTGGGTGAAAGACAAGGCTATTTTTGAAGTTTCCACTGAATACAACGTCCACAAAGCGCCATCTTAGGATGAAATCCCTAGTGCAGGTCAGCCTGCTTTTGATCCCACTTGGGGCACAGACAGCTCAAAGTAGGACTTGCCAGGCTGTGTCTGTGTGTGTATGTGTGTGCATGTGTGTGCATGCGCACACATGCATACATGCTCACGTTTTCCTCCCACATCCCAGCTTGGTTATGATGGTTTCATGTAGTCTGAGAGGTCAGTGCTGTTGGAGGCAGCAGGGGACAGGCCTGGACACGCAGTGGCCTTCCTCATTCAGCTTCACACCCTCCACCTTCATGTCTTTTGCTTCCAGTGCCTCTTCCTGCACCCTGCAGCCCAGCTCACTGCAGAGTGACCTCCCGGGCCTCGGTCCGGTCGGGTTCTGCCTCTATGGCCTCTTCGCTTGCCTGCGTGACTCGAATACCTAGTGATGATGTCTGCATGGAATTTGTGTTTGGAGGCCACCAGGATAAATTGATGCCCCCTTTTTAATTTTGAGTTTTTAAATTGTGCTAAAACAGATGTGACGTAAACATTTTAAACATTTATAAGTGTGCAGCTCCTTGGCACTAGGGACATTCACCTCTCTCACAAGCATCACCAGCATCCAGCTCCAGAACTCCTCATCGTCCCAAATGGAAACTCCCTATCCCCTGTCCCCCAGCTCCTGGATCTACCATTGTACTTTCTGTCTCTAGGAATTCGCCTGTTCTAGGAACCTAACACCGGGGGTAACAGAATGATTGTTTCTTTGTGTCTAACTTCTCTCACTCAGCATAACATCTTCAAGGTCATCCACCTTGTAGCACGCGTCAGAATTTCGTTTCTTTTTAGGGCTGAATTATGTTCCACTCTATGTATACACCACATTTTGTTTATGAGTCATCTGTTGATGACTACCTGGGTTGCTTCCACTTTCGGCCATTGCAAAAAATGCTGCTGCGAACATGAGCATCCAGACATCTGTTCAAGCCTGTGCTTTCTCTTCTTTTGAATACATACCCAGAAGCAAAGTCACTGGCTCCTACGGTCATTCCCTTTTTTAGTCTTTTGAGAAACCGCTGAACTCTTTTCCATAGCAGCTGCAGCTTCTTACATTTGCACCAGCGCGCACAGGGGTTCGCATTCTGCACAGCCTCACCAACACTGATATTTGTTCTTTCTCTTTTTCTCTAACAGCCATCCCAATGGCTATGAAGTGGTATCTCACTGTGGTTTTTAATTGCATTACCATAATGATTAGTGATGTTGAGCGTCTTTCCACGTGTACAACCCCTTTTTAAGAACATAAATTTGGCTGGGCACAGTGGCTCATGCCTGTGATCTCAGCACTTCGGGTGGCTGAGGCGGGTAGATCACCTGAGGTCAGGAGTTAAGAGACCAGCCTGGCCAACATGGTGAAATCCCATCTGTACTAAAAATACCAAAAATTAGCTGGGTGTAGTGCAGGCGCCTGTAATTTCAGCTACTCAGGACGCTGAGACAGGAGAACTGCTTGAACCTGGGAGGCAGAGGTGATAGTGAGCCGGGATCACGCCATTGCACTCCAGCCTGGGCAACAAGAGCGAGATACATAACATGTATATTTTACCTTTCTTTTGGTGAGTGAGGATGGATCTGCTTTTGTTAGTGTCAGTATCTTAAAAGCAGCTGTGAAAACGCTCAGCTGCCTGTGGAGGTGACCTGCTGGAGGACATCTGGAGACTCTTCTGTTCGTCTGTTCCCTACTCATTGCTTCCCTTTATTAAATGTAGAGAAAAGTGAAGACCCTGCTTGCCAAGCACTGCCCACTGGACTTCCTGTCCCCATGCCTCCTCCCTGTTCCCCTGAGATCTCCCCTCTGCATAAGTACCTGCCACGGCGCGCAGAGGATGCAACCCTAGACCCTGGCAGCCCTTGGCAGCCCTTCACACAGTTGGTGGGGATGGTGGACACTGAGCTGAATCTCCAAGCCCCATGTGAGGACAGGAGACCGATTCTAAAAGGAGCAAAGGGCTGAGCATCTCTTGCTCACTAAAGGGAGTATACAAATTAGAACAAAAATAAGAACCCAAAGACAATACAAAATGTGAAAGAAACTAAATAAAAATGAGTGAAAAATAGAATGTCAGCTGGATGAGGACAAAAATAAAATGACTGGAAAAATATTCCAAGTAAATACTGCTGATCATCGTCAGAAAGCCATTGAATCGGAGATCACTGAGGCAGCATGTGCATTTTAATCTTTTGAAGCTGTAGCCCAGGTGCTGGAGAAGTCTATTCTGGGAGGGAAGACATCACCACAAATGGGGCTGAGCTTCACAGATCTGGGTGCCGGAGTCACAGGTCTGCTGTGTGGTGCTGGGCTCAGTCCTTTTGTGTAGATGACATCATTTTTTTTAAAGCTTCTGCCTTCTCACAAACACACCCCCTGCCAACAAAATTATTCCTTTACGGGTAAGAAGGCTGGGCTGAAGGCCCCAGCTCTCATTAATACCAGCATTTACATGTCAGCTACTTCGGAGAGGCTGCAGAGTCAAGGCGGTGAAGGGCACAGACTTTGCATCCAGAGAAGCATGGGCTGAAAATCCAGTTTTCCCATTCCCTATGAATGCAATGTTGTCTGACACACTTAGCCTTGCTAAACATTAGTACTCTGATTTACACACTGAAGAGAATGCCTCATGGAGAGTTAGGATTCTGTGTGATAAACGATGTAAATCATCTCACTCAGGTCCGGGAGCATACTGTGGTCCTGGATAAGTTGTAGGTGGTGTTATCATGATCATAATCTCAGACAGCTGATTAGGAGATTGAAAAGAAGTAACACGGGAGAGAGCAAGAACAGTGGACAATCAAAACTACAAGGCAGAGTGGCCTGGGGGTGCTGCAGAATTAATTCTGGTATGTTTATTTTCAATCTGGGCACTTCATTTGCATCATTAATTCCTCATTAATTACAATAGTTTTGTTGCACTGGTTGCAGTTATCGCTAATTTTGTTGACTTTTTAAAGCATATAATGATGTCACCATCTGCAAATAGTGACATAATTTTCATTTTCTAGAATGGACACTTCTTATTTTAGTTTCGAATAGTATTGCCTTGGATGGAGGAGTAGCTTCCGGGAGCGTGATGGTCACCTGGGAAGTTTGCTAAGAAGAGTTTCCTATTTCAAAAGTGGTTCAATCTGATGCTGTGAAAACTACTCTAGGAATAGAAAAAGATGGAAATCTTTTTTTTTAAAGTTTTTATTTTTTATTGCGTTTTAGGTTTTGGGGTCCATGTGCAGAACATGTAAGATAGTTGCATAGGTACACACGTGGCAGTGTGTTTTGCTGCCTTCCGCCCCTTCACCCACATTTGGCATTTCTCCCCATGCCATCCCTCCCCCGCTCCCCCCCGCTGTCCCTCCCCTATTTCCCCCAATAGACCTCAGTGTGTGGTACTCCCTTCCCTGTGTCCATGTGTTCTCATTGTTCATCACCCGCCTATGAGTGAGAATATA
>CM052648.1:191872059-191889140 GCA_028533165.1 Leontopithecus rosalia
CTCGCCACACTGTCTTCCACAATGGTTGAAATCTTTTTAATTCCTGTCTTGTTTTATGGATTCTTTTATGCTTTCTATTACTCTGTTTTTAACCTTTTGATTATTTCATCTTCATTATTTTAGCATGTCTATTTCTGCAGTTATTTTTACCTCTAAGTTTTTCTAACTGTAAAAAATGTAAACTACATTTTTTTTCTGGTTAAAAGAATGAAAGCGTTCTTCTTGATTTCATCAACACCAGATGCCCCCCTTCACTGACTCATCCATTGTATATCTTAGCCTTTGGTGATGTAATCAGTGGTTTTGAACTGAAATTATTATTGTTGTAATTCTGCTAAAACATGCACATGGCCCAGTCTCATAGAAGATTTAGGTCAAGAGAAGATATCCCACCAAAAAGACCCAATTTAAAAATAACCCTGTTCTTTACATAACCATCTCAAATACCACACTGGGGCTCTGGAGACTACAATCTTAAAAACCTCATTTTCTCTCTTGTCTAATTTCTTCTGTCCATCAACTTCTCCAATACTTTCTTTAAATTCTTTAAAAACTTATATTTTTATTCCCAGCCTTTATATCTCTTGTCCTTCTCTGTTTTCATTTGATTTGGTATTACATATACCATCCCCCACCTCCACAAAAACCCAGTCTACCAATGCAAGAAGATTCTTGGAAGGGAGAGGGAGGAAGATTAAAACAAATGAGCATGACCAGAATTTCTGTCGTTGGTTTACTCCTTTGTAGAATAAATTCTTGTTTTTGTTTTTTTAAAATAGTACACCCTAAGTAAAGTTTCTTTGTATTTGAATGCTTGAAAGTGTATCTTTAAGCCTTTACATTCAGTTACAGTTTCAGTAGACATATAAATATAGTTTGATAAAAATATTCTGTGGTTGAATACTTAGGCTCCATTATCTTCTAGTATCTAGCAACTGAGACAAGAAACTGGCAGCAGCAGGAAATTGTAGAAATTCTGTTCTTTTTTTTCCTGGAAGTTTTTAGGACCTTTTCTTTATCTTTGATATTCTGAGATTTCTCTCTCATTCTGCTGCTACTTTTTGGCAGAATATTCTGTGGTTTTGAGATTTTTTTTGTATTATATCTTGGATTATTTTCTCCCCATGTTGTCTAGTCTTTCTGGGTCTATTTGGAGGATGCAGCTTGCAGGAATCCTTCCTGTTCTACCCTTCTTCTTGGACTACCCAGGTGGCACCCTGGAGAAAAGGTGATCAGAGTACTTGGCTCACTCCTGTTTCTTCATGCATTGGGGGATGTTTTCTCCTCCTTGGTCTACTTTTCTGTTCCTTCTCCCTTCTCATCACCAGAGTGGCAAAAATCTTAAAAACCTAGAAATCTAGGTTTTTAAATAGGGGCAATCCTAGCAATTGTCCCTCACCCCAGGGGATGCCTGGCAATATCTAGAGACAGTTTTGATTGTCACACTGTGTGTATGTGTCAGGGGGTGGGGTGTACCATTGACATATAGCCAGAGATGCTGCTAAGATACACTAAACAGCCACCTCAACCAAGAAGTGTCTGGTCGTGAATGGTGATGGTGCTGAGATGGAGCCACCTGCTCTAGAGGATGGAGATCATGGTAAAATCCTGAAGGATGCAGACTATGAAGCCTGCTGCCTGGCTTTAGTCTCTAAACCACAGAAGCAAAAGAAAATGTGTGTCTCCCACTTAGCCAGCCTGATCTACTGGGGCCAGAGACCTGAAGAGGAACCTCTTCCAGGAGTAGCTCTTGCATCTCCATTTCCAGAAAACTGCCTGGGCTGAGCAGTTGGGTGACAATATTGGCATCCTGAATTCCAGAAGTCTCTTTGAATCTTTAGTTGGGGACAGTTGATAAGTGCAATACATGTTTATGTCTCACCTCTGCGCTCAACTTGTGGATACAGCATTCATTGGAAAGGATGTGGTCTTTGCCTGCAGAGTGTGGAGTTGAGTGGGGAAGAGAGGCAATCATACAGATAAGAATCACTGTATTGTGTGTGGCCATGAGAGATTACAGGGGCTCATGAGGGCCTGTGGTGAGGAGACTGAAAGTTGTCCAGGGGCACAGGGAGGAGGATGGTTCTCTGAAACAGTGGTGATTAAGGGGGATCTGGGGAACAGCTCAGCAGAAGGACAGTGTCAAGGCAGAGGGAAGAGCATGTGCAGAGCTTCAAAGACAATGGAGGCATCATCGTGAAGAGGAATGGAGGGACTGCAGCGTGGCTGGGTCATTGACATGAGAAGGGGTGTGTCAAGGGCTTAGACTGGAAGGATGGCGCACTAGATGGTGGAGGGCTGGTGAGGTTGGCAGGCGTGACAGATAATTCATTGTCCTCTGGGCTTGGGTATAGCATCAGATGTTTGGTCATTCCTCAGCGTAGGCATGGCTAAGATGGTATTGTTTAGATGAGATGATCATTTAAATCAGTTGACTTAGTGTAAAGGGGATTGCCCTCCATAATGTGGGCCTCATCCAGTCAGGTGAAGGACCAAGAGAAAAGACAGGCCACCCCAGAGAAAGTCAGGCTTCAGCTGCAGGCGGCCTTCAGATCTGAGCCACAGCTCTTCCCTGGTCTCTGGCCTGCCTGCTTGCCGGAGGCAACCTCTGCAATTACATGGACCAATCCTTAAAATCTCCATCACACACACACACACACACACACACACACACACACACACACACACACACACTGGAGAGCCCTAATGCATGTAGTTGGCGACCCCAGTGGGAAGAAGGGTTGGTTCTGAATGGCAGGAGTTGGGGAGTGGAGGGTGATGACCTGACCCTGGAATTTGGAGTGAGGTGAGCAGTCATTCCTCACCAGAGGCGCTACTCACTGCTCCAGGCCTTGTGCACAGAAGGCGGAGCGCAGTGGAGACTCCCCGGCCCTACTGGCATGTGGTGTGTGGTGTGTTGTGGGGTTGCCAGCCCAGAATGCATCACAAGGGCCGTGTTGTCTCTAGGTTGTGGCAAGATGGTTTTTTGCCCCGTATTCTGCCCGGCTGAGTAATTTCTGTAGAACAGTGACGTACGCCCTTGACTTATTCCTCTAACACTTACAGGGTATCTTGGGTTGAACTGACACTTAAGAAACTTGGAGCAATGCTGATTCATGAGGCTGGTCTACACACAGGTGGCAGGGACAGGTGTGAGGGGTGTCTTTTGCCCTCCACCCAGGTGGTCACTCCTCGATAATTATTGGGTATGCTTCTGTCCATCAGGAAGAGCCACTTGTCCTTGGAACATCCGGTCCTTCCCTTGCTCATCAGACATGAGTGGCTCTCGTGGCCCCGGCGTGGCTTCCTGAATTCCTGCCACAGAGAGAGTTCAGATGTGCACCCTCGGCATGCCAGACGCCAGCCTCAGTGCCCTCAGCCGCCTCCTTCCTCCCAGCTCAGGGTGTTCCAGGCTCCTTCTCCATGTGTCCTGGCCCCTCCCCGCGCCGTGGAAGGTCCTCCCCTCTCTGTTCTACAGCAACTTTCACTCTTCTCTCATCCCCCAACTTTAACCCTCTCCCCTTTCACTCTGCTCCCGGCAAAGCAGGCACATCCGCGTCACAGAGTATTTCTCTCCTAGTACCGAAGGGATCACGCTTTCTTAACCTCCCAGCTACGTAACTCCATGAGCCCGGGAATGTCCTTCTCGTCCTGTCTGCTCCGTATTCTTGCGAAGAGCAGATGTTCCTGGCCAGTTGGGTTTGATGGGCTAGTTTGAGAGCGGATGTGGCTTCTCAGGACTCCACCCTGGCTAGGCTACTGCAGGTGCTGAATGTGGTCACAGGCCAAGGACGCTGGAAGGCGCTCTTGCTCCGTGACTCAGTTTGCAGCTTGCATTTGGTGTCTGGCCCTTTAAGAAGGGTAATTGGGAATCTTTGATGGATCCTGGCCTGACAAAAACCTGGATATTTATGAAATATTTGCATCATTCTAGACAATTTGTTATAGACATATATCTATTCTATCATCTGTTAAATGAGGAAATGACATTAGCATGTGAGCGAGAGAGGCCTCGGAAGAGATGGATTTAATAGTGGATGAACTCAACCGTGCAGAAACATCTCAGCTCAGGGTGCTCAGAGGGAAAATCTGTCTTTGTGCCTCAAGCCTTCACTGTCTGTACAGAATTTTTCCGCTGCTGAAATCTTTTATTCTTGTAAGGTAACTCTTCTACAAAGAAAGAACTGCTTTTCAAATCTCCAATTAAGTTCTCTTTCTCATGCGCGTGCACACATACACCCAGTAACTGATAGCAAATGCTCAAAAATGGTCCCTTTGTTATTTTTGATTATTACTCAGAAGTGAGAGATGGAGATGGCAGGATAGACCCTGCGGTGTGGCTGCCCTGGACGCTGTGGCCAGGTGTTTGCTCAGAATTGGCTGGAGGTGGACAGCGGGGTGTGGGAAGCTGTTTGTTTGTGAAGGTGTGGCTATCCTCACAAACCCCACTCAGCCCTTTTATTCTGTGCTCAACTGTGAGTTGGATTTGAAAGAGCTAGGACGGCTCTCCGTGGCCCAGAAGAGCTAATTTAATTTCTCTGTGTGTCTACTTAACAGGCATGGGTAATATCCCGGTCATTTGTCTAGAAAGGACAGAAGCCAGCAAGCTCCTTTTGTGCATTCCGCCTGCATCCCTGACGCTAACTAACCCATATGCAAACAGAAAGAACCCTTCCTATTGTTGCCTCAGAAACAACAAAGGTCTCCGCCAGCAGCCAGCCAGGAATAGACCCAGAAGTCACTTGGATTCTGTGTTTTCTGGCACAAAACCCAACGCCACACACTCGGGCTTTGTTCTCTGTGCTTCGTTTCCAGAATGTTTTATGTCTCAGCAACAATCGGGCATTCAGCAGCCTGTGAGCCATGTTGCCAATCGTTACTCCATCTTTGATCTTTAAAATGTGCAGTAGTTTTCTAAAGATCAATATCTGACATGAGTTGCCTTGTGCAGTGGCCAAAAAAAAATGATAGAGCTCTGACCTGGAAGAATTTTGGACTGGTTTTCCTGCGGACATGTCTTAGGACAGAATCTGAGAGAAGCAATCTTGCATCTCCCGGGTTTCATCAATTCAGTGAGTGAATCTTTCCCAAGAAGCTGTGTGCCAGGCACTGCACTGGGTTTGGGAACTTAAGACTCTGCAGGGAGCAGCAGGGTGAGGTATAGTTTAAAGCAAGTGCCGTCCACATGCAGCACCACAGCTGCCCGCTCCCTCCCGTTTTGTCCACCTCTCTTTCTGTGACATTGCTGCAAGTTCCATGATCTCCTAACTGCTGATACTGCCCTCTATCCCAGCATGCAGACTGGTCAGATTTCACAGGTCATCTCTCAATATTCCATGCATGACTGCTGGAGATGCCTCATCGAGGCTGGATAACCTACTGCCAGTGTGCCATCAACAGGACAGAATCTCGCTTTTGATGGGAGGTTGCATTAACAGCCTTCTAAGGTCTAATGCTGATACTGTATGATTATTTTTTAAGCCACAACAGGATAGAAAAATAAGAGATATACCAAGTGCCTAGCATTGTTCCTAGAGCACACCAGACACTCCCTAAAGTGCTGCTGTTATCCTCATAATTATTGCACACAGAAGATTTCAGTCATTTCCCTCTTCCCTTTCATTGGCGTAGAGTCTGTTCTCTGATTTCCAACCTCCTACTTATAAATTTCAAAAGAAAAGGGGTCTTCTCTTAGCTGTCATCTCCCACAGTGTATTAGGCAAAAGTGGCAGTTAAATGTTCATTGAACACAGCCCTTATGCACCACACATAAGGTAATTTTTACCTTCTAGTGTTGTGCCACACACTGCAGAGACCTGAGAGGCCACTGCTCCTGGGAACACATGCAAGCTCGCGTTCATGGACCCACCTCGCTTTGCCCGGCCCCTTCTAAGGCCTTTCATTAAAGCCACTTTTGTGCCAGGACAAGTAGTTATGAGGAGAGTACAGGTGATGCTTTCAAACTTGGTCCTACAGTGGGCAATGCTGCCTGGCAGAGTGTGAGTGTGAGGCTCTCACAGCGTGTGGCTGCTTCCCCAGGGTGAGATAAGATGGGTGAAGCCCACACCCCAGCTGGCAGTCACCGGCACATGGCTGGATCCCAGTACACTTCCCTCCCGATACGGTTTGGCTTTGTGTCCCCACCCAAATCTCATGTTGAATTGTAATTTCCAGTGCTGATAGAGAGACCTGGTAGGTGATAAGATTAGGGGGATGGATGTCCCCCTTGCTGTTCTTGGGATGAAGTTCTCATGAGATCTGGTTGTTTGAAAATGTGCAGCACCTCTCCCCCGTCTCTGTCTCTGTCTCTGTCTCTCTCTCTCTCTCTCTCTCTCTCTCTCTCCTGTCTCTGTCTCTCTCTGTCTCTCCCCTGCTCCACCCTGTGAAGATGTGCTCACTTCCTGCTCCACCCCGTGAAGATGTGCTCACTTCCTGCTCCACCCCGTGAAGATGTGCTCACTTCCTGCTCCACCCCGTGAAGATGTGCTCACTTCCCCTTCACCTTCCGCCATGATTGTGAGTTTCCTGAGGCCTCCATAGTCATGCTTCCTGTACAGTCTGTGGATCTGTGAGTCAATTAAATTTATTTTTATTATAAATTATCCAGTCTCAGGTAGTTCTTTATAGCAATTTAAGAACAGACTAATACACCTCCCCATTCTCCATCCTTCTAAACCCTATTATTCCAATGTCAGCATTCACTCTGACATTTAAGATTTCTACAATGAAGAAAATAATATTCTTAACTTTAGATTAAAAAGAAGAAATTCAGAATATAGAGTTTCTCTGCTGTTTTCTATCTAGGCATGGAATAGAAATTAATGTGCCGGAGTGTTTTCTCTGGGTGTAAATGACATGCTGGTGTTTCTGTTTGAAGATATCATTTGAGACCAACTCTCTATCTAAGAAGAACTCCACAGAACATGCTACTATGTTTGGTGAAACATTTACAGTCGTGGAAAAGCCACAGTGAAGTCTGTGTGTGGAATAGACGTTCCATGATTTATAATATGATCAGATCTGCAATCTATGAACTTTGATATCAATTATTTAGGACCAATAATATCAGAAAAGTAAGATGTTCCAACTTGTCAAAAGTTTTTGTTTTTTGTTTTCTTTAAAGACAGCTTTTTGAGGCTTAAATGACACACAATAAGCTGTTCATCTTTAAAGTGTACAATTTGATAAGTTTCGATGAATGTATAGAAATGAAAACCATCACCACAATGAAAAGAACAAATGAATTTATCTCAAAAGTTTTCTTATTGCAGATGCAGTTGCTGATAAAAAACAAAAGTTTTCTTATTTCATTTTGTAACCTCTTCTTTCACTCCTTTGTCCCAGCAAATACTCTAGATTAGTTTATATTTTCAAGAGCTTCATAAAATGGAATAATGCAGTATAGACTCCTTTTAGTCTGGCTTTCATTCAGAGTCCAGTGGGATTCTCAAAAACAGCCACTGGAACTAATCAGTGAGTTTAGCAAGGTTGCAGGATATAAGGTCAATATGCAAAAATATATAAAATGTCGAGGTACTAGAAACTAACACATAGAAACAAAAAAATACTATTCATAATAGTAGCAAATAATGTAAATCATTTAGGAATACATCCAACAAAAATATGTAAGACATTCACTGCAAACTTAAAAATGTTGCTAAGAAAAATTAAAGAAGCTCTAGATAAATGGAGAGATATACCATGTTCATGGATCAGAATATTTAAGAGTCTTAAGATGTCAGTTCTCCCTAAATTGATTTGAAGGTTTAACATGATACCAATTAAAACTCTAGCAGGATTTTTTTCGTATAAATTGACAAGTTGATTATCAAAATTACATGGAATTGCCAAGGACCTAAAACAGCCAAAACAATTTTGAGAATGAGAAAAAAATTTGAGGAACTTACACTTCCTATTTTATGATTTATTATAAAATTACAGAAATCAAAACAATGTAGTTTTGGTGTAGACAGAGAGACAGACAAAGGAAGAGAACAGAGAGCACATAAATAGAATCACACATATATGGATAATTTATTTTTTGTGTGTGTGTGTAAAGAAAGCTTTTTATTTGAGAACATCTGATACCTTTGGAAATGTTCTCATTGGATCACAAACAACCTGATTGGCAGTCTATCTCCAACAGCCACAAACACAGCAAACAATCCAGTCCTACAGACCATACAGGGTACATCTACAGAGGGTTCTACTTGCATCACCCACACCTCCACTCCCATGAAACAACTGTCTTGGGCATGAGAAGGGCCAGGATAGGCCAGGTGAATGGCAGGCTGCCCAACAACCCCAATCCCAAACCAACCTCCCAGGCCATGGGCCAAAGTCCCTGCAGGAAGATGCTAACAGGTAGAACAGGTAGAACATGTAGACACAAACAACTAGTTTATTTTTTCTGACTGTAACCAAAGTCAGCAAAAGAAACAACAAAACTTCAGTGCCCTAGAGATCCTCCTGGATTCAATGACAATACATCGATGGCTGGGCACAGGGTTGGATTCCTTTTATGAAATCATCTCATAATCTCTCATCATCCCATGTCAGGACAGTGCCTTTTGGGACTGCATGAATCTTTAATAGCTACCCACATTTTCTCATTCTTTAAGTTAGAACAGACAGGTTATCTCTCTCCAAGAGCATCAGGTTAGATGCTGTTTTGCTATTACAAACTGTCAGGTGGATGGAGGACCCATTGTTCATTTAACTGTGAAGTCCGAGATGCTGTCTGAAGGCATCTGCCGGAAGGACTGGCGGGTGATTTTGCTAAAGGGCTGCTCACTGCTTATTTCACTGCATGCCACTTTTCTCACTTTGGTTGGGAGGTTTGAAGGACCATGTAACCACAGAGAAGACTAGAGCTCCCTGTGAAATCAATCACTGCCTTTAGGTCTTCACAAAGACTTGTTCTCCAATAATGCATGCATTTCTCTGTGGGAAGCTGTATTCACATCAGCACCGGAGCCTCAGGAAAAATGCATGTTTACACTCTGTACTCTCCAATGGGTAATATTTATCATAGAAATCTAATACATATTCTTCAGTCTCGAATCCAAACTTCTGATACAGTAACATAGCGGGGTTGCTTGCTGAGACGTGAAGAGTTACATCCTTGCCCATGCAGGTCTGAATCAGATGATAGATCATGAAAGTTGCAATCCCTGCTCTTCTCCATTCAGGGTGGACAAACAAATGAAATGGAAGCTTCATTGTATTTCACGTCGGGAACCATGAAGCCAAAGGCAATGATTACTTTTTTTTGAGACGGAGTTTTGCTCTTGTTACCCAGGCTGGAGTGCAATGGCGCGATCTCGGCTCACCGCAACCTCTGCCTCCTGAGTTCAGACAATTCTCCTATCTCAGCCTCCTGAGTAGCTGGGATTATAGGTGCGCGCCACCATGCCCAGCTAATTTTTTGTATTTTTAGTAGAGACGGGGTTTCACCATGTTGACTTGGATGGTCTCGATCTCTTGACCTCGTGATCTACCCACCTTGGCCTCCCAAAATGCAATGATGACTTTTTTATAGAGAACAAGCACACTGAAGTCTGGGTACCACAGACACTCAGACAGGTCAATGCCAGGCCAAAACCACTCCTGACATATGGAGTTGATCGTTGGGATAGATATGATTTGGCCACATATAACAGTAATTGAGAGGTGCATCAGGCTCTGGTGTCCAGCGAGTGTCGCTCCTGTGCAGGTGGGAACGAATCTGTGACAGGGGCTGCAGTTTGGGTGGCTTTGTTTCATAATCACGCCTGATATAAGGTTTCAAGATCCAAGAGGTATAAGGGCTGACAATACTCTGGTCCACAGCCATATCTTCGGATCCCACCAAGCGATACAAAACTTGGTGGCCTGGTGTTGAAATAGCTTTCAAGGATGTCTGGTATCAGTCAAGGATTCTGAAGTCCTGACAGGTAGTTTGGTACATGGCTTGTCCAGCTGAAAGTCTGGAAACTCCTCCTTCTTTGGCTTCATAAATCCCATCAACTAACAGAAGAGCAGCATTAACAACTTGATCCAAGTCAAAAAGTGGTAATCCCCTATCCCTTTTCGCTTGTCTGACAGTCAGTTTGCGCTTCAGTCTCCGAGCTTCCGGAGTCACGGCAACCGCACCGGGACAAGCTTCCAGCCTCTTGAGCAGCAGCTTTTCCTCACCGATGCTCACGGGAGTATACTTGGGCTCTTTCGGCTTTGTGTCCTCCTCCAGCTGAGGCTTCCTCTTTTCTCGAGCCCTTGTTTGCAAAGACGGGTTGGAATCTGTGTCTTCACTGTCAATATCCATCCTGTCGGGTTTTTCTTCCTCACTCTCTACCTCCTGCTTTATCTGTTCAGGGCCTCTGACCTTCTTTCTGCCCCAACCACTGGCCCAGAAGCTACTGACCCAGAAGGGGGTGGAATGTTCTCCATCCCTGGGTCTGTGACTCCATCACCTTCCATCTCATCCTCGTGAAACAAGGCTTGCAGGGGCATCACATCTGGAGTCAGATCTGCTTCTGAAAGCAAGCTAGGCGTGGCAGAATGAGAGGCAGGTGTCCCAGGGGCAGAGAAATCCAGAGAAGGAGAAGGAGATGGGCTTGTCAGCGGGGTGCGGTCAGAGGAGCTCAAGGAGGAAAAGTCAATCACTTCTCCCTTTTCAAGAATCACATCCGGCCTATGGCCTCGGCTTATGAAGTTTACAGGGGTAGAAGACGTGCTCCTGTCAAGAAAGCAGCTGCCTCCTTTTGGGCTCTTTTTTTATTGCATTTAAGGTTTTGGGGTACATGTGCACAACATGCAAAATAGTTGTATAGGTACACACATGGCAGTGTGTTTTTCTGCCTTCTTCCCCTTCTCCCACGTTTGGCATTTCTCCCCAGGCTATCCCTCCCCGCTCCCCGCCGCTGTCATGGCGGGGGAGTTATTCCTATTCCCCCCAGTTGAAGTACTCCCAGTGTGAAGTACTCCCTTCCAGTGTGAAGTACTCCCTTCCCTGTGTCCATGTGTTCTCATTGTTCATCACCCGCCTATGTCTTTTGCTTCCTGAGTTCGAGACCTTTTCTCTTTTAATTCCATAGCAGATTCCACAGGATTCCGACTTGCCGTTTTCTAAGTCCCTCAACAGTAATGATGGGATCTATAGTTGGTTTTGAGGCTGCTTTTATTTTCAAAGTCGAGGCAGACAACTTCTCTCCTTCAGGTTTCATTTTTGGAGGCTTGTTATGAACAAGTTTCCACCATCCCAACTCTCCAGATCCTGAGCTCCTGAATGGAAGTACCTGGGACTTCCCCCACTGAGGCAATCTGCCACAGTGCTCCACCAGGTGGACGTCTTTTTCCTATTCCCTAGTAAAAAAGTCCAGTGTTGGCCGGGCGCGGTGGCTCAAGCCTGTAATCCCAGCACTTTGGGAGGCCGAGGCGGGTGGATCACGAGGTCAAGAGATCGAGACCATCCTGGTCAACATGGTGAAACCCCGTCTCTACTAAAAATACAAAAATGAGCTGGGCATGGTGGTGTGTGCCTGTAATCCCAGCTACTCAGGAGGCTGAGGCAGGAGAATTGCCTGAACCCAGGAGGCGGAGGTTGCGGTGAGCCGAGATCGCACCATTGCACTCCAGCCTGGGTAACAAGAGCGAAACTCCGTCTCAAAAAAAAAAAAAAGTCCAGTGTTTCTCAGTAAAAGTGCAGATATCTTCTTTCCACCTGAAATAACCTTGACGTCCACCTCCTTCTAGAGACAAGTTGTCCATCGCCAAAATGACTTGCTGCCATGTCAGCTTCAGCCTTTCATACTGCTCCTTGCCATCTGCTGAGCAATCTGAACTTTCCAATGCTTTCAGTGTTTGGAACAAGACGTGAGTATCAGAAGCACATGTAGTTCAATGTTGAAATTTCATTTTTTTGAAATGCATCTGGGTTTTAAAAATGTAGTTATCCTACTAGGGCTTCTGCATGGAGGCCATCTCCATCCAGGGAGCCTTTACAGAGAGCCCTCCAAGGTGCTTCTGACGCATAGAAAAGGCAGTTCAACGAGTTGCAGAAGTGGCCACCGGCTGACCACCTCCTTGCTCGGCTGTTGGCTGCTCTGTTCTTTGCCGCCTCCTTCCTGGTGGGCTGTGGATGAGCCGCTGCTGTGTTCACGCCTCTATGTTGGCATCCGTCCCTTGATCGCTGTCACCGCATGTGTCTCCAGCAGTGTCGTGCCTAAGTGTGTCACAATATTTCCACTTCCATCCATTTCCGTGGAGGCTTCCTTCATTTTCGGTGCCGAGAGGCACCACATGCTGAAGTGAGCTGTACAAGGGAGGCTCTGGAACGCCAGGCACCAGCCTTTGAACCTGCATGCAAGAAATGATAAAATGATTTGATTTCCCCTCGAGAGGGGAATACAGGATGCAAAATGGAGACTTTTGCATAGGGAGCCTTTGGTGAGACTGGTGCATGGAAGCCTTCTTTCAGTGGTGACCGTAGTGTGGGCAAAGCCCCCCATGCAGAACCTCCAGAGAGTGTGGGAGATGCCACCAGGGAGCTGCTGCCGTATGGTGAGGGGGACCCACAGGAGGGAGCCATGCTCCCTGAGAGCCGGCTTCATCCCGGGCACTGGCATTCCTCTATCCCTGCCAGCCTGGCACTGGGGTACAGCAAATGACTGCATGTGGCTTTCAAGTGCATCATGGATTCTGCCAAATAGTGAACAAGCGGATACTGTCCCTTGAGCTCTCTAAGGAAAAGTCAACAGTTTAAGCTTCAGTTGACATCCCATTGTCTACCTCCAGTGAACCTGGTTTTGTGGGGTGGACGAGACTCTTGCCTCTGTCTCTGTGTAACTGCTGACTACCTTGAAGAGCACTCTTTATCAGAGATAGCTGCTATCAGTCAGAGTGGGTATCAGGAAATTCTCTACTGAGGCATGGCGTTCAACCTTCAGCGGTACACGCTCCCAGGAAGCTCTTAACCTCAGGGAGAGCTAAAAGATGGACAGCACACTCCATAGACTCTTGTTAGACTTCCTCTTACTCCTTCCTTTGAAGCATCTGCACTACTCGCAGAGATCCTGAATTAATATCTTTGGGATGATTTGTGTGTGTCAAAGACAGCAATTTAACTCTCAGTGTGCCCTCCTAATACTCATGGAAACTGATTTGATCACACTTGTCCCTGGGATAATGGCTTCTCAATAGTGCCCTCACGTGCCATCCTTTCTGGGTTGTCTGGTGCCGGGAAGCCTCCTTGCAGCGCGTGTGAGGAGGCAGGTGCTGTGCTGTTCTGCAGCAAGCGGGTGAGGTGCTGTTCTTCTGCAGGGAATTCCCTGCAGAATGGCTGCCGCGGCCACTGCCATTCCTCACCTAAACACTCACTGTGGCAGCTTCTGGGTGTTCCTCCACTATGTTTTTGGCAGGTCTCAAGACAAGATTTCTGGGACATTGGTGACCTTCAGGCATTCTTAGGTGCTCGTGGCTCAGAAGGTGGGGGAGCGTCACTGGGGTGGCTGTCTCCTGATGGAGGCTGGGGGCTTGGGGTTGGAGGCCTGGGCTCACAGCACAGGCAGCCCCAGCTCCGCTGCTCCCCAAGCTCTGCTGCTCCCCAGCTTTGTGGCCTGGGGCACAGTCACCAGGTCTTTATTCTCTATTTCTGAGGCTTTGACTTTGCTGAGCCTGGAGGGCCGGCCCCTCCCAGCGTCAGTTGATTCCTCGATAGTGAGGACCTCACCTATGAGCGTGCCTGTCACATGCAAACCCACTGTCTGGAGCCCACGCCCTGCCACCTCCTCCTCTGGGCGCTCACACGGTTCACACTGCAGTGGCCACTGTCCCCCTGCTGTGGTCACCCCAGGGCAGGCACCTGACAGTCAGGGACAGCCCCAATTCCCCAGAGCCCACTGAAATCACTCAGTGACCAGGACTGAAAGCAGTGAGTCCTGAGCCTGCCCCACCCTTCCCACCCTTCCCACCAGGAAGGCTCCTGTCCAGTTTCCAGGCCTGGTTCAGCACCTGCCTTTGGCTGGGCTGCTCTGAGGGGCCAGTGGTGCTGTCCCCTGGGATGCTGCCACCTGGGATGCTGCCAGGGCTGCAGGTTGCCGGCATCTGCTTCTACACGTTCCTGTTTGGTGCAGGGCTGGGGGTCTGAAAGACAGAGTCAGAGGGGATTTTCTGGCTCCTGCCTTTGGCTCTGGTGCCTGGGATCCAGGATCCTGAATGGCTTTTAATGTGGAGGTTCTGTTTTGGTGCCTGTCTTCCTAGCACGCAGCATCCAGTACCTGTGAAATCCCAGAATGTCAGGGTTGGGGCCGTTAGGTGCCCGCTAGTCCCCCTCACTAGTTCTTCACTCCCCGTGGGCACAGCCAGAGCTGTCTCCCGGTGCCTTGGAGTCCATGGTGCGTAGGGAACCCTGGCTGTCCCAGGTACACCAAGAATGGGCAGCCAGATCCCCTGAGTCATGTGTCCACACTGCTGGGGGCAGGTCTGCGCAGCGAAGACCCTCCCTGCGTTGACTGGGCCACAAGGGGAGGTCGGACAGAAAGTCCACACAGGATGTGGGTGTGCCCCCAGGGAGGGGCAAGGCACCTGCCGGCCCCGTCGGTTCATGGGCGATGCCGCACTGGGCCATCCTTTTTGTCCCCACTGTTGGCAGCTCTGTCCTTCACTGCCGCCTTCATGGGAGTGTGGGTGTGTTCTGCCGCTGTGGATAAAGCCGCAGTGAACAGACTCTATTTAGGCTACAGCCCCTTTCTCAGTCTCCCCTGTAAAGACCCATGACAGCCAGTGAATCCCATGAGGGTCCTGGGTGGGAGGAGTGGGGTTTTGGGGAACTAGAAGGACACAAGTGGCAATGCCATGGCCACAGCCAGGGAGCCTTCCGAGGTGTGACGCAGAACTCCTGGGGTTCACGTTATTTACCTGACGCTGTCAGTTACCAACTGTAACGTTATTTATATTTTATAGCCCAGATTCACACATCCTGTGCGCATACGTGGCACAAACCCCAACATTTTCAAATTTCATGGGGAAAAAGCTTAGGTTCATATAAGAAGTGATGGATAAAAACGTTATAGGGAAACACCACATTTTCTGTTTTCACCTTGTGTTCCTCGTGAAATAACTTATGAAGGCTTTAGAAGGACAGGAGGAGTGGAGGAGGGGTGTGGGGGGAGAGAGAAGAGGAGAGAGGAGCGGGGAGAGGGGAAGAAGGCGGAGAGACAGGGAGGAAAGGGGAAGAGAGGGAGGGAAAGAGTGGGAGGGAAGAGTGGAAGAGGGGGAGGGACAGAAGAAGGGGAGGGGGAGGGGGGAGATAGAGAAAAGAAGGGGGAGGAGAAGGAGAGGAAGAGAGGGAGAAAGGAGGGATGAGAGGGGAAAGGGGGAGGGGGAGAGAGGAGGGAAAAGGGAGAATAGAGAGTGGGGAAGAGAGAAGAGGAAGGGGGCGATAGGGAGCAGGGATGCGAAGGACATGATAAAGCTGCCTTATGATACGGGGTTCGGTGTTAGGAAGCAGGCCCCGTTGCTGGCCACGGGCGGGTGTTGCTGTAAGGCCCTGTCTTGGGGCCTGGTTGCCTCCCGAGGCCCAAGCTGCTCAGGGTGGGGTGGGTCCGGCAAGGGACCTGGGGCTCCTGTCTGTAGCAGGTTTGCTTTTCTTGGCTGCACTGAGCTGGAAAGTGGTTTGTGGTGGCACCTTTTCCTCTGCATGGCAGATAATGCAGGAGTGTGAACCGCAGCTCAGGGGAGGGCAGGCGAGGGCCCTCTAGTCCACGTGCCCAGATCAGGCTTCGAGCTCTCCTGTGAGGACCATACAGGGTGGCTTCAGCCACAAGGCAAGGCACTGCTCAGAATTTTCCCTGGAGAAACTGCTGGAAGCATTGCTGGTCTCGGGACAGGTGCCGGCTCAACGGCTTGGGAACTTGTGAGGTCGTCGCCATCTAGCGAGGAGAGGCTGGAACGTCCTGGGCGTTGCTGTAGACCTGGCAGGAGTCAACTTGCTGAGCCTCAAAGCCCAGCGGGTTTATCTCTCGCCCTTCTCAGAATGTGTACCCCCAGGCTCACCAGGCAGAGCTCTCCAGGAAGCTCCCTCCTGCTCTTTTAGAAAGGAACATGTAGACACCCTGAGCACGAGGAAGGCAATGGTGAGAAGGTGATTGATGGGCGTGGAATCACTGCTGAAGAACACAGAGCTGAGTGGCACTGTGGGGCCTGGCATGGGTCTGGCAAGCACTGTGCCTGGGTGAGCGAGTACTGAGCACTGTGCCTTGGTGGGCCAGCACTGTGCCTGGGTGAGTACTGTGCCTGGGCAGGCAAGCACTGTGACTGAGTGAGGGAGTACTGTGCCTGGGTGAGAACTGTGCCTGGATGAGTGAGTACTGTGCTTGGGTGAGTATTGTGCCTGGGTGAGCACTGTGCCTGGGTGAGTACTGTGCCTAGGTAGGAGAGTATTGTGCCTGGGTGAGGGAACACCATGTGTGGGTGAGTGAGTACTGTGCCTGGGTGAGAACTGTTCCTAGATGAGTAATCATTGTGCTTGGGTGAATACTGTGCCTGGACAAATGCTGTGCCTGGGAGAGCACTGTACCTGGGTGAGTACTGTGCCTAGTCAGGTGAGAACTGTGCCTGGGTGAGCAAGTACTGTGCCTGGGTGAGAACTGTGCCTAGATGAGTAAGCATTGTGCTTGGGTGAGCACTGTGCCTGAATGAGTACTGTGCCTGGGTGAGCACTGTACCTGGGTGAGTACTGTGCCTAGGCAGGTGAGTACTGTGCCTGGGTGAGCACTGTGCCTGGGGGAGTGAGCACCATGCCTGGGTGAGTGAGTACTGTGCCTGGGTGAAAACTGTGCCTAGATGAGTAAGCATTGTGCTTGGGTGAATACTATGCCTGGACGAATGCTGTGCCTGGGTGAGTACTGTGCCTGGGCAGGTGAGCACTGTGCCTGGGTGAGTACTGTGCCTGGGTGAGCACTGTGCCTGGGTGAGCACTGTGCCTGGACGGATGAACACTGTGCCTGGATGAGTACTGTGCCTGGGTGAGCACTGTGCCTGGGCGGGTGAGCACTGTGCCTGATTGAGTACTGTGCCTGGGCGGGTGAGCACTGTGCCTGGGT
>CM052648.1:191889640-191906911 GCA_028533165.1 Leontopithecus rosalia
GGGTGAGCACTGTGCCTGGACGGATGAGCACTGTGCCTGGGTGAGCACTGTGCCTGGGCGGGTGAGCACTGTGCCTGGGTGAGCACTGTGCCTGGGCGGGTGAGCACTGTGCCTGGGTGAGTACTGTGCCTGGCTGAGCACTGTGCCTGGGTGAGCACTGTGCCTGGGCGGGTGAGCACTGTGCCTGGGTGAGTACTGTGCCTGGGTGAGCACTGTGCCTGGGCAGGCAAGCACTGTACCTGAGAGGGTGAGTACTCTGCCTGGGTGAGTACTCTGCCTAGGTGAGTGAGCACTGTACCTGGGCGGACAAGCACTGTGCCTTGCCCAAGCAGGTGAGCACTGTTCCTGGGTATGCGGGACATGGACTTGGTCGTCCTGTGCACTCACCTGGGACTGGTAGACTGTGGACCTTGAGCGACAGTGAGGAGAGGAAGCATCAGGCATGCATCACATCGCTGTCAGACAATGCACTGGCACCCAGAGAAGGAAAGCCAGGGGACACTGTCACATCAAACAAAGATGTAGGCTGTTTCCTCTGGGCCGAGTGTGGAGGCTTTAGAGGAAATTCCACCCTGGAAAGGGCTTCCTCTCAGATAAAGGAGCCCCCTACGGCTGCAGGTGTGTCCTGAGTGTTGACAGGTGCATTCCCAAGGAACTGCAGAGCAGAGGCTCTGCACCAGCGCCCCAGTGAGTCAGGGCAAAGAGGTTGGGGCCTCGCCCACCACCAGGCCCTGCAGAGTAGCCAGCAGAGGAGGTTGGGGGAGGAGCGGGGAGGGCAGGCTGGCGCCACCTCTGCAGGTCAGTGCTGGAGGACTGCTGCCCAGTGAGAAGGGGTTAGCACGGGGTGCATTCTGCCCTTATAGCTGGCGAAGGTGGTCAACTGTATATGTGGCTTTCACTACAATTTTAACAAGGCCTATACTGGAATGGGGAGGCCTGCTTGCCTTGGACACGAAAATTACCTCTGATATCAATTGCAGTTCACATACCTGGGCTCAGTTTTCTTACCTAGGAAGTGGGTATCAAAGCAGTTCACATACCTGGGCTCAGTTTTCTTACCTAGGAAGTGGGTATCAAAGCAGTTCACATACCTGGGCTCAGTTTTCTTATCTAGAAAGTGGGTATCAAAGCAGTTCACATACCTGGGCTCAGTTTTCTTACCTAGGAAGTGGGTATCAAAGCAGTTCACATACCTGGGCTCAGTTTTCTTACCTAGGAAGTGGGTATCAAAGCTGGGACCTGAGCACCTCGGAGCCAGTGGCGTGGGCTGGACACTGACGTGGGGGCCGCACTCTCTGGAGCAGGACGCAGACTCTAGGCACCGACGGATGACTGCTGCTTTCTGAGTCTTGTCTGAGAATTTGGAGTCTGTGCAAATCTAGTTTAGGAACGTTCTGGTTGAACCTGTGTTGCGTCTACCCTTTGAAACTGCAGGTAGCGGGACAGCAGCACAACTCAAAGCAAGAGGAGCCGCAGTGCTTGGGAGAAACGCAGCCGTGGTCGGAGCCAATGGCTTCACCAGAGCACTGCAGGGCGTCTTCCAGTGTTGCTGTGTGCTCCTGGGAGCCACTGAGGCTCAGGCCGAATAAATAGCGATTTATTTATAAGGGGCTTCCTCACCTGGAGGGAGGACCCCTTCTGGGGTTGGGTCTCTTCAGAAGAGGGCCTGCTTGGCCCGAGGAAGCAGCTTGCATCTTTCTTTCATGTGGCATTTTCTCCTGACTCTGCTTGACTGATGCCACCTACGGGATCTGTCCGAAATCTGTCCTTTATGAGCCCATCACGGCCTTGAAGCTCTGAAGGAGCTAAGGCCACTTATGCTACGTGGCCCAGGCTCTGCAATACAGGCTGTACGCTTGCTGTCATTTCGAAGCATGTAGAATAAAATGATTAAATTCTGCTTTCTTCTCTGTTTTTAGAATGTGCTAAGCTAATTATTATAGGGCAGGTATGGTGGCTCATGCCTATAATCCCAGCACGTTGGGAGGCCGAGGCGGGTGGACCACCTGAGGTTAGGAGTTTGAGACCATCCTGGCCAACATGGTGAAACCCCAGCTCTACTAAAATACATAAAAAAAAATTAGCCAGGCATGGTAGCGAGTGCCTGTAATCCCAGCTACTCATAAGGCTGAGGCAGAAGAATTGCTTGAACCGAGGTGGTGGAGATTGCAGTGAGCTGAGATCACACCACTGTACTCCACCCTAAGCAAGAGACTCCATCTCAATTAAAAAAAAACCCAATTATTATAGAGTCCTGCATTTCTCCTTTTTAATTGCTTCCTAGTGTATCAGCAAAGTGATGCTTTCAGCCTTTCATCTACGAAAGCTGAATTGCTGTGGGTAGATATGTACTGAGTGGGGCTGAACCCTTGTTGTTGGGGGTGGCTGGTCAGACACGCTGTGTGTCATTCCCCTCCACGCTGGTGGCACTTTGCATCCATGTCCTCCCAGTGAAGAGCCTCGTAGACATTTTTGCACACAGGGGCTGCTCTTCACCCTCCTCCACGTCGCCATCTTGGTGTGTCTTACGCAGGGGCCCCTTACGCCTTTTGGAATATTCCCCTCCTGGAGTTTTAGTTCTGTCTGCATCTCTTTGAATTTCTCCCTCTATTTCCGTTCTGCGCCTAGAGGAATTTCACCCCAATCATTTCTTTACTTTCCTAACTTAAAGCCTTACATTTTATTTAGAATTGGAAATTTATTTAGTTATATGTTTATATGTATATTTATTCAAATTTGTAACTTATTCTGTGAATTCATCTAGGGACAGAGCAAGACTGATCAGGTTGTTCACTTTATTTCAAAACTGTCCCACATCTAAGGACGCACACCGCCCCTCTGAAACTGCATGCCAGCTTGCCAAGGACCAAGCTGAGTGTCTCCTCCAGCCCAACACGGCACTGACTCTCTAGACAGAGGCTGCAGACACGGTCTTAGGAATCTTCCACTTCCCACCGTCATACTCAATAAAACGGTCTTGCTTGTGTCAGATTTGACACAAAATGTCATGAACATTTTAAGGGTTATAATTCCTATTTTTTAATCTCACATTTTTCAGTTTATTACAACTTAAAACTTTGTAGAGACTTTACTCGTAAAATTATCACGAAAGATTTGATTTTAGATAACATCTTTTAGGAAGGAAGAAACTTGAAGGGAATTCTGGCACATTTACTGGTGTCTAAAATGTGGCTGCATTTTTCTCTGGTTGGTAAAATAGAAGAATTTAGCTGATCATGTGCAGGCAAAATATTCACCTGTCCAGTTGAGTTGTAAAAACTGTGGTTTTAATGATTTTTAGAGAATTTATTTGTTGCCTTATTTCTGCTGCCTCTAGATTTTCCTATTATTCAAGGCCCACAGATGGTGAATGGTGGGTGGGGGGTTCTGTGTGTTTTAATCAGGCTTTAATGTAGAAATATATGCGCTCAACTGAGAGATTTTATCTAGATTGTGTTGTCCCTGTAAAAGCATGTTTTTATTTATTTACTTACTTTTTATTACTTTAACTTTTATTTTAGGTTCAGGAGGCATGTGTACAGGTTTGTTACCTGGGTACGTTGTGTGATACTGAGGTTTAGGAGACGATGGATCCTGTCGCCTGTCACCCAGGTACTAGGCAGAGCACACAATAGCCAGTGTTCCAGCCCTTCCCTCCCCACTGTAGTGGCCCCAGGGTCTACTGTCGCCATCTTTATGACTGTGAGTACCTCTCGTTTAGGTGCCTCTTACAAGCGAGAACATGCGGCATTTGGTTTTCTGTCCCTGCATTACTTCTCTTAGGATGGTGACCCCCAGCTGCATTCGTGTTGCTGCAAAGGACATGATTTCATTCTTTTTCATGGCTGCGTAGTATTCCTTGGTATATATGTGCCACATTTTCTGTACTCAGCCTGCTGTTGACGGGCACTGAAGTTGTTTGCACATCTTTGCTGTTGTGAATAGGGCTGCAGTGAATATACATGTGCGTGTATCTTTTTGGTAGAACAATTAGATTTCTTTGGGATATATACCCAGTAATGGAATTGTGGGGCTGAATGGTTGGTTGTTCTGCTTTAACTTCTTTGAGAAATCTCCAAACTGCTTTCCACAGCGGCTGAGCTAATTTACATTCCCATCAACAATGTATAAGCACGCGTTTTTCTCCACAGCACAGCCAGATCCTGTTTTTACTGTTTTTTTGACTTTTTAATAATCGCCATTCTGACGGGTATGAGATGGTATCTCACTGTGGTTTTGATTTGCATTTCTCTAATGATTAGTGATGCTGAGCATATTTTTATATGTTTGTTGGCCACACGTACGTCTTTTTCTATTTTTTCTGAGACGGAGTCTCACTCTGTCACCCAGGCTGGAGTGCAATGGCACGATCTCAGCTGAAGATAACCTCCGCCTCCTGAGTTCAAGTGATTCTCCCACCTCAGCCTCCTGAGTATCTGGGATTATAGGCACCTGCCACCATGCCTGGCTAATTGTTTTCTGTATTTTAGTAGAGATGGGTTTTACCATGCTGGGCAGGCTGACCTCAAACTCCTGACCTCAAGTGACCCATCCACCACATATGTCATCTTTTGGGAAGTGTTTGTTCATGTCATTTCCCCTACTTTTTAATGGGGTTATTTGTTTTTTGCTTGTTCAATTGTTTAAGTTCCCTATAGATTCTGGATATTGGAGCTTTGTTGGATGCATAGTTTGTGACTATTTTCTCCCTTTCTGCAGGTTGTCTGTTTACTCTGTTGATAGTTTCTTTTGCAGTATAGAAGCTTTTTAGTTTAATTAGGTCCCATTTAGCAATTTTTGTTTCTGTTGCAGTTGTTTTTGAGGACTTAGTCATAAATTATTTCCCAAGACTGAGGTGCAGAATGGTGTTTTCTAGGTTTCTCTCTAGGATTTTTATGGTTTGAGGTCTTACATTTAAATCTTTAATTCATCTTGAGTCAATTTTTGTATATGGTAAAATATAGAGATTCAGTTTTATTCTTCTGCATATGACTATCCAGCTAGCCCAGCACCATTAATTGAATGGAGTTCCCTTTTCTCATTGCTTATTTTTGTTGATTTTTTCAAAGATGATATGGCTGTACATGTGCGGTTTTATTTCAGGGTTCTCTGTTCTGTTCCATTGATCTATGTGTCTGTTTTTGTACCATGCCTTTTTGTCTACTGTAACCTTATAGCATAGTTTGTGGTAATATGATGTTTCCAGTGATGTGATGTTTCTTCTTTTTGCTTAGATTGCTTTGGCTATTCAAGCTTTTTTTCCATAAAAATTTTAGATTTTTTCCTAATTCTTGGAAAATTACATTTGTAGCTTGATGGGAAGCATTGAGTCTGCAGATTGCACTGCAGTACGACCATATTAATGACATTGATTCTTTAGATCCATGAACATGGGATTTTTTTTTCCATTTGTTTGTGTCATCTACGATTTCTTTTAGCAGTGTTTTGTGGTTCCCCTTGTAGAGGTCTTCATCTCCTTGGTTAGATGTATTCCTAGGCATTGTGTTTTCGTGTGTGGCTATTGTAAAAGGGATTGCATTCTTGATTTGGCGCTCAGCTTGAATGTTATTGGTGAACAGAACTGCTGATTTTCGTACATCGATTTTGTATCCTGAAACTTCACTAAAGTTGTTTCTCAGTTCCAGGAGCCTTCGGCAGCATCTTTAGGGTTTTCTAGGCATAGAATCTCATCGTCAGCAAAGACAGTTAGTTTGACTTCTCTTTTCCTATTTGGATGCATTTTATTTCTTTCTTAATTCTTTCAAATTGATTTCTGTGGGATGGACTTCCAGTTAAACATCACACTTTTAGAACACAGAATAGTTGTAAGTAATAAAACATGAGAACTAAAAGTCTTTCCCCAATCTGATCCCTCACACGCGCTTCTTCCCTAAGGCTAACGAATCCTTATGACTCACTTGAAACCCTCCCAACGTGTCTGAATGAAGATTCGAGTATAGATGCAGACCAGATGTGGATATAGATGGGCCACATACACGCGTGCCCATAAACACACACGTGCTCCTCTTTTCTCACGTGGGGAGTGTCACACTCCACAGCCTCTCTAGCTCAGATGAGACCCGATGTGGTCAGGAGCAGTATCAGTGCCCTGTTGAGAGCAAAGGGCCTTGCTTGAAGTAGGATCCTCCCCTCCTTCCTCCTTTCATGCGGTAAACACTTACTGAGTGATATCAATGTCTTCCTCCTCCAGGGGCGTGGCTGGAGTGTATGTTGTAAGTGGGGTGAGCATGCACTCGCCCTGGGGCGCTGAGCAGGAGCGAGAATGTGAGGTGTTCCATCAGAAGAACAACTGCAGAGCCCTGGAGGGGACATCGCCTGGGGGAGGAAGGGTCCACTGGTGCCTGAGAGGAACTCCATGGTTTGCTCTGTGAATGCTGGTGAGGGGCGGACATGGGACTGGGTGCGAGACGGGGAACATCCTATGCTAAGGATGGTGGCTGCCGTGAGGGCTGCAGCAGGCCAGACCTTTCCCAGCAGGCATTCTAGGGGGCTGCAGGAAAGAGTGGGGGCAGTGGCCTGGTGTGAGACTGGAGAGACACAAAGACCAGGCTGTGGACCAGGTGATGGGGTCTGGACTTGATCCTATGACCCGAAGGGACACAGTTGGTGAGTGATGTCTCTCTCTCTCTCTCTCTTTCTCTCTCTCTGTGTGTGTGTGTGTGTGTGTGTGTGTGTGTGTGTGTGTGTGTGTGTCAGAGAGAGAGAGAGAGAGAGAGAGAGATGGGATGTGGTTTGTGTCGTAGGCATTACTTTGCCTGCAGTGTGGATGATAAATGAGTGACTGGTGGGCCCCACGGGGCTTGGGAGGATGCCTAGTGGGAAGCGATGGGTGGTGGCTGGGACTAGCATCTGGAGCGGGGTGGCATGGGAAGGAAGGAAGCTGGTAAGACGCTGGGAGAGTTGAGGTGGGAGAGGAGTCAAGGGTGCGCAGTGGCCTGTGTGGTGGGCGTGCATCGGCAGAGAGCTCCCTGACATGACCGGGTCATGCTTGGGAGCACAGGCGTGGTCTCTGACTACTGGGGCCCTGTGGCCTTTTCCCTGTGGCCTGTGTGTGGCTGAGATAGCCACTTTGTGCCCACATCCTCGGCTCCACCTGGGGTGCTGTGAGGGCCCCACTACAGCCACAGGAGCAGCCTCTGTGTGACCTCTTGGCCCAGGCGCTCGGAGACCCAGAGCCTGCTGCTACCAGCCAGGATGGACGCTCATGTTCCCAGGACCGTCACTGGCCCTGTGCTGGGCCGGTCCAAACCTCGGTCATGCTGAACCACTGTCTGCTCTTCTTGGAAGTTCCGGTGCAGACAGAACCGACTCTGCTCCGTTATGGCATTCCTGACTCTTGCCTGCTTCCGGCTCAGTGTGTTGGCAGTGTGCACAGATCCGGCCGCGTCCCTACTCCAGAGATGCATTTGTGTGTAAAGCACTGAATCATTCAACCGAGCGCCGAGGTGCTGGCCATCCTGTGGCCGGCATGGGCAGTGAGGTGTGGTGAAGGCCGGTGGCACAGTGCCTGGAGACGCGTGCCTGCTTTCTAATGGGCTGCGGGGCCACCCACTGTTCTGTGTGTACATCTGTTTTCCATTTTGAGAGGCTTCACTTTGTTCTCTTTTTAAAATTAAATAGCATGTTTGTGTACTATTAAAGTTGCTGGGTCTTGGGGAGGGCTTTTGAGGAGGAGGAAGAGCGGCGAAGGCCTCAGTGGTTGCCCATTCATTTAGTCTGCCATCCGCCCTTGACCCCATCGTCCAGCAAGCCCATGGCCTAAGCTCCGCTGGCTGGGTGGGCGGAAAAGCCAGCTAGGGCCACTGTCTACCCCTAGTGTCTGGCAGTGCGTTCAATCAAAGCTCCCAACTCTCTCCGTTGATGTTCTGTTGTAAGAAACCTCATCTTCCTTGAGGACTTTGAAGCCAGGCTACCTGCGTGCAAATCCTTCTTCCACTTACCCCTCCCACCATAAAGTCTGAAACAAGGAGAGAATGGTTTATGGTTTCTTTAGAGGTAAGAGACGAGGAGGGGACCCCAGAGCTTTGTCTGTTGGAGTCCCCAGCTGCCCCTGGGCCAGTACTGTTGTTGAGGAGGGGAGGATGCTCAGAGGAGGGGCAGCTTCCCATGGCCGCATGGCCAGTCAGAGGTCCAGCGAGGCCCAGGACCTAGCTCTACTGATGCTCACCTCTTGAAGGGGCCAGAAACCATGGCACCTCCTTCTGGGCATGTCCTGACCACTGGCCCACACCTGGTTATGGCAGGTGTCCCCCGGGGAGATGAGATCTGGCTTCTGCTTCTGATTCCAGTCCTGCCATTTGAGCCTCAGCTTCTCCCTCCTTTAAGTGGGGAAGACAGTAGCAGGCCCAGTTGTGAGCAGACTGGGGCTGGGACAGGCTGGCTGTCTTCATTCAGTGCCACCTGGGAGGTGGGATTCCTGCTCCAGCAGGTTGATGAAGCCACGTTGAACCCTGAGGGGCATCGCCTGCCACCTGGGCTCTGCTTTGGTGATGTTTGGAAATCCGAGGAGATGTTGCCTCTGCTCTTGCGGCCAGTGTGCTTCCCATCCGTCATGGAGCGCTGCTGGGGACATCGTGTCTGCTTCTTTAAGGCCCACCACGCACTGGCCTGTGCAGAGCACAGGCTACCTGTCTCCAGGGCTTGAGATAAGCAGCAGTGGGGCAGTAGAGGCTGACCTCATTTTTACAGTCAGAGAGGAAGCAGCTTGCCTGAGGTCAGGACAGGCCTGGTGGATGGATCACAGCCCTGCACCCTGAGCTTTCCTTCAGCCATGGCTCCTGGCCAAGAGCCTTCGTCCACCTGTTTGACTCCAGCTGGGACACCCAGATTTGGCTTTCCTGCACTTTTCTTCAGTCCCCCTTTTTTTTTTTTACAGTTTAGGAGAAGTTTAATTTCACATCTTTGGTGAGAAAATACACATATCTGCTCACACACACAGCTAATCCCTCACCCTTCACTCAGTCCAAAGTGTAGTTTCTCATCCCTTCATCTGGAGATCACATATAAAATGATAGATATACTGCTCTCAGAGTATGCGAACTCTAAATGTGTCATCTAAAATATTTGAAAAACAGGTTTTGAGTTTCTGTGGTTTGAATGGGCAAAGCTGCTGGAACAGAGACTTGACTAAGCTTTACAACGCTGGAGGTTTGGATCTGCAGATTAGATCTCTTGGTGCCGGTGGGGACTGTGAAAGTTCCTGTTCATGGCACTTCCTTCAGGATGAAGCAAGTGGAATTTCTTCCCGGGCCACTCCTAGGCTTTCAGATTGCTCCCAAACAGCTGTTCCCACAGGGCCCCTGAGCGCCCACCCCATCCACGTGGGTCTGGAATCGGCCTCTCCTGAGTGCCCATCTTGGTACCCATAATGCCCAGTCCCTGGGAACATTGAAAGGTGAGTCCCTGCAGTCATTTTCTGGATTCTGTGGCTCAGATGAAGTGCCCCCTGAGAACGATGGCAGAAGCTTGTCATCCCCTCCCACACTGTCCCCAAACTGGGTCACTTCCCATCTACCCAGAGAAGCCTGGTGCAGATGCCCATCAGTGTTGGATGCCATGGTTTGTTGGGAAGCAGGGAAACACCCCAGTATCTGCGCTGACTGGAGCAGAGGGCGCATGCGCCTGTTAGGGTGCACTGGCCAATCGCTTCCCTCCTCCTTACCCCAAATCACAGTGAGGAGTTCGGGGGCAGTGTGGATGCACACGAATCAATACCACGTGTGCACGGGCTGGGTCCTGGCCTGTCTCTGCCTCTGTAGATGCACACTCGTATCAGATCCGTGTCTGCATACCTGTGCATCTCTGCATGTTCCAGAGCCTGCCTGTCCTGGGTCTGATGTCCCCATGATGCTGGAAGCCTCTGGCAGCAGAGTATTACTCTTCAAATGCCACCTGGCATGCCCATCATCCCAGGCATCCTTGCTCTATGCCCTGGACACGCCATTCCTCCAATCAGAGGCATTTGGCCCCGGGGGCAGGGTGGGCATAGCATGAAGTGATGGAGGTGCCCCACACATAGGTCAGAGGCATTTATCCTTGAGACCTTGCAGGTCTCCACGGCAGCCCCCGTGGACCCCTGACACAGGCACCTCCGTGCACTTTGCTCTCCCGGTGCCTCCGTTTCCTCATCCCAGTCTACGTCAGATGAGTCTAGATTAGACCAAAGAGATCATTGTTCATCATTACATTTTAAACTGTCATTTTATACTGCACAGGCAATATCTAAAGACTGATATCTAAAATCAATCTGATTTTCAAAAGCCAGCGTTTGAGAGAGGAAAGATTTGGAAAGAATTCTACTGACGTGGCTTTGCCTGTGGAAGGTGAGAGCCTGAGGGTCCAGGACGGAATTGCACCCTGGCAACAGCTTAGGGGATCCTTGGGTGGCTCTCTGGCTCCACCAGAGATCACAGAGGACCTGGAAGGAGAAAGGTGACAGAAGGGGATTGGCCTGAGTTTAGGCATAGTGAGCCCGTAAGGCCCTGGGTAAGGGCTCCGGGCTGCAGAGAAGGGTCCGGTCTCCTGGGGTGGGTGCAACCTTGCAGAGAAACCCACATGGCTCAGCCCTGGAGGGGCAGTGAAGGATGGTGACTAAGAAGGCCCTAGGGCAGCTGCTGACCTGCCTTGACACACAGGATTCTGGAGCCCCGAGGGGGTGTGGAAGAACCGCAGGGGCCTCAGAGCCAAGGATTCTGAGAGAGGCTAAGGGACCCAGACACCAACCACCAGTCTCAGGCAGGGATGAGGCGAGGCTGTCGGCAAGGGTGAGGGGCATCCTGGGGCAAAGGCCAGTGGAAGACCCGGCCAGCTCAGGACTGGCTGTAGACAGCTGGCGCACATGAGGGTTCTGAAACCTGGAGAGCTTCCTGGGAGAAGGAGATAAGCTCCAAGACCTCCTTGAAGTCTGGAGAGGACCACGTGACCTTTAATGGGTGAGATTAAGTTTTGTGCCGTTTGTGCAAATGTGAGTCAGTGGGATGTGCGAGTTTTCAGTTATGGAGAAAGAAAGTCAGCGCATCTCACAGATTTCAGACTGCAACTGTTATTTGTGTTGTACCTGCTACGTTTTGCCATTAATTTTCCATCTTCTCCTTGTGTGACTCGCGTTGCGATGGGAAGAGAGCCGTTCCCAGGGCTGTGGGCTTTGCGGGTTCTCACTGTCCCGCTCCAGCGCCACGTCTCGTAGGAGCTGGGATGCAGATCTGGGTCTAAGGCTCATCCAGGAGACCTGTGAGAATGCGTCTAATTTTCTAGGGACCCTCCCTGCCAAGAACAAGTCTCTGAAAGGTGGCCCGTGGCATCCTGGGAAGAGACTGTTGGATAGGGGAAGGTCCAGAGTTGGGGCAAGGCTTGGGGTGGGCAGGAAGGAGGCCCGGCTGGTCCAGACCAGCATCTGGTCAGGAAGCAGGGCCAGGGACAGGCAGGTGCTTTTCGCAGGAGAAGTCTGCATGGATATGCCTCTCCTGCCCCAAGAATGCAGGTACCGACATCTGTGCTCATGCTGTGCATGTGCGGTTGCAGCCGTGCGGTCGCTGGGACGGGCAGTGATGGACGTGTAACAGGCCAAACCGCCTTTTGTCTGCGGACTGGACAGACGCCAGGGAGGTGGGAGAATCAGGCAGGACACCACAGCTGCGGGGCTTCCAGTCACTTTGGGAACCCAAAGGAGCGTCCAGTGCTGAGCTCACTGTAGGCCAAGTGCGGACAGGGCAGGACTGAGAGCGCCGGCTTTCCACCAGGCCCCCTGCCTGCTACAGCAAGACAGGGCCAGGTAGGCGTGGAGCGGAGGCCGGGGGGCTGTGCCCACCTGGAGAAGTACGCACGGAGGAAGTACATGAAGGACGTGATTACCTGCAACAGCACCCAGCAAGCTCCGCTGTTCACACTGGGCCCATTTCCTCGGAGCGTCTCTGAGTGGGTGTGAGTGGCTGTGTTCGGACTGTGTGCTCTCTGTACTGTCCCATTTTCAGTGAAAACTCAGTCTTTCACTTTTGAATAGAAGTCTCACTTTTTTTTTTGAGACAGAGTCTTGCTCTGCTGTCCAGGCTGGAGCGCAGTGGCACAGTCTCGGCTCACTGCAGCCTCCGCCTCCTGTGTTCATCCTCCTGCCTCAGCCTCCCACGTAACTGGAGTTATAGGCGCCAACCACCACGCCGGGCTAATTTTTGTACTTTTAGTAGAGACAGGGTTTCAGGATGTCAGCCAACCTGGTCTCAAACTCCTGACCTCAAGTGGTCCATCCATCTTGGCCTCCCAAAGTGCTGAGACTACAGGTGAACCACCGTGCCTGGCCTAGAAGTCCAACTCTAGCGTGTTGCCCAACCAGGACCTAGTCTTTTTTAGGGGAGATTCTAATTAGTGAGCGTAGATATGCAGTCAGTACTGAGGCCCGGTCATGTGTTTAAAGTATTTCATTGATAAGCTACTGGTCCATGAAAGTGACTTACTATTACACCAGTGTTTGCATTTTAACGTTATTGTGGGGTGAAACAAGGCTCTATCCATTCACGCTTGCACAAGGCCACTGCTTGTGCTCGTGACTTTGATGTGGGGCTGGTAGGGGACCTCCTGCTATGGGTCAGAGGCTACTTCGGGGACTGTCCGGGCCCTTTTCTGCCAAAGAGGAGCTGCAGCTCCTGGGAGGGGTCAGGAAACCCTGAGTGCTTAGGAACAAGGCTCCAGGGAGTCACTGTCCTTGGCTGGGGAGTTTCCCAAGGGCTTTTGTTGTTGTGGATGGAAGCGATGTTGCTCTGGACAGGGATGCAGGTGCCAGGGGATACGAGCGGGTGCTGGCTTCACCCAGTGTCTCGGCCCCCATTAGGAAAGCAGGAGCCGTGAGTCTCCTGGACCCCTGCATTTCTTCTCTGACTTCCTTTTTATTCGAGAGCCATAGTCTCTGATGGAGACGGATTAAATCCCTGGATCCAGTATTTCTAAAGAGTGAGGTTTTCCGTCTTGCCACCAGATGTCAGTAAAACCCCTCTGAAAATAAATGTGCTGCAGGGAAGGTGGATCCAGACAAGGGAGTCCTGCCTAGGATTTGAGGCCTGGCCGAGGTGCGGCAAGGCCATGGTCCTATGCGCTGACATGGGGCAGCTCTGGCCCTGCGCTCCTTGGGGAGGCCTGGACTCTGAAAGCTCCCCTAACCTGCCTGCCTTGCAATCCCAACTCCGCTGGCACGCTTGCTTGTTCAGGAGGCCACGGCAGTGTGGGCGCGGGGTGCAGGGCTGAGCTGAGGGACTGGGGAAGGCCCCCGCTGGTGCCCAACACTCAGGTTCCTCTGCTCTGGAGCACCTTGGGCTCCATCTGGGCAGGATTTGTAGCCGGCGCAGGGGAGGCTTTACAGGGCTTTCTTCAGCGTGGTTCTGCCTGATGGTGATGACATTTGTCAGTATAACTGCAGAGACCACATGGCATCCACACCCGGGATGCTGTCAGCGTGGATCTGCATAGGCTGGAGAGGCCCCCAGGAGGCAGGGGAGGGATGGTGCCGATGGAGGCGGCAGCGGGCCCAGCGCAATTCCTATCATTCCCGTGCTTTGCCACTTTGCTTTAGAAATGGAGAGCTTCTCTGGATTGTATTTATCGCTCAGGAGACAGTTTCACGCCTCTTTCCCACTTGCTCCAGTGGAAGCATGTGGGTGGCACTGATTCCATTCACAAGTGGGCGGAGCTGTGCTGCTGGGGCTGGGGGGCGGTGAGGTGACTGGACGTGCAGGCTTTAGGTGAAGCAGCACTGAAGTCCCAGCTGCACTCGTGATTCATCCATCAGCCTGGGAAGTTTCCTGACGGTCCACCTTGCTCCTCCATCTCTAGAAGGGCAGCAGCAATGCCTCTGCCATCAGTATTTTGAAGTTTAAACAGATACGGTCTGAGCTGTAAGAGCAAGAAGTCACGGTGAGCTCTGCAGAAGAGCGAGGAGGGAGAGGAGCTGCATGTCTGAGTGGGGACCAAGGAAGGGCCAAGCCAGCCCTGTAGGCCCCCAGGGACTTGATGGGCGCCCATCTTAGTGGACAGATGAATCTTCTTGGGTGAGGATGAGCTGGCTGGGGGCTTGGTGGGCGCCCGTCTTAGTGGACAGATGAATCCTCTTGGGTAAAGATGAGCTGGCTGGGGGTGTGGTGGGCCCCTGTCTTAGTGGACAGATGAATCTTCTTCGGTGAAGATGAGCTGGCTGGGGGTGTGGTGGGCCCCTGTCTTAGTGGACAGATGAATCTTCTTCGGTGAAGATGAGCTGGCTGGGGTCTCTTCACATGAATAAAGAGCAGATTCGCCAGGCAGCAGGACAGCCCTGGACCAAGGCTTCACGGAAGGTGGAAACAGAGAGAAGGTGGGACTGCCAAGGCCTTTCCTGAGGCCCCCGCCCCTGGCCCAGTGGCGATCGGGTGGAATCACCTTTGCAGAGAGTGAGAAGGCATGGCAGCTGCTGGCAGGCCTGTGCATGGTGGCCCAGCAGCCTGGGCTGTGGATGGGAATTCCAGAAATTCTGGGAGTGTGGCCGTTTCCTGATGCCAGGTGCCTGCTCACCTACGATGCCTCTCACAGGCAACAGATTCACTTCAGAAAGAAGGGGCTTAGTGACACTCCGCCTTGTCTCCCTGAAATAAGAACACTAAGTGCCTAATTTGAAGGCCAGATCAAACCTTGAAATAGTCCCGAAACTGGAGGGTTAAAGTATTTTAGGAATAATCTAACCACAGCCCCAAATTCAAATGCTCTTTTCTCCTGCCTCTTGCTTTACTATGTCAAATGTTCAGGGTGTTTTTTGTGGGTTTTTTGTTGTTGTTGTTATTTTGGGGGAAAGAAAATCTTTGTACCTCTGCTATTTTTTCCTAAATTTACATTAAAAGCTGGATGAATGCTTTCCTTTCCCCCTTTTGGTGACAGTGGGGCATTCCTTTAATGTAAGAGGCCACCTTCCCTTCTGGGCTGTTGAGTCTGGGACTCCTGCTTCTGGCTGATGTGGGTTGGCTCTGTCCCGTCCCAAATCTCAGAGCTGTGATCCCGGTGTTGGGGGAGGGGCCTGGTGGGAGGTGATGGGATCGTGGGGCAGATTTCCCCCTGGTGCTGTGGAGAAAGTGAGCGACTTCTCAGGAGATCTGGTTGGTTAAAAGTGTACGGTATTTCCCTGTTCTCTCTTCCTTGTGCTCCAGCCACATAGGACATGCCAGCTTCCCCTTCGCCTCCTGCCATGATCAAGGGTTTCCTAAGGCCCACAGCCATGCCTCCTGTACACTCTGTGGAGCTGTGAGCTGATTAAACTCTTTTCTTTATGGATGAGCCAGTCTCAGGTGTTTCTCCATAGCAGCGTGAGCATGGACTCATACGTGGGATGTTTCTTTCCAGCCCTGGCTGTGTGAAATTTGCTGGGCCCAGGCTTGAGGTTCACAGGTGCACCAGGGGTAGCTGGGTTAGGGTGAGGTGAGAGCCAGGCTCTGGGCCCAAGCGCCTGACATACCCACCAATAGGACCACGTCCCCTAGAAAAGGGCCGTGGGAGAAGCTGGACACCCACCTGCCAGGGTGAGCCAGAGGGCAGGAAGATTTCCTGATGTTTCAGAGCATGATCCACCAGGAAGCTGGTGTGCTGGCTCTCTTCATCTTTGAAAAGTTCAGGAAGTGCTGGAAAAACAGCCGCTTCTAGAACTTTCGCTCATGTTCTATTTCCTGATGTAGAGATTGCCCATTTTTGGTTCCACAGGAATGTACATGTCTCTTGGGCCTCAGGCTGGGCTGCGATTCCCAACAAACCGAGGCCACTTCCATTTCAGAGAGGGAAGCTCCATGTGCAGCGTTTGAATTGTTTCACAGAAGGATTTAGTTTAGATTCTGATTAAAAAACAAAAGCTGAAACAAAACAAAACTTGGCTTCCTGTCATTTTCTGGAAAAGTATCTTTTCCATTCTTAGTTAATTTATTTCCTTATGACAAATATTGTTTCTTTATTTTCATTATTAAAAATTTAGATTTCACATGTAAGGTAAAACATCAAAATAAAAATTCATTTTTCCTGATGATAACTGCTTTTGTGGGGCCATCTTTTAAGACCTTTTTTCTATGTGCATAAGATTTTTTTAAATAATGGTTTACTTGTCAATATTTTTTAAATGCAGGGATAATGATTTACAATGAGAAAAATTTAGCAAATTCTGCCTATTTTTTTGTTTTTTATAAGAAGTAAATGGAAATCAATTAAAATCACATAGAACTAAGTGATCTGGCTGTTTTTCAAATGATTCAATGTAGAATTGCTGTAGGGCCCAGCAAGTCTGTCCCTAGGCACGTGTGAAGTGAAAACTCAAGAGAAATCAGAATGCACATCCACACATTAACGTGCACACAAATGTTCACAGCCACATCACTCACAGCTGCTGAAGACGGGAACAGCCTGAGGACTCGCCCCTGAGGATGGGTAGACAACTCTGTTGTACCCACAGAGGGGAGCGCTATTCTGCTTCAAAAAGGAGTGAAGTGCTGAGACAGGCTGCATGGAGGAAGCTTGAAAACATTATATACTAAGGGAAAGATGTCAGTCACAAAACACCACTTAATGTATGATTCTGTTTAAATAGAATTTCCAGGCCAGGCACAGTGTCTCACGCCTGTCATCCTGGCACTTTGGGAGGCTGAGGCAGGCAGATCACTTCAGGTCAGGAGTTAGAGACCAGCCTGGCCAACATGGTGAAACCTTGTCTCTACTGAAAATATAAAAATTAGCTGGGCGTGGTGGCATGCGTCTGTAATCCCAGCTACTCAGGACGTTGAGGCAGGAGAATTGCTTGAACCTGGGAGGTGGAGGTTGCAGTGAGCAGAGATTGCGCTATTGTACTCTAGCCTGTGTGATAGAGCAAGACTCTATCTCAAAAAAAAAGAATTTCCAGAATAGAAAAATCTATAGAGACAGAAATCTTTAAGTGGTGGCTTCAGACCTGAGGGCAAGGGTAGGAACGGGCTAGAGGGTGACAGCTGGAGGCACAGAATTCTTTGTGGTGGTAGAAATGTTCTAAAATGCACTGTGGTGATGGCTGCACATACCTGTGAATATGCTTTTAAAACCATTAAATTACATACTTTTAATGAGAGAATTAGTGGTGTGTGAATTACATTCTTTTTTTCCTAATTGCATTTTAGGTTTTGGGGTACATGTGCAGAACATGCAAGATAGTTGCATAGGTACACACGTGGCAGTGTGTTTTGCTGCCTTCCTCCCCTTCACCCACATTTGGCATTTCTCCCCATGCCATCCCTCCCC
>CM052648.1:191907411-191929293 GCA_028533165.1 Leontopithecus rosalia
CATAGAGTTGTTTGTAATATTCTCTGATGATGGTTTGAATTTCTGTGGAGTCTGTGGTGATTTCCCCTTTATCGTTTTTTATTGTGTCTATTTGGTTGTTCTCTCTTTTCTTTTTTATCAGTCTGGCTAGTGGTCTGTCTATGCTGTGCCCCAGGCATGACTCTTGGCATTGGGGATCCTCTGTGAACTAAAGGAGTGACCTAAGGAAGGTAACCCTGGGAACCATGGCATGCACCCGCCCCAGGGGGATTCATATCCACCCCACTAGGCCCAAACTGGGGTACCAGGATCCCCAAAACTGGGTGAAACTCAGGTGCCTTGCATTTTCAGAAGTCCACTTAACTGAAAATGACATCTCCAGGAGTCGTCCTACATGAGACCCACCTTTTACTGCATCACTTTTAACTAGAGGCATATCCTGCAAGAGCCCAAGATGGCATCCTTGTGGCGATGTTTGTGGCAGCCTGTGTTTTCATTCTGCATGAGGATGTGCTCAGTGAGAGCAAAGCCCAGTCATCCACGGGTCTGCTTTTGGAATACAGTGTGGTGCTTGATAAGAAGGGCCATCATACACGAACATGGTGGTCTTGTAGATGCACAGCATAGGAATTAGATGTATAAATTAGGAAGTTAGAGGCAACCAGTTCTGACTGCAGTTTGCCTGTTTAAATTTTGTAGCATATCTGTTTTTCAGTCTTCCCGTACAATGAAGCAATTCGCGAGGAGGGCTGTGTGGATTCGGTTTGCTTGCTGCTTTTCCCCCTCCCTCTCTTTCCTACTAAATTCTTGCTAGAGGAGGAAATGGAATTTGTAAAACACTTCTTGGATTCCATGTGTCTAACTCTTCAACCTTTGCATTAATATACATTTTTCTTTATATTTAATTTTGGTGACAGCCAAATTACATGCCCTTAATTGAATTAACACAAATTAGAGCTGAAAGGAGTTGAGGAATAAAAATTTGGGATGTTTCTTGAAAGCTTTCTTATTGCTGAGGCATGCTGAAAAAAAAATCTCTCTTCCTCAGGAATGACACCAATTAAAGACACATTAGAGTTAATACCAGCAATGTCTTCCCATCACAGAGTGACTCATCACTGCTTCTGAACCTATTATTTAAAAACTCAAATATCATGCATTTAAAACCAGGACTGGCTCCAGGGATGCGCCTGGGTCTGCAGGGACTCATCCACTCCACGTGGCTGCTCCCATGCCTACTCAGGAGCCTGGAGACACTGGAGCTGACCCTTACTTGAAGTTGACAGAGGGGCTTGATGGGCCAACATGCTTTAGAAAATGGTGCAGGAATTAAAGGGCAGAGATACACTTTAGAAACGGCAGTAACCTCAGGTCGAACTGAGCCTTAAGGGCTGTGGGACTCGGTCCCTACCTCCTGCTGCCAGCCCCTCCAGTAACCTCAGGTCAGACTGAGCCTTAAGGGCCGTGGGACTCAGTCCCTACCTCCTGCTGCCAGCCCTCTGCTGCGGCTTTTCTTCCTGTCTGCACCTCTGTGATGGTCCGTTCCCTCGACCTCCTGAGAGAGCTCTGGCCATCTTTCCATGGCTAAATCTGGAAGTGAGTGGTTCCTTACATGAAGCAGGGCTCCATCGCCCCATAGTCCCCTGAGTGCTGGTCTTGGCCCCACCTCAGAAACATTGGATCTTGACTTGATGATAGCACATCTTCAGGCATTTGAAGGCAGCTATGCTGTCCATTTCAAGTATTCTTCAGAATAAAGCCCCTCAGTTCCTCGGGCTTTTCCTCCTGGGCTGTGCATTTGTGACCCTTCACAGCCAGGCCACCTTCTCATGGAAGGAAACACAGCCGCTTCCTGAAGATGCTGGTCTGCAAGTGGGGTCCCCAGGCAGCAGCAGCAGCAGCAGCAGCAGCAGCAGGTGTGCTGGGCACGGCTGTCCATGTTCCAACACACTTCCCAGATGTTCTCATGGGGCCTCCAGGCAGCAGCAGCAGCAGATGTGCTGGGCACAGCTGTCCATGTTCCAACACACTTCCCAGATGTCCTCATGGGGCCCCCAGGCAGCAGCAGCAGCAGCAGCAGCAGCAGCAGCAGCAGCAGCAGGTGTGCTGGGCACAGCTGTCCATGTTCCAACACACTTCCCAGATGTTCTCATGGGGCCTCCAGGCAGCAGCAGCAGCAGATGTGCTGGGCACAGCTGTCCATGTTCCAACACACTTCCCAGATGTCCTCACCCACACTGGAGCTCAGTAGCCATTGCTCTAGCTTTCTACTGTTCCTGTGCAAAGATGTGACAAGCATGCAGGAATACAGCTTCCTTCCCACACTGGTGCAGGGTGGAGACCTGGAAAGGCTCCTGCCTGGCCTGCAGTGGCCCCTTTCCTCACTCTGCATGTGAAGTGGTTCTCACTCTGTGCACAACTCACAGGAAAAACCCTCCCTGGGGTATGCTGAGGTCAACTCCAGGCCTGGGCTTTGGTGACCTCCCAGAGCCTATGAGCTTCTGGTGGTAGCTGACTGCTGCCAGGCATGCGCCAGGGCCCTGAGCTGCTTTTTCTATAGCATGGGGGTGTCTGTCCTGTGCCCAGCCCTCCTCCATCCCTCCTGGTTCTCAGCTGCCCCAGGGGTACCTGGATCCTTCCCCCAGCAGCTGCCCTGGAGAGAGACTCATGGTGGGCCATGGATGACTTGGTTTAAAGGACAAAGAGGCTCTGGGTACATTTCTCCGGCCATCCAGGCCACGAGGCAAGAGCAGAAGCAGACATGTCTCTGTCCTTCACTAACATCAACAGAGAAGTGCAGACGGCTGCCTACTGCTCTGCTTGCTCTTCTTTCCGGTGTTGCTGAGTTACTGGGGCAGCCGAAACATCCTGTCTGTGACATGTGTATAGCTGGTATCAGCTGGCAGCCAGGACACACTTTGTGGGGCACACCTGCGGCATTGGAGACCTCTGTTTCCTGTGTCTGCACTGGGTGAGCTGTGAAAGAGCATGGAGGGCAGGGGAGAGGGAGGAGGAGAGCTCGGTGCAGCCGCCAGGCAGCAAGCGCCCGGCTGAGGGCTGCTGAGAATGAGTCCAGGGCCTCACTGCCAGTCCCTGGCTCACAGGCTGTGCCTCACCAGAGAAGGTCCTGGAAGTGGGCCAAGTGCAGCAGCTAGGGCTGGGCAACCCAGGGTGCTCAGTGCATCAGTCAAAACGGGAACAAAGTGAAACACCAGGGCTGCTCCCCGCTGGAGAAAACCTGTATGTTTCCTGTACAGAAGGGCCATTTTTATTATTAATCTAAGAAAGAATGTTCCATGGGGCTTCCTTCCAGCTACAAAGGGCCACCTGTAGATAGATAATGATGATGCTTCTTAGGCTGGAATTACTGCTCGGCTCCATTGGGAAACTCAATTTTCCTTTTTTTTTTGGAGGGGCAAAGATTGAATGGAATCAACGATGACGTGTCTAAGCAGAATCGTTGCATTGTGCGGGCCAGTCACAGGGAAGCTCAGGAAGTCTGGAGTGTACACTTGAAATCTGCTAAGAGGATAGATCTTAATCCCAGCACTTTGGGAGGCCTGGGTCGGGGGACCACTTGAGGTCAGAAGTTCAAGACCAGCCCAGCCAACATGGTAAACCCCATCTTCACGAAAGTACAAAAATTAGCTGGATGTGGTGGCAGGCACCTGTAATCACAGCTACTTAGGAGGCTGAAGCAGGAGAATCACTAGAACCGAGGAAGCAGAAGTTGCAGTGAGCCGAGGTTATGCCCCTACACTCCAGCCTGGGGAAATAGAGTGAGACTCCATCTCAAAAAAAAAAAATCTTAAGTTAAATCTTCTCAGCATGCACACAAACAGGAGAATGACACGGGGTGACAGACATGCTAATTAGCTAGAGTGTAGTGATAATTTTATACAGATACGTATATCAAAACATCAGGTTGTATATCTTGAAAATATATGGGTTTTAGATGTCCATGCTATCTCAATAAAATTATTTTCTAGAAAGTAAAGTCTGAGCATTTGGGAGGGGGAATGGAGACCTCTTTTATCCCAGTGAGACGTGCAGCTTGTAACTGAGGGAACAGGCCAGCTGAGCCTGAGGCAGGTGAGAGATTTGCAATATCCCAGCAGATATGGTGAGAGGGGGCCCTGAAATTCTCCTGGTGGAATTTCGACAGGCATTTCTCATACAATTACATAAATAAAGAATTCTGTAGTCTGTAACCAAAGAGAAAATAAAATCTCCCTTTTTGCTCTTGTTCTCTCGAGGACACAGTTGGTAAGTCTCCTTTTTGTATGCATGGAAAAGCAGCTTGGCAAGCATGTGGGTTTTCTGCTCTTGCCTGACTTCCAGGCACGCCACGGCCTGCTCAGCATCTTACTGACACGCACCACGAGAAAACAGGACTGTTGCCACCGAGTGTCATGCTGGTGGCGGCCACTCTATTACACAGGACTGCAAACACGACTGACAGGTGTCAGCTTAAAGACACTCGGCTGTGGACGGATGTGTAAGGCTGGCTCCATTCCGTGGACCTAGGTTCAGTGTTTATAAGAACCGAGTTTCTCCAGTCTGCGGTCTGACTTCCTGGCTTGCCCGTGGCAGGTGCTGCGGTGCTGGGAGGCAACTTTTCCCTCTGGGCCCCCTTCCTGAGTGTATCCCTGGTTTCTCTAGGAAAGCCGTCCTCACTGTCCTCTCCCTTCCCTCACACCAGTCTGTGTTCATTTCTCCCCTCTCTGTTCCCTGGGAAAGAGCAGGAATGCAGATCGCATCCTGCTGAGACACCTGCTCCATCCCGCTTGGGGCTGGGAGTGCCTCAGGAGACGCAGCAGAAGGCCCCAGCTTACAGCAGCCCCAGGCTCTGGGCATGAGAACTACAAACAGGTGCGTGTCACTGTACTGCAGGAGAGTCAGATCTTGTGAGTGGCTCATTCAGTTGGCTTTTTGCTTCTCTCATGTTTTCAGTTGATGGATGCCTTTTGCCAAAGTTTCTTTTTCTTTTGAGATGGAGTTTCACTCTTGTTGCCCCGGCTGGAGTGCAATGGCCCAGTCTTGGTTCACTGCAATGTTTGCCTCCCAGGTTCGAGGAATTCTCCTGCCTCTGCCTCCTGAATAGCTGGGATTACAGGTGCCTGCCACCATGCCTGGCTATTTTTCTTCTATATTTTTAGTAGAGATGGAATTTCACCATGTTGATCAGGCTGGTTTCGAACTCCTGACCTCAAGTGATCCACCTGCCTCGGCTTCCCAAAGTGCTAGGGTTACAAGTGTGAGCCACTGTGCCTGGCCCCTTTTGCCGAAGTTTCTGTCATATGAAACCTAGAGGGTGAACCCTGTCATCGCTCCTTTCCATCACAGGACCACTGTAACTCCGGGCCTCAGGAAAATCAGCTGCTCACATCCTGCTTGCAAAAGCATGGCTCTGAGCGCGGGAGTGGACCTCAGCAGAGCTGAGCGCAAACCTCACAGCGGCAGCTGTGTGGGGATGATTTTTCATTTGCTGGCGGGACTGTCAAAGCTCACGGTCCTCAGAGAGTGTCTTTCCCACTGTCACGGGTGAGATAAACTTCCCCAAATGCTCCCATGGCCAGGCTGCCAACTCCACATTTGCATGCGTGGCTTAGCTATGAATTAAACATGTCGCCAGCATGCTTTATTTTGGTTTGGGAAGGTAAACGGTAGTTATTATACTGGGACACAGGAATGCATGCTTAAATTTGAGGAGAAACACGTTGGCAGGGCCAGAATCTGTCATTTAGGGATGACTGGGCGTGTGTGCCTCGCACCGGAGGAGGTGCCTTTGCAGATGGGTGCTCCCTTCAGAGGAGCATGCTGAAATGAACCAAAGCTTTTTTGCTAGCGAGTCTGCCCGGAGCATCTGAGGGATCATGGGGAACTTTTAAACCATCATGAAATGTCGGAAACGACGGGAGTTTCTCCAGGTGGTGCTAGGGAGGCCATCGAGTGTCCCTGAGTCAGCGGCAGGGAAACGTGTGAGTTCATACAGTTGTTCCGAGGCTCTGCATTTGCCCCAGTAGTCGATACCAGGACAAAAGCGGCCCCTGGCTGGGCTTTGTCTAGCCAGAGTTCAATAAAAGTGCTGCAGAGGAAGAGGAAAGTGCAGCTCCTAGTTTTGAGACCTTGGTATACAGAGAGATTTTAAAGTCCTCATCAGAACTCTGGGACACCGTTTCTGTCTCCTCTAAGAGACCAGCAAGGTGACTGGAAAGGCTTGTCCTGTGCAGCATAAATCTCTGGAGGGTGACGTGCACACAATGGCCACACTCCCGAGGCATCAGGGTGGCCGTGTGTGAACTATTTATTAACTGAAATCTGAATGGGCAAATGAAGGGCCCATTTATATGTTGTGCCGGGAGATGTATGACGGCTGCCTTAAGCATTGATTTCCTTCCTTGGTTGGTTCTCGGTTGGGTTATATATGCAGAAACTGTAATCAGGAGGGGGTGTCCTTATCAGATCCGAGATATTTCCCCAGACCGTCTGCAACCATTAACCTTGCATATTATCTGACTTTAGTGATTAGTACAAGGCACATAAAACCATATTGATGGCCAGTCTTGGGTGAGAACGGTGAGCTGAGTTATTAAAGGCTGGATTTTGCTGACTTTGTGATACAAATGATAGCATTATGCTGGAGCCGCGAAATTGCTAATTTGTCATTTCTTTCATGGTGTCGTCAGGGATGTGGTCCTAATGAATGAAGCACATAATTGTGGGATGCAGCTTTCCTGAGGCTGTGTTGAGAGGCAAAAGGTGTCAAGATGCTCTTTGTCCAGCGATTCACTCCCTTTTCAATGCTGTGCTGGGTTCGTCACAAACACCGTTTCTCATGAATGCCAATGCCATCGCGTGCTGAGTTTCCAACGCAGGGCAACCTGCTTTATTTGCTATTTCCAGTGGGCAGACTGGTGGGGTTACATCATTTCATCTACGTGCAAATTCAGAGGCTCTTCCTGCCCTTCCTGGTGGCTGCACTGCGGTTTCTCTTGGCCACCAGCAACTCCAGGTTCACAGAGCCCCCTGAAAATGTGCTTTTTCAACCTTGTCCCTCAAAGGGAGCCCTGGATAATGGCACATTCCCAAAAGACAGGTAGTCCCACTGCACATCCCAGTGTGGGATGGAGGCTGAAGATGCTTCATTATGATGAAGGCCCGGTGCCCACACTGTGTTCTGGCATCAGTGGGGTCCGGGCAAACTGAGAAGCATGGAGCTTGAACAGTGGGAAGGGCCATGGTGATCTTCTCAACCCTTCCTTTCTCCCGATGAATCTATGAGGCCAGAAGAGCGTGAGGTCAAAAGACGGTTAGTGGTCAACCAAAACTCACATTAGGTTTCTAGTCCCCTACGCAGAGCCATTGCAGACTGGGATTCGTTCCTGGAAGTGTGACACAGCACATGACTGCTTAAGGATCTTGTTTTGTTTTTGTTTTTGTTTTTGTTTTCTGAGATGGAGTGTTGCTCTGTCACCCAGGCAGGGGAGCAGTGGCATGATCTTGGCTCACTGCAAACTCTGCCTCCTGGGTTCAAATGATTCTCCTGCCTCAGCCTCCTGAATAGCCGGGACTACAGGCATGTGCCACCACGCCCAGCTGATTTTTATATTTTTATGTTTATTGGCCAAGCTGGTCTCGAACTCTTGACCTCACATGATCCAGCTGCCTCAGCCCCTCAAAGTGCTGGGATTACAGACGTGAGCCACCACTCCCAGCAAGGGCCTTGTTCAAAGACTGGATTTGCTTAGATGTTGCTGAGTTGGTCGGCTCCTCCCTGTTTCTGCGCATCTCAATGCGATGGGTGCTGCCAGGGGACGGCAGTGCATGGAATGAGGGAGGATGGAGAGCTTGATTCCAAAGGACATAAGAGAGAGGAAGCCTTCCTTAAGAAAAGCTTTCTTCTAAGAAATTTCCAATTAAAATCGGCATCAGCAGTACTTTGTAAGGCATAAACTCTGAAGTGTAAATGATAGCAAGATATAAATGGAATATAATTGCCCAGGTCCAATATAATGCTCCTGAAGAAAGAAACATGAATAATGGTTAACCATCTCAAACCTTGGCTTGGGCATCTATGTTGGATCGGCTCTCTTCTTGAAGTCAGAGCCTTTGGTGGAGTATGTGATGCCCCTGGGTTCACTCTGCCTCATCAGCACTGAGCTCTTGGGCCTGGCTTCACTTGCCCACACATTCACAATGCTTGCTGAGCACCTGCCCTGGCGAGGCTCTGCAGGTGAAGTGCAGCACAAGCCCAGCACAGCTCCTGCTCTCAGGGAGCACCACGGTCCCACGGGACAGAGACATGGCAAACAGGTCGCTGTGGCAAGGGGCTGCGGGCACATAACCGAGTTGCTCATCTGCAGGGTGAGGAGCTGCATGGCAGAGAGAATCCCCAGGTCTTGTTTCCTCTCAAGATGCTCTGCCTGGTGGTTTTCTGGCCTCTCCTTTTCAGGACTGGCTTGCGTAGCAGCAGAACAAGCCCAGTGGATCCTCAGCAGAGGCTCTTTAGATACAGATCGAACATGTATCTATGCAGTCTGCTCATGTATATCGCTGGCTTTTCTCTTGGGCGGTCGGTCCAAGCCTGCGTGGGTTACAGCAATCATTCTCCGGTGTCTAACGGAAATCCGTGAAGGAGCAGCTCCAGGCTTGCCATCTGCTAAGCACTCACCGTACGCAGGCACGTGTTGGTGTCGACACCAAGAGCCCTTCATGGCAGATTTTCCACGACAGTTCTTATTGTTAAAGCCCTCCTAATTTTTAAAAAAATTTTCTTACAGAAAAATTTAAATGTGTATGAACAAGGACCCGAGAGGTAATGAACCTGTATGCATTAGCCATTTGTGGCCAGTCTTGACTCATCCATAACTCTCACAACTCACCTCATCTTATCATTTAAAAACAAACCCAAGACGTCCTATTTCTTAATCTGTAAATATTTCAGCATGCATCTCTAAAAGACAAGAACAACTTCAAGTATAATAACAATGACACTTTAACACCTAAAAACTATCATTTTCTCCTTAATATCATCAAATATCCAATGTCCAAATTTTCGACAGCTTCAGACGGTCAGCAGTTTTTGTTTGAATCGAGATTCAAATAAGATCTGTAGACTGCAATTAAAGGCTGCCTCTTAAATCTCTTTTTATCTGTAGAATCCCTCCACCATCTTGAGAATCCCTCCACCATTCTCATCTATGGTTGTACAATCTCTCCCCTTTGCAATGTGTGTGCTGGAGAAATCAAGGTGTTTGTTGCGTAGTTTCCCACAGTTTGGATCTTATTGACTGCACCTCTGTGTGGTGTCTAACTTGTTCTTCTGTCCCCTGTATTTCTTCCAGATTGGCAGTTGGATGTCAAATTCTCAATGGGGAAGGCAGCCGCTGTTCAGGGGATGCTTGGCAGTGTCTGGAGATACTTCTGCTTGTCACAATGGGCTAGTGTGGTGGGTAGAGGGCAGGATGCTACTCAACAGCGTACAATGTGACGGAAATATCAATAGTGCCAAAGCTGAAACCCTGAAAGCCTCATCAGTGAGGTCGGAACTTTTGGCCAGACGGCTTTGTAACTGATGGCATATTTTTCTGGCACTGGGTGCATACTCTTCGGCTGTCTCTGTATTTGTGTATTGCATTCATTTTTTCCCAATGCCTAGATCCATTAGGGGTTACAACATGGTGATGTTCTGAGTCTGTCCCTCCTGTTTCCTTTTGTGGCTGGAATACATCCATAAAGAGGATGCTCCTTCCCTTCATCTATGTTGTACATCCAGGCTACCTCTCCAGGGCTGGAATGTCCCCTTCATCTATGTTGTACATTCAGGCTCCCTCTCCAGGGCTGGAATGTCCCCTTCATCTATGTTGTACACCCAGGCTACCTCTCCAGGGCTGGCTCCTGTACTCAGAAACGGTGTGAGCGTCCTTTGTTGGATCATCTGTTTCTGATACGGTGTGGGTTAGAGGAAGGGTCACCATAATTATGGGAATACAGGGCATTTCCTCTTTCCTTGCCCTCCAGGTGACTTCTAATAAAGATAGGGAGATGAAGTCTACCATGTCAGTTATGTAGCAATAAAATGCTTAACAATGTAAGATAAAATGGTGATGGCACGCCATGAATTGCAAGGGGAGATACCATCCCGGAAGCCAGAGTTTACTGGAGAGACAGAGCCGGATGTGATGGGAGAGCTGAGCCAGGCAGGGTGGGGAGTGGTGGTCTTGGGGCCTGCGTCTGGTTTGGGGAGGGGAGTTGTCATGGGGTTAAGAGTGTAGACTGTGGAAGAGACTCTGGCTGGAGTCTTGTCTCTTCTACGTCCCAGAGGCACAGCCTCAGCTGAGTTTCCCTCCTTAACCTCTCAGGGCCTGGTTTCCTCTTCGACTGAATGGGGCCCACACTAGCGCCCTCCCCGTGGGCGCCATGAGGGTCCCATGTGCTGTCCTGTGTGGAGCTGTCTGCACAGCATGGAGCACAGGGTGTCCGCAGCACCCCCTCAGGGTTGCGTGATTGGCGCCGTGAGTGAGAGCCTCTGATTTCCCTTTTCATTTGCTGCAGTGCTCCATGACTCTGGGCAGAGAAAGCTCAATGGGAGGTGTGGGATCTGAGCTTGGTGAGTGGGCACGGAAATGCAGGGAGGCTGGGGAAGGCCCTCAGGTGGATGGAGGCTGCTGAGGCCAATGTGCCAGGCTTTGGGGATGGAGTGTGCCCGAGCTGAGGTGGAAGGGTGCTCAGAGGTGCTCCCAGCAGTTTCTACATAAAGTAAGATGGTGTGAGTGCCTGGGCTGCTTGGCTGGGGTCATCAGGAGGGACTCTCCTGTGTGGCCTTCACGTCTGTCTACGCTGCGGCACTTGTGGAAGCATGGGCAATGGCTTCTGGCCACAGATTATGGAGGAGAGTGTGGAAGCCTTGCCCAGCTCTCCCAAGATCATTGGCAAGTGCCCGGGACATCCTCAGCCTGTGTGGGCTGGTCCTGCATCGGAGGGAACTGGTCTTCATTACCAGGCAATTTTCAGACACGTAAAAGCAAACAGGCCTGGAGACTCTGGGGAAACTGCTCCCCGATTTCCCTGTGTCATTAGGAAGGGAGGGAACAGAAGTTACAGGAGGAAAGCAACTTCCTCTTCGTTGAGGCCGTTTACAGCAGGCCTTGTTTTTGACTTCCAGCTCTGAGGTGGGTCTATCAAAATCATTCCCAAACCCTGCATTCTTAGAACCCATTTCCTTTGCAGAAACTGCGGCTTTGCTGGAGAAGGCTCGACTCTCTCCTGAGCTTGCAGCTCCTGCTGCCCCGCCCCCCCCTCGCCCGCTGCCTCCCAGGAGGGTGCGCTTAGCAACGCTGCACCTATTTCAGTCCGGGTAGGCACGGATGCCCATCAGTCATGTCTAAGCTCGTTAGTCACTTCTCTTCCTGCGCCCACTCAGCTCCACACTCCCACAGGCACAAATTCCTTTATGGTGAGATGTACTTTCTTTAAATTTCACTTCAGCCCGGGCGCGGTGGCTCAAGCCTGTAATCCCAGCACTTTGGGAGGCCGAGGCGGGTGGATCACGAGGTCAAGAGATCGAGACCATCCTGGTCAACATGGTGAAACCCCGTCTCTACTAAAAATACAAAAAATTAGCTGGGCATAGTGGCGCATGCCTGTAATCCCAGCTACTCAGGAGGCTGAGGCAGGAGAATTGCCTGAACCCAGGAGGTGGAGGTTGCGGTGAGCCAAGATCGCACCATTGCACTCCAGCCTGGGTAACAAGAGCGAAACTCCGTCTCAAATAAATAAATAAATTTCACTTCAATTATCCCCAAGAATTCAAGATATTTAGAAGTGCAGGAGGTGTATAGTTTTTCCAAAAAATGCTAAAATTCAAAAATTATCACCATTCACTAATTTGCTTTTCAATAGTAGGTGTGCTTCCACCAAAATACTCAATGCAGTTTAGAATGCAGATAGACCAACCGCTGACACACCCTCCTGCCAGAAGGCGCACTCCACGGGTTCTGCTGGAGAAGGAAGAGAACCTTGAGGCGCGGCGTCTGTTACTTCCTCTACCAAATGACAAGCCTGCTGAGGCCCTGGCTTGCCAAGGGCACCTGGAATGTGAGAAATGTGAGGACGAAGCACAGCCTCCTGCCAGCGCCTGCTTCAGTTGCTCTTCTGTGCTGGGAGCCCGACAGTGGCGCCGTTGCATCTGTCAGCTTCACCTTCTGGAATTGCCTTGAGTTTTGGCTTAGAAAGTCCAGAGAACTAAAGCTTCTTATGCTGAAGAGTCCCAAATGGCAGGGTTGGGCCCCACCACCCCCCTCATTCCCGATCTTGATTCTGTATGAAAATACCAAAAAGATTGTCTTTATGTTAGAATTTAAGAGGATAGGCTGAGTGTGGTGGTTCATGCCTGAATCCCAGCACTTTGGGAGACCAAGGTCAGTGGATCCACTGAAGTCAGGAGTTCGAGACCCACCTGGCCAACACAGTGAAACTCCATCTCTAATAAAAAATACAAAAATTAGCTGAGCATGGAGGTGGGCACCTATAATCCCAGCCACTCTGGAGGTCGAGGTGGAAGAATCTCTTGAACCCGGGAGGCAGAGGTGGCAGTGAGCGGAGACTGCACCACTGCACTCTAGCCTGGGTGACAGAGCAAGACTCCATCTCAAAAAAAATACAATTAGAAAAAAAAGAATTTAAGAGAATAAACACCTCTTGGGCATTTGAAACAGCCGTGAGTTATTGATAACATTAGGCATACATGTTAGGTTGCTTTAAGCAATCTCCTCCAACAATCCCGTGGGAGAAGCACCACCAATATCTCCACTCTCCAGACACGGAAAGCAAAGCTCATACAGGCCAAGAGCTGTGCACAGTCCTGCAGATGGAAGACCGCAGGGGGGCCCTGGACCCCGGCTGTCCAGATCCGAATCCGTGCCACCTCTTCCCCACAGCCACAGACACCACACTCTTTTCTGTGAGCTGCATTTGTTTTTCTTGAGGGGCCCTATGTCTGGGAGATGGCAGAAGTGGGACTCTTTTATCTTTGGGGGTAGCCCTCCGGGCACCTTGCAAAGTCCACGCGGATGCCCATGAAGCCTTCTGTGTTTGGGCAGTGGTGCGGAGGCTGTCCCGTTTCTTCTTTGCCTTTGTGGGAAGAGGATAAGGGAACTCTGAGGACCCGCACTGAAGACTGATGGTGGCTGTGGCCTCCCTGTGCCCCACACCCCTAAGAAGCTTCTGGTCAGTGCACCTTCCTGTCTTGTTCCCCTCCCCCGTAGACTGTCTGGATTAAAACATCAGATCGTTGCCTCTCCTAGGTTTTTATTTTTAATGAATGCCAACAGAAACTATTGAAGACTGTGATGAACTAGAATGCGTTATTGGCCTATAGACTCTCAGATTACTTTTAAAAATATTACAGAGGTCTGGGCCGGGCATGCTGGCTCACACCTGTAATCCCAGAACTTTGGGAGGCCAAGGTGGGCAGGTCACTTGAGGCCAGGAGTTCGAGACTAGCCTGGCCAACGTGACAAAACCCTGTCTCTACTAAAAATCCAAAAGTTAGCCAGGTGTGATGGCATGCTCCTGTAATCCCAGCTACTTGGCCGGCTGAGGCAGGAGAAACGCTCAAACCCAGCAAGTGGACGTTGCAGTGAGTGGTGATCATGCCACTGCTCTCCAGCCTGGGCGACAGAGCAAGACTCTGCCTCAAATATACACAGTACAGAGGTCAATCAAAACAAAACACATGGTCAGAAACAAACCATCCCTCTGTAGTCTCTGAGCTCAGGGTGTGGACCTGGGGCCCCAGAATGCAGCTCCTCTCCTGCCTTTGCATCTGGAGAGCTGGAGGCCTTCAGGTGTCTGCTGCCTGGGAGTGTGGGTGACCTCTGGCACTGCCTTCCTGAGCACATGAAGCTGTGACCTGCACTGAGCCCTCATCCTCATCTGTCTGGGGCACATGCTGTGCCGGGGGGTGGGGGGAGGTTCTAGCACCCGGCACATAGGCAGCTCTTTATGAGAGTGTCGTATTTGCATCTGGAGTCCCGGTGACCCCTCCATCCGTGCACCATATGCCCTCCTCAGGCACCCCACTGCCCAGTTCCGGGGTCCCCGTCTCTGACAGCAGCTGCGAGGCTGGGCCGCTACGCCGAGTCCTCCGCCAGGAGTCAGAGCCACTCTGAACACAAACACAAGGAAGGAGCTCTACGATCTTCCCAGCTCAGTCTCCGCTACTCCAGATTGTCTGTGGGCTCTTCTGGTTTAACGTGGTAAAATACACATGATGTAGAGTTTCCCAGTTTACCATGTTCAGTGAACTATTCAAAGGCAGTATGTGCATTGAGGACATTCACCCCAGAACTTTTTCATCATCCCAAGCTGAAACTCTCCCCATTAAACGCCCACCACCCACTCCCTCCCCAGCCCCGGAACCCCATCTTACTTTCTCTTTCTATGAACGTGACTGCTCCAGGGATCTCATGTAAGTGGCATCAGGCAGCATTTGCTCTTTTATAACTGGCTTATTTCACTCAGCACAAACATCCTGAAGCTTCTTCTAGGCTGCAGCCTGTGTGAGAGCTCCCTTCCTCTCTGGGGCTGAAGAGGACTCCAGTGTGTGGATGGAGCGTGTTTTGTGCATCCCCTTCCTCTCTGGGGCTGAGGAGGACTCCAGCATGTGGACAGAGCACATTTTGTGCGTCGCCTTTCTGGGCTGAGGAGGACTCCAGCATGTGGACAGAGCATGTTTTGTGTGTCCCCTTCCTCTCTGGGGCGGAAGAGGACTCCAGCAGGTGGAGGGAGCACATTTGGTTCATCCTCTCCTCCACGGGCACTTGTGTTGTTTCCTCTGTGTGGCCATGAGCACCACGGCTGTGAGCGAGAGTGGACAGATGTCCGAGTGCCCAGTGGTCCCTGAGGGCACTGTCTGCCTCTTCAAGCCTTCTCAGGTGCTGCCCCACCATCAGGAACCAGCAGCAGCCCCACTACCTGACGGCCTCTGCTTGACCTTCCCAGCCCTCAAGCAAGTGCTCCCCAGGGACAGCAGTGCTTCATGTGTGCGCTTAACCCAAGCCTCCGTGCAAATATCCCCTAAGGATCACCGGAACTGCCAATGTGCCCTTCACCCAAGCCTCCGTGCAAATATCCCTGAGGGCAGCCCGCGCTGCACACGTGCCCTTCACCAAAGCCTCCGTGCAAATATCCCTGAGGGCAGCCCGCGCTGTGCATGTGCCCTTCACCAAAGCCTCCGTGCAAATATCCCTGAGGGCAGCCCGCGCTGTGCATGTGCTCTTTGTCCAAGTTTCCACCACATCCTACGCCTTGGTCCCAGAACCTCTGACTTTTTGCGCTGCCGTAGCTGCTGTATGTGGTCAGCTTCCCTGCTCAACTGCAAGACACTTAGAGACAAGGATGAGGCCTGAACTTCTGTGACCCAAGCAAGTAAATATGTGTTGTCTGGATTCATGGCAAGAAAATGAGGCACCACGGGTGGCTTAGGGACGACCTACCTGTAAACCCATCCTAAGCACCAGTTTCACCCCATCCCTCCAGCCTCAGGCTCCACCCTCACCCTCACCTCCCCCAGCCCAGCATCCTAGGCCTTTGTTTGGGGTGGACCGTGGGCTCCTCATCTCCCCGAGCACAGCCTGTTTCCGCAGACGCCGAAACCACGCACCACCCCATGCTGGGGGCTGGGTGAGTGAACGGGGGCGTAGGCTCCACAGAATGGATCCCTCCTAGAGAGACCACCAGCAGCCTTTGTTTCAGCAGGTTCTGTGCTTTTATTTTCATGCAATACAAGGTGACACTATTCACAATGGAAAAATATGGCAAAATAAATAATGGAAACCACTTTTCATTGACTTCTCTGGACATTTGACCTGACCTCCAGCCTCGGCGGCCGGGCCGCTGGCTAACTGCTGATGCTATCGGGAGATTCACTGCACTGTCAGGGGCTGAATTCCTTATTCGTCAGTTTTCCTAGTTTTATGTTCTTAGTTTGCCCCGACCCACAACAAAAGCTTGGTCCATCAGGAGAACAACATCTGTTCATCACGAGCCAAACCAGGTCCCAGGAGGGGACCAGCCACACGTCAGCATCTTTTGGGACAGCGGCTTTTCGACCCAGACTCACAGAAATCTTTATCTGACCAACACTTGCCCGGAGGCCCCTGTCCTCCTCCAAGTCCTGTGATCCTGATGTAGGGTGTGCAAGCCCCACATCAGGGCTTAGCCAGGGAGGGTTCTTTGCTTTGCCCGGGAAGGAACATCAGGGGGAACCAAAAGTAGACAAGAACCTTCGCTGAAGCAGCAGCACTTGGCTTCGGAGGTGCTGTGGCTCTGTGGCTGCCCCTACGGAGGGAGCTGGGCTGTCCCACAGGCTGTGTGCTGGGAGTTGCTCCTCAGGGCGGGTTTGTGGTCATATTTATACCCACTTTTGATTACATGGAGATTAAGTGGCAGTTTAAGCAGAAATGTCTAGAAAAGGGTAGAAACTTCTGGGTCATTGAGTCATTGCCATGGACAGGGGCGGCGAGGCTGGGAGTTGCCATGGCAATGTTGACTGACAGGCATGCTGAGGGCGTGTCTGATGGAAAGCTGCTTCCACTCCCTCCCTGTTTTAGCTAGTCTTCAGTTTGGTCTGGGGTCTGAGTCCCGCCTCCAGAGTCGCGTCTCACCTCCTACCTCAATCCCATGCAAAAACAGCATCTGCTACCCCAGAGCAAGCCAGACATTGCCAAAGGTGGTAAGACAGCCTCCCCTGATGCTTGGCGACCATCCCACTCGCTACCCCTCCTGCCTCCACCCCCACCCGCACCCCTGTCTTCAAACCCCTGAAAGCAGAGTGAGCCCACCTTCCTTCAGTGCGTCTATCTGCAGACGCTAAGGGGACATATTACACGACCTCCTTGGGCGCTGGTTTTGCAATAAGCCATTTAGTGGCTCGAAATCTGCATGTTTGTGCCGGGCAGCCGCTTGCTTCGCTGGGATTAAAGAACCAGCTCTGCACTGTCAGTGTGTGCTGTTACGGCGTTGCGCTGTGCTCAAGGAAGGGTCTGCTGCTTTGTCAATGGTGGGAGTTTCTAGCTAACAGCACTTTAAAGAAGTGGAAAATGCTCAGTTATCACCCAGTGTGAACAGGATCAATAACAGTTTAGTAGTGCCTGATAATTGGAGCAGCTGTTATACACAAGAGCCTGTATCTCCTCGAGTGACTCTTATCAATCTATTGTCCATCATCAGCTGATTATCAAACCGAAAATATGGTGGGGAATTTCCCTTTTCACATCAAGCTTGTGAAAAACATTTGAAATAATAATGAAAAAAGCCCCTCTCATTGTTCGACTCAGCGGGAGGGAAACCCAGGAGCTGGGTGACTCTGCAAGGCGGGTGAACGCCATGCGTGTGTGGCGCTCAGGGATGCTGCGTGATGCCAGAGGAAAGTTATTGTATTCACCAAATTTAAAGAATTTGGCACTCAGAAGCCGGAGTAGTTGCTGCTGTCAGACTAATAGGAAGGGAAGCAAGTTGCCTTTCTCTCCCTTTCCCTCCTTTGCTCCTGGGCTGCAGGCTCCAGGCATCTGGAGACGGGGAGGGGGTGGGTGGAGGTGGCCCCAGGTGCTTTGCCTTGTGGTGGAATTTACAGTGACTTATCTGCTGTGGATCTGGGGGGCACTTGGAGGGTTTCATGTCATAGTAGCCAAGAGGCATTTGAATCGCATTGAATCTAGCACTTTTCGGGTGTTTGGAAGAAGACATGGCAACGTCAGAGTTCTTTCCCTGGTTCATCCTTTCACCCGATGAAGGATTTATTGATCCTCCACTGTGTGCCACACACTCCCAGGAGCAAGGCCTCAGCTGTGATCAGCCACAGGTCTGAGGAAGCCCTCACCTGGTGACAGCATACGTTTTGCTGTGAAAAGGGAGGATGATGCCGGCAATGGCCTCTAAAGTACTGGCTTGCCCTCCTGTCCACGGAGAGAGAGGCCTAGATGTGGGCTCCAGAGACCCCAGGGACTCGTGGGAGGGCACCAGGTGTGTTGTCCATGATGGTAGACTGGCTTGTCCCTGCTTCCCATGCCCACCCTCTGCCAAGGAGCTTGTCCTGTCTCCCAGCATTCCAGGCGGAGTCCACCGGCATTTAGATGGCTGGATTTGTACTTGATCCTGGAACTCGCTCTGGCTGGTAGAGTGGGAGAACCATAATATGAGATGAGTTTAACATTCTTCTTTCTTCTGGCCTGCACAGTGGCTTTCCCATGCTCCTTAGAAAGAACACAGCTGGCAGCTGCTGGGTCCAGAATCAGGAGGCGTGGAGCCTGCTTCACCCCATCCTTGGCCTGGAACCCGCCCAATGCAGCCCGGAGCAGTGCAGGCGGCCTCTAGACCCGTGAGCAGGAGCTGGAACCCTCCCAAGGCAGCCTAGAGCAGGGCAGGCGGCCTCTAGACCCCTGAGCAGGAGCTGGAACCCACCCATGGCAGCCTAGAGCAGGGCAGGCGGCCTCTAGACCCCTGAGCAGGAGCTGGAACCCACCCATGGCAGCCTAGAGCAGGGCAGGCGGCCTCTAGACCCGTGAGCAGGAACCAAGCCCTGGTGGTCACAGCCCCTGATCTTGGAGTTGGTAGTTAGGAGCATTTGTGCAATAAAATCCTAACACAGGTGCCTCCTGCAACTGCATGCAAGACTATGTGAGTCTCTGCAACTTGGGGAGAAAACCCTAGCTTTCATCACACCCTTAAATTATCCTGGAATGTAAATTTAGGTAAACCACTTCAGTCAGTGACAACAGGTGTCCAGACCTCAGCAGTCCAAGCCTGTGGTACTTGTCTGCGCATTGCTGGAAGGGGCTCTCTGATAAAAACAAGCATGTGGGGTATGCGTGATGTGGGTGGTGTACGTGTGTGTGTGGATGTGAATGTGTATGTGCGTGTGGTGTGTGAAAATGTATGTGAATGTGTGTGGTATGAGTGTGTGGATGTGGGAGTGTATGTGAGCGTGTGGTGGGTCTGTGAGTGTATGTGTGTGTGTGTGTGGTATGATTGTGTGTGTCTGGTTATGAGTGAGGGTGTTTGAGTGTGAGAGTGTGTGGTATGTGTTTGGCATGCATGTGTGTGTGTGTCCATGTGTGTCTGTGGTATGAAGGTGTGTGTGTGTGTATGTGTGGTGTGAATGTGTGTCCGTGTGTGTCTGTGGTAGAGTGAGGGGTGAGTGTGAGTGTGTGTATGTATGTGTGGTGTGAATGTGTGTTCATGTGTGTCTGTGGTAGAGTGAGGTGTGTGTGTGAGTGTGTGTATGTATGTGTGGTGTGAATGTGTGTTCGTGTGTGTCTGTGGTAGAGTGAGGTGTGTGTGTGAGTGTGTGTATGTATGTGTGGTGTGAATGTGTGTCCGTGTGTGTCTGTGGTAGAGTGAGGGGTGTATGTGTGTGTGTGTATGTGTGGTGTGAATGTGTGTCCGTGTGTGTCTGTGGTAGAGGGGTGTGTGTGTGTGAGTGTATGTATGTGTGGTGTGAATGTGTGTCTGTGGTAGAGTGAGGGGTGTATGTGTGTGAGAGTGTGTATGTGTGGTGTGAATGTGTGTCCGTGTGTGTGGTAGAGTGAGGTGTGTGAGTGTGAGAATGTGTGTATGCTTCTGCAGAAATCATGTCCTCACTCCCACACGGTTTGCTAGGTCCACCAGGGCCACAGGCTCCTTTTCTGAGCCTTGCCCCTCACCCGTATCTCACCCTGACCCCGATGGGGAGAGGCAAGCCTGGTTCTTCCCCACACGTGTGTGCACACGCTCACATATATGTGCACACTCTGGCGTATGCACTCACCCACACGTGCCTGCCTCTGCTGCCTGCCCCAGCCACCAGCCCAACCAGCCTTGTGCACTCTGTCCTGGGCCACCCCCTGCTCTGGACATTCCCGCAGGAGCCGCCCTCTCAGCCCTGACTGGACTCTCGCCGCCCAGAGACGGAGCTCCCTTGGTTCGGGTCTCCCCAGCCTGGGGAGTGCCGTCCTCCTTGTCGGGTGGAGAGCTGCTTTGCTCAAGCCCCGCCCTGTGCGGCCATGCACCCTGTTCCTGCCACTGTGGCCGGAAGGTCCCGGTCTCTTCCCTGTTCCTCTCCCAGCTCCTTTTGTGATCTGAGCAGATGTGAGGCTCGGGGCAGAAAGGGCCGAGGAACCCAGCGCCTTGATCACTGAGCCTCCCTGAGCACCGGGCTGAGAGTCACCCCCAGTGGGTGAGATCCGCACAGCCTCCCCTCCAGCTGTGTGACCCGGGGCCATTTCTCACCGTCTGTGGCCGTCATTACAAAGCAGGCACGTTTGTGCTCATCCTAGGGTGTCGGCACCATTTGCAGAGGTGGCGTGCACCCAGCCTGCCTCATCCTGCCTGGCTGCGCCGACAGTGCCTGGCTCACCAGTTACCAGTTACCTCTCCCGCTGCCCCTGCAAGACCTCTCCAGGGCCCAGCTCTCTCGCTGGCCTGGGACGGAAACGCCTGTGTTCCCAGGACTCTGACTCTCACGCGGTCAGAATATCGCCCTCCGTTTTGTAATTAGCACACATTGGTTGAGCATATTCGCTAAACGTCCATCTTCCTCGAAGGCTAGAAGCCTTGCCCTCCCCCTGCCCAGAGAAAAGCTAGGATGCCCACCAGAGGCTGCCACGCCCTCCTCGGCCCTGCTGTCTGCTCTCCAGGAATCCTGGGTCCCAGGAGGAGGAGAGGTGGGATTCGCTCCTCCCTCCGGCGTTGGGCAGTGGGTAGGGCTGAGGCTTGCTCCCGAGGGGCATGTTCCTAACCCTCAGGGCCCCACCACCCACGTCTCAATCTCATAGTCCCCTGGACCTGGGAATATGCATTTCTCTCCTGGGGGATGTCGCATCTGCAGTCCGAGCCTGTGGTACTTGTCTGCACATTGCTGGAAGGGTCTCTGTCCTCCAGTAGCCATTGGACACGGCCGAGGTGACTCCATGCTGGTTCTTCCTCCACCAGGTCTTCAACCAACCAGGAGCATACCATGTCAGGAGCTCCCTCCTGCGGGGACCCTCCCACTCTCCTGCCAGCCCCAGGAGGGGCAGGAGCCAAGAGCAGTCAAAAGGACCACTCAAATCTGGGAACCTCAGCGTGGTTGGGGATTCAGCCTAAGTTGCCCCAGAGAGAAAGCCTTACGGTCCCCTGCACCTGCACAGGACGGTGCTGGGCCCCATGATGCACACAGACCTGCTCCCCAGACTCAGGCACCCGTGAAGGTGGAGCATGCGGCGCTTCGTGTGAACCATGGTCCAGAAGCGACCGGGAAGGGCAGGAGGAGGGGTGATGGGTTCACCCAGGAGGAGAGGGCTCCAGAGAGGAGTGACCAGGAGGCACAGGACGGCATCGTCACACTTCCAGAAACACAGCCACTCCTCTCCAGAGGCCTCTCCTCCTCTCCTCCCTGCACACCTCTCCTCCCGAGCCAGGATAGTTGCCCCTCCCGGTGCCCGTCTTGGTCACCTCTGGACCATTCCCCGAGTCTGGGGAGCACATCTATGTGTGTCATGTGGGCCCCGGTGCCCCTGTGTAGATGCGGTGTCCTGAGGTGAGGGTCTGAGGGTGGAGGGTCCTGGTGTGAGGGTCTTAGGGGGGAGGGTCCTGGTGTGAGGGTCTGAGGGTGGGGAGGGTCCTGGTGTGAGGGTCTGAGGGGGAAGGGTCCTGAGGTGAGGGTCTGAGGGTAGAGGCTTCTGGTTTGAGGATCTGAGGGTGGAGGATCATGGTGTAAGGGTCTGAGGGTGGAGGGTCCTGGTGTGAGTGTCTGAGGGTGGGGAGGGTCCTGGTATGATGGTCTGAGGGTAGAGGCTTCTGGTGTGAGGGTCTGAGGGTGAGGAGGGACCTGGTGTGAGGGTCTGAGGGTGGGGAGGGTCCTGGTGTGAGGGTCTGAGGGGG
>CM052648.1:191929393-191957826 GCA_028533165.1 Leontopithecus rosalia
AGGGGCTCCTGTGCCTTTGGGAAATTGGGAGGTAGACCTCCCCACCCCAGCTGACAGCCCTCCTCTTCCTGGGTGCTGGGCTGGGCTACTGTGGGACCCACTGGGTGCAGCCGCACTGGACTCCCCCTGTGCTGGGAAGACGGACGCGCTGCTGGCGCTGCTGTCCCTCAAAAGCGTCTCCCATGTGGCCATTGTCCTACATGCAGCTCCCACCCGGATTCAGTCCCTGCTGTGACGGGGGGTGACCACCCCTGCACACCGCGGCCCACAAAGCACTCCGTGATGAGTGACTCAGCAGTGGCGTGGCCCAGCCCGGCCCGGCCTCCACACCTGCTCTTTTCAGGCGGATGCCCACTTCTGCGTGAGTTTGGAGAGTGGGTTGTTCACGGTGAGTGGAGAATGTGAAAACGCCTCCTAAACCTGGGACTGGAGAGTAGCTTGCCTCTGCCGAGGGATGCTGTGAAGAGCCTCCCCACCTCAAGTAGCGCAGTTCAATTTCCAGTGTTAACAGCCCAGGCGGAGCTCGCAAAGGCAGGAAATGGCCGTTTTCAGCCACTCATCTCTGAAACAAAGGATATTTTCCCATCTCTGCCATTTCCCTCCGTAAAGAAACACCTCTGTTTGTCCACCCGCGCGTAAACTGGTGTAAGATCGTACTGTTGTTCTAGGGATGACTTTTAACAGTAAGTCAATATTTCATTTTCTCTGTTTTTCTGCTTCTCTTGGCGGAAACGTATATATTATGTTTCGGAACAACAAAACCTCATTAAAATCACGCCCTTTCAGTGACACTCATATTTAGTAGCTGTCTACATCTGGTAGCATCATTCTTTTGTGATACTGTATAAGACTATTAATTTGAATTACTTTAAAAAGATTGTTTCCAATGACCACCTTGTACCAGGTATGTCTCATAATAACGTTTAAAAACAGGTTGCGTGGATTTTGAGTCACTTTCTGTTAGTAAGAGTTTAGTCCAGTTGAACACTTGGGTTTTTTAAGTGTCGGGGTCAATGTGCAGGTTTGGGTATATGGCGTGGAGCTGAGGTTTGGGGTCTGATTGATCCTGTCCCCAGGTGGTGAACATGGTGCCCAGCGTTCAGAGTTCAGCCCTTGCCCCCACCTTGCCCCTTCATACCCTCCCCCTCTCTTCCCTCCTTCTCCCCCATCCAGTAATCCCATGGACGCACCTCCGCGTCCATGGGTGCCCAGTGCTCAGCTCTGGCTGAAGGGAAGCCACGAGGCCTTTGTTTTTCTGTTTCTGTGGGAATCTGTGTAGGACCGTGGGCTCCAGCTGCGCCCCCATTGCTGCAAAGGACCCGATTCCGTTCCTTCTTGTGGCTGCATGTGATTCTACGTGGACACGTCAGTCTTCTCTTCTACTCTCCCGGCCTAGCGCAGCTGAGCTCTGTGAGTTGGGAGAAAAAACAGTTCCAGCTCCTTTCCTGGGGAGCAGCAGGCAAGAATGAGGCAAACAAGGCCAAGGTTTTGCCTCCAGGGCGTCTGGCCTCAGTCTGCGGTTGGAGATGAGCTGAGCTTCCCTAGGAACCGTGATCAGCTTTGGGGCATGGGGCGAGGCAGCCTGTGAGCCTTAGTCCCTCTTACTGGGACTAAGCGGGGGGCAGGGGATGTCCCTCTCCCTGAGGGACAGCACCCAGGTTTAGGCCTCGTATTCTCCGCCTGTTTGCTGGACTCGCCGGCCACTCCTGTGACGTTGCTATGACAAGGAGAGGGAGGCGGGTACCTCCACCCGCCCTCGGTGTCTGGCCATGGCCTCTTTGTCCTGGTGAGGAAGGTCTCTTACTGTCTCCTTATTTGGCCATGGGGACCAGGAGTAGGTGACAGGCACTGTCACCCTCACTGTGGGTGGGTGGGAGGATATCTTAGCATGCCAGGTGATGTCACACTGATGCAAACCACGTGGAATACCAGCGGAAAGGAAGGGCTCCACCCCAGCACCTGGGGGTGACCCTCCGCATTACCTCCCTGCTGGGGTCGTGGCTAAGTGACTTACCCTCTCCAGTCCTGGACTCCTGGGTGCGCTGACGATTCTAACACTACCGGAATCATGGGCTTGTCACACGAATAACATGCAGGGCCTGCTCAGCTGTCATTCACGTCTCCCTCATGGTTCCATGTCCAAGCCTGTGTGAAGAGGCGTGCTGGGCCCACTCCAAGGACCTGCTTCCCGCCTGCCTAGGGCTCTGCCGGCTTCCTCGCCTGGACCCCCAGCTTCCTGCTCCCTGTGGTGCTGGAAGTGGGGTAAGATGCAGACTCACTAGGGCCATCTCAACCAGAGTGGCCTGAACGGAGCGCCCCAGTGACCCGGGAGCGTGGTGGTGGATTTGGAGGCCGAGGTCACGAGACACAAATATGTCAGCAGTCACGCGTCACTTAATGACAGGGACGTGTTCTGAGAACCGCGCCGTCAGGTGGTTGTGGTTGTGTGATCCTTGCAGAGTGCGCTGACACACACCTTGGTTGCAGCTGCCTATACACCGAGACCGTGGGGTAGAGCCTGTTGCTCTTGCATACAAACCTGTGCAGCATGTGACTGCACAGAACACACAGCCGCTGTCACGTGTGGGCGGGATTTCCGCATCTCACACAGAAGAGGTGCGCTGAGAAGAGGCGGCATGCCCATCAGTGGGTCCCCATTGTCCCATCCATGGTAATACCGCATTTGTTTTTTGTTTTTGAGACGGAGTTTCGCTCTTGTTACCCAGGCTGGAGTGCAATGGCGCCATCTCGGCTCACCGCAACCTCCGCCTCCCGGGTTCAGGCAATTCTCCTGCCTCAGCCTCCCGAGTAGCTGGGATTACAGGCACGCGCCACCATGCCCAGCTAATTTTTTGTATCTTTAGTAGAGACGGGGTTTCACCATGTTAACCAGGATGGTCTCGATCTCTTGACCTTGTGATCCACCCGCCTCGGCCTCCCAAAGTGCTGGGATTACAGGCGTGAGCCCCCGCGCCCAGCCTCTATTTTTACAATGTATTCTCTATCGTGATCCACCTATTGCACCCAATAGTGATATTCTTTTTTTGTTATTATCATACTTTAAGTTCTGGGCACATGTGCAGAACATACCGGTTTGTTACATAGTTAAACACGTGCCACGGTGGTTTGCTGTATCCATCACCCCATCATCTACATTAGGTATTTCTCCTAATGCTCTCCCACCCCCAGCCCCCACCCCCTGCTCTCCCTCCCCTAGTCCCCCACCCCCTGCTCTCCCTCCCCTAGCCCCCACCCCCCTGCGCTCCCTCCCCTAGCCCCCCACCCCCAACAGGCCCCAGTGCCTGATGTTTCCCTCCCCGTGCCCACGTGAAATAGCACATTTTTCATGGCACCTTCTCCCTCTCTGTGTGTCGTGTGGCTGTGCTTGCTCAGAGTCCCCAGATGACTCAAATTTCGTTGCTACTTACAGCTGGTAGAGTCATTCTTTGTGATACTGGATGAGACTATTAATTTGAATTACTTTTAAAAGATTTTATGTTTCTTTCAGTTACCTCCTTCAGCTATAATGTCAGGAATGCCTTGTAATTAACAGCATTTAGAAACAAATCCCATGGATTTAAAGTTCCTTTATTAAAAATTTAGTCCAGTGTAGGACAGTTGAACCACTGAGGTGCAGCTGAAGTGGGGGCACGTGGCCTCCCCGAGAGGCCCGCATCTGCCGCCTGCAGAGCTGTCTGGAGAACAGCCCCCTGGGCCGCTACCTGAGGGAAGTCCCCAGGGTCCCCGACGGGATCGTAGTCTTGGGTCCTTGCCAGGCCTTTCTGTCCCTCAGCAGGAGGGAGGTTCTGGGTCCGGGCACCGGGTCCTCAGACCCCAGCAGCCTCCGGACTCACCTCCTGGTTTCTCCTGGTCTGGTGGAGCAGTGGCTGCTGACTGCAGGCGGGAATGGGGAGGAGGGACGGGAGGCCGCAGAGGCGGTGAGTGGCAAGGGCGGTGCTTCCCGGGAGCTTGACGTGGGTGTGGCGACAGTATCCCCGCTCCCTGAGGCATCTCGCAGGGCCCCTGGGTCGTGGCCCTGTTCCCTCCCAGGGCACCGGCTGCTCCGGGAGCCCCGCCTCGCTTCCAGGAGTTGGTCAGTGCGCTCCAGTCAGGCTGCTTACAACAGTTTCTTGCACTGAGTCAGCTGGGACTTTGAAAAGCTCCTCCCACAGCGTTCTGTGGCACCTATGTGGGTGCATGTCGCTGCGCTGGCCTGCCTGTGAAACGGAGGAGCAGCCACCAGACCCGCCTCCCAAGACCTGGACGAGGCGGGAACAGCCAGATAGGAGAGCAACGGCTGAAAGGCGTGGGGCGAAGCCGGGTCCCGAGGCCTCGCACGAAATACCGTATGTGATATGGCGATCAGCGGAGCTATGACGCTATACGTGGGAGTTAGAGGAGCCCGCCTAAAACTTACAGAGCGGAGTGAGAAGATGGATTGTGCACCGCAGCCCCGGCGCGGCATCCGCACGCCCATCACCCACGTGGTCAGCACCGTGCTCCCAGCACCCTGCCCAGCTCGGCACTGGCAGCGCGTCCACTGAGTGAGCAATGACCTCTGTGTTTCACTTAGATGAGCACTGAGCATTTCAGCACGGAGGGACTCTGTTGAGCACCGAGCATTTCGGCACGGAGGGACTCGGCTGAGCACCGAGCATTTCAGCACGGACGGACTCGGCTGAGTACCCAGTATTTCAGCACGGAGGGACTCTGCTGAGCACCGAGCATTTCAGCACGGAGGGACTCAGCTGAGTACCCAGCATTTCATCACGGAGGGACTCTGCTGAGCACCGAGCATTTCAGCACGGAGGGACTTGGCTGAGTACCGAGCATTTCAGCACGGAAGGACTCGGCTGGTCGGTTTCACTCAGATGAGCACCAAGCACTTCAGCACGGAGGGACTCAGCTGAGTACCCAGCATTTCAGCATGGAGGGACTCTGCTGGTCGGTTTCACTTAGATGAGCACCGAGCATTTCAGCACGGAGGGACTCGGCTGAGTACCGAGCATTTCAGCATGGAGGGATTCTGCTGGTCGGTTTCACTGAGATGAGCACCGAGCACGGAGAGACTCTGCGGGTCAGTTTCCCCCATGTCTCCTGGCTTCCGTCCAGAGCTAGGGGCACTTTACTCCAGGGCCTGCGTCCCCTTTGCTGTCCCTCAGTGATGTCCTGCAGGGTTTTGATGGTTCATTACATGGAATCCACCTGCGGCCCTGGCAGATTCGGAGAGAGCAGGTCTGAGAAGAGGTCCAGCATCGACCTTCCTAGTAAATGGCCCAGGTGGCTCATGTGCATACCCCACCTCAAGAGCTCCCCTCTGAATTCTAACAACAAGAGGTTCTGGCCTTAGCCAAGCGATGTTGCAATTCTTAGACTGGTTAAGGTTTCCTCCTAAATTCCTGGCCTCTCATCTCCCATCACCAAAAAGAAGTCAGGTTGTGGGGCGGGGGGACCAGGAGACCAAGAGTCATGGTGCATGGGGGGTTTGCCCTGAAGCCACCTACATGGATGAGCGCTGCCCAGAGCCAGGAGGGCTGACAGCTGCCCCCAGCCACAGCCGTGGCGAGCTGTTACCGCCAGCGTGTGAGGGTCTCCACCCAAATGGGCTTTCCTGTTGCTTTTTCCTCTTTTTTTTTGTGCTCCTCACTATTGGGCTACTGTTTGATAGTGGCTATATTACTTCATGAAGGTTGCAGCTTCTAATAGGCTACCTTGTCTTTTCAAAAGGTACAGCTCTCAATGGATTATTGTTGCCACTCATTGCTTTGCCCTTTCAGATCTAAGGATAGTAAAGTCCATGATCCAATCACCTCCCATCAGGTCCCTCTTCCAACATTGGTAGTTACAGTTCAACATGAGATTTGGGTAGGGACACAGAGCCAAACCCTATCACACAGCAAGAGAAGGAAGACTTTGCTTTTTTCTTAAACTGCTACAGGATTGGCATTCAGATGGTAATGTGCAAATGAGGAAACTGACACTCGGATGCACCCGGAGGGTGGAGGGGTGTGTCCTGCGCACACGCGGGTCTTCCTTGGCTTCAGACCCTGTCCCGCCTCCCCGGTCACCTCTGTGCCTACAGAGCCACTTCAGAGCTTACTGAATGGGGCCCAGGAGCCCTGGGAGCAACTCACACTGAACTCCTGAATGTGAAGTGGCACTTAACCAGGCACTGGAGGTGGCTCTGCTTTTGGAGGGGCATAGATCTCAGGGAGGCAAGAAGCTCACTCGTGGGTGCCGGCTCTTCCCTGCTTTGTTTTCTCCACCAAGCAAGTGAGTGGTTCTGGCAACAGATCAGGGCATGTCAAAGAAGGGAGGTGCATGGGGGTCACAGCAGGGGTGGGCCCTTATAGTCACACCTGGGGAAGCTGGTGGGGAGCATGTACTGATCCCAGCTGGGTGTGCAGAGTGAAGCCTTTCCAACCCATCACTGTAGAGGACCATGGTGGATTAGACTCCATGCTGGGGCTGGGCATAGATGCAGGACAAGGCAGCTCTGGCCACAGAGCACCCACGGTGGGGATTGGAGCAGGCCGGCCTCCACGTGCTCTGTGGGGTGGCTTGGCAGACACATCTCTGGCTGGACCTCAGCCCCTGCCTCCCCCCTGGCACCTTGAACCACCCGCACAGTCATGTGCAGCGCTTCCGAGTGGCAGGTGACGGGGCCAAAGTGATACCATGCCTGTCCCGGGCAGGTCATCTCCTGGGTGTCTCTAGGGAGGGGCAGATAGGAGGCAGATGCTAAAAACCAAATCCCCCTCATGAACTTGCCAAGGGCTCTGGAGATCTGGGAGCTGAGGAAGAGTCCCAGGAAGGTGTCCTTTGACTGGATGGTCAGGGAGGAAACCAGAGGAAGAAAACGACCCAGGTCAGCAGAAAGCCAGGCAGGAACATCCCTGGTGGAAGGTGACAGCTTCCAGAGTTGGAGGGAGTGAGTGGGGGCTACTGTTAGAAACTGACACTGGAGTTTTCTGAAGCAGCAAAAGTGTTTCGTTCTGTCTGATGTGACACCTGGGAGAAAGAATTACTGGGAGGTATTGGGGAGAGCAAGAAAAGGCCTTTTGAAATGTCTGGGACTTTAATGGCCTTCCCTGTGGACAAGGCAGGGACAGACTGCGGTTAGCACTGGGGACTGGGAGGAGGCACTGGAGGTTTTCACTGAGCGAGTATCAGAGAGCACCTACCCCGCGCTGGACTCTGGAGGCAGGTGGGAAGGTCATGGTTGAGCTGAGGAGGAGGATTAGGGGAGAAGCAGCTGCTCTCCAGCTCAGGGGCATTGGTGCCAAGCTGTTAGTATGTTGGATGCAACATGCCAGGATGCCATATCTCCTCCCTGCAGTGGGCCGGTGGGGTGGCATGCACAGAACCTGTTGGATCATAGTCTAGAAGATGTGCGTCTCAGAGTAATTAAGGGGACCGATCTGTGTTTTAAGAATACAGTGTCAGCCGGGTGCGGTGGCTCACTCCCGTAATCCCAGCACTTTGGGAGGCTGAGCAGGTGAATCACCTGAGGTCAGGAGTTCAAGACTGGCCTGATTCACAATGGAGAAACCCTGTCTGTACTACAAATACAAAATTATCTGGGGTGGTGGCAGGCGCCTATAATCCTAGCTACTCAGGAGGCTGAGGCAGGAGAATTGCTTCAACCCGGGAGGCGAAAGTTGTGGTGAACCGAGATCACACCATTGCACTCCAGCCTGGGCAACTAGAGCGAAACTCCATCTCAGGAAAAAAGAAAAAAGGATACAGCATCATCTCTTATCCTGGTGAGCTATTCCCGTGATCATGCTGCAGAACAAATCACAGCAAATCCTTGTGCATGCCGTCCCCTTGCTCCCATGTAGCTGCAGGTTGCCTGGGGCTAGGCTGCTGTGTGCTGGGCCCAGCTGAGCGGTGCTGCCTCTCAGGGTGGATCAGGGTGGATCTGTGGTTCCTGGGCTGCATGTCCCATCCTCCCCGGCCACTGGCCCACTGGGACATGCTCTTCTTGAGGCTGGGAAGAGGCACAAGATCCTCATGTTGGCAGGAGAGGCTTCCTGAGACCTGGAGCCAACACATTCTCCTTCACCTCTTTCTGTAGCTGAAGCAGGGAACACTCCCAGCATAACATCACAGGAAGGACCCAGTGGCCTTTGCCCACAGTGAGGCCAGGGGATGAAGTAGATGCGGGCGTAGAATTGGGGTCAGTACTTAGCTCCCGGCTCCTCCTTTATCTAGAGATCACTTAGCCAACAAGCTGCATTCTCTACAACACCATCCCTGAGCAAAGACGTTCAGATACATTAAAGTGACAAAGACTAAAATTCATCTGCTCTGCACCCGGGGAGCCCTCCATGCTTCACTTATGCTCCTTTCCTCTCTGTCGGGCGTGACAGAGGAGGGCACTTACCTGATTTCTCAGCCCTCTTGAGGTCAGACATCTTCCATTTGAGAAGGCGGGAGAGCACTATGAGGGGCAGGCATGTTGCTAGCAGCAGCTGTGAGCACAGGTAGGCTCAGGGCAAAGGAGAAAGCAGAAAAGCTGGCATGGCAAAATGAAGACAACCAGGTACTATTCAAAGGCATTTTCCCTTTGATCTCCTTGGCTTAGGGAGCCTGGGATGGAAATCGGGAAGAGCTGAGAGGCTTGCCCACGCGCACATCTAGCCAATAGGAGGTGGAGCTTGAGCCTAAATCATGATTTTCTTAGGAAAAGTGGGTCTTAGAAAGTGTCTTAAAAGCACGTAGAGAATGATAAGAAGAACTATCGCCGAAGGTAGTGTCTACGTCGCCCACGGCGTGGTTTGGGTACTGTCTGGCCGCCGCGCTGTGGGCTGCAGATCGCTGTGTGCTCTGCCTGGCTCTGCCATTCTAAAAGATTTGTCTGTATAGTATAAAATGTGATCCTCTTAGAAACATAAATGCCCCTTGGGAAAATCAACAGCTGGCATATATATAGATGAAAATGTAGTTTAATGTTATCTCCATAGGGTACACGGGTCATCTACGTACGATATTGCCATAGGTGGTTAAGACTACGCTGTATTTGCTTAAATGAAGGAAGTCAGGCGGCTTCATGCAGTGCCCTTGATGGAAGGAGCAGGTGCACAGGAGAAGGGATGGATCTGTGTGTGGGAATCCAGTTGGGGAGATGCCCTACACATGAATAAGAATAGGTATTATTTTACAGACATATTGTGCAATGATGTAAAAAGTTGGTCATTTAAGAAACTATAAGAAAGCCAGCACATTCTAGAAGGTCTTCAGTGGGGCTGGCTGCAGGGAGGGCAGGATGTGGTGTGAATGCCACAGTTTTCTGGTGGGCAGTCCAGAGCCTTGAGCCCTGGACTGGAGGTGGCTCCCCCTCATCCTGAATCCAACGCATGCTGCTGTCCTCACCTCCCGAGCACCCGTCTACCCTCCCAGGACCATCATCCATTCCACAGAAGTGGCATCTCTCCCCACAATTCCTAAGCTAGTTTGGGGCTGTCAGCTTTGCTGACCACAAATCTCAGCGTGGGTCATGGGCCTACAGATACAAATCCTCAAGAGATCCTTGCAGCAGTGAGTTTGAGAAGCCACTGTCAGCACCAGCAGAACTGCTGACCTATTTCCTATCTTCCAGATGTTCTCACCCTCTGTCTCCTCTTCCCAAATCCGTTCCCAGGCCTGCTGGGCCTGCTGAGCCTGCTGTGTGCTGCCTCCTCTCCTGGCTTCATCTGCAGCCGCTTCACTTTCACTCTCTGGCTACTGTGGGTTACACTGTGTCCCCTAAAAAGATATTCTATGCCCTAGAAAATGTAGGGCAAAGTTCTACGCCCTAGAACCTGTGAATGTGACTTTATTTGGAAATAAAGTCTTTGTAGATGTAATCAAGTTAAAATGAGATTGCACTGGATTAGGGTGGGTTTATATACAGTGTCTGGGGTCCGTACATCAAGAGGGAAATTTGGACACAGAGACACACAGGGAAGACACCAGGTGATGACAAAGCAGATGTCGGAGCAGTGCATCCAAGTGATGCAAGCTGAGGAGCACCAAGGACTGCTGGCCATCACCAGACACTGGGAGAGAAGCCAGGGAGAATCCTCCCCTAGAACCCTCAGAAGGACCCGAGGCTGCCAAGACCTTGATCTCATATTCCCAGCCTCTAGAACTGTGAGGGAATCCATCTGTGTTGTTTTGAGCCACCCAGGTGGTATAGTTCATCACAGCAGCCACAGAAAACTAACACTGAGCCTACATGGGTTCCTTTCCAGTTCTTGAATGTTCCCTCTCTCTGCTTTATCTAGCCATGCCACCCTCCCAGGCCCGCCATCCTCCCAGCCCCTCTCAGCTCTAGCCTCTATCTCTGAGAACTCTTCTCAGACTTCTCTGGAAGAGGCCTAGCCAAGCCATCACTTTGTGTTTTCATTTTGCCCCATTCCTTCCCTTCAGAGCACACATCACAGGTATAAGTCTGCACTTACTGATTCAAATTTGGTTCTCTTATGGCCCTTTCACTAAAGAGAAAACTCCAGGAGGATAAGGATGTTGTCTACTTTGCTCACTGTGGTATTCCAGTATTTTCCACTGGGCCTGGAACTAGGGAGTAGCCAGTAAATGTTTGCTGGATGAATGAATGGATGATCAGATGAATGAATGAATGGATGATCAAATGCGTGGATAATCAGATGAATGGATGGATGGATGGGTGACCAGATGTGTGGATGAATGATTAGATGAATAGAAGGATGTATGGATGATCAGCTAGAAAGATGGATGGATGATTAGATTAATGAATGAATGGCTGATCAGATGGATGGATAATCAGATGGGTGGATGGATGGGTGACCAGAAGGATGGATTATCAGATACATGGATGTATGATTAGATGAAGGAATGGATAGATGGATGATCAGAAAGAAGAATGGATAGATAGATGGATGAGTGATCAGATGGATGATAAATAGATGGATGAATGGATGGATGATCAGAAGGATGGATAACAAGATGGATGCATGGATGAATGGATGGTCAGATTAATGGATGGATGATCAGATAGGCCAATGGATGGAAGATCAGATAAATGAATGAGTGGGTGATCAGATGGATGGATGGATGAGTGACCAGATGGATGATCAGGTGGAAGAATGTTGAGATGAATGGATGGATGCGTAAATGAATGGAGGATGGAGGATGGAGGAATAGATGGCTGATCAGATGGGTGGATGATCAGTTAGAAGAGTGGAGAGATAGATGCATGGATGATCAGATGAATGAGTGAATAAATGATCAGATAGATGGATGATCGGATGAATGAATGAATAAATGATCAGATAGATGGATGATCGGATGAATGAATGAATAAATGATCAGATAGATGGATGATCGGATGAATGAATGAATAAATGATCAGATGGATGGATGATCAGATGAATGAATGAATAAATGATCAGATGGATGGATGATCAGATGGATGGATGGATGGATGGGTGACCAAATGTATGGATGATCAGATGGACGACTCATCAGATGCATGGCTGGATGATTAGAAGAATGAATGAATAGATAGAGGATCAGATAGATTAATGGATGGATGATTAGATGAACGGATGGACCAAACGGATAAATAATCATATGAATAGTCAGATGGATGAATGGTCAGATGAATGGATGGGTGGATGATCAGATAGAAGTATGGATGGATGATCAGATGGACTAATGGACGGATAGACAGGTGGATGGATAGATGGATGGTCAGATGAATGGATGGGTGGATGATCAGATGGACTAATGGATGGACAGATAGGTGGATGGATAGATGGATGGTCAGATGAATGGATGATGATCAGATGGAAGGATGTACGGATGATGAGATGGATGGTGAATGGATGGATATCAGATGGATTGGAAGATTAGATGGATAGGTAGAGGGACGGATGGACGAATGGATAGATGATTGGATGGATGGATGAATCGGTGGGTGGAAAAGTGGATGACTGAAAATGAATGGAAAGGAGACAGCATCTCACAGAGATGTTCTCAGTATTCCACTAATATATTTCTCTTCCTGTATACAGTGCACACATAGCAGTTCTCACAGGCTTTCTCTGAATGAGACTCTCTCTGACTTTTGCACTTCTATGAGCATCGTCTCACACAATTTTCACAAGAAATGTATAAATATTGTACTCTCTCCAGTTCACAGACGAAGAAACTGAGGCTGACTGTGACTTACCCAAGGTCACACACGGGCTTCAGACCACACACCTTACATCCACAACCATGTCTGCTCTTACAGAGCCTGATGTGAGTGGAGGTTCCAGATGCTGACACAGCAGAGGTGGCAGCGGCTGGGCAGTGCCTGCAGGTGGATGCACACCGGCATTTCTTCCTAGGCAGGAAGATACATGTTTGTGCTCTTGCCTGACGCTGAAGGCTAGCTGGAGGCTCTGTGTGTCTCACTAGAACATTCTCCTCTCTTCCTAGAACACTTTGAATGTGTCTGTCCCTTGCTTCTTCTCTGAGGCCAATCACTGGAGAATGGGTTTAGAGAGTCCCCTCTTCACACTGTTCCAAGAGGCCCTCCAGGAGTTCAGTGTGAGCTGAGAAGCTGTGTGCGTGATGTCTGTTCTCTCTGTGGTCCAATCACAAAGAGCAGTTATTATTTCCAGCATCTCTAATGAGCCATTTATACTTCGCAAATCACTTTGAGAACTGATTCTTACCCAGGCTTCTATATATATTTCTATACTATTTGGGGCATTTTTCCAAAAATGAGTGGGAAATTATAAGAGTGTCTATGTAAACTGTAACTCCCCAGATGATGGGAGCCAAGTTAAGCCAGCAGTGTAGAAGCGGGGTGTTGGTGGCGGGCCTGGGCAGAAACCGGTATGTCTTCATGTGGAGCTGGCTGACGGGCTTGTTCGCTGATGGGCAGGCTGACATATCTCTTCCAAAGACTGTCCTGGCAGTGTGGCCGTGAGGAAGCGTGAGGAAGGCGGGCGCTTCCTGAGCCGCCCAGGGATAATAATACACCTCCTGTTTGTTTGAAATAAACTAGGCACAAGAAGTGAGATTAATGATATGTCCAGACCCAGTGTAATCACTAAAATTAGCAGAAGCAAGTTGCATAATGTGAGTGGTGAAAGTCCTTCTTCCTGGTCCTCCTGAGCTGAACTGAATGGTTTGGGTAATGAAGAACGCCAGCCCTGCTAATGAGAACAAGAATGATTAACAGGAGGCTGCTGGCTTCCTTGCTGATTACTACCCACTACTCCCACGTGAATGGTGTTTGGGGTTAAATGTGAGAATCTGTGCTCTCTGCCTCTCCCCTTCTCTTCCTCCTCCTCCCTCTCTCTCTGCTTCTTGACTGTGCATTTTATAAGTAGTGCTCAGGGTCAGGGGAATTAGGAGAAACACAGCTCTCAACAGGAAAGAAGAAGAGTGGTGTCCCCGGAGAAGGCGTCCTATGGCAAAGCCCATGCGCCCAAGGACCACGTGGCTTTGCTTTTCTCCTCAGTGTTGCTGCAGACGCGTGACGTAGGTATGGGGTTGACCCGCGCACCAGTGCTGGAGCCTGTGTTCGGTTCATCTGCAGGATGTGCTCCCCTTCACTTGCGTGTCAGGTCACCAAAATCAATTCCTTTTTGATTTTGGCAACCACCAAATGGCTCAGCTAACAAATGACAAAGATTCTATTCACAGCAGACAATTGTTGCATTACACATACAGTTTTGCAGATATTTAACTACCACAACAAAAATCCCTAACTAAGAACACAGTTTCCCTGCATCGTTTACTGTCTTGCATGATTTGTCAGCCCCCTTAGTGTTGTGTGGCGCAGCCCTCAGGCTGTCGTCCCCATGCTGCATCCACGCCCCTGCCGCCAGCTGGAGGCGCGTGCCCTTGTATTTCGTGGAAACGGTTTCAGGGTCTTCCTCCCTTTTCCTCCCTTCTCATGTTCTTTGCTGCTGAAAAATTGTAATGGAGTCTCCAATCTGGGGCGTGGGCTTTATTGTATGTATTACTATCCGCCTTTCCTCCCTTCCCGGCTTCCCCACTTAGTTCCTGTTCCTATACATGTTGTGGGGGCAGAGTAGTGGTGGAGGCAACCAGTGTTGACAGCCTGTAACCTAATGAGTCTGCTGTCCATCTGGCCTCTAAACAGTTCATGACCTACTGAGGCCTGCTGTCTACCTGGCCTCTGAACAGCCCATGACCTACGGATGCCTGCTGTCCCACTAGCTCCTGGACAGCCCATGACCTACTGATGCCTGCTGTCCCACTAGCTCCTGGACAGCCCATGACCTACTGATGTCTACTGTGTACCTGGCCTCTGGACAGTCCATGATATACTGATGACTGCTGTCTACCTGGCCTCTGGACGGTCAGTGATCTGATGTCTACTATCCACCTGGCCTCTGGACAGCCCATGACCTACTGATGCCTGCTGTCCACCTGGCCTCTCAGGAGGGCCAATATAAGCATAAGTGCAAAAGTTGGGATGAAACTTGAAATTTGCTTTACGAAATGGGAGATTTTTTCAGATTAAATTTTATTTTTTGGAATTACCTTCTAAATCCATAGAAATTGAATTGGTAGGATATTACAGGGGTATTTTAACTTTTCTTTGAATTCTCTTCAATCTTAGTAACATACCTGACTGGGGCAATGGCATCTCACTTCTACTTGATTTCTAAATACCTGTTTACTAATATTCTTCATTTATGCTAAGATAGACAGTTTTCTCACTTAATAATTTTGGAATTGGGTGCATTTTATCATAACAGGCCACATTTTTCCTTCTCACTGGTACACAAGGTAATGGTGTGTCTTATACTGGCAAAGTCTTACATGTAATTAAAAATATCTGCTGTCCCATGTTCCTGAAGACAAGTTGGGTTTCTGCTGCTCCACTCCCGGGAGGCATAGGGGTCTCCCATGAGCTCTTGGGGCTGCCCTCCATGGTGCAGAACAATAGCACAGAATAGCAATGCTTGGTGATCACTGTACTGATCCTTACCCCCTGCCCCAGGCCTGACTTGCTGGGCTCTGTATTACTCCACAGGGGACGTGTGTATGTGTGTGTGTGTGTGTGTGTGTGTGTGTTCCTGTGATTTTAGCCATTGATAGCGGGTAGGATGCTTTAGAGATTCCAAATTGTTTTTTGGAAGATAAACAGGTTTATTTATCTTTTTATTTTATGATCTGTCTGCCACTGTGACTGGATTCTGGCAATTCCGGGCTCTGCGGATTAGATGCCCGCTCTCTCCTTCCCTCCCCGCTCCTCTCCTTTCCCTCCCTCCCCCTTCCTCTCCTCCCCCGTCCCTGTTTCCTTTCTAGAGCTGGGCTTCAGCTGGCCTGTCCCTGGCCTGTCAGCACCATGTCCACGTAGCCTCCCCTTTTGGCCTGTCTCAGCCACTCAGCTCTTCAGTTTTCATCCATCTCAGGTCTCTTCTGCCCCTATTTGGTCAACAGGAAATGCATATTTTCTGGGTTTTTAATGTGGAAGCCTGGTTTCTCAGCTTGCAGCTGCTTTCCTTTTCAGCCAGAGCTGCCCGTCTGCAGCCTCTGAGAAGGGATGGGGGTGTCCTGGCCCCTAGTCTCCTTATTACGCTCATGGCCACACAAGGTCCCCGGCTTCTTTGGCCTGTGGCTCCTACGTGCAAAGCTACTTAAGTCCCAGTTCTTTTAAGGATTCCTCCGCGATCTTCTTGAGCTGGCGATTCTCTTAGGAAAAGAGAGATGCCTCCCAGTCTGCTGGAAGGGCCTCCCCATTCGTGCCCTGGCACTAAAGCTGCTCCCCTCACGGGCAGCGGGAGCGAGGGCAGAAAGGCCCTGTTTCTGCTGAGCCAGGAGGCAGGGCTCTGCTGTATAACACAGTGGCCCCTGCTGGGCAGTGGACTATTTCCTGTTGAGTTCTCTGGGGTCTTTACTCAGTGCCTGGTGTTGGCAGTCTACGTGACTTTTCCTTGGCTGAGGTGGTTCCCATGGGCCTTTGCTGTCAGAGCTCAGGACCACAATTCCCGGGCATGGGGCTGCAGGCTGCTGTCCTGCTGGCTGGCTCTGCCAGCTTTGCTCACCGAGGGGACCCCAGACATCCCTCAAAGGCTGCCGTCAAAGCAGGCAAATGACACAGGCGGGGGATTCCTCTGTCTGTGTGTGGTGGGGGTGGGGTGGGGGTGGTCTCCAGATCCTGACTGGGCAGGCAGGAGGCCCTCAGGTGCTTCATCTGTGGCAGGAATTGTCCTGGAACAGACAGTGTCTGACAGACCAGCCGGCTGGCGCCTCTCCGCCACGCCCTCTGTGCGGTTGATGGGTACAGTCTGCCCATACGCACCTTGAGAGAAGGCTCTAAAGAGGTCCCGTGCGCCCAGATTTCCCTTCGGCACCACCACTGCCACCACAAGCTGACATACAATTGGAGCTTGTTTTTACACTGTGAACCGAAGGTGGTAAAGTCTGCCTCTGTGCCACCCAAGCTTCTGCCAGGCAGCTTTAGCACAGCATGTGGCGCTCACAGTGCTTCACAGTTACTGTTGGATTTGGTGGCCTGGCCTCTCTGCAGGCCTGCGGGTTGTGCAGGTGCCCCCACCCCACTCCCCGGCCTCCCTTAGCTCGGGGAGTGGGCTATGCTTCGGTCTGTCTGTCGGAGGCATTCTGCTGCTACGGCCTAACTTGGTGTAGGTGGAATGTTGGAGCAGGGACTCGTGGGAGGAAGTCTTGTATTTTACAACAGAAGGAAATATGTTAAATAACAATAAAAAGATTGGGAAGAATTTCATCTTTTTAAAAGGATCTCTGCTTTCCATTTCCAGAAGAAAGAGGTTTCCTTTCTCTTTAGAATATTTAAAATCAGAAAGCATTAGACAGAGTTCTAATTTTGAACACCATTTTTCTTCTTGGAATTTTCTTTGCAGAAATGGCTTAAGAGTTTCTACTATTGTTACAGGCTTCGTTTCTTCTGTGTCATTTATTAAATGATTTTTTTAAAATCTAAAGTTAAAATGCATTCATTCTCAGGCAATATTTTACATGACGCAGTTTATTTGGAATTAGATATTGTCTGCCTTTGGTTTTGCTAAATAAAAATGCATTGAAACAGTTTTACATAAAATCTGGGTGAGGGCTTGCAAAATATTTTACTGCCCATGTAACCATGCAGGACTGCAAGTTCAAGTTGTGTATTTTAGTGCTATCATGTTTCTTCCAGCCTGTCTGGTACAGTGAGCCACGTTACCGGTCTGTCCTCAGCAACGCTAGAGGCCCTGGCAGCGGGGATGGGTTGAGAGATTTTCCACTCTGGGCTTAGTTGCATTTCTAGCTTTTGCAAATAGATGGCACTTTTGACTTACCCTAGAATATTGCTGATCCGACCAGAGCACAAGGAAAATACTTAAAATGGTCTGTGTGTAAGTCAGAAATGTATTGGTGACTCTTCACATGAAGGCCAGAAAAATTAAAATTAAGCCTCTTGGGAGACAGAGTATTGCATCTCTCTCTTAAATGCTAAAACTTTAAACACACACAACCAGCCCAAGTATAAAATGTGTGCATTTTATGAAATGTTTAAAACATTTTTTTTGGTACAGCATTGCAGACTTTGATCTGGAAGAGCCAAAAAAAATGGTGTAAAGGAAGTTTTATTTGGAAATAGGGTGGCGTGGGTCTGTGTGTGTTCTCAGTGTCCGCACTTTGTTGTAAAAGCCCTTGCGGATGAATATATTTTCCTCCCCCTTTTTTCTCTTCAGCACACATGTGTACAGCCGTGCACACGCACACACGTGCACAGAGGAGGCACTTGGACCCTCACGCACACAGAGGGGAAAAAAATCAGGCTGTTGTCTTGCAAGTGTTACTTATCATATTAATTAAAATCTGGTGACATGATAACACCACCAGCTGTGTGGGAAAGCGAGGGAAATTAACAAACGTTTGATTTGTTGTGTTGCTAATGTGACACTTATTATACAGGTCACAGTAAAACAATACCTCAGCCCAAATATGCTAATGCAGCAGTGAACTGTCGCTGTTGTAAAAACACTGGCGTTTATTATAATCAGGCAGAACAGCACGTTACCTTTAAGAGAAGGTAAGTGATCTTTGAATCTAATAACATAACTAAATTTTTAAACGTTCAATCGTTAGGAATACAAAAACGCAGGAAAAAAGTTTTCCTGTATAATTTTGAAAATGGAATGTGAAAACAGAACTTATTTAAATTAATCTGGGCTCAAGGAAAATGTATTTGTTGTTTAGTTTTTAAAGTGTTTTGCTGTGACAACAGTGAATTACAAAGAATATTAGCAGATGGAATATGCTGCTGTGTGTTTTACCATCATCAAACAGTCACATTTATAAAGATGAGGGCAGTTTAAAATCAGGTTATACTTAAGAAGAAATTGTCATATTCATTTATTCATCCTGGAGGTTATAAATGCTTCTACTGTAAGTCAAAGTCTAAATTATTTTCAAAACACTATAAACAAAATAGTCTAATATGAACGGAACCTGTCACACACCCCTTCCTCCTCACTCTGCTCCGTCCTCCCTGCTGCAAGGAGAAGAAACTGCGTACTTTCTCTAGACACTTGGCAAACTTTCTGCACTGTCCTCTGAGGCACCCGTCAGAACCTGGGTGTACATGTCCAGGAGGCAAAGGAAAATGCAAGATGCTCCCATTTGCCATAATCCAGGTCATGAATTTCATGGAGTTCCTATTCAGCACTTGGCAGATGCACATTTACAAAAACACAGGACTGTCCCCTTCCTACGAGGTCCTTCCTTGTAATGGCTTTTCATTGTGAAGCCACATTCTCTCCACCTAGACAAGATTTCTTTCTCCCTTCCTTCTTGCTTCTCTGCTGGTGTTTTGATGAAGCTTCTGAAACGGGGTGCATGGAGCCAAGCATTTATTCGACAGTCTTTGACAGTGGATTATGTAGGTCGGGCCTGAGAGAATTTGGAGCAAGCAGTCTAGATCCAAGGTCAGAGGCTTCGGGGTCAATGGGGCAGAGACTTCACCTGCCCAGGTGGGCACCCTTGTGCAAAAAGACATGAGCATTGGAAGAACAGCACCCAGGGAAGGGTACAGGGAGGCATGTCAACCCCACGGCATCAACAGCCCAGGTCCGGTGAAGGTCCCTGAACCTTTGTTCCTTTTGCTGTGCCAAGGAAACTCCCTTCCCTCTGGGGCTCTGCCCTGCAGAAATGTGAATTCACTCATGAAGTCCAGCCCCGGAGCAAAGCAGACCATGCACCTTCACCTGTGAGCCCACCTGCAACTGCCAAAACCGCCTTCAGGCCTCAAATGTGACAAAATGCAATTTCTAACTTGGATTGCTGCGTGTTCCGTTGGCAGAGGAAAAATAGTTTTGTATCTGTGCCTCAGATAATAATTCCACTCAACAAGCAAAGGGTTGATAATTAAGTCAAAAGGGCACTTTCTGAATGACAAGGACCCTGCTAGAGTCTGGGCTCGAAGCTGCAACTTCAGAAATGCCGTAATAACTGTTGGCTTTCAAGCGATATATTTGAGCTGTATAGAGAGCAGTCCTCGCTATTGATTAAATCCACATAAATAAACATATCTACTGCCTGTGTGAGACCAAAACAAGATTAGGTTCAAAATATGATACTGTGTACACATAGGCTCGGTCACTAGGAGGGAATTCTCAATTCTGTTCAAACAGAAGCAGCCCAGAGAGGTTCGCTCACCAGCGAAACTTCCTTCTCTCTAAATCAGTGGTTTTAATTAAGATTTCGTGAAAGAACAGGCATTTCAAAATACAAAGACATTTAACTCTGACCCCCAAAAAAAATAGTTTATTTAGCTTGGAATGGATTTTTTTCTGCTTTGAAGAGCTCGGGTTTTTTCTAAACATTAAATTATTAATGAAAGAGTGAAAGCAATAAATGGGGATAATAATAAATGCTACGGCCGTAGCGCTGGGTACACAGTCAAAGCAGAGGAACATTTCCAGCGATTCTGTAGGGTTTTCCCTTCAGCCCCGAGAGCTAGGCATAGATCCAGCAAGCATGGTTTTGTGTAAACTTCCCACCTGGCTTTATGCTGGGACAGACCGGTGATGTGTTGTTCAGTGACGTTAAGGAGAATCAGTTCAATACCAGATACCCTGGTGCGATTTGAATCTATTAAATAAATGTCATTCAAATACCATTATATATATTAAAAAACACACTTAACGTTGATGAGAAATCCAGGTATGGTATTCTTTCAGGGCGAAATGATTGAACTGGAAGGTATACCGCTGGAGCAGCATTATTAAATAGTTTCAAGTCTGCTCTGCTCACTGACTCGCCATCCTGCTCCGAGTTAAAGCCGAAGAAAAGGAAACCGCTTGCAGCGGTCCCTGCCCAAAGAGGGTGCTCGCCCAGCACCTGGAGACAGCCTGATGTGTCCAGGGCCTGGTAGGGTGTCTGACTGCATATAAAAGCCAACGGCTGCTAATAGTCTCTACTTAAATCAGTCCCCATCACCTGGATGGAGGATGCTGAGCCCTGCCTGCTCCTTGTTTGTCCCTGGCTTCCCCTCCTATGTGCACTTTTCACACAGCCCCAGCCGGCCGCCTTCAGGAGCACTCGGGAGCAGGCGGTACAGCAGGTGCACTCCAGAGAGGACGAGCCTGGGCGCGTTTTCACCCGTCCTGGGACATATTAACGCCGTTTTGGCTGAATGTGCAGAGCCACTGATAATGGTTGTAGCCAGTACGTTAGCACCATTTGATTTAATTTGCACGTTTTCTTCATCTCGGGAAGAAAAAGAAATCGCTGCAGGCTGATGTGCACTCCCATCTGAAAGAATGTTGTCAACTGCAGGAAGCCTTGCTTTTGTTGTTGTGTCTGTTTTTTAACACCCCCCTCTGTACCCACCCTTCCTGCAGCCTTTCAAGGTCTCCTCTTTGACTCAGCTCCATTAATTGCTGAGAAGACCACCCAGCCTTTTCAAGAGTATTGTTCTCCACTCCACCTTGATTTTCCCGGAGGTTCTTAGAATGCGTCTTTGATATCTGGCTACCGTAGCTCCTTCTAATTACATTAATCTATGTAATTGTACTCACATTCATTTTAATTATTCTTTGCATGAGACCCCAAACAGTTCATTCTCTCCACACAGCAGATTTTGTTGTGGTTTTCAGTCTACTTAAAGAACTGGGGAGACAGTTATAAAAAACAGACAGTATTTCTCACGCTTTTCTCCTTGCCAAGGTAGCCACAGAGGGCACCTCCCTGGAGCACAGAGCTCCTGTGCCCCTCAAGCCTTCACAGTGGCTTAGTTTTCAGGCTTTAGTTTGGATTGATCCCGCTGAATGTCTATGCGTGCATAGCGCGTGAATACAGAGGTGCACAGCCCTCTATAAACACGTAAATCTTGTGCCGCTAATTGAGAAAGATGATCATTTAGTTGTTCCCTCATTTAGAAACGAGGTAAGAAACCATTTCTGACCTTCTCAATGTTAACTCCTGCTACTTCATCTGCCAGGGTAGCGCCCTCACTCTGAACAAGCCTTTATTTAGAGGGGAGTTAAAATGAGCTTCGGTCTGGACATTCTCTCCTCTGCCTGGCAGCACGGAATTAATATTTTACTTATTTTCTCCAATTTCCCACAAATACTGGAAAGGGTGTGGTATAGAGAAAGGAAATTCAAAACACACCATTTGGATTTTAAGGACAGTTTTTGAAAAAGAGCAATTTCCATATTTCAACACTTTTTGGTGTGATCCGTGAAACATTTTGATATGATTTAGCAAAAACACTTTTGCATCGGGAACACTATAGCTGCCTCATCTGCATCTGTAAAGACCGCAGATCGGCACCGCATTAGGTATAAATTCAATGCAGAAAAAGATGCCCGTCGTTAATGCAACATGATGGTAGGAAATTTAAATGCACAAAAGTCATAAAATTCAGTGTTCCGGTTCTCACAGCAATTACAGCACGGCACATTTGCATAGCTGGCTTTCTATACGCCATGAGGTTTTCCACCTTTAGAGGGAAGCGAAGTCTCTTCTGCTCAGCCCAACAATCATTAGGAAGGAGGGACTGGCGCCGATGAATAAATTGTGAAATGAATTTTCTCGGTTTAATCACAGTTTGTGTTTCCAAACTGAAACTGGGGGTAGACGGGTCTTTTCTTATCAGGAGAAATGTTGGTTCTGCACAGGATAGAATGTCCACCAGAGGGAAAACGGATGGACACTCCCTTCCAGGGGGGCGTGGAGAACTCTGTTCTGGGTAGAACTGTGTGAGGACGGGCTTGGATTCCCAGTGCAAGCCAAGTGAGTGTTGTGATTCCACCGTGGGGCCTTTACGGAGGTCATTGCTTTGACAAGAAATAGCATGGGGACGGAATCCTCAGCTCCACTGAGGCCACCTGCCATCTGCAGTACAACCCGTTTGGAAGCTGTTCTAGCCCCAGAATTGAAACTTAAAATGTGCTCAAGTGGGGCAGAGCAATAGATTATTAAAATAATCATATGTTTTATCTCATTTGATCTTATTCCCACTCATATTATTTCCCTTTCAAAACCCAGGAAGCAGAGCCTTGGCGGCTTCCATAACTCGTCTGTCAAATGCTCCCCCGAGGCTCCAGCAGGGCCTGGAGCTGACCTTGGGGAGTGGGGGGCTGCCAGGTTCTCCCTCCCTTTCCTCCACGCCCCTTCCCTCTGCTCCCCTTCCCTCTGCTCCCCTCTGTGTCTCCTGCCCTTCAGCTCCTCCCTGCCTTGGCCATCTCCTCCTCCTCCATCCCAAGGATGACAGGTTTTTGAAAACACAGTGGTGACAGAAGGTGTTTCCTTCTTGTCTCTGCACCGAGGCTGCCGTGGGCAAGGTGGGGGCCAGAGTGGTCTGTGTCTTAGGGATCTGACTCCAGGTTCCTCCCTCTGTGGCCTGTCCTTTCCTCTCCTGCCAGCCATGACTTGTGGCAGCAGTAACTCCGCTTTGCAGAGGCAGGATCCGGAAGGCTTAGGGCACATTTTGGTGGGGACGGGCTAGGGAACTGCAGTATCTGGGCGCTCTTCCTGGGTGGGCTTCTGTCCAAGCCCTCACAGGGCCACATCACTGCCTGAGCACTGCATCTTCCACCGCAGCGTCTCCAGGTGCTGGAGGTGTCTTCCTCTCACTGCCTCCATGCAGAGCACGGGGCGAAGGGAGAGGCAAGGGCGCATGGGGACTGCGGAGGTGGCTGAGGAGCTGCCTCTGAGCCCCACAGCCTCTGATAACATGCGGCGGTGACTCCCTCACTGGGAGGGGACCGAGCGCCCCGTTCATAGACGGAGGTCCACCAGGGGATCCTGCTGAATTGCCCAGTCTCTGCTCAGCCAGGCTAGGGCTATGGCCCGCCTGCCTCTTCCCCCGAACCCTCACCGTCTCTGCTGCTGCTACCAGGCTCTCCACACCAAGACCTGCTCCCAGGCTGGATTCCAAAGGGTGTGGATGATTCCTGCTGCCCCGAGCAGGGAGGGTGGCCCTTCCCGCTCTCCTTGGTGCTGAGTCTCACATTTGAGTCTTCCTTGGCAGGTGTTCACTGCCTGGCACAGCATCTCTGACACCTCGTTGTGTGGGCAGAGACCCTCTTCCAGGCAGGAGAGGAGAATGTCTGGGGGCCAGGAGGGCTGCTCCCACTCCAAGACTGATGCCCACCCTGGAGATCCCAAGACTGGGGGCAGAGTCTCCCGGGACTGCAAACCTGAGCTCAGGCGAGCTGCCAAGTGACCTCAGCCTCAGGTGTAGCCTCTCTGCCTCTGTTCTCTAATTTAAAAAAAGACGTGGAGATCAGCAGTACTCACCTCTGGGGTGTTCATGAGGACTACAGCAAAAACAGCGCCAACAGGACGGGCAAGGTTGGCAGAGGAGGGTCGGGTGTCCCATGGGGGTTAGCTGAATGATTTATTGGGGGTTTGTGCTGATCCGCTGGCTGACTCTCTCTTCCACAGGTTGGTAGGAATGAAGGAGGAGGGAGGGTCTGTTTGTGTGGATTACATCTGACAAGAGTAACGGGGACTTAAATGCGGGCTGCCGCTTACAAAGTGAGCCTTTTCTTTTCCTTTTCTTTCTTTTTTTTGTGACAAACTCTCACTCTGTTGCCCAGGCTGGAGTGCAGTGGCACGACCTCAGCTCCACAGTGAGCCTGTTCTCCCTCTTCCCACGCTACCACAGCCCCTGGGAGGCCGGAAAGGTCTGGAGCTGCCCCTGAAAGCGAGTCTCTAGGCACATTTCTTTTGTCTTTAAAATTATCATGCAGTAAAGTTAGCTATTTTTCCCTTTTGGTCTGCAGTTCTATGAATTTCAACGTGTAGATTTGTATAACCACGGCCGAGATCAGAGAATACGATGCCGTCACCTTCAAGGTCCCTGTCGTCACACCTGTGGCGACCCCCCGGCCTGGGTTTCCTGGGACTGAGGGGTTTCGTGTGGATGGGAGACCTGCAGAGCTGAAACCTGGGATGTCCAAGGGAAACCACGACAGGGTGTGACCCTGCCCCAACCGCCCTCATGGGGGACCTGGTCTGTTTGCCATCATGAGAGTCTTTGAGATGTCAGATGACTTGACACCTCTGGCCACCTTTGAGAGGCTTCTCTGGCTCAGCACAGTGTCTGTGAGGGCCCCCACCTGGCTGTGTCTGTGCACAGGTTGCTCCTTCTGAGGCTGGGGAGGGTTTCTTGCTGTGGCCGTGTCACGCCTAGGAAACTGTTCCCTCAGTTACCTGTGGCAGGACATCTGCACTATCTCCAACTTTTCACAAATCAAGCTGCTGTAAACGTTGGTATGCAGCATTTTGATGAACATAAGCCTTAGTTTCTCTAGGAGTGGGATTGCACGTTAACTTCATAAGAAAATATCTAACTGTTTTTCCAAGCGGCAGGACCATTTCCACCGGTAAAGCAGGCAAGGTCCTGGGGCCCTGCAGCTACGCTTTGGGCACCAGGAGCCACATAAGCAATCACGTGTGTCTTCTTCAGGGGCTCACAACTCAGGCCAGACCCGGGACCTTGGGCAATGTCTCATGGTTACATTTCCGGTTGTCACCAGAGGGGGTGCACCTAGTATCAGAGGGTGGAGGCCGGGACGCTGCTCACACCCCCTTGTGCGGATGTACCATCCCCCAGTGATCTACCCAGGAGGCCCGTGGTACCTGAGCAAGACAAGCCCTGGCTTAGTCGCAGAATCTACCTGGCAGGAATTTCCCATCTCAGTCACAGAGTCTACATTTCCCATCTTCCCCTTGGTGGGAAATCTTTAACTTCCTCACGTGATTCTTCAGTTCTTTTTCTTCTTTTACTTGGTCCTGGCAAGGTGTTGAGGGAAGATGATTCCTGTTGGCACCTGCAGTGCCAGGCACGCGCCTGTGGTTTCCCTCCTGGGTGGGCGGCTGCGGGTCCTGCTCTGAGACTCAGGAACCCTGCTGCGGTTTGCTGAGCGTGGGTGTGTACTCGGGGCTGCTGGTGTCATTCCCATTCCACAAATAAGGATGAGAGGAGTCAGAGCTGGCAGGGCGACCATCCTAGGTACCCGTGTCACTCACCAATAGCGTACCCCGCCCAAACCGCTAGATGTCGGACCCTGGCTCCCCAGACACTCCTCTCCGTCCCCTCCACCCTCACCATCCCACCTGCAGTTAGAGGATGAGGAATGAGTGAAGTCAGGGCTGGCAGGGCCCCTGTCCTAGGTACCCGTGTCATTCACCAATAGTATCCCCTGTCCAAACTGCTAGATGCCAGACCCCGGCTCCCTGGAAGCTGCCCTCAGTCCCCTCCACCCATCCCAGTGGCCATTTATGAACATCAATACTGTCCCCAGTACCCCAGGGCACCGCGACCCTCACAGCTGGAGCGGGGTGGGGGGCTCTCCTTCGCTGTGTCTTGCATCCCAGGGCCCATGCTCTATGGCTCTGTCCAGGGCCAGAGCTGCCGCGAGCCTCCTGTTGCTCCTCTCTCTGCTTCTTTTGCCCCCCCGCCCCCTCTCCCCAAGGCCTGGCTCCCTTTTCACAGGGCTCTGGACAGTGCTTGTCTATAGCTACTGCGTCCTGGGTCCGAGTGCGGTGCCTGGAGGCTCTCCTTCCTCTCCTCCGACGCTCGTGCCTGGGAGTGACTACTTCTCTCTCTGGCTCTGTCCACCTGCCCAGCTGCCTCTGCTGGAGTCCTCTGCATAGTGCGGCAGCAGGCAGTCATAGCAGTGGGGCCCGGCCACCTTCCTTCCCTGAGCATGCATTGACCTGAGCCCCTGAAGGAGCATGTGTCCAAGATACACCATTCTCTGTGACAGTGGAGAGACGTACAGTTATTTATTAATTACATATAATCTTTAAAATAGAAATGCTAACCCACACAAATGGAGCGGGTGGGGGCATGAGGCCGGAGATCAAATGCAGCCACTGCAGGACCCGTGAGCTGGATGGGGAGTGGCAGGGGCAGGGAGGGTGCAGGGGCCAGGCAGGGCAGACACCCCAAATGAGAGGCAGCGGGGCCAGGCCAGGGCCTCCCTGGGGATGGGTGGGGAAGGGAGCTGGAGAAGCAACCTTGTCCTGGTGGTTATGGGGGTGAGGAAGAGGACATCATTTAGAAACTGGAGGGACTGCAGTGTGAGAAAGAAGACAGCTTGCTGTGGCGAAAAGCAGATATTTACCTAAACCCTACCTGACAGGGGAAAGGCCTGAGGCCTAACTCCCTTACAGACTGTAACTGTAATTTCTTATAACATTCTGATGAGTATTTAATTAAAATGGAGTACTGAAGGATGAACATTTTGAAGACTTGCACCAACTTTGGCCAGTCTGTCCCTGGCAAGAACCCAGGGTGGGAGAGCTCTGAGGCCGCAGGGTGTGTGCGGAACTGTCTCATTTCTGTCTTCACCCGCTGGCCAAGCCACACCTGGACGTGGAAGGAGGCTCAGTGCTGTGGCTTCCTAATTGCTGTGGAAAATTTAATTGCCTTGCTACCCAAAAATGAGCAAAATTTGCATTAAAAAAGATTGGGTGTCGTGGTGCATCTCACTGAAGTGGGATTGTCTCCCTGCGTTTTTAGTAGGCACGAAGTGGGCCGTGGAAGGAAAAGTCTGTCTTTTTTTTTTTAAATTTTTTTTATTGCTCTAAGTTATTATTATTTGGGATGGTTTTTTAATATAGCAAAAGCTAACCGATTTGCCAAAATACCACCACATTACAATTACAGTTATGTGAAAATAAGGAGATTTTAGTTTCAGAATGCAAATTTATGAAGCATAAGTCCCACTTTTCCTCTTGGAATGTTCTGCTTTGAATACTTTATTTGTGGTAGCATTCTGTTTTTTTTTTCTTTTTTTGCGTTTTAGGTTTGGGGGTACATGTGCAGAAGAGCAAGAACAGAAGTAAAATAATTTACTTAAAGATTATTCAACCAAAGGGCTGCACAGACACGGCAGGGGTTTGCTTGGCGCTCGGTGAAGAGCTGCTGCACTTGAAAGGAGAAGCAAAAGAGAAAACAGGCAGGGCTGCCCCACGAAAGCCCCTTCCGGCCAGGCTGGAATGGCTTCCCAGAGGGCCCGGTGGGATTCAGCTTCGTGCCTGAACCCAAGGCGGCTGAGGGGGCAGCACAGACACGCCCCAGCCCAGGCTTCTTCTGGCTGCAAAGCAGCTTCCTCGAATCTCTTCAGGCAAAAGCCATCCTCGGCTGGCTCTGCACTGTCTTTCTCTGCCTGCCATGATCTCTGACTTGTGGCTCAAAGTCAAGACTCAAGATACTGACACTTGCACCTGCGGGGTGAGTCTCTGGAGAAGCCAGTCTGCTTCTAAGCTTTGAAGCATATTGCAGTTCCCTGCACATTTTGTTAAATGCAGAGACGGATCCTGGGGGTTAGGGTGGGGTCTGTCACGATACTGACACTGGCATCGGCAGGGTGAGTCTCTGGAGAAGCCAGTCTCCTTCTAAGCTTCAATGCACATTGCAATTCCCTGAACATCTTGTTAAATGCAGATACTGATTCCGGGTTGGGGTGGGGCACAGGCCCCTGCATTTCTAACGAGCTCCCACGTGGCACCGATGCTGGCTGTCCTCACTGAGGATGAGCAGGCTTGTTCTAGTTCTTGCCACAGGGTGCTGGAACCCCAGCTCTTTCTGCAGGAGCTCTTCACAACTATGAGGGGAACTTAGGGCCAAAGCCCAACCACTGGGGCCAGGCCGGCTGTACTTTTCAGACTCCAGGGGGTTCAACAGGAAGATGGAGAGCTTTGTCAGGGGGCTGGTTGTGCCTTCCCTAACTTGTCAGCCTTCAGTCTCAGAGTTCTATTATAAACCCTGTGGAAATGGAGTTGCTCTGAAATCAGATTTCACCATTGTCTTCTCAACCGTGATTTCTCTATGCTGCAGAGTGTTGGTAAAACGTGTTTCCTCAGTTTCCTTCAAGGTTTCTGGCAGAAGCGTCAGGATTCTTTGTCTGGCTGTTGCTTCATCTGACAAGGCCTGTGTCCTCTGT
>CM052648.1:191958326-191969395 GCA_028533165.1 Leontopithecus rosalia
CAGTGTGAACGATGGGAACGAGCAGGTTTGAACATCAGTGTGAACTATGGGAATGAGCAGGTTTAAACATCAGTGTGAACTATGGGAACGAGCAGGTTTGAACACCAGTGTGAACGATGGGAACGAGCAGGTTTGAACACCAGTGTGAACGATGGGAACGAGCAGGTTTAAACATCAGTGTGAACGATGGGAACCAGCAGGTTTAAACATCAGTGTGAACGATGGGAAAGAGCAGGTTTAAACATCAGTGTGAACGATGGGAATGAGCAGGTTTAAACATCAGTGTGAACGATGGGAATGAGCAGGTTTAAACATCAGTGTGAACGATGGGAATGAGCAGGTTTGAACACCAGTGTTAATGATGGGAACGAGCAGGTTTGAACATCAGTGTGAACGATGGGAACGAGCAGTTTTGAACACCAGTGTGAACGATGGGAACGAGCAGGTTTAAACATCAGTGTGAATTATGGGAACGAGCAGGTTTAAATACCAGTGTGAACGATGGGAACGAGCAGGTTTGAATGCGACGTCTGACATTATCTATCGGGAGAGTCAGTGCTCCGTGTTCAAAACAGACTTATCCTGCTGTGTTTGTGAAATCTTTAGTAATACCTTGAGAGGGTAGATTTGCTTTGAGAGTAGAATCTACATGTCTGCATGTGTGATCCCTGTCCGTGTGCACGTGTGTGTGCATGTATATGTGCACATGCCTGTATGTGTACACATGTGTGTCTCTGTATGTGTATGTCTGTGTATGTGTGTCTGTGTGTGTGTCTGTGTGTGTCTGTGTGTGTGTGTCACTGTGTGTCTGTGTGTGTATGTCTGTGTGTCTGTGTGTCAGTGTGTGTCTGTGTGTGTATGTCTGTGTGACTGTGTGTGTCTGTGTGTGTCTCTGTGTGTCTGTTTGTCTCTGTGTGTGTGTGTATGTCTGTGTGTGTCTGTGTCTGTGTGTCTGTGTGTGTGTGTGAAGGAATTACAGAGAAGAATCCATGTCTGGTCACAGTGCGTGTGAATAATTGCTTAGAGTCCTCTGTGCAGGGAAGCCCCCTGCCCTGGCGATGTCCTCTCAGATGCTGAGACAATTTGTTGCCAAGTGCTTCATCCTCTTGGCAGGTGGAGTGTCCTGGCAAGGCTGAGTGGCCCACATGGGGACAAGGTGCAAGGCCAGCTCAGCATGGGGATGGCCAGCCCTGTCTGCTCCAGGCCTGTCTGCAGAAGCCTTCTGCCTGGCCAGAGGCATGACCTCTGCTGTGGCTTGCCCATTTGGAAGGACAGTGTCTGCAGACTTGCTAGACTAAAGGCAGCTAACTACTGCCCACTGGCCAGGAGCTGGACTGAGCTTGCTAGGATATGGTCCTCATGTCAATGCCATGTAGGCCGCTCCTGCCTCCAAGCAGTGGGACGGACGAGGGGCAGGCTCAGGGCGGACGCAGGCCTTCTGGAGAGAGATACTGGGAGTCACATGCTTGGAACATCAGGGAAGGTTCCTGAGAATAGCAGGGGGTTGGAGAGGGCGGCAGTCAGGGGAGAGATGTGAGTTTGAGAGACAGAAAGTCCTAGATTCATGAAAAATAACTGCTCTTTTTCCTCTGGAATATGGATCAGAATTAAGTCTTCTTCTGGTAAATAGTACATGTAGTATTTTGTGACGAAATATACTGGACAGACATACAAAAACGAAGACATTGCATTACACATACCCCGTCCCCATCTCAGAGCTTCACAGTGAAGCCGCAGCAGATGCCCCTCTCACCACGCCCACCCTCCCTCCCAGAGGTGGGTGCTGCGCTGCATTGGTTGTTTTGAAGACTAATATGTAGCAGAAACTGGCTACGTATTAGTAAAGGTTAGTATACACACACATAACACATGTGCACACAAGCGTGTGTGCACACATGAAGACAGGCACACACATACATTCATGTACATGTAAACAGGTCCATACTGCACACTACGTATCAGTCAGAGTTGGGAAATGTTATGTAAATAGTAGCCTGTTGTGTACATATTCTGTGTTTCTTGGTAGGGGTGTCCCAACTTTATGTCTTAAAGACTTATTCATGATATTTCATCGCTCATTCATTTTTCACTGTTGTATAGTATTCTATCTTACGAATGTGCAACAACTTACATATCCTCGGTCTTCCTGATGAATATATAGGTAGCTTACACTGAATTGCTCCTTTTAACAGTGCTATAGTGAATAGCTTCTTGTGTACTTTTGTGGGCGCATGTACAAATGCGTTTCTCTGGGTGTAAAACAGTACAAGGAAAATGGCAATGTCTTAGAATATACTTCTTTAATTCTTCCAGTGGGGTTAGCTGCTCTCTAAACCATCAAATGAACCTCCCCTCTTATGGTAGAACTTATTTTAGACCCTTGCTGCAGCTTTCTACACTTTTTACCATCAGATTAAACAGTAGAAGTGCCAGCTGCAGGCAGGAGTAGACACCACAAGCCACACTCCCAATCAGCACCGACAGACGTGGGGCTCAGGTAAGAAAAACCCAGCTCGATAACAAACACCACTTTCAAAACCATAGAAGATCCTGGACCATATTGCCACTTTTTTCTCTCTCTTCCAAAATGGTTTGAATGGGAAGAAATGGAGCACAATATGAAAATGAGGACTACACTCACTCCAACTTTGTAATCACCTATAGCACATCCTAGTGAAACATAGCGATCTTCATTATAAATATTTCTAAACACAGCCGCGTTCTCTCCAGGGACTCTGACGTTAATCTGGCTGAAAGGGGTTCCGTGCCAGCACCAGCCCTTGTTGATAACATTTTTCTATAAATAAAAAAAGTATTGAGTGGTCAAATGTAGTATAGTAAGATCAATATTCTAGCCACATAAAAGTGCCTCTCTGATAATGTAGCATCAGGAGATAATCTTGGAAACACAGTTTTACAAGCAGCATCGACTACAGACTCATAAACAGAGAGGGTTTAAGAAGAGCCATAAAGTAGGGCTTACATTGGGGTTAGATTTTCAGGCTGCTTGTGTCAATGGCCTTCCCATCCTCAGGTCTCATCCCACAAATTAACAAACGCTTGTTTATAAAGCTGTCCATGCAGGATCCAGGTGACACCCATGATTGTTCACTGAGCAGTTTTTGTATGACTGGGTTCCTTTGAGTGAAGCTGTGGCCAACACCCTAAAGGACACTCAGCTCCAGCTGGGAGAGGAGCAGGACTCTTAGAGGGCTTAAAGGACTGTTTGCTAATGCTGTCCAGAGGCCACTGGTCCACAGGGAACAGAAAGGCAGGGGCTGGAGGGAGCTGAGCTGCCAGGGCCTTGCTGTCTGAGCTGTGTCCAACGAGTGCCGCAGGCTTCCTGGGAGGAGGAGGGCCCATGGCAGTGGGGGATGAATGGAGGAGGCCGAGGCAGGGCTGGGAAACTGGCTAGCCTGGAGCAGACGGCCTGTTCTGGAAGGTTGTAAATGAGAATGACTGCATATGGGGTGGGGAGAGTTGACGTCTTTGGTTTCCAGTCTGACATCGACCTTTTGAAGTATTAAGTGTTTGCTTCTGTGGGTGCCACACGCAGAGCAGGTGGTGAGGTCTACACCCCTCCCTCCACCCAGGGTGGACCTTTGCAACTTCCTAGGGTCACCGAGCATGGTGGACATAGAGTAGCCCTCCTTATCCATGGGGTTACCTCCCAAGACCCCCAGCAGATGCCTGACATCACACAGTACCTGACCCTGCATATGCTGTGTTTTTCCTGCACAGCAACAGGTGACACAGCGCGGAGTCTGGTTACGCTGGACGAAGGGATGATTAGCATCTCAGGACACGGAGGCACAGCTCAGATTCATAACACTGCTCAGAACTGACCACAGCTGAAAACTGAAAACCGGTTTGTTTCTCAAGCTTTCCACTTCCTATTTTTGGGCTGAGATTGGCCACAGGTGACTGAGACTGTGGAAAGTGTAGCTGTGGACAAGGGGCCACTGTCATGGTTTACACTTCCTAGAACACGTCATAGAATGGTCTGCGTTTCCATGTTGCTTTTCTGGGATGCTTTGAGGAAGCCCGCAGGAAGTGTGGCCATGGGGGCCACGTGGGGAACCCTTGAGGCCCGTGGCCTGCAGCCTGTACCACCGTGCCAGCCATGCAGTTAGTTTTTAGGGGGACCCTTCCAGCCTCCACCTGAGTCATCCCTCCCAGCTCACACCACACAGAGTCCAGATATGTCATCTCCACCCCTCCTTCCCAATGAGAAGTGAATAAGCAGAGAACACTGATGTTGTTCGAAGCCAGCAAGGTGTAGGGTGGCTTATTACAGAGCAGCCCTTCGCGATGGCTTTACAAATGCCCTGTCCGTCATTTCACACACCTCCACTTCCCTACCGAGAGGTGGAGGAGGTGTCTCACTGTAGGAGCGTATCCTGTGGGTGGCTGCGTGGCGGGGAGTTCACCCACAGAAACTGGCGGAAGGTGGGGAATTGACCAGGCACCCTCCCCAGTCGGGGGATGTGGCCCACACAGCTCAGCGCAGACATCCCTCTTAGTGCCCAGAATCCAGGGCTCCCAGCGTCTGTTTTGTCAACCCCAGCACCTCTCGGACACAGTAAAACCTGATGATACTGTTGGCAATGAGCTGCCAAGATTTACAGAGAGCCATGCTGGGGACTTTAGTCCTCGAGCAGCAGGAGTGCAAAGCTCCAAGTGTGAACAGGAGTGAACTTTTCCCCGAGGTTTCCCCGGGACGGAGGAATGACCTCCTGGGACCGGTCGTTTCCTTCATCACAGGGGAAGGCGATAGGTTGTGTCCTTGGGGAGCGGGCAGTGATGGGGGTGAAGGAGGAGCCGTGCGCCTTACATTCCGAGCAAGCACCCAAGGCTCCTTAGCTCTGCAATGCATCAGAGACTCCGGCTTCCTTGCACACATTGCAGGAGGACTCCACAGAGCCTTGCTCTTCAGACCAGGGTCGGGGACCAACGGCACCAGAATCACCTGGGCACTTGTGAGACTGTCAGCTCCCCCTCCCCCAACCTATGGAACCAGACAACAGGTGACCGTGAGGGACCCAGGGGCGACTCCTGTAGACAGGAAGCCGGGGGCATGTGGTCTGGAGTTGATTATCAAACGTGAGTGTGCCGGAGAGCCCCCGCCTGGCTTGTGGAACCCAGGTTACTGGGCCCAAGGGTGAGGTGAGGTCAGGGATGAATAAAACCTCTCATGTCCCTGGAGAGAAGAGAATGGATGAAACATTTGTAAAAGCCGAAATTTAATGGGGCACACAGTGGGTGTAGAAGTCAACTTCACTGCCAGTGAGTGGGCTTGCCCTGGGACCCCCACTTCTGCCGAAGGCCAGGAGTGAGAGACGGGGGACCACAGTTTCTTCGTCTGTCCTCAGCAAGGCAGTCTCTCCCGCTTTGCAGACTCTTTCAGGCGACACTAGGTGAATTCCTGTGCATCGCTGGCTGGCTTCTGCTCCCTGCCGCCCTGCTGAGCTGTGGTTGGACGCATGAGAGGTGCGTGTTTCCCACGGCATCAGTGGCTCCGCTTGCTCCTGCAGGTCTTCATGTCTCCTGAGTGGGCTCTCGGCCATGGACACCCAGCCTTGGCATTTGCTGTGGGTGCTGGGCTCCTGTTCCTCACTGACTTCTGGGTTGGTTCCTGGAGCTACAGCTGGGGCTGACTTCCCTGGCAGGCAGACAGGTTCCACTTCTAATGACCACAGAACTGCTAGGAGCCTTGGAGATGTCTCTCTTCTAAAACCAGAAAGAAAAAAAGAACCTCTTGGGTCAAAGAAACGAGTTTAATATTTAAGGTTAATACATTTATCTTCATGCCAACATAGTCGTGAAATAGGACTTTTAATAGTTACTAACTGAGGGAGAACCCCGTAAAGGCAGAGAGTGCCTAAAGCTCATGAAAGTTGCTGTAGCCCTGGCTGGGGTCTCTGGTCCCAGGTTCTTCATGCCCCCTCACCCCAACTCCGTCCCTTCCCAGCCCAGAGCTCCTCTTACACCTCTGTGCCCCATGGCAGGGCTTGTGGGCCCTCTTGGTGCCTGGACGACATTCTCTGGGATGCAGGTGCCTAGTGCTCTGCTTGGCCCTGGCCACGACTGTCCCAGCTGCACAGGTTGCTGGATGTTGACATTTCTTTAAGAAGCTGGCGTTTTCCTCATTTGCTCCATAAATATTAAGGAACAACCTCTCATCATTTTCCAGACTTCTCTGAGAGCTTCTACACTCTATGTAAGTTTCCACTTCTTCCCTTCTTCTCCTTTGCCCAGTACCTGGAGAGCTCTCGGTTGTTCTAAACAAACTCCTCTGAGTCCCCCCTTCCCCTCCTTGCTCTGGTATCACAGCGAACTCCTAGTGGGGCAGTGAGGCTGGTGCAGGAGGAGCCAGGATCACCCTGTGGAGAGAGTCACTGAGAATCATGCACAGAATTGTACACATGACCCTGGAGGGCATTCAATGCAGCTAAAGAGATGGCTTACCATTTCAGCAGGGAAACCATTTATGTTAGCAGCTCACAGTCTGCTGCAGCTCATCCTGAAAAAGCCAGGCTCTGAGTGTGACTAGGCCTTCTCTTGGTGGCCTTGGTCTGTTTGTTTGAAGGGACTGCCCACTGTTCTGGTGTTGGGGCTTTGTGTCAGGCCACTGTGAGCTGGGATGAGCCCTGGCTGATCATTCACTAAGTGAACACAAGCAAGTCACCTAATCTCTCTCAGGCTCAGTTTCCTCCTCTGTGAAATTTTGTCAATAATAGCACCTTTCTCATATATTTTGAAAGATGAACTGAGATAATCCACCCACATACCCAGCAGAGTGCCACCAAGTATGCTCTCAATCAACTTTAGCTGTTACTGCTACAATTTTCAAATTGGAAAAGCCTTTAGAAAACATCATGTTCCTTAATTTTATAGAAGAAAATAAGATTAAGAAATTGGCTCACAATTTATAAGTAATTAGTGGCACAGCTAAGACCAAGCTTTGAACTTCACCCATCTATCTGTCTATCCACTTATCTGTCCATCTGCTCATCCATCTACCCATCCATCCATCTATCCATCTGTCCATCCATTTCCATCTATCCACCATTTATCCATTTATCCATATTTCTAAATCTGTCCATCCATCCTACTACCCATCTGTTCATCCATCTGTCCATCAATCCATCCATCCATCATTTCCATCCATTTTTCCATTCATCTATCTATTCATCCTTATTTACATCCATCCATCAATTTATTCATATTTCCATCCATCTGTCCATCCATTCATCCATCCATCCATTCATATTTCTATCCATCCATCCATCCATCCATCCTTCTACCCATCTGCCCATTCATTAGTCCTTCCATCTACCTATTCATTCATCTATCCATCCATCCATTATTTGCATCCATCCAGCCATTTTTTCCATTCATCCATCCATCCATCATTTCCATCTATTCATCCATTTATCCATTCATCCATTTATCCATATTTCTATTCATCTGTCCATCCATCTATCCTTCTACCCATCTGTTCATCCATCAGTCCTTCCATCTATCTATTCATCTATCCATCCATCCATGATTTCCATTCATCTAACCATCTATCCATCCATCATTTAATCTATCTGTCCATTTATTCATTCATCCATTTATCCATATTTCTATTTATCCATCTATCCATCCATCCATCCATCCTTCTACCCATCTGTTCATCCATCTGTCCATCCATCAGTCCTTCCATCTACCTATCCATTCATCTATCCATCCAGCCAGCCATTTTTTCCATTCATCCATCCATCATTTATTCATCCATATTTCCATTCATCTGTCCATCCATCCATCCATCAGTCCATCTGTCCATCTATTATCCACATTTCCTTCTATCCATCCATCTGTTATTCCACCCATCTGTTCATCCATCTGTCCATCCATCCATCCAACCATCCATCTATCCACTTACCCATATTCTCATCTATCCATTCATCTATTCATCTATCTACCCACCCACCCACGTACTCTTCCATTTATACATCTATCTATCCTTCCAGCAGACATTTATTAAACATTCACTAGGTACCAGCCAATGTCACTGATGATTCATAGATGAAAAACTTGGTACCTGTGTTCAGGATTCTCTTGGCTTAGTGGGATGGGAGCATATAAACTGGCAGCGTAATGCCATGTGGGAATTATACTGATATAGGTACACAGGATCCCAATCAAAGTGGGAGGAGGGCTGCTTCTCCAGCCTGTATGGAGTAGGAGGTAGGTTAGGAAAGGTCTTCTGCATCTTAAAGGATAAGATGTGTGTTAATTTGGGTATTTTTATCATCGCAAAGCTGTTCATTGATCCAGCAGCATCAACTTCACATGGGAGTTTGTTAGACAAGCTGACACTCAGGCTGCATCCAGTGCCTCCTGCATCAGAATCTGCATTTTCACAAGCTCCTTCGGTCCACTTGCATGTTATAGATGAAGCTTGCTTTACATTCTATTACACATGCTCCCTCTCACTTCCAGCTGTACCTATTAAACGCAAGAAATCTTTGTAGATTCTGGATATTAGCTCTTTGTCAGATGGGTAGCTTATACAAACTTTTTCCCATTCTGTTGGCTTCTGGTTCACTCTAATATTAGTTTCTTTTGCTGTGCAGAAGCTCTTAAGTTTAATTAGATCGCATTTGTCTATTTTGGCTTTTGTTGCCAATGCTTTCGGTGTTTTAGTCATGAAGTCCCTGCCTATGCCTTTGTCCCGATGGTATTTCCTAGGTTTTCTTCTAGGGTTTTTATAGCGTTAGGTCTTATATTTAAATCTTTAATCCATCTTGAGTTAATTTTTTGTATAAGGTGTAAGGAATGGGTTTAGTTTCAGCTTTCTGCACAGGGTTAGCCAGTTTTCCCAACACCATTTATGAAACAGGAAATCCTTTCCCCATTGCTTGTTTTTGTCAGGTTTGTCAAAGATCAGATGGTTGTAGATCTGTGGTGTTACTTCCAAGACCTCTGTTCTGTTCCATTGGTCCATAAATCTCTGATTTGGTACCAGTACCATGCTGTTTTGATTACTGTAGACTTATCGTATAGTTTGAAGTCAGGTAGCATGATACTTCCAGCTTTGTTCTTTTTGCTTAGGATTGTCTTGGCTATGTGGGCTCTCTTTTGGTTCCATATGAAGTTTATGGTAGTTTTTTCCAGTTCTGTGAAGAAGGTCAATGGTAGTTTGATAGGGATAGCATTGAATCTATAAATTACTTTGGGCAGTATGGCCATTTTCATGATATTGATTCTTCCTAACCATGAGCATGGAATGTTTTTCCATTTGTTTGTGTCCTCTCTTATTTCCTTGAGTAGTGGCTAGTAGTTCTCCTTGAAGAGGTCCTTTGTGTCCTTTGTTAGTTGTATTCCTAGGTATTTTATTCTCTTTGTAGCAATTGTGAATGGGAGTTTGCTTATGATTTGGCTCTCTGTTTGTCTGTTATTGGTGTATAGGAATGCTTGTGATTTTTGCGCATTAATTTTGTATCCTGAGACTTTGCTGAAGTTGCTTATCATCTTAAGAAGATTTTGGGCTGAGACTATGGGGTCTTCTAAATACACAATCATGTCATCTGCAAATAGAGACAATTTGACTTCCTTCTTTCCTGATTGAATACCCTTTATTTCTTTTTCTTGCCTGATTGCTCTGGCTAGAACTTTCAACACTATGTTGAATAGGAGTGGTGAGAGAGGTCACCCTTGTCTGGTACCAGTTTTCAAAGGGAATGCTTCCAGTTTTTACCCATTCAGTATGATATTGGCTATGGGCTTGTTGTGTACAGCTTTTATTATTTTGAGATATGTTCCATTGGTACCTAGTTTATTGAGAGTTCCACCTCATCTCTTAAAGCTCTCTGCCATGGCCCCTCTGCTCCAGGTGGGCCAAATTACTTGGGAATCCTCAGATGCGCTGGTGCTTCCTCAGAGCTGGTTCATTGTACCTCTTCTGTCTGTACTGCCATCCTGGTGTGGCCTGGAAATGCAGCCCTGAGCTGCCCACACCTCTGCCTGCCAGGAGGTGTCCTGATCCCCAAAGCGTGCCTGGGCTGTGGGAATGCCTCTGCCATGCCCTGCAACACTCAGAGGCCCTTGTCACACTCTACCTCATGGAAAAACCATCTCCATATCCTTAGCACTGGGCTCTGCATCTCTGCATGACAGGACCTCAGTAGTGTTTACTGGTTGAATGCAGAAGGGAGGGAGTGGATGGCCTCTGAGGCTTTGCGGCCACAGTTTTCTCTGTTACCAGCTCTTATACAGTTTCCAAATTCATGCCCCTTTCACCTGCTCACCTGCTCTCCAACCCCAACTCCCCTTTCTGGAGCAGCACTAATGATTCCTAAGCTGCCCAGCAAACTGGCCAGGCCTCTAATATCCTGCAAGCACTCGCCAGTGGCTCCCACACGGCCAGGCCATGTTCTTCTGCTGTCGGTCAAGGTGCTTGTCAGTGATTTGCTGTGGCCAACTCTCAGCCAGCAGAATGAGGCCTTGAGTAATAAAGCATTATTGACTTCTGTTGAGAAGTATTGATCTGAAAAGTAAGTGCTGAGCAAGGGAAGGCGGCGCTCAATATTTCACCTTGAAGGACAGCACACTTCAGTGGTTTGCAGAAATATGTATTTTTCTACACGTTTTGACTGTCTTCATTAGTGATCCTGGAGAAATCGTTTGTGTACTTGGGAGCCCATGGGGCGAGCTGTCACTTCTGTGCATAAATACCCCAAGGAAGAGATGGCTGCTCATTCTTCTCTGACCCTCCACAGTGAAACGTGTGCTCACCAGGCTGGGTAAATGCACTGGCCACATTCACAATGGAAGGAAATAGAAACGTTTTACTCTAAAATATATTTCTTTGACATACTCTTTTTTTTTTTTTTTTTTTTTTTTTTTTTTTTTTTTGAGACGGAGTTTCGCTCTTGTTGCCCAGGCTGGAGTGCAATGGCGCGATCTCGGCTCACCGCAACCTCCGCCTCCTGGGTTCAGGCAATTCTCCTGCCTCAGCCTCCCAAGTAGCTGGGATTACAGGCACACGCCACCATGCCCAGCTAATTTTTTGTATCTTT
>CM052648.1:191969495-191997766 GCA_028533165.1 Leontopithecus rosalia
CGAACTCCCAACCTTCAGTGATCTGCCAGCCTCAGCCTCCCAAAGTGCTGGGATTACAGGCAGGAGCCACTGTGCCCAGCCTTCTCTGACATATTCTGAGGCAGCTATTTAGAGAGCCAGCCCTGCAAACCTAGGTTTTGTGGGGAGATTTGCATCTGCAGAGAATCTGCCTGGGTGCGTCCAGGCCTTCCTTGTCTGGTAGAGGAAAGATAAATTGAATCTGATGCTTTTAAGGATCTGAGACATTCGCTGTCCACTGTCTGAGCACTGTGCCTCTGAGGCCTCTCCTCCATGGAGAGGCACCATGGCTGGCCAGGCCTCCTCTCCCCTCCCGTCTGGCCTCCGTAACCTGATTTCCTGCCATCCCTGTGTTCGGCCGTGGTCTGGACCACCATTCGTCATCATCTAAGAGGGCCCCTGGGATTCTGCACATCATGGGGGCTCAGGGCAGCAGGGTGAGGTCCTCCCCATGCACGCGCACCCTCATGTACCTTTTTCTCCAAGTGACCTGCCTTTGTGAGCTGATTTTTCTGCAAACCTCCAGAGGGCAGAGGGGAGGTTTTCCCTTGGTCCCTACACTATGCAAATCACGGCAGGAAGGAGCCCGGCACTTTTTATTTTCAGAAAATAGGCCCAGGTTATAGCAGAGCTGGGATGAGCCAGCTAACCCAGGCCCCTCGGTGGATACTCAAGTGGGACATTTGAGGCACAAATAGGCAACACGTTCATCCGAATCACACTGAATTGTAACTCAAGGTGGGATCAGCAGTGTAGACGGCACCAGTGCCTGTGAAGCCAGGATGGACCCGGCCGAGTGCCCAGGGAGGCTGGAAGCTGGATGCTGGGTGGAAGAGGGTGTGGGGTTGGTGGCCCATGGGGTCCTTCCTGACAGCCACACTGTGTGGTGGCTTTTGCAGGGACCTGTGCAGGCAGCAGGCTCTTGATGCATTGCAGATGCAGCCAGGACTCTTGCAGAGGTGACCTGAGGGCCTGTCAGGGTAGAGGGGCCTCATGCAGCGAGTGTGGGCTGTGAGCCGCAAGGGAGCGCCTCTCCTGCCCGTTGCCCGCCTGGGCTCAGTCCCCTCTGATGCCTCCTGCGTCTCGGCTCTCTTCATTTGAGAATTATCCCTCCACTTTGGCTTTGTCAACTCCATTTTCCCACCAGGACCAAAGGGCAGTAACCCTGCAGCACCCTGTCTCAGCAGAGGGCACTGCCCCTGAGGAGCACCTTAGGCCTTTGCGGGTACTGTTTGTTCTCAGAGTTCCTGGAGGTCCTAGACTTCCTGCCTGGGCTGTCCCCTACAAGGAGGCAGTTTCCCTGCTCCTTCGTGGAGGTGAAAGCCCTGTGGCCAGGATCCTCAGCCGAGGACTCACTGCCTTTTCCATAGCATTTTCTGGAGCATTTTTGCATCGTTTTAACATGCACTAAAATTCCCAGAAATGTACAGGTGCTTAAACTGAGGGAAGGTTGCTCTTCGTTGGCACGTTATCGAGAGCTGGTTGCCGTTCGTTTCGGAAGCCGCCTCACTGAGCCACCGAGGGACACGTCCCCTCCCACCCTCCGGGTTATCGTCCCCACGGCCATTGAAACATCCGGGCAGCATTCGGGGACCTTATTGTGCCTTCGGTGCAGCTACTTCCAGGAATTTACATGTGGAAATTCATTGGAATTTGTATTATTTCTACTATGATTGTTCTTTAAATTCTGTCAGGGCACTATGTGGAATTTTTAAGATTACGTCTATGAGTCGATTTTATTTTATTTTTTCAAGGTAGCGCAGGAGACAATACAAATTATGGTATAAAAAAGAGCACTTGACCTGACCGGGCTGAGATCCACTGAGGTCATGTGCCCTGTGGTATGCACTGGGCGGTCCCATCCCCGTCTCCATCCCATCCTGACAGCCTGCCCTTTGCCCACTTCCGTCCAGAGCCCAGAGTCTCCAGGGCTCAGAGCTGGCAGGACAGCACCCTGGGACTTGACCCATCTTTAGGGCTTCCTCGTGTCTGTGCTCAGTGCTTCCCATGCACCTTCACTCTCTCATTCCAATATCGGCATGAACTATTGTTTTTGACAGAGTCTCGCTCTGTCATCCAGGTTGGAGTACAGTGGCATGATCTCAGCTCACTGCAACCCCTGCCTCCTCGTTTCAAGTGATTCTCCTGCCTCAGCCTCCCAAATAGCTGAGACTACAGGTGCGCGCCACCACACCTGGCTAATTTTTGCATTTTTTTTTTGAGACAGAGTTTTGCTCTTGTTATCCAGGCTGGAGTGCAATGGCGTGATCTCGGCTCACCGCAACCTCCGCCTCCTGGGTTCAGGCAGTTCTCCTGCCTCAGCCTCCCAAGTAGCTGGGATTACAGGCACGCGCCACCATGCCTAGCTAATTTTTTGTATCTTTAGTAGAGACGGGGTTTCACCATGTTGACCAGGATGGTCTTGATCTTATGACCTTGTGATCCACCCGCCTCGGCCTCCCAAAGTGCTGGGATTACAGGCTTGAGCCACCATGCCAGCCAATTGTTGCATTTTTAATGGAGACAAGATTTCACCATGTTGGTCAGGATGGTCTTGAACTCCTGATTTCAAGTGGACACCCACTTCGGCCTCCAAAAGTGCTGGTATTACAGGTGTGAGCCACGGCGCCCACCCCGAACTCAATTTAACATTATGCCATCTGTTGTTGCATCACATAACAGTTCTATCACCTTCCCTTTATGTCTGCGTGGTAGTCACGGGCCGTGGCAATGGTGGAACGCACATGCCACGGTGGTCCTGGAGCCGAACAATTCCTATCGCCTAGTGACGTCAGAGCCATCGTGGTGCCTTTTCTCTGTTTGGATTCACAAATACTCTGTGTCATGGTCGCCTACGGCATTCAGTGCAGCCACACAGCCCAGGAGCCATAGGCTGTGCCACCCAGGCTGGTGTAAGTCACTCTGCCATGCTCGCGTGATGACATCGCCTAAGACGCATTTCTCAGAACGTTTCTTGTGGTTGAACAACGTGTGACCGTCGTTGCAAATGCTGTTACATAACGTGTCTGTATCATTTTCCTCTTGGTTTTATTTAGTTTGAAGTATCTGTTCTCTGTGCTCATCGACCCTATCAGTCCAATTTTGTCTGTTCTAAGAAACATATAAGCAAGTATTTAGTTTATGACCTAAATCAGTATTTTAAATGCCACTTCATGATAAAGTAGCAAAAATGTATGCTATCTGATTCATTATAAAATTGCTTTTGATTTTACTCTTATGTGTAGCGGTGGATATTTTTAACTTAAAAAAGCTTCTTTTCATTCACTTTTTCTTTCAAAGTATATAAGGTCTTTGTAACGTATCTCCTGTAATTACCAAGACAGTAGGTTGTTTGCTTCTGTGAATTCCAGTTGTCAGTAAATAGTGCTCTCTTCAACCTCCGAAGTCTGCGTTTTCGTGTTTGAGTGGTGATGGAGAGAAAATGGCACTATAAATAAAACAGGAAAATGGAACGGAGCCTCGTGCGTAGGAGTGTGAATCCCGGAGCGAGGAGAGAATGTGTGACCTGCCCCACTGCCACTGGATAGATAAACCCATTCCCACCACTTCCTTCTGTCATCCCAACACAGAAGAAACCCTGGCTCCTTTCCCTCCTTTTCCTAGATGGAGGTGATTACAGGTGAGGAATGTAAGATGGAAGGTCCGAGCACATTGGTTTGGGGGGGTCACATGTGTCCATGCCTGAGGTGCCAGGTGGGCCACTCCTCAGCAGCAGCAAATGATACTGAGGGCACCTGAGTCCCTGGGACCCCCTGCGGCACCCAGCACACAGAAGGGAATCCAGTCGTTCTGCCCCCACAGGCTGCTGGCCCAGGTCACACGGTGTGGCCATCACCATGAGAGCTTCAGGAGAGGCACCAAAAAAATGCTCAGGAGCCCAGGAGAAAGGATGGGTCCGTGGGGAAGTCAGGAGCTGCCTGTGCACACAGGCTCCGGGTTCTGGATTTTGAGGGCCTAGCGAGGCTCTTCAGGCAGAGCCAAGGCATTGGGAAAGTGAGGCTGGAGAGGGTCCGGCTGTGCCCAGGCCTGGGGTGCCCAGGGGCAGGTGCCATCTGAGGGAGGTACGAGGCCTCAGTGTGGTGGGAGCAGGGGGAGCGAATCCGAGGTGGGTTGACCCTGCTTGAGGAAAGCCAGGGCATCCGAGTGAGTGTGGACATCTGGGGGCAGCTGGTGGCTGGTGGAGGCCCCTTCCAGCGGGAGCCTGTTCAGACCTTTGTGTTCTCCCGGGAGGGGGAGTGGGAGTGTTGTGAGGATGCTGGAGTTTTCCAGAATGGTGGGAGAGCCGGGAGAGGGAGAGGGATTTGGCAATACATCATGCAAGGAATCCATAGGGTAAAAACCAGAGGCCTGGTGAGAAGGAAAGGGAGATGGGGCAGGGGGAATGTCTGCCAGTTTTCTACATTTCTGGCCCCGCTGGCTGAGGTGAGGTGTGAGGCCGAGGCAGGGGTGGGGAAAATGCAGGCCCAGACATCAGCAGGTATAGGGAGCCTTTTAACCATGTCCGGGTCCTGGTCGTTTATGGTTTCTGAAGCCCCACATGCCCGACTCAGTAGCAAATGGATTATCGATCAGCGGCGACTCCCTTGCTCAGATCACAGGAGGAGCGGGTGCTCTGTGGGGTCTGCTAATACTGGGCCCGGAACGTCGGGACTGCGGGACATCAGGAGCAGACAGTGTCAGCAGATTAACTCTGCAGGGCAAAAGCAATCCCATGGGCCGTAGAAAACGCTAGATTGTGAAAAAGGCAGTGCAGAGGCCAGCGGCTGTGTTTCCCGATGGCAGCGATCTGATGTGTTCATGGCGTGGAGCATCGATGGAGGTCGGAAGCACTCGGGGAAGGTCGCCCAGCCGGTTAGGGACCCAGAACAGGACCGGGCACACGCTGTCCCACCCTACATTTGAGGTGATTCTCACTCTCCCACATTGCTGATGCTTCTTTCCGCACACATTTGATTCACTTTATTTATTTAAACTTTATTAGGTTTAAATCTGCATGTGGAGTTCTCCAATATGGAGACATGACGGTGGATGTGACAGATGTGTAAGAGAATATTCTTGTCCCTAGGAAATAGACACTACCTAGAAGTGAAACGGGCACAATGCGTGGGTGTCTGCAGCCCAGATTCCGCCGGTTCCGAAGAGGATGTAAGCAGAGAGGAAAGGAGAGAGGGCCTGAGCACACGTGGCCACAATAAGGAGAGTTGGCGAATCTGGGTCTGAGGGAATACGGGACGTTTTCATATAATTCTTGAATTTTTTTCTGTAAGTGTGAAGTTAAGTCAAAATAAAAATGTAACCTAAAAATGTAGATTTCTTTAAAATTTAAATTTAATATACGTTTAAAGATTTAAATCAGTCATTTAATCTCAAAACGGCCGAGTGCATGTGGGATATAATGTTGTGAGACACACGTCAGACATTCACACCTCTTAGGCATTGCCTGCATCCCTGGAGTTTTCTAAGCACTTTGTATGTATCCAATCTTTCAGCAGCATCATAATCCCATTTTACAGATGAGAAAGCACGGGCCCCAAGAGACAAAGGACAGCAGAGCCAGAGTTCCAACCCAGGCAGTGTGGCCCTCGGCCCTCGGCCCTCTTCCTCCACTGTGGGGGTCCCCAGGTGGTTGGGACCCGTGTTCCTCTGCCATGCAGGTCCCCAAGGGGTCAGGCCCTGTGTTCTTCCACCCTGCTGTCCCTGGGCAGTCAGGCCCTGCGTTCCTGCACCGTGGGTGTCCCGGGGCGGCCCCCATGTGGCATCACATACCCGGAGGTGTGCACACTCAAGGTTCTCTGCCCCATCAACATGGTGGGTTAATCTGGGCAGCTCACTTCCACTCCTAGAGTGCTGAGCAGTGTTCAGATGGCTCTTACACCTGCCACCTCATCGCCTCTAACCCAACCTGCACAGGTGTGGGGACAGATTTGACACCTCTGTTTCCTCTGTGCAGAAATTTGAGGGCTGGCGACTTGACTTGGCTGAGGCAGACACAGCCGATCTGAGGCAGTGCCAGGCCACTGGAGGAGGTCCCGGAGGCTGGTGCACTGATCCCCACATTCTCCCATGGAATTCCCGCCCTCCTTCTCACAGGGGGAAGCTGTAAAGGGATATTATTAACAGTCTTTCTTTGAAAGTCTCCCCTAATGCACATCTCAACAGCAGTGCCTTCAGGGAGCAGCGTCAGCTGTGGGGAGCCATGTGGCAAGAAGAAAAGTGCCACCTCTCTGTCAAGGACACAGCCCTGCCCTCGGCCCCTACGTGATGGCGTCTGGCCCAAATAGTCACGTATTTCATATTCTGCATCCCGTGCCCCTCACGAGTTTATTTGGGGTCCACGCTGCCAGGGCCCCGGAAGCCAATCTTGCTCCCTTCTCTTCTTTCTCCCGAAACAGAAGTCCCCAGATGCCATTACCAACTTCGCCATGGTTCTGGGACCAGAGAGAATCATCTCCCTGTGACATTCCAAAATTATTTGTTCAGAAGAATTAGAAAATCTGGAAGAAAGGGGAACGAGAGATGTCTTTCTGGTTGATTTTGTTTGTTTTTGTGTTTTAGAGGTAAAATGACTTGTAGATTTAACCTCGTCTTGGGAAATCTGGACAATATGGCAAAAATGCATGCTCCCCGTCATTCCCGTGCCTGAAGAGCCTCATTCAGTTTTGAAGGTCTTGTTCTGTGCTTTCTTGATGTCAGCATTTTCAAGACTGCATTCTGAGGAACATATCTGTACAGTTAATTAGAGTTCTGTAAAAAAGAGTGTCAAGGACAGGTTCATGTGTCCAGTGGTGCACAGCTGGCCTTGCTCCCGCCCAGTCACGTGACTCCTGGAGGCTCAGTGGTGAGGATCTGCTGGCTCTGTGAAGCCTGGTGGCTTCCAGATTCATGGCCCATAGAACCCCCTTTCTCATGTAATTAACATCCCCATGGCCAACACGCCTTTATCCATTTTTAGGGTCATATTGGCAATAACTCTTGGTGTGGCCAGTTCTGAACGTGAGTTCCCAGCTCCGTCTTCTCCTGGAAGGGTTCCCTCTGAGCTTCCCACAATATGGCTCGGGGAGCAGTTTGCAGGTGTCCACATTTAGAAATGCAGAACGCTGCTAGACTGTTGGTTTTTAAGAAGGCTGCAGGAGGCGAGAGTCACTCAGAACTGTTCCCGATGCCCTGTGAGGCCCTGGCCTGCAATGTGGGTGGTTTGCAGGTCCTGAGCCTCAGCCTGGCCTGTCTGTCCTCTGCATCATCACTGGTCAGTCCTCCACCTGCCCTGAGGTGTCATCCCACACGGTGAGGCTGTCACCCACACACAGGGTGGTTTGCAGGTCCTGAGCCTCAGCCTGGCCTATGTCTCCTCTATTATCTGCCCGGTCCTCCCCCTGCTCTGAGGCCCTGTGCTGAACACTGCTGTCTGCATGGCTTGGTGCCTCTGCTGTTTCCCTCTGCACCTTCTATTTGACGTCTGCAAACCTAGATCCTTTTCCTGAGTTTTATCTCCTTTGGGCCTGTCTTCATTTATTCACTCATTACATTTTTTCTTTTTTTTTTTGAGATGGAGTTTCGCTCTTGTTACCCAGGCTGGAGTGCAATGGCGCGATCTTGGCTCAGCGCAACCTCCGCCTCCTGGGTTCAGGCAATTCTCCTGCCTCAGCCTCCTGAGTAGCTGGGATTACAGGCACGCACCACCATGCCCAGCTAATTTTTGTATTTTTAGTAGAGACGGGGTTTCACCATGTTGACCAGGATGGTCTCGATCTCTTGACCTCGTGATCCACCCGCCTCGGCCTCCCAAAGTGCTGGCACTCATTACACTTTTATGGCCACTGCTGTGTGGCACAAAGCTGGGAACGAAAGACCAAGCCACACTGAGGACCACGGCCCTGCATGCACACCCTGCCCAGCTAAGCCTGCACTGGGGGAGGGAAGGGCGTACTGAGCCCCACTCACCTCCCCAGACTGCTTCAGCCCATCCTCTCCTGCTGGGTGATCCCGTGACCGTCTAAGCACCGCAGCTCTCCCTGGCCCTGGAGCTTCTGCTGCCGACATAGCTGTCATTCTTCTCTGATTGCTTTAATGGAATTGACTTAATTTTCCTAACTCACACTGGGAACCAGTTCCTGCTCTGGCATTTCCCACCATGCGAGGCACGTGCTCCATGGACAATTGTTGACTCCCCTGGCTCACCCTTCACAGAGCCGCGTGCAGTCACCCAGGACTAGCTCCCAGGGTACAAGAATGTTGGAGCTCCGAATCCCACCTCAGGTTCCTATCAGCTGGAGGGAGAGGCTGAAGACTTCCTTGTTGTGGGCTAAACATACCTCAATGCCCAAATGCCCATCCCACTAGAATGCCTTCTGACCAAACCCCAGGGAGAAATGAGGTGTTTTTATTTTCTTTTTGTGGCTGGGATTACAGGCGCCCGCCACCACTCCTGGCTAAGTTTTTGTATTATTAGTAGAGATGGTGTTTTGCCATGTTGGCCAGGCTGGTTTCAAACTCCTGACCTCAGATGATCCACCTGCCTTGGCCTCTGAAAGTGCTGGGATTACAGGCCTGAGCCACCGTGCCCGGCCAGAAGTGAGTTTGAAATTGGTGCTCAGCATCATACCTGCGCATACAATCACAATTTTACAAACCTTTGTGGATGTCAACAAATGAACACAGGGTCATCCCGGAGGAGCTCAGGTCCTCGTCCCCTCTGTCGGCCGTCCTCAAGAAGAAGGGGAAGTTCAGATGCAGACACACAGGGAAGGCAGCCGAGTAGGCAAAGGGAGTGACTGCAGGAATGTGTCTACAGGCCAAGGGCCACTCAGGATTGTGGGGGACACCAGAATCTGGAAGGGGCAGGAAGGACCCTCGCTAGAGTCTTCAGATGAGAGTGGCTGTGCCAAGTCCTCAGCTTTGAACTGTGGAGCTCCAGAACTGCGAGAGAGTGGGCCTCTGAGGTTTTCAGCCACACAGTGTATGGCAGTGTTCTCTACAATAGACAGTATATCATTGTGAAGATTTGTACAGGAGGACACATATCCCATCTGCTGTTTGGAAAGACCCTCAGTTGCTGTGGAGGCATTAGGAGAAGGGGCGAGAGCAGTTGCAGGGGCCGCCATAGCCCTGGGGGAGGAGGGTGCAGGTGCCTCCACCGGCCGCCCCCACCGGCCGCCCCCACCAGCTGCCCCAACCTGGGTTTCTGCTCAGGCTCCAGCAGCCTGGCTGTCTCCTATCGTTCACAAGCCAGGGGATGGATGAGCTTTCAGACCATCCCATCACGTTCCTCTCTTTCTGGAAACCTTTCTAGAGGTTCTCTGTGGTCCCCAGGAAAAGCAAGAGGCGGCTCACCACAGCTGGCCTATCTCTGTGTGATCTGATCTTGTGGGCTCTCTCTTTTCCCCCTCCCTCCCCTCACCTCCTCTTTCCCTCCCTTATTTCACTAGCATCCAGTTTCTTTAGACTTAATATCTGTGGTTGAGAAAATGGGCCCCGAGACAGGCTGCCTGTGTAGAATCTGGCTCTACCCATCCCTTAGTCTAGTAGATCTCACTCGGGGTGAGATAGTTGACTCTCAAGAGAGATTACAATGCCTGGAGACGTTGTTGTTGTCAGGCTTGGAGCTGCTAGTGGCATCTGGCTGGTGGAGCCCAGGGATGTCACGGAGCACCCTGACATGCACCCACAGCCCCCAACAATAAAGAACTATCTGGGTGTAAATGACGACAGTGCTGAGATGGAGACACCCTGACTTAACCTGTGGTCAGGGTTACCAGAGTCAGGCTTCCAGAATTGGGGACCACAGAGAGAAAAGGACTGATGCGTGAGCTGGGTAGGAGGTGGTGCTGGGGACATGATGCTGCCTGCCAAGGAGGTGTCCATGGTGATGCTCAGGCGGGCACCCAGGACTGTGCCAGGTGATACAGGGAATTCCCACGTGTTCACGCAACCTCAAGTTCTAGCCTCGCTTTGCAACACGTGAAAACATCCAGAGATTCTCTTCTATAATTTCAAGTTTTGGTTAACTATTGGTGTTTGAAGTTCTCTCTCTTTTAACCCACAAGTTGGGGTGTCGAAAGAGATCCACTGTCCTCCCGAGTCTTCTTCACAAGTCTCAGAAGTGGCATCTAACTTGCTTTGAAGAAGCACACCCTCCATAAATAGCAAATCTGGCAGAAAGCTGGGCGAGGTCCCATGATTACGTAAAAACCTGTGTTCATTTTACATAAAATGTCAAGTTGGTCTTTAAATAGCAGTCTCAGAAGCACAAGCCATTTTATTACCCATTAAGTCATTGAGCATCCACTGTACAATTTTTCCAAGTTACTCTCCCCAGAGCGTTGCAGATACCCAGTATTCTTGCAGAAGGGGTGGCAGGAGGAGAGGGGAGACGTCGATGGAAAGAGAGTCACCTGCAAGCAGTCGTGTTGCGTTTGCTTTGTAACTTAGGGGAAATGCAGACCTCGAGGCCGAGACGGGAAGGCAAGGAGGAAGCCTTTAGACTTGTGCTTGGTACTGCTCGGTGAGAATGCTTTGCTTTGCTGCCATAGGTGTTCCTGTCTATGGCAAACGGAGTCACAGATGACATGATGTCCCATTCTGAATAGGGCAGAGTAATGCTGTGTTAGGTACAAGCGCAGGTCAGAAGGAAGAGGCAGCCTCTCCCCTGGTGGGAGCACCCATGTGGCACAGGGAGAGCGGCTCCGAGCCCCCAGCAGGGAGGCTCCTTGTCGTCCATCATCTCAAGTGCCTGAATAGCAGAGGCTCCTGGGAAGCATCGTTTCCAGAAATTCTCCAAACAGCCTAAAAGCTACTTGCAAAATAGTCATGTCCTCAGAGACATTTTATTTTGGTGGGGAAAGGATCTAATGTTTATCAGATTCTCAAAAAGGCTAACGGCCACCATAAATGGGGGCGTGTGGCCCCAGAGCATTCAGAGTCCCCAGCAGCATACAGTAATTCACAGGAGAGGCTGTGGCTCCTCCAGACAGATCTTTTCTTTTCGGAAACGGAGTCTTACTTGGTTGCCCAGTCTGGAGTGCAGAGGTGTGAGTTCGGCTCACTGCAATTTCCACCTCCTGGATTCACATGATTCTCGTGCCTCAGCCTCCCAAGCCACCAGGATTACAGGTGTGGACCATCACGCCCAGCTAATTTTTGTATTTTTGTTAGAGATGGGATTTCACCACATTCGCCAGGCTGGTCTTGAACTCCTGGCCTCAAGTGGTCCACCCACCTTGGCCTCCCACAGTGCGGGGATTACAGGTGTGAGCCACTGTGCCTGGGCTTGGTAGACCTTTAATCAAGTGACTGGCCTGCCAGGCTGGGCAGAAAGGAAACACGGCTGACAGGGGCAGAGTCAGGGCAGCACTTGGCTCACTGCCAGCAGAGAAGCCCCCCACCAGCAAACTCCCTCCCAGCCCAAGCTTGAAACTGAGTCTCAGCAGCACTCAGAAGGTCCACCTGTCACCTGTTGTTGACACATCTGTCAGTGGTCTGTCCTGGAAGGCCAAGGGTCCCGTGTGGGGGAGAAGAGGCCGGTGTGTCCTAGGATGCCCTGGTCAGGGTTGGGTAGGGTCCTAGGACAGAGAAGGGGCCTGTCACCTGCATGTGTGTCTCTGCAGATCCACTCTGCTGTGGATCGTGGGGTGTGTGTGTTTTGGAGGAGGTCTTGCCATGAGGTAGAAGAATGCTTTGAATTCCTTTCAGTGAGGAGCAAGCGCCAAGGTGGGTTGTCAGAGTCGGTTCACAGTGTTTGTCCTTAGCTTCCTCCTCTAGCCCCATGTCTGCCAGGACACCTGCTGGCAGGGTCCAGGTGCCTCCTTACAGGCCGACTGGGCAAATTCCCTGGATGCTGATCATCACAGACCCTCTGTGGGTCTCTACAAGTTAAAGTGTTTTGTAGGCCACTTCCTCAGACCCCTTGAACATAGGGCTGTTTTCAGGGGTGAGATTCAAAATAATTAATAGCTGGTACAACACAAACACCCACCAGGCCAAATAAACGGCAGCCGTTGCACAGGGGTGCGTCCACGCGGCCGGCTGCCGGCCTGCGTTCCACTTTTCTGTGGGGCTTGCTGGGGCAGGGCGTGCCCCGGGATTAAGCTACAGCTGTTGACTGAAGCACAGGGGAGTACTTGAGTACTCCAGGGGCCGTGCCGCAGCTTTCTGACGTCAGCTCACACGGCTGGTGCTTCCTGGGCCACCGCTCCACAGTGTAGAGCTGCATGGCCACCTCTTACCTGAGCCCGGCCGGGAGAGCTGGCAGGGCCTGCTGGGATTGCAGCTCCTGCAGCGAGTTCCAGGAAGATGGTGGCCAAAAGTCACCCGCGTCTGTTCAATTTCCTTTTCTCTAGCACTTCCCAACTTCACATCATGTTCTTCACATAATGTGACAAACATCACACTTCTAATTACTCAAAATTCTGAATCTGACAGCTCTCCCCGCCGGTTCAAGGCGGTGGAGCCACTGGGTTGCCATGCAAACCCCAGACACAGGGCCTGCAAAGTTGCGGGTCCCTGGGCCCTTGGGAGCGGGCATTCCCCCTGGGACCCTAGAGGCTGTCATTGGACGGGGAGATGCCTTGAGGACCGGGTGGCTGCTCAGCAGCGGCAGTCACTCATCCGTGTCTGGGGCACGCTGGCGTTCCCTCCGTGTAGATACTGCTCTACCGTCTCCCTGTGTTCTGGTGCCATTGCTGCTTTCGGGCTGGGTTTCCATGTCCCCTTTCTCACCTCTCTTCACCGACTTCTCTCCCACGGGCTGGCCCACTCCCCACCAGGGCTGGCAGCTGTGCCTCTGCACATCCTCCCCACGACTGTACTGTGAGCTCTCTGAGCCCAGCACCTTTGCGTGGATCACAGTATCCTGGGTGTCTCTGATGATGGGAAGACGTCTCATACCCTTGTCAGCCAGGGGAGGGGCTTGCCGCCAATCAATCTGCCATTTGTGGGTGACGGAGGATTTCCCCACATTTGGAAAATCATTCACGAGTTCACTCGACCCTTGCAACAGTCTTGGGAGCCAAGTCCGGCAGCTGATTCCGGGGTTTCTATATTGGGTAAGTTGTATAAACCGTGCAGCCTGGAGGAAGAGGTCTCAGCCTTGGGTGGAAGGAGGGGTTGTCGATGGCTCACTGGATTTCTGATGAGTCTGAAGACTCACAACAGCTCTGCCTTGGCTTTACTTAGATAAATTGCAAGATTAACTCATGGTAAATAGCTCCAGATGGGCTGAGCTCGGTTTGTGTCTGTTTCTTACCACAAGGAGCTCTGCTGTCCTCACAGCTGGGCCATAGAACTGTAGTCTGCTTTTATCAAATTTGGGCTCAGTTCTATCCATATTCAACTTCTCCGGGCCCATTCCTTCAGCCTTGGTGAGGGAAAGAAACAAAATGGTGAAGAAAAGCCTGAGAGAGGAAGGAGGAGAGAGATGCAGTTAGTGGAGGAGGGCAGAAGGCGGACCCCACGCACCTGCTTTTCCCTCCCCTCTCACACACCTCCTGGGTCCCCACTGAATGTGTGAGTCGCACCTGGCTGTGCTCTCAGCCTCAGCTACTCTGGCTTGGGGCTTCCCTGGCTCTGGCTTGACCCATTGTCACAACCAAACTGGCCTCAGCCTGCCCCCAACGCCCTCTGCGACCCCCATGCTGCCCTCAGACCGTCTTTAACACACTTTGGACCTGTCACCAGCTTCTTTCAACTTCTCCCCTGGCTCCTGGAGGCCAGTGTGAAAAATGACGCTCGCAGGTTGGCAAAAAGGCCCTTTAACATCTGACCACAGTCAATGTTTCTGGCCTTTTCTCCAGGGAAAGAATAGTCTAGGGGTCTTTTCAGCCACCACAGCCCCATCCCCCACCTGACCCTGACCCAAAACCACACACTTTCTGAGACAGAGCCTGCCTGTTCTCCTGGGGAAGGCACAGGGACAGTCTCTGAGGCTGTTCTCCCCTGTTCACCTCGAATGTCCTAGTCCTAACATCAGCTCCTCCAAGGTACTCCCTAACTGTTAAAGGAGAGTTAACCCCCCACCCGTGTTTCCTGAGCCCCATCTTCATATCTCCATCTCGGTTGTGTTATCAGTTGCTCACAGGTGTGTTCATGTACTCCTGAGATGCAGGCGTGCCCAGGTTCTGTCGTTTTCTCTGTCACGTGACAGGCAGATGCCACAGTGTCTGTTGTAGGGTTGGTGCTCTTGTGATTTCCTGCAAAACCTCCTTGGTCAGCACATTGCCTGTGCTAGTCCCACACAAAATTGGCTCAGGTCCCCAAGGACTTTTCAGCTAACTTGAGGGGACAGAGGAATGAATCTACAAATTACAAAGAGTTTTGGTTATCTCTTGCTGTATGGTGAACCTCAGGGTTCTGCAGGTTGACTGGGCTCAGTGGGTGGTTCTTCTGCAGGTCTTGCTCACAGCATCTCATGTGGCTACAATCAGAAGGTGCCTGGTGCTGGACTCATCTGCAGGCTGGACTCAGACGCTGGCATGAGGGAGCCTCTGTGGTGGTTCCATGTGGTCCTTCTAGCAGGAGATCCGACTGTGTGGTGGTTCAGAACGTCCAAAAGTGGCATTGTCAGAAGGTGGCAGAAGGCACAGGACCTCTCAGTGGCGAGGCCTGGACCTGGCCTGGTGTCACTCTGCCAGGTTCCTTTGGTTCCCGGGACTCATGGGTTCAGCCCAGATTCAGTGTGGAGGCACTGAATCACAGCAGGAGGCACATACGCTGGGGCCCTCTTTGGAAACAAGCTGCTGCCCAGTGTGATGGGCAGAACATGTGGAGCACAGGCTGTGCTGGGAAACAGAGGCAGGTTTGGGACAGGGAAGGCTTCTGGAAGATCATTAAACTAGAGCAGATTTTCCCAAATAAATCAAGTGTAGCCAAGTAAAGAAAATGGAACGCTTGATGAGGCAAGACAGACGCCTCCTGGTACACTTGGAAGAGAAAAGTAATCCATCGACATTTTGAAATATTATGTCATTTTGAAGCCCAACATTTTGTTGTTGAAATCCTAGATGTGCCCGCTTTCTGCAGGTAACGTGCCTGGAAGCCTGCTATACCCCAGTCCTGGAGGTTTTGTCCTGGAAGTTCCAGCTGAGGAAACAGGACAGAAAAAGGAAAGTAGCAGGCATTTGAGAAGAGAGAAGGAAACATCGTCATTTTCAGATTGAGATTGCCTACCCAGAAAACCTGAGAGTCAGCTGAAAAGCTGTTAGAATAATCAGAGTAGGGTGAGGTGGCTAGTCACAAAGTGAATGTTTCAAGGTGGATCCTTGTCTTATACAGCAATGATAGTTAGAACTCATAATCGGGAAAGTCTTCTCCTCAGATCTACAACTGCAAACATTTACCTAAGAATGAATGTGACCAGAACTGCATAGGATGCAGCTAAAGAAAATAATGAAACTCTACTGTAAGGCAAAAGAAAAAAGATGTGAATGATTGGAAGGCCAGACCCCGCCTCTGTGAGGAGAGCTCAGTAGTGTAAAGATCCTACCTCTCTAAAGTAATTTATTGGTGGTATAAGCCAATTCCTATCAAAATCGCAATTGGGCTTTTCTTGGAACATGATAAAATTATTCTAAATTTTATATATAATACATTGGTAATAAAAAAGCAAGAAATATATAAAAACCCATAAAATATTTATAACTGCAGATATGCAAACATATTATAAAGCTATAATAACTAAAACAGCAGATGGACAAAGCAATAGACCAAAAAAGAAAATCCGCAAGTGGATGGACCCAAATGAATAGTTACCATATGACAAATGCAATATTTCAATCATTAAGGAAGAGAATTATTCAATATGGAATGCAGGTATAATTGGTTAAATATAAGGTAAATGAAAGTGAATTACCTAACTCCATGTATTATATATAACCTATAATAGATTGAAAGAATAAATGTTAAAAATTTAAATCATGGCCAGGCGCGGTGGCTCACGCCTGTAATCCCAGCACTTTGGGAGGCCGAGGCGGGTGGATCACGAGGTCAAGAGATCAAGACCATCCTGGTCAACATGGTGAAACCCCATCTCTACTAAAAATACAAAAAATCAGCTGGGCATGGTGGTGCGTGCCTGTAATCCCAGCTACTGAGGAGGCTGAGGCAGGAGAATTGCCTGAACCCAGGAGGAGGAGGTTGCGGTGAGCCGAGATCGCGCCATTGCACTCCAGCCTGGGTAACGAGCGAAACTCCGTCTCAAAAAAAAAAAATTTAAATCATACAGTGAGAAAAAGAAAATACACATAGCTAATTACGTAACACTAACACTGGGGTGTGGAGACTTTTATTAAAAAAAAGAGTGCACATGAAGCAGGTTTGACAGATTTGACAACAACAAGCCCCAAGAAATATTTCTGTCTTCTTATGGCAGATGTCAATTCGCCTAAAATGACAAACTAGGTGAAAACATTTGCAACAAAGATGTCAGCTGTGGCCCGTAGGACCCAACACACACGCAATGCAGAGCAGCAGAAGTGGGCTGCTGGTAAATCCAGGACGCTCAACTTCTCTAGTAGTTAATGAAACACTGAGTAAAATGAGACGCCATTTCTCATCCACTGAGTTGTGAAGAAAAACAATGTGACCATCGCCAGTGCTGGGAAGGCAGAGGAAGTGGACACAGCGCCACATTAACGACAGCAGTGTGGCTTGTACGAATACTTTGGAGTGAAAGTTGGCTTTGTCTTGCAAAATGTAAATATTTGTTCCCTTCGGATGCAGCAAGTCCTTGTCTTCCATCGTAAGAAGAAAATACATTGTAAGAAGAGAAGCAAGAATATGAACAAATTTATAAAGCGATACAGTCAGTGTGATTTACAATGGTTAAAAATTTAAAACAGCCACGTTTTAAAGGCTGTTTGTGGCTGCGGTGGCTCACGCCTGTAATCCCAGCACTTTGGGAGGCGGAGGCGGGTGGATCACGAGGTCAGGAGATCGAGATCGCACCACGGCACTCCAGCCTGGGCGACAGAGACTCCATGTCAAAATAGTAATAATGATAAACGTAGCCTAACTGTTCACTTTAAAACATGTAAATTAGAACAAATCCGTAAAGTACCATATATTGTTTAGCCATGAAAAATTATTGTTTGGACTATAACAGGGCATGAAAAGATGTACAATAAAGTGTCAAACAAAAGCAAAAACAGCAGCCACCATGAAACTGGCAGCGACTAGATGAGTTACACTGTGTCCCAAACAACACATCCACCCAGCCCCCAACCATCTACCTGGCAGGAGCGGAGAAGGCGGAGCAGAAGGCGGAGCAGAAGGCGGAGCAGAAGGCGTGCACGGCCAAGTCCGCACAGACGACGGGCTTCGCCACATCCCCTCCTGGGGCCTCAAGGGGCAGAGCAAGCATATTAGGGCCAAACCAGGTCGACTGGACTTCAGCGTTGCAGAGTATGTCGGGAAGGAGGTGGAAGGGACTGGACACTCGGGTCGGCCGGGCAGCCAGGTGCCCCAGCACAGCTCTTTTCCCTGGGGTTCCCGCTCCTCTGAAGCGGCCCAGAGCTCTGCCACTTTAGCTGCCCATCAGGATCACTGGTATGTTCTGGAAGTTCTGCTGGGAAAGCTCATAGGGGCTCAGGTGCTCTTTTCTGGGGCCCCTTTTTATCTAGGAAGTGGCTTCTCTTAAAGGCCAGCTATCAAGTAGCTTCCGTTGCTGGCACAAAAGAACTGCAGTGAAGCCCTTGATCTAAATGACAATTTCTTCACTATTTAAAACGTGTGTGGTTGATATCAGCTGACACCAATCCACTGTCTCTCTCCCTGGGTTCACTTCTTCATGCTGTTTATGGGGGTGACTTCCACCTCCACGCCCAGCACTGAAGGTCCAGAGCCTCACATCTGATTTGAAGGCTCTGTGGACCTGGTGGCGGCCAACTCTGTCTTCCTCACCAGCCCACTGAACACAAAGGAAGAGGGTCACAGCACTCCAGAGGTTAATTTGGAATGCTTTTGTATTAACAACAAATCTTTTAAAAGTACAAAAAAAAAAAAAGAGAAAGGAAGAAATCTCCAACTTAAGCTGTGACTGGAGTGGATTTGCAGTGAAGTCACCTGACTCCTTTTCAAGAATTCAAATGAATTGAGAATCCCCTTAGAAGTGACAGCCCAAAGTGTAAGAATGATAAACGGCTTTGGCCTTGATAATTTTTATTAAGCACTAAATGTCACATTTAACCTGCATTACTGAAAGCAATTACCCGTGTATCAACAGTCAAGCGGCTGGGCGCGCGGTGCTGGCAGACGTGCGTTTGGCTCCATCTGGGAATAAGGATTTTCAATTAGGAGGCAAATGGCTGCAGAGGGGCTCCGGTCCTCCCCGGCTCCCAGAGGAGGCCTGCGGAGTGAAGTCTTCATACACAAGTAACCGCAGCCGTGTCAACAGACCGTCCCCAGCCATCTGCTGCCAGAGCAGCCGCACTTTATCAAATCTCAATATTTACAGACGCTGATCAGCTCGTGGGGCCAGGATGGCTCCCTGCCAGGGAGTTCTGGGAAATTCATTTTAAGGTGTGTTTCAGTAGGCTAATTAATTTACAAGCACCTGTTTCATCGCTGCGAGCTGTTAGTGCCGCAGATGAGCCCCAGCCGGGGAGGGAGACTGTATCCCGGCTAAATTGATTTCAATTGATTTTAATTTGCTGATGGCACAGTTGTAGGTTTAATGTGAACATAGCCTGAAGCCCCTGTTTTTTTCCCCTTTTGAAGTAAGCCTTGTGGGTGGCTTACTTCTTGGCCCTGTCACTGCTGGGGAAAGTGGCCTCAGCAGGAGGCTCACGTGACGGGCACAGGCAGTGCCTGGGCTCTTGAAAGTGGTGTCTTTGGTGTACAGTCAGGAGTTAGGTGTGGGGCTGCCAGGAACATACAGGAAACCGTGATAAACCCAAGTTCTGGGTAAACAACAAAGGACATTTTAGGAGTTACATCCCCATTAAGACATGCTTAAATCTGACATTCACATGGAGCTGGGCTTCCTGGAAATTATGTGCTGAATTTGGCAGCCCTCCTGAGGTGCTTGGAGTTGTCAAGAAGCAAGATTTACCCTGATCTGGGTGGTCTCCTAGGTTGGGGGTGGGGGAGGCCCGTTCTGCACGAGGGGAAGAAACTCTTGTTAAGGGAATGTTATGGACACACCAGGGGTTCAGTGTGGACCCTGCTGCTCATGCACAGAAAGCCAGTGACTGAGACAATGAGCCGTGCCAGGGAAGAAGGCTTTACTCGGGTGCTGCAGCCAAGGAGATGGGACTCAGTCTCAAATCCATCTCCCTGACTGTCTCAAATTAGGGGTTTACAGAGTGGGGAAGAAATGTACCCCATGTGGGAAAAGAGGAACTAGGGAGGGGTAAGGAAGAGTTGCTGATCGACAGGAAGCAGGTGGTTCATTAAGCCATTGTGATGATGGTGAGGGGTCTCGCATCTCATTGTCCAGATGAGACAGTTTGGTGAGTTTCAGCTCCTTTATACTCCCTGGGAGGCCTGAGGGTTGGTTGCCTAAGAAAGGAACTCAGATAAGACAGATGTAACTTTCCCAAGTGTTAAGACTGGCTCTCCCCTTGTAGCAGCCTGGCACTGCTTCCTGGCAGGCTCTGCTCAGGCAGTGGGAACTCTCAGCCCACTGCCTGAAAATGCTGCTAACTTATGTCTACTGACAGTTTGCTGAAACACATCACAAAGCTTGTAGAAGCATGTGTCCATCCAGTCCTCAGCCAGACAAGAAACGTGGAAAATTGTTTTGGAAACCCTTCTGTGTAGCCTTCATTGCTGTGCTGTAGGTTTAGCAGTGGCCCATATTAAAGGGCACAGTAAGGAACAGCTCTTGAAAGCATCCTCATTGCCACTATGAGGATGGTGCTTGGCACCCTGGCCACCCTCTTTGTATGAGGACCCACAGGGGAATTTTCTCTTAAGTCTTCATACCAGGAATAGAACTTCTGGTCTGCTTTCCTTCTGGACGATGGCATTAGACTGCACGTGATAGCGAGTGCCCATCTGTCGACCTGCTTCTCTGTGATGTGCGTCCCACTCCATATCTGGGTCTGCTTTCAATCCCCTGTAGGGTGGCAAACCACTTCCTACACATAGGGGATCAATAACTCCTTCTCTAAGAAATGATAAAAGCGTCCTTAGAAGTAAACTGAGGAGGTAACTATGAATTGGATTGTATCAATATAGAATGTCACAACTAGACGTGGTTCACAGTTGTCCTTGGGACATGATGAAGATAAGGAATAGGTGACTGGAGCCTGGCTCCACAGCCCGTTATGCTGATGAGTGAAGTTATATACATGTGCTTGTAGACATATGTACATCTTTACACACACACACACACACACACACAGGCATTGTGTGTGATAAATATGTAAATACAAATACAAACCCACTTGTGCACTAGCAAAGATGCTGTCTGAGATGGTATTACCTAAAAATGCACAGCAGATGGTGGATGAGATAGAAAAGTTACTTTCTAATGTGAGTTGAGAATCATCTGTAAGGAAGGGGCCCAGAATGTAGAGACATGTGGGTCAGCCCCTGTGGACCAGAAGGATGGGACCCCCACCACAGGCAGAGTCCAAGGGCTGGGGTCTGGGGTCTGTTTCTAGCCATCGTAGTCCCCCATAATAACCACAGAGGCTTAAGTTGAGAAACACTTCAAACAGAACCCCAAGAAGGGGTGGGACAGGCTTCCACTTCAGGCTCACTGCTGGGTACCACACGGACTACATGGTGAAAGAGCCCAGAGCTGCTGAGACGCTCCACCAACCGTGAGGCCCCCTCCCTCAGCAACACCATGCAGTTGGCACCCCGCAACTGCTGCAATACCTCTTCTCCACCGTTCTCATCTTCTCTCTAGGCTTCGGATCAAAATGGGTACCTGGGATGGCGGGCGGTGGGTGCCACCTGTAAGAGTGGCCTTAGCTTGAGCTGCCATCGAAGAACATTAGAGAGGGGATTTGAACATCAGAAACTGACTTCTCACCATTCTGGAAGCTCAAGTCCCTGCATGGCAAGGTTCTGGTGACCACCCTGTTTCAGGACTGCAGATGGCCACTTCTCTCTGTGTCCTCAAATGTGGGCAGGGGAGGAGAGAGAGAAAGCTCTTTGATGTCTCTGTTTGTAAAAGCACTAATCCCATCACGAGGGCTCCACCAGCATAACCTCATCCAACCCTAATTACCTCCCAAAGGCCCCATCTTCAAATCACACTGGAGGTTAGGGCTTCAGCGGGAGCATTAGGGAGACCGCTCAGGTCCTAACGAGGCTGTGAGGCGTGTCTCTATTTGCTCTGGGTTTTACTGCTGAGCAGCCATTGATGGAAGCTTTGAAATTCTAGTGCAGTTCAGCATGCCTGCAATTATTTGAGCTTGAGGGGAAAACAAAAACCCAACAACTTTTAAAACAAGTGCTCACCTCAGCCATTAGGAGAAAAACGAAGGTGAATTTCCTGTGTAGCAGCTTCAAAAAATGCCACGTCCTGTGGAGCTTCTGAGGCAAATGACAGCAGAGTTAAGTGGCTGCAGGAGATCATTGATTCCAAGCCGACCGAATCATGCTGATAAGCTATCAATACTGTCATGCTCAATTTTTGAATAAATCAAGTCCTTGATTGTGACGAGGTAACCAAATCCCCTGCATGGGAAATACTTGCCCTTCCGCTCTCTGGCAGACAGAGTGAGGAGAACACACGTGGCCCAGGCACCTGAAAGTGGACGATGTTAAAAACGTTCCCGTGTTCATCCCACTAGAAGTTATCACGTGGTTCAGCAAAACAGTGCTGCTGCCACGCTGCCGCTCGATGTGTGTTCAGGAGCAGATTTTCAATGCAATCACGACTAGTGTTTTAAAACTGAAGACACGTCATTTAGCCCAAAGTGAATTATTGCCACATATGCAAAAATTGTGGATAAAGCAATAAAGACTGCAAATATACTTTAAGGTTTTTTTTTTGAGACAGGCTTATACTGTCACCCAGGCTGGAGTGCAGTGGCACGATTATGGCTCACTGCAGCCTTGACCTCCCAGGCTCAAGCAATGCTCCCACCTCAGCCTCCTGAATAGCTGAGACTACAGGTGCCTGCCACCACACCCAGCTAATTTTTTTGTAGAAATGAGTCTTGCCGTGTTGCCCAGGTTGGTCTCAAACTCCTGAGCTCAAGTGATCCACCTGCCTCAGCCTCCCAAAGTGTTGGGATTACAGGCGTGAGTCACCGTGTCAGGCCCACGTATGTGTGTGTGTTATTCCCATTGAGTTCTCAGATTGATCAGGAATATAAGAGCCATCCAGAGTTGTACGTATGCTTCTGCACACTCTTCACGCAGAATATTAGCCTGGGAGAGACAGGATTTTAACTGTGAAAAAATCAAACCGTGAAGCACAGCAAATAATATTCCTCGCAGCAAGAAGGCCACCACTAGGAGGGGACTTATTTCCCTTTTCAGAAGGGCCCACGATCCCACCAGACAGGGTTCATTAATTTAAGACAGTCGAACTCGCCAGCGTCAGAGTTCACAATTCAATTATGGAGGGAGATAATCTTCCCGGGGCGGTTTATTTAGCCTGTGATTTTTAATTAATTCTGCTCCACCAGGGAATGCTTCAGGGATTGGGCTGCGCCCATGATCTCAGAGCTGTTATCTTCATTTTAGTAGATGCTGCTGGGCACATGTGTGGCATAAAATACTTTGATGCAGTCTCAGCCACGTTTGGCTGCCAACCTCTGCAGTCAGCGGAGTGGAACAGAGACTTTAGATGAGAGGAAAACCATCTCTGGAAGCTGCTGGGCTGTGTCCTTCCTCTACGGACTCTGCCCCTGGGAACGGCTCCTGTCCCCCTTCACTGGTGTGGACATTGAGAGTGACTAGTAACAAACCCGACTTCAGGGAAGCCCCAGTTTAAGAAGAACACGTGTGTGGGGAGGCTCCCAGGCTCATGCTCACCGGGCACTCACTCCAGGTTCCACCGACTCCCATTGCTTCTCTCTGAGGGGCCCTGGTTTCAGACCTCTCCCTGCCTAGGCTTTTGACAAAGGCAAGGAGGTCAGGAGGCTCTCATCCTCGGTGGTCAACCCTAGGGATGGGTGAGATCACAATAGCTGGACTCCCAGGAGTACAAACCTGAAGAATTGCTCATGGCTGCTGCATGCCATCCAGATGGTATGTTCAGATAGGATAGGCCCATGCCAGACTTAACATAACTGGTTATGACAACACACTCATATATAGCCACATACTCACTGGGCACACATCAGGTGCAGGCACTGGGGACACAGCGGTCAGGGAAAGCTCAGGTAGATGAGGCCACCGCAGCCGAGTCTTGGCGGCCTGACATAGCAGAGACATCACTCACACACGATACAGAGCCCAGGTTTTGGCTGGGCCCTGTCCTCCGCTGCACTCCATGACACACCATCTGGAAATTGCTGCTTGTGGAACACGAGAGAATGGGAGCTCTGGAAGACCTTCCTCCAGCAGCTCAGTGTTTTGGGCCAGAAGCAATGGGTGTTATTTTCACTCACAACCCATTGGCTTGAATTATACATGTGTCCCCCACGGACGAGGGGCCAGGAGGTATGGTTCCACCATGCGCCCAGGGGGCAGAGCTAACAACGACACTGTGCTGGAAAGACAGGTGGGATCCGACAGTGTGGGGAATGCGTTTTTCCCAGGCAGCCAGACATGAAACAGGTGAGGACAGAGTTGGCTAATTATCTTCCTGGTAGGTGTTTGGGTGGCATGAGGTGCCAGCATTCTGTCCTTGGGTGTTGCTGTCTATTCATGAGCAGGTTCTTATGTTTGTGTTTTGTTTCATTTTGTGATGGAGTTTTGCTCTTGTCACCCAGGCTGGAGTGCAGTGGCGTGATCTCAGCTCAATACAACCTCTGCCTCATGGGTTCAAGTGATTCCCCTGCCTCAGCCTCCAGAGTAGCTGGGATTACAGGTGCTCACCACCATACCTATCTAATTTTTGTATTTTTAGTAGACACAGGGTTTCGCCATGTTGGCCAGGCTGGTCTTGAACTCCTGACCTCAGGTGTTCTGCCCGCCTTGGACTCCCAAAGTGCTGGGATTACAGGTGTGAGCCACCACTCCTGGCCACAAGTAGATTCTTTATTAGATGTTTTTCATTCTTAGCATGGAATAAATGATGAAGTCATAAATCTTTGGAAATGAGGGAGTCTGGACTGATAACACTTTTCCATGGTTTTAAAACTGTACTCAGTGAATCTCTTGGGTGTCTTGAGGGGGCCGATATGACCAGAGAAGCTCTGACTGGCCTTGTGGTCCACGTGGAACTGCCACGGCCAGCCACAGTGACAACAGCCTAGTATTTTGGGTTTGTGCATCAGATTTCACAGGAAAATATTTGGTTCTGCTGCTGTAGCATATATAATACAGATGGCTTGTCTCAAACTAGCTTTCTACTCTCTAGGGCTCAAAAAAGTTAAGTGACTTCTTAAGGCCACACTTGAAACTACTGTCAGAGCATAGTTCATTGCTTTGACTTTTTTAAGTGATTTTTACTGTGGTAAATGCACACAAAATAAACTGGCCACTTAAACCATTTTTAGGCATACAGTTCAGTGGCATGAAGTATATTTACCTTGTTCAGTCATCACCACCATCTGTCTCCAGAACTTTTCACCATCTCACACCGAAGCTCTGCAGCCATTCAACATTCATTCCCTTCATTATCTCAAGCCGAATGTGAGAACCCTGCCACCAGCCCCCTGCCCCTCGCAGCCCCATCCCCAGCCCCCACCACTGGCAGCCCCCATTCTACCTTTTGTCTCCATGAATGGGACGACTCCAGGGACCTCATGTGAGTGGGACCCTACAGTATCTGTCCTTTTGTGACGGCTCAAGGTTTATCCACACTGTAGCATGAATTGGAATTTCATTCATTTTTTTATGGCTGAATATTTATCCTAAGGTGTGTACATGCCACGTTTTGTCCATCTGTTCATCTGTGATGAACGCAGTCTGTTTCCATCTCTTGGCTGTTGTGAATAACACTGCTGTGAACATAGGCAGGCAAGTATCTACTGCAGTCCCTGCTTTCCACTTCTTGGGTGTATTCCTAGACATTGCTTTGACTTTAAAGTTTTTTTCATCAGAAAAGTAACATCTATTCATGTTACTTGAATTAAAAAAAAAGTTAAGACTAACAAAGTGCAAAGTGCTCAGCTAGTCCTTTTGAATGAAAAGGTGTTCCCATTGCAGTGATCCTGAGGGACAGAGGTGGAGTCGCTCAAAAAAGCTGCAGCCAGAGCAGCCCTGGAACTGCCCCGCTGGGAGGGAGGGCGCATGGAACGGCCTCAGACTACTTCGGATCTTGGCTGTTAAGGAACTATGTTGTACACCCTGGCAAAGAAAGTTACAGTTTTGCTGAGGCATTAAGAGTTTGATAATTAAACCGCTTTTGGATCTTACATTTGGCTTGAGATAATGAAGCTTCTGTGACCCCACGCCATTTCTTTTGGAGCCTTGCTCTCTTGTTTTGTGGGAGCGCATCCTGCAGTGGCTTCCTCAGAAAGAAGGCATGGGAGGTAAATTTCCTGAATGCTTGTGAGTCTTAAATATTTTTGTCTGTCTTGATTTTAATTAATCATTTATTAATAAAGTATAGAATAGAGATCAATTTTTATCATGATTTTGAAGGTATTGACCCATTACCTTCTAGCATCCAAGCCTTAAGCAATAATCCTATTTTCCTGCCAGTGATTGCTTTAGGGATATTTATGTGACCAAATTCAGGCCCAGGAACACAAGCAGAATTTGCCAAAGAAAGAGACCACATTTGTAAAACGGGTGCAATGAGGACACTTCCCTCCTTTACCTTTCTTCTTGGAAGACGTCCCTGGAAGTAATGTCTGAAATTGCCATTATTCTGCTCTCATTTGGAGGATAAAGCTCTCATTTGGAGGGTGGTCGAAAAGGGGAGTGTGCAGACTTGCAGGGAAGGAGGGGGGCCCTGAGGGGCCCCTGCCCACTCTCTGGCTCAGCTGTCTACAGAACAAGTCACATGGGACAGCTGGCCTGTCTGCACCCCCAGTGTGGGGTCCATTCTACAGACTGGGGCTCCTGCAGCTTAGGAACTGAATTTTAAGTTTCATTTAATGTGAATTAATTGAAACTTGACCTTCGGTGAGCATATGTGGTTAACAGATCCTACGGTGGCCAGCACAGCTCTGTAGGCAGCGTGAACTGCCGTGTGCCCCAACCATTTACATGTGCCTGGGCTGGAGCTTCCAGACCCTGCAGCGGTCACGCTTCACCCACCACTCCTGCCCGTGTAGGGTCTGCGGTGGCTGTGGATGCTGTGCTTGCTTGTGTTGTCCTCATTTTAGCAAGACGTGGGGACAAGAAATATACCTGCCTGTCAGCCTCTTCTTTTTAATAGGAACAAGATGCATTTGTTTTCTTTTGTAAAGTCTAATTCTGCCTGTAGACCTGCTTGATATGAATCATGTTCATTAAAAACATATTTTTTGCTCGTGCAGGGAACATCATTGGAAATTGCAGGCCTTAGTTCATCAGTTTCCACAAATAACTTTGAGTAGTTTTCCTCCCCTTCCCCTTCCCTCCCCTCCCCTGCCCCCTACTCCCCTCTCTCCTTCCTCCCTCTCTCTCTCTTTCTCTCTTTCTTTCTTTTTGACAGAGTCTCACTCTGTCACCCAGGCTGGAGTGAAGTGGCATGATCTCAGCTCACTGTGGCCTCTTCCTCTCAGATTCAAGCAATTCTCCTGCCTCAGCCTCCCGAGTAGCTATGACTACAGGCACACGTGTGACTACAGGTGCCACCACACCTGGCTAAATGTTGTTGTATTTTTAGCAGAGACGGGGTTTCAGCACATTGGCCAGGATGGTCTCAAACTCCTGACCTCAGGTGATCCACCTGCCTCCCCGTCCCAAAGCACAGGGATTGCAGGCATGAGCCATCGCACTCAGCCAGTTTTCCTTTCTTTTTAGATTGATTTTTGTGAAAACTGCATGGTTGTTGCATCCCCTGGTCTTTCCCCATATGCCTCACCTTTCCTCAAACTGGATTTTCTCTTCACCTTCCTCTTGTATTTGCTGTGAGTCTGCCTTGGGCTGGGATCACTGCCAGGGACCTTGTGTTCTCATTGTTTAATACCCACCTATAAGTGAGAACATACAGTGTTTGATTTTCTGTTCTTCTGCCAGTTTGCTGAGAATGATGGTTTCCAGATTCATCCATGTCCCTGCAAAGGACACAAATTCATCATTTTCTATGACTGCATAGTATTCCATGGTGTATATATTCCACATTTTCCCTGTCCAGTCTATCATTGATGGGCATTTGGGTTGATTCCGAGTCTTTGCTATTGTAAACACTGCCACTATAAACATATATGTGCATGTGTCCTTATAATGGAATGATTTATAATCCTTTGGGTATATACCCAGTAATGGGATTGCTGGGTCAAATGGAATTTCTATTTCTAGATTCTTGAGGAATAGCCACACTGTCTTCCACAATAGTTGAACTAATTTACACTCCCACCAACAATGTAAAAGTGTTCCTATTTCTCCACATCCTGTCCAGCATCTGTTGTCTCCAGATTTTTTAATGATTGCTATTCTAACTGGTGTGAGAGGGTATCTCAATCTAGTTTTGATTTACATTTCTCTAATAATGAGTGATGATGAGCATTTTTTCATATGTTTGTTGGCCTCATATATGTCTTCTTTTGAAAAGTGTCTGTTCATATCCTTTGCCCACTTTTTAATGGGTTTGTTTGTTCTTTTCTTGTAAATCTGTTTTAGTTCTTTGTAGATTCTGGATATGAGTCCTTTGTCAGATGGGTAGATTGTAAACATTTTTTCCCATTCTGTTGGTTGCTGGTTCACTCTAATAATTGTTTCTTTTGCTGTGCAGAAGCTCTAGAGTTTGATTAGATCCCATTTGTCTATTTTGACTTTTGTTGCTAATGCTTTTGGTGTTTTAGTCATGAAGTCCTTGCCTATGCCTGTGTTCTAAATGGTTTTGCCTAGGTTTTCTTCTAAGGTTTTTATGGTGTTACATCTTATGTTTAAGTCTTTAATCCATCTGGAGTTAATTTTAGTGTAAGGTGTCAGGAAGGGGTCCAGTTTCTGCTTTCAGCACATGGCTAGCCAGTTTTGCCAACACCATTTATTAAAAAGGGAATCCTTTCCCCATTGCTTGTTTTTGTCAGGTTTGTCAAAGATCAGATGGTTGTTGATGTGTGGCATTG
>CM052648.1:191997866-192020132 GCA_028533165.1 Leontopithecus rosalia
AAATGCTTGTGATTTTTGCACATTGATTTTGTATCCTGAGACTTTGCTGAAGTTGCTTATCAGTTTCAGGAGATTTTGGGCCAAGACAATAGGGTCTTCTAAATATACAATCATGTCCTCTGCAAATAGAGACAATTTGACTTCCTCCTTTCCTAATTGAATACCCTTTATTTCTTTTTCTTGCCTGATTGCTGTGTCTAGAACTTCCAGTATTATATTGAATAGGAGTGGTGAGATAGGCCATCCTCGTCTAGTGCCAGCTTTCAAAGGGAATGCTTCCAGTTTTTGCCCATTCAGTATGATATTGGCTATGGGTTTGTCATAAATAGCTTTTATTATTTTGAGATACAGTATGTTGATACCTAATTTATTGAGAGTTTTTAGCATAAAGGGCTGTTGAATTTTGTCAAAGGTCTTCTCTGTGTCTGTTGAGATAATCATGTGGTTTTTGTCTTTGGTTCTGTTTATGTGGTGAATTACATTGATAGACTTACATATGTCAAACCAGCCTTGCATCCCCAGGATGAAGCCTACCTGATCATGATGGATAAGCTTTTTTATGTGCTGTTCCAATGGGTTTGCCAGTATTTTATTGAAAATTTTGCATCTATATTCATCATGGATATTGGCCTGAAGTTTCCTTTTCTTGCTGAGTCTCTGTTGAGTTTTGGTATCAGGATGATGTTGGTCTCATAAAAAATTTGGGGAGCATTCCCTCTTTCTGGATTGTTTGGAATAGTTTCAGAAGGAATGGTACCAGCCCCTCTTTGTATGTCTGGTAGAATTCGGCTGTGAACCCATCTGGACCTGGACTTTTTTTTGGTTGTTAGGCTATTAATTTCTGCCTCAGCTTCAGCCCTTGTTATTGGTCTATTCAGGGTTTCAGCTTCTTCCTGGTTTAGGCTTGGGGGGAGGCAAGTGTCCAGGAATTTATCCATTTCTTCCAGGTTTACTAGTTTATGTGCATAGAGTTGTTTGTGGTAATCTCTGATGGTGGTTTGTATTTCTATCTGTGGTGATATCCCCTTTATCATTTTTTATTGCATCAGTTTGATTATCCTCTCTTTTCTTTTTTATTAATCTGGCTAGTAGTCTATTTTGTTGATCTTTTCAAAAAAACAAGCTCCTGGATTTATTGATTTTTTTTGAAGGGTTTTATCTGTCTCTATCTCCTTCAGTTCTGCTCTGATCTTAATTATTTCTTGTCATCTGCTAGCTTTTGAGTTTTTTGATCTTGCTTCTCTAGCTCTTTCAATTTTGATGAAAGAGTGTTGATTTTAGGTCTTTCCTTGCTTCTCATGTGGGCATTTACTGATATAAATTTTTCTCTAGACACTGCTTTAAATGTGTCCCAGAGATTCTGGTACGTTGTGTCTTCGTTCTTACTGGTTTTGAAGAACATCTTTATTTCTGCCTTCATTTCATTGTTTATCCAGTCAACATTCAAGAGCCAGTTGTTTACTTTCCATGAAGTTGTGCAGTTCTGAGTTAGTTTCTGAATTCTGAGTTCTAATTTGATTGCATGGTGGTCTGAGAGACTGTTTGTTATGATTTCCATTATTTTGCATTTGCTGAGGAGTGATTTACTTCCAATTATGTAGTCAATTTTAAAGTAGGTGTGATGTGGTGCTGAGAAGAATGTATATTCTGTGGATTTGGGGTACAGAGTTCTGTAAATGTCTATTAGGTTTGCTTGGTCCAGGTCTGAGTTCAAGTCCTGGATATGCTTGTTAATTTTCTGTCTTGTTGATCTAATATTGTCAGTGGAGTGTTCAAGTCTCCCACTCTTGTTGTGTGGGAGTCTAAGTCTCTTTGTAGGTCATCAAGAACTTGCTTTATGTACCTGGGTGCTCCTGTATTGGGTACATATATATTTAGGATCGTTAGCTCTTCTTGTTGCATTAATCCTTTTACCATTATTTAATGACCTTCTTTGTCTCTTTTGATCTTTGTTGATTAAAAGTCTATTTTATCAGAGATAGGATTGCAACTCCTGCTTTTTTTTTTTTTGCTCTCCATTTGCTTTGTACATCTTCCTCCATCCCTTTATTTTGAGCCTATGTGTATCCCTGCTTGTGAGATGGGTTTCCTGGATACAGCACACTGATGGGTTTTGACTTTTTATCCAATTTGCCAGTCTGTGTCTTTTGATTGGAGCATTTAGCCCATTTACATTTAAGGTTAATATTGTTATGTGTGAATTTGGTCCTGCCATTTTGATGCTAGCTGGTTGTTTTGCCCATTAGTTGATGCGGTTTCTTCATTATGTTGATGCTCTTTACCATTTGGTATGTTTTTGGAGTGGCTTGGACTGGTTGTTCCTTTCTATGTTTAGTGCTTCTTTCAGGAGCTCTTGTAAGGCAGGCCTGGTGGTGATGAAATCTCTGAGCAATTGCTTGTTCATAAAGGATTTTATTTCTCCTTTGCTTATGAAGCTTAGTTTGGCTGGATATGAAATTCTAGGTTGAAATTCTTTTATTTAAGGATGTTGAATATTGGCCCTCACTCTCTTCTGACTTATAGGGTTTCTGCTGAGAGATCCACTGTGAGTCTGATGGGCTTCTCTTGTGGGTAACCCAACCTTTCTCTCTGGATGCCCGTAGCATTTTCTCCTTGATTTCAACCCTGGTGAATCTGACGATTATGTGCCTTGGGGTTGCTCTTCTTGAGGAATACCTCTGTAGTGTTCTCTATATTTCCTGGACTTGAATGTTGGCCTGCCTTGCTAGGTTGGGGAAGTTCTCCTGGATAATATCCTCAACAGTGTTTTCCAGCTTGGATTCATTCTCTCTGTCACATTCAGGTACACCTGTCAAACGTAGATTAGGTCTTTTCAAGTAATCCCATATTTCTTGGAGGCTTTGTTCATTTCTTTTCACTGTTTTTTCTCTAATCTTGCCTTTCATTTTATTTCATGAGTTGATCTTCAATCTCTGATATCCTTTCTTCTGCTTGGTCAATTCGGCTGTTGAAACTTGTATGTGCTCCACGGAGTTCTCGTGTTGTGTTTCTCAGCTCCCTCAATTCATTTATATTCCTCTCTAAGCTGTTTATTCTCGTTAGCATTTCATCAAACCTTTTTTCAAGGTTCTTAGTTTCTTTTCATTGAGTTAGAACATGTTCTTTTAGCTCAAAGATGTTTTGTATTACCCACCTTCTGAAGCCTGTTTCTGTCAATTCATCAGACTCATTCTCCATCCAGCCCTGTTCCCTTGCTGGTGAGGAGTTGTGATCCCTTGGAGGAGAAGAGGTGTTCTGGTTTTGGGTATTTTCATCCTTTTTGCCCTGGTTTCTTCCCTTCTTTGTAGATTTATCTACTCGTGGTCTTCGTGGTTGGTGACATTTGGATGGGGTCTCTGAGTGGATGTCCTTTTTGTTGATGATGAAGTTATTTCTTTCTGTTTCTTAGTTTTCCTTCTAACAGGCCTCTCTGCTGTGGGACTGCTGGAGGTCCACTCCAGGCCCTGCTTGCCTGGGGATCACCTGCAGCGGCTGCAGAACAGTAAGGGTTGCTGCCAGTTTCTTCTGCTATCTTTGTCCCAGAAGGACACCCGCCAGATGTCAGCCTTAGCTCTCCTTTATGAGGTGTCTCTTTGGTTATATGGGGGTCAGGGAGCTGTTGAGGAGACAGCCTTTCCCTTATAGGAGCTCAAGTGCTGAGCTGTGAGTGCCGTTGTTCTGTTCAGAGCTGCTTGGCAGGTACATTTAAGTCAAAACTCATAACTGCCTTATTTCCCCAGGTGCTCTGTCCCGGGAAGGTGGGGCTTTATTTATAAGTTCCTATCATTCTGCTGCCTTTTTTCAGAGATGCCCTGCCCAGCAAGGAGGTAGCCTAGTCACGGTCAGTCTACCAGCAGAGGTGTTGATGAGCTGCTGTGGGCTCTGCCCAGCTGCTGTGTGAATTTACTTGCAGTTTTATTTATATGGGTATAGTTGGAACTGCCTTGGTAGTGGCGGTCTGCCTCAGGAATGGCAGTCTGCCTCAGGAATGGCGAACTGTCTGTAATGGCGGATTGCCTCAGTAGTGGCGGTCTGCCTCAGGAATGGCGGTCTGCCTTGGTAATGGTGAACTGTCTGTAATGGCGGATTGCCTCAGTAGTGGCGGTCTGCCTCAGGAATGGCGGTCTGCCTCAGGAATGGCGGTCTGCCTCAGGAATGGCGGTCTGCCTCAGGAATGGCGAACTGTCTGTAATGGCGGATTGCCTCAGTAGTGGTGGACTGCCTCAGGCACAGTGGCTCATGCCTGTCATCCCAGCACTTTGGGAGGCCGAGGTGGGCAGATCACAAGGTGAAGAGATCAAGACCATCCTGGCCAACACGGTGAAACCCCATCTCTACTAAAAATACAAAAAAATTAGCCAGGCATGGTGGCACGTGCCTGCGGTCCCAGCTACTCTGGAGGCTGAGGCAGAAGAATCGCTTGAACCCATGAGGCGGAGGTTGCAGTGAGCCAAGATTGCACCAATGCGCCACTGTACTCCAGCCTGGCAACAGAGCAAGACTTTGTCTCAAAAAAAAAGGAAAAAAGAAACACCCGCACTGGAGACTTGTGGCAATTTTCCGCCTGGGAATCTCCTGGTCTGTGGGCAGTAAATATTCATTTGGAAATGCAGTGATCACTCATCCTCTGTGTTTTTACTGGGAACTGCAATCCAGAGCTGTTTCTATTCAGCCATCTTTGGCAGATTTATATATATATATATATATATGGAGTCTCACTCTTTTGCCCAGGCTGGAGTGAAGTGGCCTGATCTCAGCTCACTGAAACCTCTGCCTCCCAGCTTCAAGGGATTCTCCTGCCTCAGCCTCCCGAGTAGGCTGGGACTTACAGGTCTGTACGTAGGGTTTATAAAGTAAAGGTTTGCCCTGTGGGTTCGTTTCAAGATGGAACCTGTTAGTAAAATGCAAGGCGTGCATTTAACACAGAATTCTGTTTTCTCTTGAGTGGGGCGGGAGGGACGTAAGCACAGAGAAGCTGGTTGGGCCGAGGGCACGTGGCTCAGGCGAGGAGCGTGTTCAAGGCCCTGCTGCTCCGTCCTCTCCCAGCTCAACAGAGCACTCAAAATAAAGGCCTTCCGAGTGCTGGGCTTTTCAAACCCCACACATGAAGTGACAGGAAAATCACTGCTCTTAGCAAGATCACCGTTCTTTTATTTCTTGCCAGTCCTGTTTAGAACCACAGCCCTTTTCTGCAGTGAGTAATGTGAACCGAGTGACAACAGGCCCCCACCTTCTCCAGCACCCACCCCACTCTGAGGGCCATTTGTCACTGTCCAGGGCCTGTGGTGGGACATTGACAGGAGATGTCAGCCCATGATTCCACCCCGCTGCCACTGCCCCAGTCCCGCGATGGAGCCAGGCCCGGGAAGGCTGCATGCTCCTCTCCTGGAGCCCGTGACTGTGTTTGCCTTGGTGGGATTTGTTTTTCCTAGCAAGTTGCCTGGAGCGCTGCTGTGCTGTAGGAGAGAGACGTTGTTATGACAATGTTACCCTCTCAGCAGATTGCGAGCCTGGAGGGCTGCAGGAGAGACGCAAGCAAACACTCTTTGGAGCTAATGATGTTGCACCATATGTAAAGCAAGAAAACATTATTTAAATAGGTAGCATCTGAAGGAGTAAAACAATCAGAAGGCTTTTGGGGATAATGAAGATTACTCTGAATTGTTTAAACAAGGTATAAGCTTTTAAACAAACTGCATGCCCACAGCACCTTCCCCTTCCCTCTAGCTACACTTCATTCAAGCCGCCGTTTATTTTCAGCATGTGTCTTTTTATAGTTTAAATCTCTGGGTAACATTGTTGCAGAAGCACATCCTTTCCATGTCCTGTGGCAAAATGAAGCTTCTGATGCACGATGTTACCTGGAGGAATAACATTCTTTCACCTGCGGAAAAGGAAAAGTATTTAAAGCATTTAAAGCGGGATGGGAACCTCAGGCCAGTGGTTGTATCCAGTGCTGCACTTCCTGCTATCCAGTGTCTCCAGTGATGGAGCGCGATTTCGTGTTGCTGCGCCTCAGGCCCATGTGGGAATAATGACGGAAATCCATCGTCCGCTCCATAGTCACCGCGTACAGCACGCACACATCTCGTACTTTATAATAAAGGCGCTTTAAAATGGCAAAGCCCAACATGTTTATAAATCCAAGCCTCACCAGGGCCGTGAGGAACAGAACCGCTTAGGCAGCCAGCGTGCCTCCGGAGCAGTCAGCACCCTCAAAAGCAACATCATCTGAAAGCGCTCTAGGCATTGCTGGCAAACACCTTCTTTTTATTGAGAGAGGGGCTTGCTCTGTCACCCAGGCTGGAGTGCAGTGGCGTGATGATGGCTCACTGCAGCCTCTATCTCCTGGATGTACGTGATCCTCCTGCCTTAGACTCCAAGGAAGTGGGACCACCTCCGAGGAGCTGGAACCGCCACGGCTGACTAACGTTTGTATTTTTCATAGAGGAGGGGTCTTGTTATGTTGCTCAACCTGGTCTTGCGCTCCTGGGCTCCAGTGATCCTCCTGCCCCGGCTTCCAAAGTCCTGGGATTGTGGGTGTGAGCTGCTGCACCTGCCTACGCCTTATTTATGCAGTCGGCCGGTGTTTGCAGGTGCTGCACTATTTTCTGGGAAGGTTGGCTCCGTCACATGCCACCCACTTCCTCGTCCTGTGTCATCATGGACATGGCGGGGGTGACTGGTGACTGGAAAGCAAGGTGAGAGACCACAGCTGCTGTGCCAGGGTCGGCCCTTTCTGCATCACCTCAGGGGCTCTCTGTCAGGGAGAGGTAAGAGTACAGCTGTCTGTTCCCTCAGAAACATTAGGTTAAAAATTGACTCCAGCCTGGGCAACAAGAGCAAGACTCTATCTCAAATAATAATAATAATAATAATTCGAATGTAAAGATCAGTTCCACAAAGTCGCTTCTGGGACAGGCCTGCCGTGGCCGCCTCGTGATTCCCCGTCGTCTTCCCGGTTGAGGTGTTAGCGTGCTCACTGGCCTCAAGGCACTGTTTTCTGTACTAAGACCTGCCTTCATGCCTGACATTGGGTTTGACTTCTCCCAGCCTCACACCTGCGTTACACTCCTCCTCGTGCCCCACACAATGCTGGAGTCATTGGGTTCACGTCTTCTCCCTCCGTTCTCACAACCGTCCTTGAAGTCAGAGTTTCTCTCGTGTGTGTTTGCACCTTGCAGGCCCTGGCTGGGTCTTTTGCACACGCTGGATGCCCTGGGGATGCCACCTGTAGTGATGTGGTCCCTGTGCCTCGGAAACCATGGGGACCGAGGCCTGTGTGTTCCTCCCCCATTTCTGCTCTCCCTATGACCCAGCCGTGCCACTGTAGGACTTGGCACAGAAAGCTCGGGCAAATGGGGACGAGAACCAGACTTTGCCCCAAACAGAAGCACTGGCTTGGCATCCAGCTCACCACGCCCAAGTTTGCAGTTCTGACCCCAGCACCTGAATCGAATTCCTTTTAAGTTTCCAAGAAGTAGAAACTTGTTTTCTGACAAATGTCCCTAACATGAAACATGTTCTCAGACTTCCAGGGCACAGAACAGAGCTGTGGTTCTCCTTCCCTGTATGAACAGTGCCTTTGTGAGACAGCGTCTTTGTTTGGAGGGGAAGAGAGAATGAATCACACTACGGAACACTCAGGCAGGTGCCGGCCATTCTGGAAACACGTGTATTTCGGCGTATCATGTACTGGCACGCTGCGGGGAATAGCAATGAATAGCGTGGAGCACAATCATGTGCATTGTTGATGTTTGTTAAAATAAAGATATTCAATTTATAATAAAAGGGATTAAAAGCTTAATTCATGACTATGTTAATATTTGTCTGCAAGTACACAGATAAATGGCAACGCACCTTATCACGTTCAACACCTGCACGCACAAGTTCCTCTGCTGAGATCGCCATGGGATTGTGTGTTTCACAGAGCTTAAACTTTCATTTCCCAAAATAATGATATCATTCATTTACAGGTATAGATAGGCTCGCCTTGCTCTCACTCTGTCCTGAAATGAGTATTGTGGCTTCAGCTACAAAAATATGGGATTAATTACGGCAGTGATATGCCACAATCTGCCAGAGGCAGCAACAGCTGGCTGAATGCACCCTCACCGCAGGCGTCCGCACGCACCCCTCCTACAAGCCTGCGGGACGGGGCGGCCCCCAGCCGCTTCCTTCTCCCACAGAGTAGGTGCAGGAACACAGCTTTGTGGAGAGTTGCTATTCACAGATGCTTGGACACCAAATCATGTTTCCAAATGTCCCGGATAATTTGCTCTTAAAAGAGAATTATGATAAATTCTTTGGATAAAGCATCCTGCTTAAAAAAAAAAACCTATGAACAATTCTGACTTGACCATTCCTGAGCTAATTACCTTGGAAGATGCAAAGGTAGTTCAGGCTGAGATTCAGAAAAAAAACAGATGGGAATAAAATGATCAGAGGTGAAAGCTCTGTGCTTTATGTAGATGGAAGATCACAGGTGTCTTTAAGGCTCCTGGACATCCTACCACGTCCTACTGCGGCCATAACAAAGTACTGCATACCGGCTTGGTTAGAACAACAGAAAGGTGTCCTCTCCCAGTTCTGGAAGCCAGAACTTTGAGATCAAGGTGCTGGCAGGGTCATGGTCCCTCTGAGGGCAGCAGGGAGGATCTATCCCAGTGTCTCTAAGGCTTCTGGGGGTCCCTGGCTGGGCAGCACCACTGCAGTCCTCACACAGTCACTCCCTGGGGTCTCCTCTGTGTCCAGACCCCCTTTATGCCAGCCATATTGAACTAGGATCCACCCTCCATGAGAATGACCTCATTATACCTTAATTACATTGCAATTACATCATTTCCAGATAAGGGCGACCTGAGGTACTGGAGGGATAAGGCTTCAAATGTGAATTGCGGGACACCATTCAGCCCAGAGCACTGGTGCTAGTTATATTCGTGTGTCTGGCTGTGCCCTGTGATCACCTGGTTGATGTTGTGTTTCTGAACTTTTGTGAGTGCAAGAGAAGAGGAGGCATGTGGACTGGCCTCATCACACTCCATGGAACAAGCCGCACCTCACAGCTGGGAGGAGATGCAGGTCTGTGGCGTGGACCAGGAGTTCTGGGCATCTCAGCGTATCTGGGAGGGAATGTGCCCTTGGGTGGGAAGTCAGTGATATCTGCTGAATCAGAGTGGGCCCTGTGTAGGTCTGTGGCATGGACTGGGAGTTCTGGGCATCTCAGCGTATCCGAGAGGGAATGTGCCCTTGGGTGGGAAGTCTGTGATATCTGCTGAATCAGAGTGGGCCCTGTGTAGGTCTGTGGCGTGGACTGGGAGTTCTGGGCATCTCAGCGTATCTGGGAGGGAATGTGCCCTTGGGTGGGAAGTCTGTGCCATCTGCTGAATCAGAGTGGGCCCCGCTGGCTGACGAAGGCTCAACTTCTACAGGGCTCTGGGTGGTTTCCAGCTCAAATACAAACACTCACAGCCTACGCCTGTGCTTTCCATGCACCATGTTTCGTTCTGGGCCTGGTGGAAGTGAGTGAGCCTGAGAGGTGACAGTTTTGACCACACAACTGTGTAGAGAGGAAGGTGCCCTCATGTTCCCCCCTTGTACCAGGTGCTGTGTTCTTGGTGGAGTTTAGTCCTCTGATGGAGAATGGCTGATCTCGCTGCCGGAAGAGGAAACCAGGGCCGAAAGTAGTTTGAGTAATTTACTTCAGGCGTCTTAACCACGTGCCACGTGCTGACCATCGGTCTGGGGCCCTGACAGCTGCTCTCAGCCACAGTGATCTAAACTCTCCCCACCTAAACTGCCAAAAAATTTCACAAGGATAAGTTAACAGAGGCAGAAAAGGGGACGTGTCTGGGGTGGGTCTAGTGAGGGTGAAGCGAAAGGACAGCGGGATAGTAAGGTGCAAAGTGATGAGCTTCCTCGGACAGATGGAGAGGAAAGAACATGTTCAACAGAAGACACTACATTAGAAGCAGATTGGCTGTGACGGACGGTCATTGGCATGTCCTAGTTTACTTGCAGCTACCTTAATCTACATTGTTTACTATTTTCTGTAAAGAATCCATTGCATACGTATTTAAGGTAATTTAGAGACAACGTCGTGCAACTTTGCATATGGATGAATTCACACACCTGACAAAAGTCCTCAGATCATGTATTCTGCCACCCATTTTGGTTTAGTGTAGTTCAGATGACCTCAGTACTGAAGAAGGCAGACCAGGGAAGCTTCAAGCCTCGAAGGACAATCACACCCCTGCCACAGTGAGCGAGCATGGGGACAGACTGACCTGGACGACCCCACAGGCCTAGGAGCACAGCCTGTGGTGGACACCCAGCACCAGCAGGTGCAGAGTGACCAGGGCTGACCTTCAGGATCAGGTCAGCTGAACAACGCAACTCCAGTGGTGTGAAGCCCAGTGCTTGAGAAATGACAGCAGCTGGAAACCAGCAGCGAGCGGGCTGCCTGGGCCCTGAGTGAGGTCAGAAGGTCTTGTGCATTCAGCTGGACATGACCACTTTGGGCAGCACTGGACATGCAAGTGCTGACTCTAGTCAATACCCTGCAGAGGTTGGCAGGTGTACCTGTCCTTGAGCACAGCAGACACATTTCTGTACATCACCTACGGAGAATGTGACTGTCAGAAGAGGAGTCAGTTCTGGGGCAGTTGGTGAGGCTAAGCCTGAAACTAGCAAACACAGCTCAAAGCTTCTCCCAAAACATCTCACAGGACACATGGTCTGACGACTCTTCAGGTCTGTGAATTTGTTAATGTGCCAAGTTGAATGACATTTTTAATCACCTTTAAATGCACATGTAAAGGATTCCTTGTAGAAAATGTTAAATGTACAATTAGGATGGCTGTGAACAGTCAAGAGCCAATTACTAAGCAAAGTAGTGGCTGGATGGACGGGTGACAAAATGGGTGGATGGATAGGTGACAGAGCAGATGGATGGTGATGGAGGGCTGGATAGGCGATGGAGTGGACACATAGGTGACAGAGTGGACAGACAGACAGTGGAGTGGATGAATGGACAGGTGATAGAAGGGTAGACAGGTGATGGAGTGGATGAATGGATAGGTGACAGAGCAGAGGAATGGGCTATGAGCTGATGGAGAGATGAAAAGGCAGTGGAATAGATGGATGAACAAGTGATGAAGAGATAGGTGATGGAGGGACAGATAGACAGTGGAGGGACAGATAGATGGATGGGCGGTAGAATGGATGGACAGGTGGTGGAGTGGATAGATAGATGGTGGAGTGGATAGATAGGTGGTGGAGTGGATGGACAGGTGATGGAGTGGATGGGTAGATGGTGGAGTGGATGGACAGGTGGTGGAGTGGATGGGTAGATGGTGGAGTGGATGGGTAGATGGTGGAGTGGATGGACAGGTGGTGGAGTGGATGGGTAGATGGTGGAGTGGATGGACAGGTGGTGGAGTGGATGGGTAGATGGTGGAGTGGATGGACAGGTGGTGGAGTGGATGGATAGATGGTGGAGTGGATGGACAGATAGTGGAGTGGATGGGTAGATGGTAGAGTGGATGGGTAGATGGTGGAGTGGATGGACAGGTGGTGGAGTGGATGGATAGGTGGTGGAGTGGATGGTTAGATGGTGGAGTGGATGGTTAGATGGTGAGTGGATGGTTAGGTGGTGAAGTGGATGGGTAGGTGGTGGAGTGGAGGACAGGTGGTGGAGTGGATGGATAGGTGATGGAGTGGATGGTTAGGTGGTGGAGTGGATGGGTAGGTGGTGGAGTGGATGGGTAGGTGGTGGAGTGGATGGGTAGGTGGTTGAGTGGATGGGTAGGTGGTGGAGTGGAGGACAGGTGGTGGAGTGGATGGATAGGTGGTGGAGTGGATGGTTAGATGGTGAGTGGATGGTTAGATGGTGAGTGGATGGTTAGGTGGTGGACTGAGTGGATGGTTAGGTGGTGGACTGGATGGACAGGTGGTGGACTGGATGGTTAGGTGGTGGAGTGGATGGTTAGGTGGTGGAGTGGAAGGGTAGGTGGTGGAGTGGATGGGTAGATGGTGGAGTGGATGGATAGGTGGTGGAGTGGATGGCTAGGTGGTGGAGTGGATACTTAGATGGTAGAGTGGAGGGACAGGTGGTGGAGTGGATGGGTAGGTGGTGGAGTGGAAGGTTAGATTGTGGAGTGGATGGGTGAATGGTGGAGTGGATGGATAGATGGTGGAGTCGATGGACAGGTGGTGGTGTAGGTAGTTAGGTGGTGGAGTGGATGGAGGTATGTTGGAGCAGATGGGTAGTTTGTAGAGTGGACATACAGGTGGTAGAGTAGATGAGTAGGTGGTGGAAGCAAGGAATTGCAGTTCCAGAGGGTGACGTTTGGGAGTACAGCCTTTGAAAGAACAGTGAGGACAACCAGCTGAGAAAATCACATTTGTGCATTATGGGAGATTCGGCCTGAAATCGGGATTTCCTTGCTCACGTTTAAGGCGAGTCTTCACTCCACATTCCGAACTAGACTTCTGAGGCCTTCGATGGACCTCAGCCTCTTGCCCTGTCTGTGCTCACTGCATCGTGTTACTGATAATCACTTGCACATCTGCCATTCCGAGGCTGTGTCCCCGTGCCGGCGCCTCCTGTTTGTCCTCCCTCCCCAGCGGCTGATGAAGAGACCTCCCACCCTCACCACCTGCCTATCCGCCCATGCTGCGTGGTTCAGCCTGGCGACTGCTGGGGCAGTTGGCAACACCACCAACCGTCTCCTCTTTCCTTTTCTTCGTTTGCCCTCTTGTTCTTTTATTTCTCTATTTTTGCTTTTTTGCTGACTTGTCGGTTCTTGATTTTTTCTTCAGTTTCTGCCCTTTCGTCGTCTCTGACTCCACACTTGCCCTGCCGATGGGTTGGGGCCACCTCACGACGGAACAAGGGTCCACCGTTAAGCAGAAGGATAAATCAGTGCTCACAAGTGTTGGTTCTGTCTACCATCTAAGATTCAGTTTTGAGGACATAGACGATTGCAGCCCTGTGGTCGGGTAAAGATGTTATTGCAAATCAGTATCTACTCACACAAATCTCTTAATCTGGATTATTCCTGCAGAGCTGTACTATCCAATATGCTAGCACCTTGTTGCATGTGGCTACTAAGTTCAGGTTAATTACAATTAAATTAATTGAAACTTTAGGTCCTCATTCTTGTTAGCCACATTTTAAGTGCTCAAAAGTGCCACGTGGGGGCTGGGAGCCACCATATTGGATAGAGTGGGTATTTTCACCATCACAGAAGCTTTTCGTGGACAGTGCCACTCTAGAGGGTGATGCGTGTGTGCCAGTAACCAGAAGTACTGTTCCAGATCATGGGCTCCCATTAACTGATTGTGCCATGAAGTGAAATCAACAGGCCTTCAGCTATAGTTCCTCTTTTTTTTCCTCTATTTTGACTCTAGATAGAAAAAAGTCAATTTTCAAAATCTATTTTAGATAGAAAAATTTCAAATTAGATTTTAGAAGAGTCTATTTTGACTCTTTAAATAGAAAAAGGTCAAAGTGGAACTTGGAGCTGAGGTCGGAAAGAACACTTAATCCGTTAAACAGGAATAAAGTTACACCTGCGCTGTAGAATGTGTGAAGGCAGCAAAAACAGCAAAACAGAGTTTCAAGCTGTTGGTTTTGCTACCTCATTGCAGCAGTTACATGTTTTAATAGAAACTGAGTTAAATATAATTGAAAAAAATAATCTTAATTACTTTCAGTGTAAAATGTGTATGTTTAAAGATATTTGAGGACTCATTCATTCTTGGAGTCATCGAATATTTATTAAAAACTTGTAATGCTGCAGTGGCTACAGGCTCAGGAGCTAAAATAACGTGGGCCACCGCTTGAGCCCTGTGACTCTTTTTTTAGACGGACTTGTGCTCTTGTCGCCCAGGTTGGAGTGCAACGGCACAATCTCTGTTCATTGCTATCTCCACCCCCTGGGTTCAAGCAATTCTCCTGCCTCAGCCTCCCAAGTAACTGGGATTATAGACACTGGCCACCACACCTGGCTAATTTCTGTATTTTCAGTAGAGATGGGGTTTTGCCACGTTGGCCAGGCTGGTCTTGAACTCCTGACCTCAGGTGATCCACCTGCCTGGGCCTGCCAACGTGCTGGGATCACAGGTGTAAGCCAGTCCTGTGACTTTTAAGCTGTGTGACCTGGAGAAGCCAACTTACCATCTCTGATCCCCAGTGTTTTCATAAAGAAGTGGATGAGTCATCCGTCGGCTCTGGCTCTCCTGTGCAGATTAGATGGTTAACGTGGGACTGGCTAAGCCCAGCGTGCCCTAAGGCAGAAGCGAGGATTCGCTCTCAGAGTTGTTGGTTGCTGTGTGCTGGGAACTGGTGACGACACCAGGACACGTTTTTAAACATCTGTGTTCAAGGTCAGATCATGTGGCTGCTCAGGCAGGCTCAGAATTGAGTGTCCCTCAAAGCAACTCTCTCTTAATATTAGTGTGGCAATCGAAGCTAGACAAAATTCGCTAGTCTTTGAAACAGAGAAACATACAAATACTTAGAGAAGTAAAAGCTCTTTAAGTTTCTGGGGAGAGTAGTTTTATTTGACTACTAATGAGTGGCCTGCGCTTCTGTTTAAAATCTGAGAGCCACTCCCCGGTCTCTGATTGGGTGTCCTGGACCACTCACTTCGATGACCCTCAACGGAGAGAACAGAATCCTCCTTTCACCTTTATATTCAGTGAGGAAGCTACAGCCGTAGGCCAATAGGAAGCAGAGCCATCACCTAGAAGAGGTTAAGATGGGCGGGGAGGAGCTAGAGATGGGAGGGGTCCTTTTCACCATGTGCGCCCCCGCCCACCCACCTTGGAGTGCAGTTCTTGGTGCCACCCTCTAACCACGTGTGCAACCTGGGCGCCTCAGCATGTTGAGGGAAGGGCGGCAGGACGGCCTGCTCACCGGTCTCCTTCATCCTGCCATGAAGTGGCCGCCCAGGTCCACTTCCTGCCTCGCTGGGTCATGGAACCCTGAATTCAAGCTGAGCTGTCCCTGGTAAAGGCTGCCTCTCCCAGCCTCTCACGTGCCCTGCCCTCTGGATACTCTAAATGTGTGCAGGCCTCCATCAGGCTTGGCCCCCATGCGCCTTGTTTTTGAACTCTGTGCATCTGGCCTGCTGTTCCTCTGGCCTAAGTCTTGCCTCCATCCCCTCAGACTGCCCCCTCCCAACCTGCAAACTCACTGCCCCCCGTGAGAGTCTTCATCTCACCTTCCAACAGCACTGTGCTCATGGCTCACACTTGGGTCACTGTGTTGTAGAGTCTGTCACCCTCCCCTCTTCCCTGTGAATTGTCTGAGGATTGGGACTGTCTCAGTGATTCTCCAGGAGGACTCAAAGAACCCAGTATTCCATCACGCTTGTGGCTGTGGCTTTTTACAGTGAAAGGATGCAGGGTGCTCTCAGTGAGGAGAGAAGGTGCATGGGGAACACAGGTGTGGGCTTCCAGGGTCCTCTCCTGGTGCAGTCACTCAGATGTGCTTCATTTCTCTGCAGTAGTGTGATGGCATGTGAAGCATCTTCTGCCAGGACCGCTCCTTAGAGGCTCCGTGTCCAGGGTTTTTATTGGGAGCTGGTCACACAGTCATCCTCTGCTCAGCAGACCTCGAGATTCCAGACTCCCAGAAGGAAAGGAGGTATTCCGCATCAGCCGCACTGCTTGCACAAAGAGCCCCTCTTAGCAGGGAATGGTGGGAACCCTTCTGAAACCCAGCTTCCCAGATGCCCGCCCAGGGCCACCCTTGCAGGCCTTCAAGTGGGTTCAGTTCCAGGCCTGTGGTGTGACCTGCTTTCTGCATGGGCATCATGTGGGTTTATTTTAGTAGCACCCATGTGGAGCTGAGTGCACGTCACAGGACCGTAACTATGGACTAACAAGCGGGAGCCCCAGTATCATAGAAACCCAGGTCAGGGCTGCCTGCTGGCCCGCCTGTGGGAGCACCAGTGATCAACCTTTAGGAAGCAGGAGCTGGGCTGTGGGGGCAGTGAGTGGAGGACAGTGGCAGTGAGGAGCCATCGCTAAGATGGAAGCAGCAGGGCTTGCACTGGGATGTACAGCAGGAGAGGGTGTGGAGCTCCACGTGGGGGAAGCATCGGTGGATGGGTCTGTGGATGCGGCTGTGGTTGGGGGAACACCAGCTCAGAAAGGGGTTCTGGGGAATGCTTCGGGACCATGCAGACCATCTTCCCTTTCTCACGTGAAGTCGCTCCAGTGGAACGTGTCACCCTCCCAGAAGTCACTCAGCAAGCGTGCAAGAATGTCCTCTAGTTCTCACACTGCAGGAGAGGGTGCTGGCAGGGCACTCAGGTCCACTTCCCACCTCCCTGGGTCATGGAACCCCGACTTCAAGCTGAGCTGTCCCCGGTAAAGGCTTCATCTCCCCGCCTCTGCAGTAGTGGCTGTCGACCACGTGCCTACTTTCTAAGATCAAACGTGGACAGCTCCGCAAAGGCATGCAATGTGCTGTTCTTCATCCCTCGGCCTGCCTACCAGCCAGAAAGGCATCTGGAGCGCAGCGTGAAAGTCGCCATCACAGGCCGTGTGTGAGGTATCCCTTGAGGGAGCAGCCTGGTCTCTGACTCAGCCCGAGCTCCTCCCTGGCCCTCCTGCTCTGCGCTCCTTCCTGTGAGGAAAAATAAGCTCTTGTTGGGTTGAAGTCACTCATCCCTCAGGGTTTTGCTGCTGTGACTTCCGGTTAAACCTACTCCCAGGTAATACTTAGATCTAGCGCTGTTCCCATCATACCAAATGTGCCTATGAAGGGAATGCGTGATGGGAGGGAGACCCCAGGCTCCCTGTGGAAACAAGGAGTGACAGCTGAATTCAACTCAGTTGCTCCAGGGCAAGCTCACCCTCAGTCTTCCCTAAAGTGAATATGTGACATATGCCTGTGTGTGTATCTGTCTATGCCTGCCCAGAATGTGGTGCATGTATAAACAGGTTTGTTCCCATCCAAATAAAAAGGGAAAATACATGGATTGAGGGATTATTTAAGAGCCCATTCTCTGCAGAATGTTGTGTATAGTGCAGTTCAGGCCTCTCTGAGACTGGACATTTTTAAAGATAACTGTGTTTGTGGGAAGACGGGCCTCTGCCCCCCACCTTTTCACTGAAAGAGAATAACTTTTTTTTTCTTTAAACACTGGGACTGTTGTCATGCTAATCAGGCAGGGAGCATTTCCAATTCAATTTTACCTGGGCCTGGTCAGCTGAGTCCCCTTTGTTGGCGTCTCTGGGGACCTCCCTTGTCTTTTAAACTGTAATTTACTTGGAGCTGCCGTCAATTTCCTCTGCTCATTACATTTGCGGCGATATCACAGATACACAATCTGTGGATGCTCCCGAAACTGAAGGGGAACGGCCACAGGAACCCAGAGTGAAGGCGGAGTGGGCCTGGCCCTCGGCCGCCCCGGAATGCGCCACCCTGGCCACGTGCTCTGCGACTGTCCATACTCCCTGGCCTGAGGCTTGGTTTGCCTTGGAAGAGAAGCTTCTGCTCTGCAGAGACCTGTCAAGGGCACATGGCTTGTTATCAGTTGGTGATCCCCACGAGGTGGACTGGCTCCCAAGCTAGCCCAGGCCAGTGTTCACTCTCACCCAGCCTGGGAGGAATGACATTCAGCCATTTTAAGGGCTTTCTGATTAATTTTGAGTGTAGTCACCAGCAGCTGTGGATGAGGCTGACGGAGTGGGCACCCTCGTGATGCCCCCACAGCAGGAAGTGGGCCCCCAACAGTTGTATGGTGGGAAACAAGGAAGCCCCTCCCCCATTGCTGGGGCCAGTTCAGGTGCTGAGCTGCTGCATGTAGTCAGGGTGGGTGGAGAGAGACAGCCAGCCAGGTGTCCTCCAAGCTCGCTTTCCGTCTGTCCAAGGGAAACAGACTCTTCCTCCAGGCACCGGGCGGCCTCCTGCAGGGAGGGTGGCACACTTCCCTCCTGTCACCCACAGTCTGGAGCTCCCGCCCTCCTCTCCCTTCTCAGCTCCTCTTCTCTTTCTTCCACACAGTTGCTCTCCATTCTTTTTTCCTTTCTCTCCCGCTCTAGCTCTCCAGGCATCCTAGAATTACTGTCAACAAAAGCCTCATCCCCATGAGTGTTTAATGGTGAGACGGGGTCATTGCACTGGCAAGCAGCACCTCCAAACTTCATACACCCGAAAGTACCCTGACATCCGGCCCTGTTCTCGGGGCTTCATATGCCCCAAAAGTACCCCCACATACGGCCCTGTTCTCAGGGGCTTCATATGCCCCAAAAGTACCCTGACATCCAGCCCTGTTCTCAGGAGCTTCATATACCCCAAAAGCACCCTGACATCCGGCCCTGTTCTCGGGAGCTTCTTATACCCCGAAAGTACCCTGACATCTGGCCCTATTCTCAGGGGCTTCAGAGACCCAAAAGTAGCCTGACATCCTGCACTGTTCTCGGGAGCTTCATACACCCCAAAAGTACCCTGACAGAGAAGGGCACTACCTTCTCTGGACCTCCATTCCTTATGTGGAAAATGAATATTGTGACGTCAGATGAAGTGATGAATGTGAAGGCGCATGGCTCTGCTCTGAAAGCAATCCAGGGCTAGCACTTCTTACGCTTAGAACACACAGTGCCTTGATAGCGTGCTGAATATTTAGTGTAGCATGTTAACTGGACCTGAGTATTACTTATTTTGTGAGGAAAATGTGCCCAAGGCTTGGTCAAAATTCAGGCTGTGAAGCCTCCATCCAAGTTAGAAGACAGCCAGATACTCAGGGTTCCATCCAAGTCCTGCCTAAGCACGCAGGTAAATAGGTGATAGGGAATTATGCTTATTTTATCAGCATGTTGGTGGGGAGCGTGCCACATCACAGTGGCTGCTAATGAATTGTCTGTCTTTGCCGAGGACACCACAGTGGTCCTTCGATTTGTTGCCAGTCAGCAAGGAGTGGTCTGCAAGCATCTTTCAAAATATTCAAAACATTTCAGACCAGCCAGAAAGGCGAGGAAATGGTCCCTTTGGGAATCCACTTCTTGCACAAATGCTTCCTTCTGTGCATGTTCAGACGGACACCCCTAGAACAGATCCAGGCTCAGTTTCAGCCTCCGCTGGTCCCACTGCTCACATTCATGGTGCCCTCCTCAACAGTATTGCCTAGGTTTTCTTCCAGACTTGTTAGGGTGTTAGGCCTCATGTTTAGATCTTTAACGCATTTAGAGTTAATTTTTGTATAAGGTATAAGGAAGGGATCCAGTTTCAGCTTTTTGCATATGGCGTGGGCGAGGACTTCATGACTAAAACACCAAAAGCAATGGCAACAAGAGCCAAAATAGACAAATGGGATCTAATTAAACTTAAGAGCTTCTGCACAGCAGAAGAAACTATCAATAGAGTTAACTGGCAACCAACAGAATGGGAAAAAATGTTTGCAATCTACCCATCTGACAAAGGGCTACTATTCAGAATCTACAGAGAACTTAAACAAATTCCCAAGAAAAAAACAAATGACCCCATCAAAAAGTGGGCGAAGGACATGAACAGACACTTTTCAAAAGAAGACATTATGAGGCCAACAAACATGAAAAAATGCTCATCATCACTGGTCATTAGAGAAATGCAAATCAAAACTACATTGAGATACTATCTCACGCCAGTTAGAATGGCGATCATTAAAAAATCTGGGGACAGCAGATGCTGGAGAGGATGTGGAGAAATAAGAACACTTCTACACTGCTGGTGGGAGTGTAAGTTAGTTCAACCATTGTGGAAGACAGTGTGGTGATTCCTCAAGGATTTAGAAATAGAAATTCCATTTGACCCAGCAATCCCATTACTGGGTATATACCCAAAGGATTACAAATCATTCTTTCTACTATAAAGACACATGCACAGGTGTGTTCACTGTGTCACTGTTTACAATAGCAAAGACCTGGAACCAACCAAAATGGCCATCAATGATAGACTGGATAAGGAAAATGTGGCACATATACACAGCATAATATTATGCAGCCATAAAAAAGGATGAGTTCATGTCCTTTGCTGGGACATGGATAAAACTGGAAACCATCATTCTCAGCAAACTGACACAAGAACAGAAAAGCAAACAAAGCATGTTCTCACTCATTAAGTGGGTGTTGAACAATGAGAACACACAGACACACAGGGAGGGGAGCATCACACACAGGGGCCTGAGGAGGTGGGGGGCTAGGGGAGGAATAGCAGGGGTAGGGGGATTGGGGAGGGATAGCATTAGGAGAAATACCTAATGTAGATGACAGGGCGATGGATGCAGCAAACCACCACCATGCCACGTGTACACCTGTGTAACAAACCTGCACCATCTGCACGTGTGCGCAGAACCTAAAGTATAAGTAAAGCAAAAAAGAAAGCAGAGCCCATCTGCGTCCCTGGCCCGGACTTGGCCACACAGCAGGGATGGTGTCCTATGACTCTGTACATCATGGGGGCCATGGCGTGATGTGCAGCCAGTGCCAGAGAGGACAAGCTTAGGGGTCAGAAGCAGCCTGGAGGTCACAGCACGACTATGCGGGAGTGAGGGTGACGGGGCATGCATGGCCTCGGGAGGGCTTGGGGGAGGCGGGAGAGGCCTATTCCTGGCTAATGTGGAATGGACTTCCTAGTGGACAGATGACCTCCTGGGGCTTGGGAGTGAAGGTGGCATGTCCGGGGACACAGGTGAGTTCTGAGGTGGGGACGAAACAGGAGCTATGTGAGTGCCAGGCAGGGCCAGGCAGGGGGCTGGGGACTCTGTGGCAAAGGTTGGCAGGCTAGGAGGAAGCCCAGCAGGGGTCAGCCAGAGAGGGCAGGAGGCAGGAGGACCTGCCGGCGACTCTCAGGCATCCACATCCAGTTTCCAGGCACATGGCTCCAGTGATGGTGGCACATGGGGACGGGCTCAGGGGGAGTGTCAAGAGCCAGGAGCACAGTCCTGGAAGCCATTGCGGTGACCTACTGAGACCCAGGAGCAGGGATTTATGCTGCGGGGTGCAGGAGCTTAAGACAAGGGGCTGGGGATCAGGGAGAAAGAGAAGGTGGGGAGAGAGGGGAGGGAATAGAGAGGCAGAGGGAGCATGACAGAGGTGACGAGGAGGCCTCTGCCTCCCTCATCTCTCCCACGTTCTGCACTTCCTCGGCCTCAGTTAGCAGGCAGGGTGCTGCTGAACCTCCTCAGGTGGAAAGGGTTTGAGAGTCTCCTGGAGGAAGCCTGGGCAGATCAGGAAAGGACCCTTCCCCAAGTGCAAACATCTTAGAAATGCGAATGGAGGATGACGGCATCAGCATAAGATATCACGGAGGGCATGGCCCCAGGAAATGCGTTTTGCTTACATGAAGTACGGGGGAACTTGAATTACTGATGGTCTGATGCACTCGTGTGTCAACAGGGAAATGCAAAAAGAAGACGTTCATTTGGTAGAGTCCAAGCCTCAACATTCCAGGTTAATGGCAATGTGATTAATATGATTGGGGATAGCCTTAACTATTCATGGCATGCTGGGCATGGTGGCTCACGCCTGCCAGCACTTTGAAAGGCTGAAGCAGGGGCATCACCTGAGGTCAGGAGTTCAAGACCAGCCTTGGCAACCATCTTTACTAAAAATACAAGAATTAGCTGAGCAAGGTGGCGTGCACCTATAATTTCAGTTACCTGGGAGGCTGAGGCAGAAGAATTGCTTGAACCCAGAGGGCAGAGGTTGCATTGAGCCGAGATCGCGCCATTGCACTCCAGCCTGGTGTTAGAGGGAGACTCCGTCTCAAAAAACAAAAACAAAAACAATACAAAAATTAGCTGGGCGAGGTGGCGTGTGCCTGTAATCCCAGTTACTCAAGAGGCTGAGGCAGGAGAACCAATGGAACCCCAGAGGCAGAAGTTGCAGTGAGCCGAGATCACACCATTGCACTCCAGCCTGGGTGACAGAGGGAGACTCCATCTTAAAAACGTAAAGAAAAAAGAATTCATGGCCAGTGAAAACAGAGTCATCTTTATGGGGCATTATTAACACCCTTAGCATGAAGTTAGTGATTTATAAATGGTCAGGCCGTGGCGCTCCAGTTGACGTCTTTTTGTGAAGGGCTCCCGCTGTGTTTCCATGTTTAATTCCTTGCTGATAGTTTTTTTGGTTGTTGTTGGTGTTGTTGTTGAGACGGAGTTTCGCTCTTGTTACCCAGGCTGGAGTGCAATGGCGTGATCTCGGCTCACCGCAACCTCCGCCTCCCAGGTTCAGGCAATTCTCCTGCCTCAGCCTCCCGAGTAGCTG
>CM052648.1:192020232-192035505 GCA_028533165.1 Leontopithecus rosalia
AGCTACTCGGGAGGCTGAGGCAGGAGAATTGCCTGAACCCCGGAGGCGGAGGTTGCGGTGAGCGGATATTGCGCCATTGCACTCCAGCCTGGGGAACAAGAGCGAAACTCCGTCTCAAAAAAAAAAAAAAAAAAAAAGGAAAAGAAACTCTAGACTTTTCAGTGCAATCAGTCCAGATGTACAAGCGCAGGTGAGTGCACTTCTCATCAGAAAGTCACAATTCCAGCATCCAGCAGATGCTTACGCCAGGGAGAGACATGCTCCCATCCTGCCCAGCAGACGGGCAACACCTGCCTCATCTGGAAACCTTCCTTTTTGCTCCAAAATTGCTCATCACATTAAGTCACATCATCTCAGCCACACCCATTTTTGGGAAAGAAATCTGGAGACAATGAAGGCAAATGGGCACGTTTATCCTGGTGTCATAGGCAGGTTCTCCGGCTTGTCAACATAAAAACGGAACTCTTCACGGGAAAGAAAGATTCCTCGTGAGTCTGAGGTTTCATCTTTCTCCCTGGGAAAAGCCCTGCCTCTCTTTGATTACAGACACGCTAGGGACGTCTGCAAAGGCTCTTTTAATTTGAATGTGGTTCAAATGTTGATCATTTCCAGGAACTACCGTTAGTAACTATTTGAAAACAATGACTGTCCTATTATTTTGAGTTTATTTGATAACTGAATTATTTGTAAAGTTACATCTCCTTTGGGTGCTTGCAGAGATCAGATAGTATATAATGCTAATGAAACAAATGCAGAAGGCCGAGTAGGCCAGTGTTCACTGTTACTTACTGTATCGTTTACATACTCACCTTGACAGTCCCCTACAGAGAATGAATTTCTGGCCTCAACACTGTCCCCAGAGCAAAATCATGCTGTGCTGGGATCAAACAAATTTAAACTCGAATTGAATGTAATTTAAAAGTCAATGGTCTCAGCCATTAACTGCGGCTCCCCGAATCCTTCCCGTAAACACGCATCATCTACTCGGCTTTCTTCTTTTGTGAGTCTTGCCACCCATGACACCTGTCGACCAGGACCTTTGTGGCCAGGGACACTCCATCCGCTCTGCCAGCGCTGTGACTGCTGGCTGCTGGACCAAGTACTGCATGTGGAGAGATGCCTTCTTCACGGGAGAAGACCTGTCCCAGGAAAAACTGCACTGAAGACCGGCTCTTCTATTTTTTTTTCTTGAGACTGAGTTTCGCTCTTGTTACCCAGGCTGGAGTGCAATGGCGCGATCTCGGCTCACCGCAACCTCCGCCTCCTGGGTTCAGGCAATTCTCCTGCCTCAGCCTCCCGAGTAGCTGGGATTACAGGCATGCACCACTGTGCCCAGCTAATTTTTTGTATTTTTAGTAGAGACGGGTTTTCACCATGTTGACCAGGATGGTCTCGATCTCTTGACCTCGTGATCCACCCGCCTCAGCCTCCCAAAGTGCTGGGATTACAGGTGTGAGCCCCCGCGCCCGGCCAGCTCTTCTATTTTAATAATATAATTAGTAACAATCCCTTTAGTAACCATGTGTTCATTACGTTTTCCTCTCATTCCAAGAAAGTTCTGAGGAAGCTGGCTCGTCACTCCAGCAGATGACTTTCTTCTCTTTGCCGTGATAGTTTGGCAGAACATTGGAGATCAGTCCTGTTTTCTCCTCCCATTTTCTAATCCACTTCTCAGAAGGGAGCACAGGACCTGAGAGAGAAGGTGTGTCCTCAGGCATGCTCCACTTCAGTGCTCCTCCTCCTCCAGATGCCTCTCCTCCCACTAGCCTGCAACCTGGGAGAAAATGTTCTGGCAGCCAGACTCCATTGGCATTCTCTGTAAATTGGGGGCCTTATTCACTGGGCCTCTCTAGAGCTGGAGAACCAGACACAGCCTTGTAATAGCTGACTTGAACTCCGGAATCGTCCGCTACAACCTCCTGAGTATGGTTACCTCCCCAGGCAAGTGAAAACCAAGGCAGTGGGCACGATGGCCTTGGCCAAGGTCACTCAGCAAGTCCCCTTGGACCTTTGGATGCCCTGACTCCCTGCAGCACTCAGACAGCCCTTCACAGCCCGTCTGGTGCTCCCACGTCGGGGCTGATGGAGACAGCGGAGAACTGAAGAAGGCCGGACCCAGGACTCGGCTGTTGCATTGCGGTGTCTCCACCAATGTGTGATGACGTGCAGCGGTGCCACAGCCTCACAACGGAAACGCCACAATGGAGGGGAGGTTGTCGGGGGCCGGGGCTCCCTGGGAATCCTTTCAGAGAGTGGTGTGGTCATTGTGTGGGCCTTTTAGAATCTTGTTTTGGAAAGCCAGCTTCGTGGGGATTTATTTCCCCAGCTAAAACATTAGGGCCCTGGAGCCAACATTTTGTTTGTAGGGTTGCTAATTTTGCTACCTTCTTTGGATGCTGTTGAAGTCACCTGTTGGCCCCTGGAACTTGGGTTTGTGTGGGAGTTCAGCTGGTAGCATTTCTTTTCTACATGAGGAAAAGCAAGAATAATCTTTATCATGACTATAGGTTTCGTTATTCCTCGCCTAAGCGGAGGCAGATGTGGCATCCCACATGGGTGCTGATCTGAACATCCGGGACATGGGTTTCCCAGAGAAGAATTCCTGGCAGCATCTGAGGAGCTCTCAAATTCCTCCGCCCTTTTCAAAAATCCCCGCAAAAGATTGTCACAGTGGCTTGTGTGTCACCAAATCCAACCAGCTCCTGTAGATAAGGTTAATAACTCCGAGTGATTTGGGTAAAAAGGCGAATAGCAGAACCTCTAGAGAGAGCAGCAGTGCCTGACAGGGAAGACTTGGTTAGGGTGTCCGACGCTGCAGGTGTCATTGAAGCATATCTGGTAATTTTAGACGAAGCCAGGACCCTTGGACCCCACCATGTGGATTGCTGGTGACTTGTTTGATACACTGTATTTATGTTATTTGCAGTCTTCACCTCTGCAATAGCCAATGATTGAGGTCTTTCCTTATACGACTTTCTGTGTTCCCTGCAGTTAAGAATAGTTTTGTTCCATGTGCTTAAGTTCCTGCGTACTTTTTATGAATTCATCCTTAAAGTCTTATAATTTAAATATAAATATTAGATCAACTCGCCCTTTCATCCTTCTCGGCGATGCCGCTGTGTCATCCTGGACCGACGCTGTCCTTTCTGGACCTGCCCTGTCACCGTGGATGCCGCTTCCCTGAGCATCCTGGGAAGGCTGAGCCACCCCATGCCCTCATTTCCTTGCTCCACCTTTGTTCAGGCGACGGGACTGGGGCTGTAGGTGTCACTGGAAGCAGGTCTCATAACTTTTAGATAAAAGCAAGCCGACCCCGTCTCACCACTCTTGGTTCTGCCTGCCTTTCGGTGAATTAGATCCTTCACCAACTTTCTGAAGAAGGTGTGTGTGGAAAGTGGCAATTTAAATCATGATCTTACTTCCTACCTTCATACAGAGTGGGGCTTTGGCTGAGGGTAGGCAGCTCAATCAGGAATAGCATCCCTTGGGTGTTGAAGGTGTGGTCCTGGCTGCTGAGGCTCAGGTGGGGTGATGTGACGCCATTGTCACTCCTGGGCCTTTGCGATGGACTCTCCCTCTCCCCACTTTGTTTGGAAGCTTTTGAAAAGGGCATTCTTTTGCTCTGAGTACCTAGGAGCTATGAAACTCTGGTCTTTCTTATTTCTATTATGTATTTGTAGGTGAACGCTGGCAGCTGAAGCACTCACATTCTTCAGTCTGGAAAATATTCCTGGATTCTTTTATAAATTCCTTATCAACACTTTCTGCTTTCATTCTCTCTGGAACTTGTTCTAACTATGTAGTGTCTCCCTTGTATAGATCATTTTATTTTTAAAATTGTGACTCTGTTTTCCATCTTGTTGACTTTTGCTCTAATTTCTGTATAATAGGTTAATATTTTTTCTATTAAACTTTAATTTCAGCCATTATATTTATTTCTAAGAACTCATTTTTTTTAATGTGACTTTTGGGTATTCTTGTTACCAAGGTACAGCGTCTTCTCCGACATTACTAATGAGTCGTTATTTTAAAATTTACTTAAATTTTTTTCTGATCTCTGCTTAAATGTCTTTCTGCTGTTTATTCATGTTTTTGTTTGTTTGTTTTGGCCTCTGTCTTTCTTAGTAGCAACATTTCCTCAAATTCCTGGTGCCTTTTGACTGCCAGGCATGTTGAAGGGTGACAGGCATCATATGGCCCTGCTGGGGGTCTCTGAAGAGCTGGTGAGAACCGACTGCTGGGTTTCCAGGACTTTTATGAGCCCCTTGTGTACACAGTTATTATTTTAAAAATTTTCTAAATGCACAGTTAACTGATAGGAAAAACAAAGGCAATACATTCTTAAAACTTACAGCTAGTGTTTGTGCCACACTTTACCCCGTCCGTGCTCCTGGGGTGATTAGGTATGCTATGTGGCACCTCTGCTGCCTAACAGAGTGCCCTTGCTCCCTTCTCCTCCCCTCCCCTCCCCTCCCCTCCCCTCCCCTCCCCTCTGCATTTAAGAATGTCACAGTGCTAGCTTGAAATCAGCCAGGCTGGGAGTATTTGCACCCTGGAAATTGTCACACACTGCTCCATAGAGCTCTCTGACCCTCTGTCCCCCGTTGCAGAAACGTTTACTGGAACGTGGCTTCAGTAACCCTCTTCTTTAAGTGAGAATTGGAACTCACTTATCAATGAGATAATCATTTCAAGTTGTTTTCCAAATGTAGAAATGGATTTGCATGGATCAATCCCGGGACCTCAGCTTCAGCCAGTGCTCCAGAGCCTGAAAAGAAGCACTCCCTCTTCATCAGACTTTCTCACCCAGAGGCAGCAATTCTCCCCCTCATTGAAACTCACTTTCCTCCAGTGTTTGGTCTAAACAAAGGCCAAACTGTGGCTAATGGTCCTTCCACATTTCACAAAATGATTTTACAAAAACATTCATGTTACAATTTTGAAATGACTGCTTGCCAAAGAAGGCTGTTTCGATTGAGCTTCGACTTCTCAGTGGGAATGTTGGACTTGAGCTCTTTGGTACGCACAGGAAACTGTAGCATGCATAGGGTGTCTGTCAGTGTCGTCTGTTCTTTTATTTGGAAACATTTATAATAGTAATTAATACCATACCCTGTAAAAAATGTTTAATATTTGCTATACAAGAAATTATAGCAATGAATACCCATTGCAAGATGATATTTTAAAGCATCAGAAGGAATCTATAGTTAAGACACAAGACATTTTTGATTACATTTTGATTTTCTTAAAAAGTTAAAATAAAAATTAAATCATATACATACATCAACTATAACAAAATTAATATTTTCTAAGCTCAATATTTTAGTCTGAAAATTATGACATTGTGAATAGGAAAAAATATAAGCAGCCAGAATAAGACAATCGTGAAGAAATGAGATAATAGTCTTCAGATGAAACAATTAAATATGAATTATGACATAATTACAGACCCCCCGGTGGGTAAAGAAGAGAGCTACTGATGATATAATGGTGTTGTGTGTAATGTTGACTGCTGTTTAGGCTAAAGAAATACTTATTCCATTGCAAATTCTTCTATTTTGTTGTTTTTAAACTTTCTTAAAATGTTCCTTTAGCCTGGAGATTCTGTGCTTCAATTAAGTCAAAAGTAACAATATTGAAAAAAGTTTAATAGAAGTTCCAATGGATTTCTACACCAGGAGGCCATTCCCTTCAGTGCCCTACTTCTAGACATGAAGATGTAGAATTCCTTACATGTTTGTTAATTTGGCCTTCATATCAAAATATCAGCAAAGTAAACTTCCAATCATCAGGAATGCATTTTCTAAGCAGTATGTATAAAAATTATTCCAAAATTGAAAAAATTAAGTAGACTGTATCAACATGTACAGGGCGATACAACAATTTAGGTTTTAACCTTTTGTGTTTTTAAAATTCCCATTCATTCAGTAGTAGATACCGTTACTATATTAGTTTGTTCTCACATTGTTGTAAAGAACTACCTGAAACTGGGTAATTTATAAAGAAGAGGTTTAATTGACTCACATTTCCACAGGTGAATAGGAAACACGGCCGGGGAGGCCTCAGGAAACTTACAATCATGCTGGAAGGCAAAGGAGAAGCAGGTGCATTTTTCACATGGCGGGAGCAGGAGGAAGAGAGTGAATGGGAAGTGTCACACACTTTTAACCAACCAGATCTCGTAAGAACGCAGTCACTACCACCAGAACAGCAAGGGAAATCTACCCCATGACCCCATCAGCTCTCACCAGGTCCCTCCTCTCACATTGGGAATTATAAGTCAAGAAGAGGTTTGAGTGGGCTCAGAAATTCAAACCATGTCAGTTACCCAGGCAATGAAATCACTAATTTAAATGGAAAGCTCAGTTTCTGAAATTATGTAGATGGAAGCTAAGGGAAGAATCTGGATTGTGTGCAGATAAACATACACACGTACATATATTAACATATATATACAGAGATAAACATACAGGAGTATGCATATACACAAACATATGCAAAGACGCACACCCACATTCATACAGAGACAGCAGGGCAGGCAACTTGGTGTGCTTCGGAGCTGTGCCACCACACACGTTTTATCACAACAACTTTGGCCCCAACACACAACAACACGATTAGTTTTACAGCCTTTCAAGGTGATGCTTTGATTAAAATATGGTATTATTATTAAAATCTGGTATTATTATAATATAATAATATATTATTATTATTATTTTTTGAGACGGAGTTTCGCTCTTGTTACCCAGGCTGGAGTGCAATGGCACGATCTCGGCTCACTGCATCCTCCGCCTCCTGGGTTCAGGCAATTCTCCTACTTCAGCCTCTTGAGTAGCTGGGATTACAGGCACACGCCAACATGCCCAGCTAATTTTTTGTATTTTTAGTAGAGACAGGGTTTCACCTTGTTGACCAGGATGGTCTCGATCTCTTGATCCACCCACCTCGGCCTCCCAAAGTGCTGGGATTACAGGCTTGAGCCACCGCGCCTGGCCTATACCATATTATTATAAGGCGTTATCTGCATAGATGCTGTTGCTAAAATTATTGTGAATGGTCCTGGTAATAAATTTGTCTGACTGTTAACTTCAAAAGATTAAGGTAAAAATGTATACGATGGCTGATTATGGGTCTTTCACTTGTAAACGTACATGATCCCTTTTAAAATAAAACTTAGTTTCTTACATTAAATGTACTTCCTGGTTATTATAAAAGTGTGGCAACTATGGAAAAGTGTGGCTTGGCAGGAGCACTGGCCCGAGGTGAGGGTGGGCGCAGCTGCAGCATTCAGCTAGAGTGAGGGTCGTTTCTCTTTCTGTGATTGTTACTCTGCAGTGCTGAGATCCTCACATGATACACTCTGGTGTCCTGATTTCTTCTTATAGCATTATGAATGAGCACTTTCCAGCAGGCATTTCCCATGTCACTAAAGCGCTCGGTCCACAATGTTTCAGTGACTGGAGAGCTTTCTAGATGTAGTTGCAGTGGAATTCCCTTATCCCAGTTTTATGACTGGGCACTCAGTTGCTTAACGTAGTTTGTGGTACTATAATCATCTTACAGTGAACCTCTTTGAATCAAGGATTGTTTTCTAAGAGTGGGTCTTCAGAAGTGAAGCTGCTGGACAGGAGGTATGAGCACATTCAAGGGTCCTCATACGTTACCAAATTGCTTTCCCAAGCAGCAAAGTCTGCCCTGTGCCTGGCCGGCCCCGCGTGCATGTGCTCTTCCTGCCCCTGTGGGTGTCCAGCTGCTTCAGCCCCAGCGTTCGCATGCAAGGGCCAGCCTCAGTTTTTCCTAACACAGGTTTGTTCGTGGGTGAGGTGTGGGGAGGGCACTTTCCTCTGTTAGGGTGACAGAACCACTTTCAACCTCCCAGAGATCTAGGTGCAGTTTTTCTCAGCCTGCTGTGTTCTGTGCCCAGTGAAAGCCGGTGCCCCCCAGGTGCTTACTCTCTTGTATCACGTCTGGTTTTCACGCTTCTACTACGTTTGTTCAGTTTTTGGATTATTTTCCCCATTGATACAGTTTGGCTCAGCCTCCTCACTGAACTCTCTACTCGAATTGTAATCCCCAATGTTGGAGGAGGGGCTTGGTGGAAGCTGGTGGGATCACGGGGGCAGATTCCCCTTGCTGTTCTCATGGTAGTGGGCGAGTTCTCAGAGATCGGGTTGTTTAAAAGTGTGTGGCCCCTCCCCCTTTTCTCTCTTCCCCCTGCTCCGGCCACATGAAGACATACCTGCTCCCTCTTCACCTTCTGCCATGACTGTAAATTTCCTGAGACTCTCAGCCATGCTTCCTGAACAGGCTGTGGAACTGTGAGTCAATGAAACCTCTTTTCTTTATAAATTGCTCAGTCTCAGGTAGTTCTTTATGGCAATGTGAAAATGACTCACACACCTGTCCCTCAGCCTTTATTCCATTGCACATTGACCCAGCTATGAAACTCAAGCCTTTCTTTCACTTTCTCAAAACAAACAAAATGAACCCAATCCTCTCCTCTTAGTAAGAAAATACCAGACAGGAGGTCAGGTATTTTCTGGGGCTGGCTCTGGGGCTGGCTGAGCAGGACCTCCCCGTGAAGCCAGGCACTGCCCCTGGAAGACTTCAGGGTGGCCCTCAGCTCCCGAAGGCTCTTGTCTCAGTCCTCCTCCCCTGGAATCCTCTCCTCCTGGGGCCCTCTGTAGACTCCCATTTCCTCTCACTCCTATTCCACGAGGCATATTCTGCTTTCGTTTCATTTATTTATGTAGCATGTTCTAGTTTGATTTAATTGTTTCGTAAAATAAACAGCAGACCTTCGTGGAAGGTTTTTTAGGCAAAGTGTAAGTAGATGCTGGGGCAGAGTGTGGTGTGGGGAGTGGGTCTGAGGAACCGAGGCTGCTGAAGGGGTGCAGGCACTAGCTCTCCTGCCCTGGGCTTGGAAGTGAGAATAACACTTGGTCAAGGACCAAGCAACCCGCGAAGGCAGAGGGAGAATTCATAAACACATCGAGATCGAGCACCTTGGGGTCTCAGGACTGCAGTCCTGTCTACACTGGACGATGGGAGTCTGGGCCTCCAGCAGGCAGTGACTGCAATCCTGTCTACGCTGGATGTTGGGACTCTGGGCCTCCAGCAGGCAGTGACTGCGGTCTTGTCTACACTGGACGATGGGACTCTGGGCCTCCAGCAGGCAGTGACTGTGGTCCTGTCTACACTGGATGATGGGACTCTGGGCCTCCAGCAGGCAGTGACTGCGGTCCTGTCTACACTGGACGATGGCACTCTGGGCCTCCAGCAGGCAGTGACTGCGGTCCTGTCTACGCTGGACGATGGGACTCTGGGCCTCCATCAGGCAGTGACTGCGGTCCTGTCTACGCTGGACGATGGGACTCTGGGCCTCCAGCAGGCAGTGACTGCAGTCCTGTCTACACTGGATGATGGGACTCTGGGCCTCCAGCAGTGACTGTGGTCCTGTCTACACTGGACGATGGGACTCTGGGCCTCCAGCAGGCAGTGACTGCGGTCCTGTCTACACTGGACGATGGGAGTCTGGGCCTCCAGCAGTGACTGTGGTCCTGTCTACACTGGACGATGGGACTCTGGGCCTCCAGCAGTGACTGTGGTCCTGTCTACACTGGATTATGGGACTGTGGGCCTCTGGAAGGTGGTGACTGTGGTCCTGTCTACACTGCAAGGTGGGACTCCGGAAGGCAGCATTAGGTCCTGGTTGTGATGCACGGGCTGATCAGATCCCACTGCCTTGCTGTGTCTCTGCGTTTTGTGTGACATGAACTGAGAGGTTCAGTGGGGTCACGACGCGGGGGACAACACACTCCACAGGAGTGCCGCTCGTAATGGCTTATGATGATGGAGTGGGCTCCTTTTTATGTAATTACAGTTCTCACTTATTCATTATTTTTGACTTAGTCAGATCTATACTTCAAACAGATGTAGGACACAATATGTGAGTACTGTGTATGTATAATGCATGCATCTGTATCCACCCACATTCAGCACCTATGCAGATAATACCTTATAATAATGTGGCACGCCAGATTTTAATCAAAGCATCCCTTTGTCAGGGTGCAAAACTAATTGTGTTGTGTGCTGGAGGTCAAAGTTGCTATAATAAAACATCCATCTCGGAGCTTTTTAGAGGAACCTGTTTAGAAAGGTTAAAGTGGGTAATTATCACACCCTAATTTACAACTACTTGGCAATAAGAGTTGCTTTTCAATGAACCATTCATTCATGATTCCCTGCTCCACACGGCAGAGTTCTTCTTGACTAGGTTAGGAAATGTAATTAATAAATGATAGGATTATTTATGGTTCACGGTGCCAGATTGGGAAATACAATGATATACAGAATGAGCTAGAAATGATTCTCAAAAGCAGCCCTGCCGTCTTTAATCCACGGATTGAATTGTCATCCCCCTTGGTGTAGCAAAGGGAATTCTGGATGCTGTTCACAGGACCCCGTTTCTGCGCCTCCCTCTTCTTAGCGGTAATAGAAAACAGAACGATACTTCCGCAGCAGAGTTAATGTGCAGTAGTTCGTCTTTGCCTGGGTGTGTCTGGATGGGGTTTTTAGCAGGGCTGTGGGAACAGGGGCATTCATATGATTGTGTAAAATAGGGATTCTCTTTGAACCCATGTAAATTAGGGCTTATATTAAGTCATAGAAGGAAAGCACCCTGGAGAACTCACCCAGCACGCCTTCATGTCCTGCAGTCAGAACATGTTCAGTCGAGGCTGCTGTTTTTTCCAAAAGTGACTTTTTTTTCATAAAGACAAATATTAACGATGACTTTTGTTTTCCAAGCCTCTCCTGACACTGCACACAGGAGGCACTTAGTAAAGTGTCATTGAAAATCGATGCTTGCTTTAGCCAATATGAGAACACAGAGCACTGGCCTGTTTCCTCCCCGGGCTGTCTTGAAACTGGGAAGAAGCTGTGGGTTTTGTGTATTTCTTCTTGGCCAACGCTGGGGGTTAGCACCAGCTCCGAGATGCGTGTGGCCACCGAAGCTACAACATTCAGTGGATTCCAACTCATTGCGTTTCTGGCAGGTGCCAGGCACATTGCTGTGGGCTTTCAGTGAGTCGATCTTGCTCTGCCCTGAGAGGTAAACGGTGTGATCCCAAAATCCCAGGTGAAAAATTCAGGCTTGAAAATGAAATGATACGTCCAGTCTGTGCGGAACAGGGTAAGTCAGGACTCAGAATCCGAGGCAGTGACACCGTCCAAAGCTGGGCTAAAATGCATTGCGATGGGTGAGCCCGCTCTGCACCGAGCGCTGCTTGCTGCGTTTCACAAGGTCGTCTGCACAGCTACCCCATGAACTCACTTATTTCTCCCCCCTCAGTTTCCATATTTGTAAAGTCAGGAACTTCGTACTGCACCTCCCAGGGTGCTTAATTTGATTGAAGCTTAATTCGGTTAATAGGAAAAAGCCCTGGGCCGGCAGCGCCTGCGCGCGACACGTTCCGCTCAGTATGTACTTGCTGCATCGCTCTCTCCATTCCCATTTACAGGTGGGAAAACTAACACCAGGCAGCGGCTGTACCAGCAGCCACAGGACACACAGCGAGCATCGCGTGGCTCCGTGGCACTACTGCCTTAGCCAACGTGGGGGCTGATCGCTGAGCTAAGTCCTGCTTTGTCTGCATGGCCAACATGGAACCTTCCCCAGCCCCACATGAACCTGCATTCATGGGAACCAAAACTTAACCGTGTCTCCCTTTTCACATTTGTGAAACAGGGATGATCATAGCATTGACCTGTATGTGTTATTATATGAGTTATTGGCAGGGGACGTGGCAGGAGACGTTGATCAAAGAATCAAAATTTCAGTTAAGAAGAAACAACCTCAAGCCTGTAATCCTGGCACTTTGGGAGGCCGAGGCGGTGGATCACGAGGTCAAGAGATCGGGACCATCCTGGTCAACATGGTGAAACCCCGTCTCTACTAAAAATACAAAAAATTAGCTGGGCATGGTGGCGCGTGCCTGTAATCCCAGCTACTCGGGAGGCTGAGGCAGGAGAATTGCCTGAACCCGGGAGGTGGAGGTTGCGGTGAGTTGAGATCGCGCCACTGCACTCCAGTCTGGGTAACAAGAGCGAAACTCCATCTCAAAGTAAAAAAAGAAAAAGAAGAAGAAGAAACAACAAGCATGAGAGGTCTACTGTATAGCAAATAACAACATGTTGATTTCTTGAAAATTGCTAAGAGAATAGGTTTTATCTATTCTGTTTTTATCACACACACACAAAAACAGGAGCATGTGAGGGCACGCATATGCTAATTAGCTCGATTTAGCCATTCCACAATCTGTATGTATTTCAGAACTGCATGTTGTACATAATAAATACAATTTTTATTTTTCAATTAAAAATAAATTTAATGAATCTGAACATATAATTTCAAAGCAACAACAACACAATGCTCTAACTCTATTATAAAAGAGAAATAAAATGAATGTAATTTAGCACAAAATCGTGTGTATTTTCCCATGTAAATGCTTGGCACGGCTCTGCAGAAGGTGTGGTTGGAATGGGTTTGAACCAGTTCCCTGTGAGGATCCAGGGCACTCACAAAGGTACACCTCCCTGGGGCCCCAAACGCCACACAGAATCGCTGCTCATTTTCCCGAAACGGTAAGCACCCACTGTCAGTTTCAATCAAAGCCAAATGCAATTTCCCCTTCATTCTCCTGGTAGTTGATTTCCTGAAAAATTTGGTGCATATTGAAATTAAGAATTCTGCCTAGATCTTCACTTACATGAACGTCTCATGGAGTATTTGGAAGTCACACAGGAATAGGGGCAGATCTTGCTCATGTGACTCTGCAGACACCGAGGGATGTTTAATATCCTTGGTCCCCGTGGCCAAGTGCCAGAGCGAGCCCAGCTGTTGGGAGAGACCAAAGCAGCCCAGCTCATTTTCAAATGCCCCTAGGGCACGTGCCAGCTTTGCAAGGGCCTCCCGATCAGGTATTGTCAACAGCACGGGATGAAATGCTGTTGGGCTGGAAATCATACAATCTGCTTGGTGCAAATTACATAAGGGTTGACAGATGATTTCTTTATTAGGGGTGTGGCTTCAAAGCCTCTTGGTAGTTCTGCTTGTCAGATGTTGGTGGTGATTTCCGGTTTCTAAAGGGGTAAGCCCAGGGCACTGTGACACCCTGGAGCTGCCCTGCCACTGCCTCTTGTAGACAGGGCCTCAGCAGCTGTTATTGTGGAATTTGGGATGTTGGCATATATAGGCTTAGGTTAACTGACTTAGTTTTAAACTGACACTTGCAAAGCCCATTTTTGGTAGAGACAGTTTTCAATACACAGACATTTGCTGCGGCTATGGTTTGAGTAGGAAGCAGGGACATGTCCTTCCTGAGCCCCCAACACACAGGACACATCCCTTGGGAGATGTCCTGATCTTTACTGTAACTGGCAAGGTCATCTGATACCTCCTTTTCCTCCTGGTTGAAACTGAAACGCAGAAGTTAAATATTTACCAGTCGAGGGTGAATAAACTCTGAGTCCAGCTCCTGTGTGGCACCAACCCTGTTGCAGCATTTTCCGACTCCATTCTTGTACTTAACAAACACGAAAATATTCTCTTCTGACAAGGCCAGGAATACGAATGCTTCGTGTTGGAAAAGTTATACTTAACTTTGAATTATTCAGGTAGAAATCAGCCAGTTGTGAATTGCGCATCGATTTCCATTCCTTTCTGACTTGTCAGTATTTTCACCAAGTTCATTCTTAGCAACTTTACCCAAATAGGAACAGCAGCTGGAGAAATAAAATTAGAGTAGTTAATTACATTATTTTTTAAGTTCTGGTAAAATGGCTGATGGGTGATGAAGCATGCATTTGATGAAAATGGATGATTGGTATTTGATTTAGCCATACCCTTTCTGTTCTTCGAGAATTGATGGTTTAGATGCCCTAACTACTATTTTATGTAATGAAATAACTTGCAGCTTTTTTGACAGACAGAGCAATATTTCTTTACCCTAAAGTCTATCATTGTGGCTTTTGAGCTTCACTTAATATTTTGAATAATGAAATAGAAGAATCTTTGTTTGGCAGTTTGAGAGTAGAACGTCACCGAAAGATGAAATCGCTGGAGTTAATCAGGCTGAGTAACACTGACATTTGCAAGAGGAGAGTGCTGGGGAGTTAGGCTGGGAAAAAATGTTCTTAAAGTCATACAGAATCTTCTGTGAATTTAAAGGGTGAGAAAACTTAAAAGCACAATTAAGTTTTCCAGGAAGCGTTTTTCTCCACGGAATAGAATTTCTGCACCTGATTCCAAGCTGGTGTGCTTGAAGGCCGCTGACAGCATCTCAAACGGGGGTGCCCTGAAGGGCAGCTTGTGAGTCATTGATGTCCGAGTTTCACTGAATTCATCTTTTAAGTGTGGAGGAGTCACTTCTGTTTTATTTCTGATCTGACACCCTGTTGTTCTTTAGGCTCAAAACCCATCTTAGGGGAAGGTATCTCTGTGGTGCCCCAAATCGACTTCAGCAATGGGCTCAAGCCTCGTTCCCCTAGCCTCAGCGGGTACTTTGGGGTCTCTGTTTTGATTTGGAGGCTCGTTTTCTGATAGGAGATTCAATTCTGTCAATTAAGGTACAACACCTGCTTTTTCTCTGATTTTTCAGTAGATTTACATTTTGAAAAGCGAAGCAGGTGCTTGAGTTTCATAGCATTATAATGAAATGGAAAATTGTCAATGTCACCAGAGTGATTGAAAAATTTCCAAAATGAAGTTGAATTCATGAAATGTGATGAGGCCATGAGACCACAATCCCAGCATGGCTTTCGAGGAGACATTCCACCAGGGAGCTTGGAAGGAATGTGGAGAGACGGCTTCCTTGGCGGCTTCTTGGCTTCCTCGTGGGGCCCTGGCTCCCCAGGACTTCAGGATTCCAGGAGGAGTTTGAAAAAAGATGGAGTGCTGGAATACAGTTTCATGTGGTATGTTTAATGCAGCATTTGTGAAAAGCAGATTGTCAGAAACTCTTAGGAGCGCTATTATATCTGTGATTCTGGAGCCAGGAAGAGACACGGGAAATTGCAGCAATTACAGCCCCATCTCATTGATTAACGCCGATTGCAAAATAGTCACAAAAATATTGGCACTGCAGCTTCAGTCTGTTTTACCTAATCCTGTTCATGCCAATCAAACGGGGTTTACCAAAGGAAGGCCCTAAAACAACAGCCGAGAACCATTTATCATCTGCATGTCCGTGACTGAACGCCGGGAGTGCAGTC
>CM052648.1:192036005-192061708 GCA_028533165.1 Leontopithecus rosalia
ATTCGTGTTAACTGAGTGTACACTAGGAGGGAATTCATGTTAACTGAGTGTACACTAGGTGGGAATTCATGTTAAGTGTCCACTAGGAGGGAGTTCGTGTTAATGGAGCATATACTAAGACCAAATTTGTGTTAATTGAGCATATACTAGAAGAGAATTTGTGTTAATTGAATGTATACTAGGAGGGAATTCATGTTCACTGAGCAGATGCTGGGAGGGAATTCGTGTTAATTGAGTGTATGCTGAGAGGAAATTCATGCTGAGTGTATGCTAGGAAATTCACGTTGAGTGTACACTAGGAGGGAATTCATATTAATTGAGCATATACTATGTGCCAGGTACTGTGTCAGGCCTTGTGTGACTGCCACACTATCCAGTCCTAGCTCGGGGGAAAGGCTGTCCTGTCTCCATTTCATGGGTAGAAAACTGAAGTTCAGGGGATGTTACTTGCTGGAGGGCTCCATCGGTAAGCAGAAGAGTCTGGTTTCCAGGATTTAAACGTCCTTCTTTCTCCCAGCTTCACAGGATTCTTCCACTTGACGTTCCCGTGTTTACTCCTCAGAGTGATGTCTTTAATTGGTAGAGAAAGAAAATGGCCTCCGAAGTTTATCTGAAAGCTGATCAGAGTCTAAGAATACACAAGGGTCATTACTGTTTTTATCTGCAAGGCATATGCAAAATCTATGTGTGTTCAGTGCAGCATTCCAGGACAGTCAGCACTAGCCCTGTTCTCAGAGAGTCTAGGGGAGGGTCAAGGGACTGAAAAATCCTACACAGATAAAAAAAACAACCGCGGTTCACCTCATGCCACAGAAACCAAGAAAATCCAGCAGGGGTACAGCTGGAGAGAGAACGAACAGCACAAAGGGTGAACCAGGAAGGTCTTCCTGGAAGAGGAAAATTTTGATTTGAGATTTCCTCTTAGCTTTATTCCTCTGGTGCTTCATGAATATATATCATTAAAAAAAAACAATGAAATTGTGAGACCTCCGCACCCAAGCAATGCACCAGGACTAGAGGGGTAACCAGTGAGGATAATTGCTAATTTGTGAGTGTGGTTGTTGAAAGGACCTGATCCACGGCGTCGCTCCTGAGGTAGAGAGACTACCGTGGAGTACGTGTGCACGGATATGTGAGGCCCTTAGTGAGCCACTCTGTTATTCTGAAGCTATTTCTGTTATGTTGGAGTTATTTTTTCCTAATCTTCCATTGTCTCTCACTTTGCTTTTGATGCTGTTTCATAGACATTGATGGCAGTCGTAGGGGAGGAGAAGTTTAATTTTTCTCACCCTTTGCCAGGTTCATGGATGAGGCCCCTGAAACAGAGACAGATTAACAGAAGAACAGACATATTTATTTCATGTAAGTTTTACATGCCACAGGGACCTTCAGGAATGAAGAAACAGAGAAACCTGTGTGTTTGATGCTTAGGTTTGATGAACCGTCTGGACAGCAGGGGGTGGATGGCCTGGCGGTAATAAACCGGACAGGGAGGGGGCTTAGCAAGGCCTGTGCGATCTGATTCTTCTCTGTGTCCTTGTCTTTGGAGATAAAAATGTTCCTTTCCTCTGGGTATAGGGAGGGTGCTTCTCCCACGAGGGTCTCAGGAACTGCTTCAGGGGAACAGGATGGGTGAACAGAGGTGAGAGTTTTCCTGCATCTGCTGTTTCCTCAAACACCAAGGGGCTCTGTGCTGGACTGCTTGTTCTCAACCCTCTTTTCCTTTTCGTCTAGAGACAGAGGTGGCCTTTCTTACCCCCATTACATGATTAACCCTTTTTCCTGTTTGTGCACAGAGCACACCGCGATGGCACTTGCGGCTGCGGTGTTTGCCCGCGGATAACTTTGCCATGAAATAGCTCACGTTTTTATCATTTTTGCATCACTGTAGTGTATCAATTTTGGAAACAAAAGACATTCTATTTATAGCATTGTGTTTTTAGTAATGGTATTTTCCATTCACAAAATACAGCAATTCTCTGTCGCTGAAAATGTCAAATCCTAGAAAACATCCTCAGGCATGATACTAACATCAATCTCAGTTTGTTGGCTGAAGATTCATTTGATGAATCTGAGTTTTCCAAAACTGACAATTCTGATGATTCAGATGATTCTGGTGTTAGTTCTGTTTAGAAATAACTCCAAGAACAGTTTTTATATTTTACTTTTACATTGAAAATCAGTCTTGAAGAGTGTGTTTATGTAAAAGTAAATGAGCACTAGCTGTGAGCTGCACTTTATTTTTCTAAATGAACAAGGGGTTAATGTTTTAAAAATTGTTATACCGTATCTTTGAGTACTTTTGTAGCATTTTGTATTTATCGCATCTGAAATGTGTTTTTGTGTAGCATATTTGATAACTTTGAAAGGACAGTTCAAAACTGCTTGCTATATTGCCAGATTTTTTCCTTGATATGAAAATGCCGTCTGCTGTGTGCATGGCTGCACGCGTGCATTTCCTGCATCTAGGTTCTTCCTTGTTCTGTTTATTGGATTTCTGTTTCTGAGCCCATACCACAATGTTCTGAGCACTACAGTTATCAAATGCGCTTTGATATTTTACACTGCTAATTAGTTGTTGGTTTTTCCTGTACATTTTCTTTTCTAGATGAATCTTGACATTAGCTGGTCAAATTCTGTAAAATTTCCTTTGGGATTTGGATTTGGATTAATTCGGAGAACTGACATTCTGATGATAGTGTTTGTAGGTTTGATTTTCATTTCTCGTGTTATTATTTCCAACTGTGCATGCTCCAACCTTTCCTTGGCTCTTCGGGAGAAAGTCTTCTGTCTCTCCCCAGCAGCGCTGACTCCTTTTTCTGCTGTCTGCTCTGCTTTTTGCTGCCTTCAGTGCAGATTTTCACCCTGCTCATGTTGCTCTCCCTGTGATGCTTGCTCCTGTTGAGCAGTGTCAGGTAAAGCTCTCTGAAAGTGCTTTTCAGCTCATTAGTAGATAATTTCCAAGGGTGTGGTTTTCCACTGAATCTTAGATTATTATTCCCTTTCTCCTGTGTTGCAAGGTGTCCATGCAGAGACATATTAAATGAGAGCCCTCTGGGCGCTGGTGGTGGGTTTGGGGTGGTCCACACTGAACCAACTGCAGGCTTCCAATCTGAAGGGAGGTTCTCCTGCAGGGGATGCTGCTGATGGACTACCGATACTGACAAGTACTGATACTGACTACCAGTACTGATGGGTACTGATACTGCCTACTGATATTGATGGGTACTGATACTGACTGCCAATACTGATGGGTACCGATACTGCCTACCAGTACTGATGGGTACCAATACTGCCTGCTGATACTGATGGATACTGATACTGACAGGTACTGATACTGCCTACTGGTACTGATGGGTACCAATACTGCCTGCTGATACTGATGGATACTCATACTGACAGGTACTGATACTGCCTACCGGTACTGATGGGTACCAATACTGCCTGCTGATACTGATGGATACTGATACTGACAGGTACTGATACTGCCTACCAGTACTGATGGGTACCAATACTGCCTGCTGATACTGATGGATACTGATACTGACAGGTACTGATACTGCCTACCAATCCTGAGAGGTGCTGATACTGCCTGCTGATACCGATGGGTACTGACAAGCACCAGGACTGGAGAAGCAGTCTTTACACCAGGATGAACAAACAGAAGGACATCATGATGGAAGCCATGGGTATATTTTGAATGTAGCAGAAAGGAAATATTAGCCCTAAACTTAATGGGGAAATTGTGGTTTTTCCACTGGACGTGGGACCTCAGAGAGAGGCAAAGATGTGCATGTTCCCTGATAAGAGAAAACCGACTTATCAAAGGAGGAGGCAGACAGCTCAGAAAGGCAAGCACTCTAACTTCCGCAAAGTGGCAGAGTGATGTGGTGTGTGTGTCTGTGGAAGTGGAACATTGTGTGTCATGGCGTCTAATAATGTGGTGGTGCAGAACATTGTAAGACCAATGTCTAAGATGGCCAGGCTGGCTTCTGCCGGCGTCCCTGTCCTCTGCGGGGCTGTGCAGGGGCCGGGGGGCAGGACACTCTCGGGGGGGGGGGCTGTGGGAATGCCTGGCTGCAGGTCCGCCCACAGAAGGGCTTTGACACTAGCCCAGTGTAAGCTCACAGGGACACCCCTCCCACACTCTGTGGATGTGTGGGAGGACATCTGTGTGTGCCAGCAGGTAACCAGTGTGTGTGTGTGTCTGAGATGTGTGTGTCTGCATGTTTGGTGTGTATTTACGTGTTTGTAGGGCATGTGTGTCTCTTGTGAGTGGTGTTAGATGTGTCTAGGGGAGGGTGTGTATATGTCTGTGGTATGTGTGTGCATCTGTGATGTGTGTGTAATGTGTGTGGGTGTGTGTCTGTGATGTGTGTCTGGTTTGTGTCTGTGGGGTGTGTGTTTGGTGTGCAGATGTGTATCTGTGGTATGTCTGTGGTGTGTGTGTCTGTGGTGTGTGTTTCTATCAGGGGTTTGTCTGTGGTATGTGTGTTTTGTGTATCTGTGGTGTGTGTGTCTGTGGTGCATATGTGTAGTGTGTGTGGGGTGTGTGTGGGGTGTGTGTGTAGTCTGTGTTGTGTATCTGTGGTGTGTGTGTGCTGCGTATGTGTGGTGTGTGCGTAATGTATATGTCTGTGGTATAGGGTGTGTGTGTGTCTGTGGTATGTGGGGTATGTGTGGTTGTGTGTGTGTGTAGTGTGTGGTATGTGTGTCTGTGGTGTGTGTCTGTGGCTTGTGTGTCCATGTGGTATATGTCTGTTGTGTCTGTGTGGTGTGTCTGTGGTGTGTGTGGTATGTGTCCCTGGTGTGCATATGGTTTGTGTGCACCTCTCTGTGGTGTGTGGAACACACAGTCCCAGCGCTCCCTCTGGTGCCCTCTGCCTGTGTCCCCATCATGCCCACGTGTCCCCTCATCCCCAGGCTGCATCCCGCTGTCTGCATTGGCCTCTGAGGTCTGGAGCCTTATCCGGACAGTCAGTAAACTGGGCCTTGGGGCCGGACAGGGGTCAGCACCCAGTCTGTGTGTGCAGGCGGCTCGGGGGCTCCCGAGGTGGCTTCCCTCGGGGCCGGGGTGCCTTCCATTCTTCTCATTCGCGGTCACAGCCCTCGCTGGCAGCGCAGGCAGGAGCCCCTGACACATCTTCTATGGCTTCTGAGGTAGCCCCAGCCCCGGGGACCTGCAGGTCCAATGCAGACTGGCCGCCTCTGCCCCAGGCCACACGGGCCTTGATCCCCACTCACAGTGGCCCAGGCATCAGCTGCTGCTGCCCAGAAGGTCCCCATCAATCAGCCAACATCAGGCAGAAACAGTCCTGCGGGGCCCAGTCTCCCGGGAGCTACCCAGGCGCTGTGTCCACCCCTCACCAGCGTGGGCCTGGCACCAGTGAGGCCCAGTGAGGAGCCTGCCCCTGTCAGGAGGCTGCTGTGACCCCGGTGCCCTCCCGGTTTCCCAGCCCAGCCTTCACCTGTTCTCAGGCTGCAGCAGTTTGCTAAATTCCTGGCATGTTTTGCCTGCTTCCACCTGGGATTGAAATTTTCAACAATTGACCTCCAACCTCCTTAAATTCACACATCACCCAAAGTGTCTCACAAGAAACCAGCACAGCCCTGACCCTGCACTACAGCGAGCAAGTCCTCGGGAGCCACACAGGGTTCTTTTCTTCTCTGGGAAACACTTGGTGCTGTGTCGACTTTCTGGGAATAATTGAGACAACCTGTTGATGTGCATTAACGCCAAGGCCATCCCACTTCCCCGAGAAGAAAATGCCGCTGGGTCTAATTAAGCCACTGATTTAAAACAATGCTCAGAAAGCAGCTGTGGAGACTGCACGTTCCCTAAGCTACGGTGAGTTTGTTCCTGCCCGCAGGAGCCGCTCGCCTCCGCATGCCACCCCTGCTGCCACAGCCACCCGCGCAGCTGAGTCAAGGTCCAACGGCCCGGCGATGCTTTCCACCAGCGCACGTTGCTCTGAAGAGCTCCATCAAGACCACGTGAAAACGCCACCACAGCACGTCCCCCTGTGGCAACTGAAAGGACTCTTACATTTGTTGGAGAAATGAGTCAGCACCCCTGAGAAACTGTGACTCTTGCACCCTTTCCTGGCGCTGCCCCGTGGCCAGCTCCGAGGGCGGCAGGGAGATATTTTATTTTGGCATGACCCCAGGCCTTGCCTCTGAGCCGCAGAAGAAGGGGCACTGGCCCACCGGAGGCAGAGCTGGGGTCTGTTCTAGCTCTGACATTTTACAGCCATGTGGCCCGGGACATTCATATTCCAAGTTCCGCTGTTTTTAGTAGAGGGGTGATCACATCCACCTCCTTCACAGCTTGTCCTAAGGAGCCCAGGAAGTATGAATCATGGGTTGTCTAGTCTGATGGATGTGGGGGACCCTTGACTCGGCCCAAAGCGGGAGTCCACTGTGTTCTGACCCAGTCCGCGCCCTGCACTGCTGCTTCTCTCCACGAGCAATGTCAGGAGGCCACTCCCGGTTTCTGCTGCTGAGGACTGTCAGTGAACGTTCCTAGGGACAGCAGTCCATGGGTCCGAATCCAAGCGCACTGTTGTCTTCAAACAGTGCTGCAGTCCCTTTCCCGGTTGGAGTCAGGTGAGCTCTGTTGCACTCACACGTCTCTGTGTTTGTGCTGCTTAGAAAATGCCTCAGTTCCGCCTAGCTTGGTCTCCTGAGGGTGTCGTCGGCACCATCCTCCTCTCCGCAGACCCCTCCTGTTTCCCCGCAGAGCCCCCGATAAGTTCCTGTCTACCCTGCGCCCTGATCTCCCTCCCTGGTTGCTTTGAAGGCTTCGGACCAGCCTTGCTGTGCAGCCTCCTCTCTCAGTGATGCCTGGCCTTCTGAGGCTTACTGCACTCACGTGTCTATAAGAGAAATGCCATTGGCCCAGAAGGTCACTCCAGGGGCTGTAAATTTGACTCCTCCCAGGAGCTGAGAAACGACTTGCAAAAGTCTGGTTTTAATAGTGAAGATTTCAGCAGAACCAACCATAATGAATAACTGTCATTGCAAAGACAGACCGCTGAGATGTGACATGAATAAGAAGGGGTGAGATGTGAGTTCACCCTTCAAACCCTGGTGTTAATAGTAAATACAAGCAGTTTGCATGTAATATTTGGTCATTTTCCTAACAGTAGTTACTGCCCGCTCACAGACCCATAGGCAGGGGATTCTTGCCGAGTTTGGGAACAGGGTTGCCCCATAGAACCAGCGCCACAGCCTCAGCCCCCTGCCTGGATGCAGGAAGGGGCAGGGAGGACGTGGGCCCTGAGGTGCACAGGCGCAGCTGGGCAGCATCTGTGGCATTTGGTTGTTCTTACCTGGGCTAGTGGCCTCCTTTCTAGTGGTACCCTACGTGGGGGCCTACGTGGCAGGGCCCTGGTGGGTAGAGCCGGGCCAGCACATGGTCTATGCCTCCAGTGGTGCCTCCTCATTCTCCATGGCCTCCCAGACAGCACTCATTCCCTGTCCCTTGTCATTTCTCGGGGGAAACATCTCCAGATCCTAACAAAGCCCATTTCCTTCTGAACAGTTGCCACTGAACCGGAGGCAATTGCAGTACCTTTAGATGCAGGAGTCTGAAATTTCACATCTAGACAAAGTTAGGAGGTCAGGCCATGGAAACTGAAATGACATGCAATTTATGCACCCGTAGATTTCCTGGAGCAGAACTCCAAAGCTACTTCCGTCACATGTTCAGAGCACGCTTTCATGGTCCTAGTCCTCTTTAAGACGAACACGGGGCAGGTCCACATGGAAGGTGTCTGTGGGTCCCCGGGACTCTGGGCCTGGGATCTCGAGGTCTAGGGCAAAGTGCTCTAGAGACAGGAGAGGCGGTGGTGAGAAAGGAGACACCTGGGCTGATCTGTGTCATTAATTCTGTGTGTCAACTTGGCCAAGCCCCAGTGCCCAGACATTGGATCAGATGTCAGCCTGCCTGTTGCTGTGAACGTGTGTTTTGGAGGAGATTAACCTCAAATCAGTGGACTTAAGGTAAAGCCAATGGCCTTTGGGAATGTGAGCGTGTCTCACCCAATCTGTTAAAGGCCTTAAGAGCAAAGGGCTGGGAACTCCCGGAGAAGAAGGAGCTTGGCCTGCAGACAGCCTTTGAGCTGCAGCACCGACTCTTCCCCGGGGCCCCAGCCTGCCCCCGGCCCTGCAGATTGCGGACCTGCCAGCCCTCATAGCCGTGTGCATTGGTTCCTTCTCATCAACCTGCCTTCCTCTCCAGGTAGATAGACAAAGATGGAGAATAGATACAGGCCTCCTCGTGTTTCTTGGGAGAACTCTAATACATGGTCTGATTTTTCTTATTTATTTAGCAATTACTAAGCTCTAATTATGTTACACACATGATGTAATTCTCAGAATAACAGTATGAGGTGGGCCATGGCCCAAGGAGTTATCCAGCAGGAAGTTGGGGCGGAGGGGAGAATGGGAAACGCCTGCTGTGCCTGGAGCCTCTGGAGGACTCTGGGGAAGGAGAGGATGGGTCTGAGTCTGAGCCTGTGTCTTCTTTCCTTGCAGTGGCTAGCGTGCTGGGGAGTGGAGCGCTTGCCTGAATTTCTGTGCAGTGCTGGTTGTCTTCGTTCGGGCAGAACGTGGCCATTTGGAAGCGTCACAGCATCCGCAGCTCGCGCGTTGTGGCAGCCTGCACCCCTTTCTTAGACCTTCCCTAGCTCCAGTTCAAGCCTTCTCGTCTATGCAACCCTTCCAAAAGTGAAGACGAGCGAGCTTGATCTGACACGGGAGCCTCTGGGACCCTGTTTCCTGGGTGCTCTGGGAGGCTGCTCAGATTCCCTCCCACCTGGGCAAGGGGACAGCGCTTCCAGGAGAACCTTGCGGCCCCACCGGGCTTGGCTGGACACGGTGCCTGGTAGCTCAGGCCTGTGAAAGGCTCAGATTTGACTTGGCATTAGCTCAGCCATGCAATTATTCCCACCGGGACGCTGAGTTCTCTTTCCCAGCCAAAGGACTTGGCAGAGCCAGAACCCCATGGGGAGGTGAGGGCAACTAGCTGGCCTCTTCTGTCAAGCAGAGGGCTCCAGCCTCCTCACCCACATTGACCACACACTTGAGCCTGGCACTCCTGTCCTCATCCAATTATGCCTGGAACAGCACAGGGAGGCATGGAGCCACCACAAAGGCAGGAGGGGAAGAGGGGCTCCCACCCTTGACCCCACAGCTTCCTGGCGGGTGGCCAGCCCTCTCGGACATGCAGGGCCAACCTCCCTCCCTCCCCGTTATTCTCAGCCATCATCTCAGAAACCCTGGGACAGTGGGAGTGGAATTGGCAGATGCAGCTGGCTCCAGGACTGTCCTCAACCCTGGATTTGGCAGTTCCGGGTGGCACTGCTGGGCTGTGTGCTTTATCTTGTCAGAGGAGGGACGTGTGTGAGGAGCACCATGGGGCCTGGACTTTCAAAGATGGGCAGCTCACACTCAAGTTGTCCCCGAATGCCACGATCTGTAGGAGAGGGCTACTGGCTCCTTCAGGAGAGAGGCTGGGAGCATGAAAGCAGGGACACGGGGTGGAGGGGAGGCGCCACCCACAGAACAGGTGGTTGTTGGGAGTGTCAAGTCTCCGTGGGCATCAGGCTCGGGGTGTGTCCTTGCTTAGGAAACCTTGCTCGATCCCAGCAACCACCTTCTGATGTGCTTCTCTTTGGTCACCAGAGAAAAAGTGTCATGAGAACTGGAGCTGTGCCAACAGCGGCCCGGCTGTCACTCTTTACCCCCTGTGCACAGCCCAGGCCACAGCCCCGCCTCTGACTTCTCCCAAAACCTTTTGCTTCAGATTGGCCTCGCCAGGCAGGGCGTGGGCACGCCCCCTTCTCAGCTTTGGCCACAACAGCCCCACACCCTCTGCTTCCTGCCCTAGCTTCATCCCAGGAACGTTCTCTCCATCTTTTGAAACCTACACTTTGAGAAGCTTCCTCACTCCTTCTCTGGCCACTTGAGCTGCAACCGGCTCATCTCCTGTTCCCGTGGCAGGATGCTGTGGCTGTGCCCCTGTCCCGGTGGGTTGACAGCATCTCTGGGGTCACACCCCGTATGATCACTGAGCTTCATGACTGGGTCGTACATCTTTGCAGTGCTGGGTACCAGCACAGCTGCTCAGAGAAAGTCCTGACAGACACAGCAATGGCAGGCAATAGAGGGCTGTGCCCGTGTGACCAGCACCTGTGTCAGCAAGACTGAGCCAGCCCCTGTGGTGGCAGGACCGAGGCTGGGCCGTGGCTGTGTGGCCAGTGCCTGTGATGGCAGGACCAAGGCTGAGCCATGGCTGTGTGGCCAGTGCCTATGATGGCAGGACCAAGGCTGAGCCGTGGCTATGTGGCCAGCCCCTGCATTGGCAGGACTGAAGCAGGGCCATGGCTGTGTGGCCAGTGCCTGTGATGACACGCAGACCCCAGACCCCTGCACCTTTCCTCTGTGGTCAGCAGCTGCCCTGTCACACATTAAATGTGGCTCCCCCGCCATGCAGCTGCATATTTTGGGAAAGAGGTTGCATTTCCCCTGAGAAATTCCTATTTTCAAAAGGAACAGATTGGAAGCTGGGAGTGGGCACTGATCACGAGGAGTCACTTCCATGGAAGCTGCTTTCTCAGCGCAGGTGGCTTAGAACAGAGTGTGCTGTTAGACAGGACGAGAAACTGGGGGCCCCAGGCGGGTCTGCAGCAGCCAGGTTGTTTGTGAAGCCCCTTGCTCTGTGAATGTGGGCTACCTGGTGAGTAAGTCTCAATCTGACCTTGGAGTCCAGAGGGGTCATCCACACGTGTCTTCTGCAGGCAAACTCCACCCTGAAGGATACTGGTGAGCTCAGGCTTAGAAAGATTGTCTGACACAGTTAGGAAGACGCTGTCTCATCCTTTCTTCCATCCCATCGACTGTCTCCAGAAGCATTTCCACCATCAGTTGCCTGCACTGGTTAGGGCTCTGACGTCACAAGTAGCAGAAACCAAGTCCGGCTCCTTTAAGCAGAATCCCACTATTTAAGGAGGAGAGGATCTTGATTTGGACTGAATTAAATGGAGGAATCAAGAAGCAGGTGCTGTAAAAGGCCGTGGCCACGACAGCTCTGCAGAAACACGGGAGAAGGAAAGGAGGGCACTGGGTGCTGCTGGCGACGAGGCGCTCCCGGCCCCTCCTTGCTGCTGCCGTTTCCATCGCGCACGGAGCCATGGGAAGGGGCGTCTGACTGACGTGGCTTTGGTAGGTGTCCACCCTGGCTGCAGGAGAGGCGTCCCTCTGGTCATTGGGCCCTGGCTTCTGGGGACTGGGTGAGTCCAGAGCCCATGGCCTGGAAGGTGGAGGAGCTCGGAAAACCGGAGGTTCCAGTCTTCGGTGGCTGCATGCAGGGAGATGAACGAAGGAGAGGAAGGGAAGATAACAAATTACCCTCTGGCATGTGAGGTCTGGGATGGGGCATCGGGGAGAGGAGCCAGTTAGTCATTAGCGGAGAGTGCAGAGTGGGCTCAGGGCTGGGAGCCGTGAGTGGGGTTTGCGGGAGCTGGAGCTGCTGACGAGAAAATGGCTGAGAGCTCAGGGGCAAGTGGGCAGGCGGGACAGGGCGGGCTGGGGAACTCTGGCCCTCAGCCACTGCTTGGATGAGGACAAGCAGCCAGCAGGTAAGGCGGGAGGGTTCCCAGGAGGCAGGGGAGGCCCCTGGTGCTGCCACTGAGCCCGCAGGCCAGCGCCTGCCGGCCACTCTCACCGCCGCAGCCTCTCCTTATGCACAGCCCGTTCAGGGACCTCCCTGAAACCGGCCACCATCCGTCCTCGGGCCTTGGCGATAGCCTCCATGGGAAATACTTACAGCAGATTCCTTTGGTGGAAACTCATGGAAATTCCTACTGTTTAAAAAAGGTGAAACCTTAACTTTGGAGACAAGTGAAATCCCTCCCTCCCATAATGCTTTGGAATGGCAGGTTTTGAGAAGAGCCAATCCCAACTTTGACAAGACGTGCAAACAAGCCTTCCTCGCCCACTGCCCCCTTGCTTTAATGGAGCACAGCTTCGCATCAAGTCACACCCTACCCCCATAAAGAAGCTGTGCGGCCTGCTCCATGGGTGGGAGGCCCAGGAGGAAGCACACTGCCTGGGGGCACACACCAGGTCATCCTCGTGCAGGCTCTGGGCTCTGGGACAGATGAGGCCTTGTCCATGACGAGGCCTCCCGCCTCTGAAGAAGGACGCACTAACTCGGCACGTGGGCCCCGCGGTCTCTGCTCCCTTCTTTTCCCGTGCTCTGTGGAGATGGTCATCACGGCCCCCCGCACCTCCCAGTGCCCCGTGCTTCCTCTTGGGCCATGCAGCAGAATTCTCAGGCCCTGCCCACAGTGTTTGGGTGGGGGCTGTGCCAGTCCTCTGTGAGCTCAGAAGCGCCTGGTGCCTTCAGCCATCTTGGCATTGTCAGGGGAGATTGTTTTTAATTAAAAGTCTGCCTTGGAGTGTGTCAAGCACTCCTGTATTTTTGCCATTCATTCTTCTTATCTCTATGGCAACGAAAATATCTCAGCATTTACATGGACATCATATTCTTTGCTAATGTAATATCTGAACCGTGTGTGGGGGGACGCGAGCAGCAGCGCCTGCTCCTGCTGGCTGGGGATGCTGAAGTTGCCACGACAACCGGGGCCCAAAGATGTCCTCACCAGAGCACTGAATGGAAGCTCTAAATTAATTCACCCACCTATGTTTTTGTGGCTTCTGTTGTTAATTGAAATAATAGGAATGGCCTTGCCTGTCCTCTCAGAGCACCTGTCCCGGGAACCGGCGGCGCTGTTGACTTGAGCCCACTCGTCCGTCAGGCTAACCTAGCGTGAAATGGGGAAAGTACAAGACAGGTGCGTAGGCTGCTCTGTCCCGACTTGCGGTCCTGGGGAAGTAGCTTTTCTTCTGTCAGGCTGGAAACACTGGCAATACAGTTTTTTATTTTAAAACTTCACTTATGTCTGCTCTCTTCCTCGTGGACTCTGAATCGGAGGAGCACCTCCAGAGCACTGTCAGCTGCTCCTGCTTGGTTAACCAGCTCTGTCAGCTGCTCCTGCTTGGTTAACAAGGGCAGCCTTCAGTGACCTGCATGCATTTACCCAAATGCCACCGAGGCAGCTGACTGAGTGGGCCTGTGGGCTGCCTGGCCCTCCTTGCCCTCAGAGGCACCGGATCAGGACCGTGTTCCAGTACTTGCCTCGTGAGGGTGTCGTGTGCCAGCACCCCTGCCTTGCCAGCTTCTCTGCTTCCTGGGGCTCTCTTACAGGAGCAAATCATGACCTTGGAATCCTAGTTGATTTTCCCTCCAAGATAAAAATCCTAGGGTTAAGGACACGAAATGAGAGTTTTCTCATCCATCTAAATAAAGAAATGGAAGCCTGGCTTGTTTGTGACACTCTACCTCTGAGGAAGGTCCTATCCTGGCCTGGGGGTTAGATTTCAAGGTTAAGCACTTACCTTTGGGAGGTTGGAGGCAAAAGCATATATTTATATGGCCCCATTTAAAAACCATCAGCAGCTGTGGAAATCGGGTCAGCTGGCCAGTGTCACCTGGAAGTGGATTGGCAAGCACAGAGTCAGACATGAGAGCTGTCTCCCGACGCCTTCCATGACATTCCCTTTCTCTTTCATTCTAGACATTTAGGAATGAGGTGCTTGGAGCCAATTTTTGCCCATTAATGTTTTGGCAGGTATTTTTTTGCCAGACTGGGAAGTCAGCCAGAGATGTAAGGCAAGAGTCCGGGACAGGCCCATACCCCAAGGGACAGGAGGTTGCAGAGGCCTCAGGCATGGACGGGTCTAACCTAGGACAGCTGCAGAAACCTCAGGCATGGGCTGGTCTAACCTAGGACAGCTGCAGAGACCTAGAGCATGGACAGGTCTAGCCTGGGGCGGCTGCAGAGACCTTATGTGTGGGCTGGTGTAGCCTGGGGCAGCCGCAGAGCCCTCAGACGTGGGCCAGTCTAGCCTGGGGGAGCCTAAGCATGGGGTCCCTGCAGGGCAAGGAATTCTCAGGCTTTAAGAGAAGGGTAAAGGGAAAAATGCAGAAAAGACAGGACCTTACCAGGAGTGAACTCCAAATGTTTCTGCTCTCTATCTTCATATGGGATCAACTTGCAGTTGTGGTTTAATTTTTTTCTCTTGAGTCGTTTTTATACGGTATGATCAAGAGTTGTGAATTTCATTCCTGTTATCCAGTGTCTATCGCTGTAGAACAAAACAAAAGCGATAAGCAAACAAGCAGATATGCAGAACTGTCTACTTTATTTTGAATGAAATTCTGATTTTCCTGACTTTATTGAAAACATTGCTTCTAGAATGTAAAATGTGTTCTCTAGGAGTCAGATCCTGGGTAAATTTATCAATAGTGAGTGTTAGGATGAAAAGAGCCAGACTCTAAAATATTAGGGAGATTTATTCTGAGCCAAATATGCATGACCATGGCCGTGACACGGCCCTCAGAAGGCCCTGAGAACATGTGCCCAATGTACTAGGTTTTAGGGCGACCTGAGACTTCAAGCAAACACATTTAAGAAAAATCAAATTCTGGTTGATAATTGGTTGAGCTTATCTAAAGACCTGGGGTCAACAGAAAGGAATGGCTGGGTTAAGATAAAGGACTCTGGAGACCCAGGACCTTTTTTTCTTTTTTGGAGACAATCTCACTCTGTGGCCCAGCCTGGAGTGCCGTGGCGCGATCTCAGCTCACTGCAAACTCTACCTCAGGGTTCAGGCAGTTCTCCTGCCTCAGCCTCTCGAGTAGCTGGGATTATAGGCAGCTGCCACCATGCCCAGCTAATTTTTGTATTTTTAGTAGAGACAGGGTTTCACCATCTTGGCCAGGCTGGTCTTGAACTCCTGACCTCATGATCCACCTGCCTCGGCCTCCTAAGAGACTCAAGTTCTTATGTGCAGAGGAGGCCTTCGGGTAGCAGGCTCCAGAGGGAATCGGTTGTAACATGTTTCTTATCAGACTTAAAGTCTGTGTGAATGTGAATTCGGAGAGGGAGCAGGAGGCGCTTCCAACCCCCATTCCCCATCATGGCCTGAACCAGTCCCTGAGTTAAGTTTTTAAAGAGCCCTGGTTGAGGAGGAAGTCCATTCAGATGGCTGGGGGCCTTCACATTTCATTTTTCATTTCCAGTGTTAACAGCAATAATAGAGTGAGAAGCTGATGGGGGAGTAGAGGGGATACAGACTTTGGGGGCCAAAAGGCCAGACTTTCAAGTTCCCAATTTCCAGAGCTGTCTGCAGAGCCTCCATCCCCTGGGCTCCTAGTTCCCAACTCCAGGTCAGAGGAAAGCCACTCCCTCCCGGGCGGTGGTGAGGACCCCGCCCTCACCACCAGGGCACTGAGGGAAGAACACTCCTTCCTCTATGCAGAAAACGAGATTTCCCGATTGCAGGAAGCAAGGCCAGCACCTAGCAAAGCTGAGCAAACCCACCCTCCTGTCTGGGCTGTTCTGTCCCAGTGGGCGGCTCAGCTTCACCTCGGGAGCAGCTGGGGCTGGTGGGGCTGGCAGGGGTAAGGGAGAGCCGGGGGCTGCCCCCGGGGTGGCTCCAGGCCTCCTGGGCACTGATAATCACTCTAATGGCTTTCTGACTGCTGATTTTAAAGCCATTACCAGGAAGGCTTTTACGAAGATGACTTTCACTTTATAGCTGCAGTGAATTCTGCATTGCACTGTCTTTTCATGCCTTCGGCTAAAAACATGGATGACCTAGGTAGAAGCCCAGCGCGCCCAGCATACCCACAGCCGCCCAGCCTCAGGAGCAGAGCTTGGTTTGCCTGGAGGAAGGGCAATCCTAGTTTTGTGGAGGGTAGGACTTTTAGTAGTTGGGTCTAGCTTTTTGTTACCGTTTGTAGAAAGATAGCCAAATTCTACTTTGCTTGAGGAGATGAGATTTTACCCCAACTTAAAACTTCTTCTCCCTTTTAAAAGAAATAGTAAGTCACTGTGGTCACACATGCTTGTTTTCAATTAAGTGGCAATTTTAGGCAGATTTGCTGCCAGAAATACTTGGGTAGTAAAGGAGAAGCAACAGGTATCGTGTGTAACTGCCGCGCCTACTCAGTTATCACCGCCATGAAATGCGGCATTCCCCAATTGTCCTACAAGCATATTTAGAAGGGTTTCCAATGTTTGAATGTCTGCACTTGGCGAGTTTAAAGTAAGAGTGTATAGCTAAGTATATATTTGAATATCCACATGAAATAATTCCCCCCTGTTACACAGATTTGTGCAGTTTAAGTAAGAAAAGGGCCGATGGAGATTAGGTGATACTCTGGAAGGAAGGAGGATTTTTACTGTTTGAGAAAATACAATCATTAGACTCTTAGCTGAATAATATCAAATCAGGAGCTGGGTTGTGAAGTGAAAATTAATTTGGGAGCATTTCTAAGTAAATAATCGGGAACTTGGAGAATCAGAGCAGATGCATGCACAGAAGGAAGCACAGACCTCAGCGCCTCGCTCATCAGCAAGTCCGGCGCAATTACTGTGGCTGCTTCCGGTGCCATAATCCCCGGGATCTGTGCGTTTGTGGCCGTGAGGGCCCTCCAGCCGAATTTCTGGTGATAAGTGATGAATCATGAGAAACACCAAGGGAAGTTGAGGCTTCAAAGAAGTCTTTTTTCATTTTTCTCCTTGAGCCTTACAGTGATTTCCCCCATACCTTTGTATATTTAATTTCCTTTTTAATGGACAAACTGTCATGGGAGGTTACAGAAAGCATTATTATTCAAAGGAATGTTTATATCACTCAGATAAATATCATGGAGAATTATGGATTGGGAGTATATTTATTTCATATACAACAGAAAAATGACTGTGTATTATCAAGTAAATACATGCTATATTTAAATAATGTGATAAGGATCGCCAAGTTTTTCTCTGGTGTTCTGAAATTAGAATATACAGAAAGGCAAATTAATATTTAAACTCTCTGTATGATTTTGAGAATCCATAATATGCATCACAAAGAGAGACGACTTTGGGCTGTGTGGGGGTGCGATGGTATCGTAAACAGACCGACTGCAGGGGGCCTGCGGAAGTCACATGTGCCCAGCGGCCTGGAGAACGAGGTAATACCTTCAGCGCTAAGATAATTCCATTACTATGAAAGCATTTCTTGCCTGTGGCTCCTCTGCAGGCACCGTATAAAGTACTTGAAACAAAACAATGTGTGATCTTCATGTGCTTTGAGATCTGGGCTACAGATAGAACAGATAGGCCACGGTTAACTGTGTAATTACTAAGCACACATAAAACGTGTGTTATTTTGTGCAAGTCAAGGGTGGTCTCTGAAAAGACAAGAAGTAACGGGCCAGGCACGGTGGCTCACGCCTGTAATCCCAGCACTTTGGGAGGCCGAGGCGGGTGGATCACGAGGTCAAGAGATCGAGACCATCCAGGTCAACATGGTGAAACCCCGTCTCTACTAAAAATACAAAAATTAGCTGGGCATGGTGGCGCGTGCCTGTAATCCCAGCTACTCGGGAGGCTGAGGCAGGAGAACCCAGGAGGCGGAGGTTGCGATGAGCCGAGATCGCGCCATTGCACTCCAGCCTGGGTAACAAGAGCGAAACTCTGTCTCAAAAAAAAAGAAGTAAGACACAGGAGTGAAAAGTTTTGACTCGGCGGCATCTCACAGATTGGGAGGTGGGCAGCGCAAGTCTGGGGGGTTGGTCGGAGCTGCTTTTAGACAAATGGCCAGTCCGGGACGAATCTCCCACAGCTGCAGCTGTCTCAGCTCATTTCGTTTTCTACTTTCCGTTTAATCCAGCACAGTTTCCTATCTACCCCTGGACAAGTTAAAAGTAAAACATTCAAATTCAAATGTGCCCTAAAATCCTGGGGAGGATGATGAATTTAGTCAAAGATGCCCCGCCATGAGAAATTCAGCCATGGGACATTCACCGCGACGCCTTTCAGCTGCTGAAAGGACCCGTGGATTTGTTATTCTCTTTTCCATTCCTTAGAAAATTAAAAAACAAAACAAAGAATGAAGAAGCAACTGGTGCCAGCAGACTTGGTGCAAGAGAGCCAGTCGTAGGAGCCGCCCAGGCTCACTTAGGAAAACTGCCGAGTGAGAGCAGCCGCAGCCAGAAGGTGGAGACCCCTGCGGTCCCAGGCAGCACAAGGCTCGAGACCCTGCAAGGAGCCATAGCCATGCGTTCCTGGGCAGCATCGTCACAGTCCGCACGCTCTTCCTCCTGGTTAACCAAAACCCGTTTCAGCCGTTCTGGAATTGCAGGGCTGGCCGGAACGTTAGGAGCAGTACATGCAATGCCTTCATTTTGTGAGTAAGTGCCCTGGAGAGCTGACACCCCTCGCTTGACTGTGAGGTCATGGCCGAATGCAGAGCCCTCTAATTTGAGATTTGTGTGGACAGACAGACCTTCTCCATAAGAAACCACTCACATAAGTAAGTCACTCTGCCTGACCAGCGCCCTAATCCCTTCAAAATGTCCTAGCACGGCATATTTTCTTTCTGTTTTATAAAAATAATTTTGAATACATGTAAGTATATGATATTATACATATTTTAATAGGCACCTGGGAGATTCTGGAAACGGTGTCAGTTTCTCTAAGTCAGTATCGTATACAATCCTCAGAACAACCCTGCCAGGCAAATAATATTCACTTTTAAAAGTGGGGAAGTGAAAAAACTTAAGATTTTTCCCCCACTGAGCGAGTGAGCAGTGGCAGGCATGGGGCCACACTCCTGTCTGCTGAAGTCTGTTTGGGCAGCAGTGTGTCACAGCATTTCCATCCTCCCCCACCTGCTTCATTCTTTAAACGTCGATTTACACTCAGACACCCCACTGAGAGTCCTGCACAGCCAGGTCCCGGAGGAGCAGCTTCTTCCTGCGCCCTCCACAACCGGGTCCCAGAGGACCAAGTTCTTCCCAAGTCCAGCACAGCCAGGTCCCAGAGGAGTGGCCTCTTCCTGAGTCCTGCACGTCACTTGTCTTGCAGTTCCTGCAGTGGAGGCCATGTCATCGATGTGCCTCCCCTCCCAGCCCTGAGTCTTGCAAAGACCCTATATAATGCCTTGCAGCTGAGTGGATGGTGGCATCAGCGACGTGACAACCAAGGACCAGGCATCCAGGCTCCGAGTGTGTGCTGTAATCCAAGAAAACTTAATCTGCCACACACGAGTGACATGCACATCAGTCATTCTGCACGTGGTCATCAGCCGTCAGCGGTGGGCGGCTCTGGTGACCAGCAGTAACGGGTGTGCTTCCACAAAGCCAGTGCCCTGCCCACTCCCTTTATTTCATTGATTCCCATGAACGGCGTCAGCGTCGACAGTTCCCCTTTTTCACAACGGAGTCCCTGCTCGATGCCCCTTCCCTCATCCGCCCCACACCTGTTTCTTTCTCTCTTCATCTCTCTGCATTGTGCACACACACATGCTCCCTCACATGTGCACACATACGTACGTGCACACGCATGCACAGACAGGTGAAGGTTCCTGTGATGGCCTGTCTGCTCCAAGTGGCCCCACACAGCATCTGCCAGTGCTGTGCTTAAGTGGACGGCAGTATTTAGGGTGCCTCACATGGTATCATCCGATGCAGGACCAACCTAGTTATGGAGGACACCCAAGGCAACCTCTGTTGTCCCCTGGCTGCCACAGCCATGCCGTGGCACCAGCGCCCTAGGAAGGAAAGCTCCTGCACCTTCGATCCAGAGGACCTCGGATTCCTGGTGGTGAACACACTGGGCGCCCCCACTCATCCTCCTGCCAACAGTCAACAGCCTGGGTGTTCCTCCTGTTTGCTCTGTCTCCCAGATCTGTGACCTCTCCTTTGAGAATGCAAAATCACTGTAAATAATAGTGCTCCTGAAAGATGAAAGGAGGCAAACTCCTAAATGTTTTGTAATTGCAGATAGCTAGACAGATGACAGAGAGAGATGCATGCTTGTGATGTGACTCCTACCTTAACCATCTCATAAAAATACCCATAGACTCGCTGTGAGGCCCCGTGATGTTATGCGGTGTATTTCCATGTCTCACCGTGCTCTGCGAGGGAAGGCTGATTGACCGTGACCTGCTTCTGCACCAGAACTTCTAGGTCTGTTCGCAGGAGGAGGGCACAGGAGTCTACCATGCGTCTTGGGCAGCAGGGATGGGTGCACACACACACACACGCATTTCAACCTTTGAAAACATGGAAGGAATAAAGGATACTGTTGTGCTTTGAGAACTCAGATACCTCAGAGGAGGGAGGCGAATGCATGAGAGTTCCATTCAGTGAATGAACCAAATCAGGATAAATCTCTCTTTGGGGGCAAGCTGAGAAATCTCTTCTTGCTGTAAATGCTTCCTAGCTCTGGGAAACCTCGAAATCTTCCCCTACGTGGGTGAGGATGGCTGCACCTGGATGGGAAGTCGTCGATATTGATGTATAACTTCTCAGGAGGGCAGATTTTGGGTAGATAGGGGCTACATGCTGATTATCCACCGTGGGGAAACAAGCCTGTGGTGTGCCACCAAAGGTGAGTTGTGGATACCTGTCGGGTGGACATTGACTTAAAGGGCTAATAGCAAAGCCATTGGCCTTTCCATTAGACTCTCACTGACTTGCACTTAATATACTCTGCTACCAGTGGGAGCTGAAGAGCTAATTTGCTTTGGTGCATTAGCGTCCATTATAAGGAAATGGGTGTCTGTCAGTGTCAGAATGTCAGCCACCAGTTAATCCAGCTCGCCACTTCTCCCCAGCATTGCTAATCGCTGGACCATCCCAAGCCACATGGTACCGAATACCTTTTTGACCACTGCAAACAGCGTTTACGGCCAGCAGGAGGGAAAGCGCATTTACTGTCTCATAATTAAACTGACAAGCAATATTGATTATGAGAGAGGCGTTTTTTCGGAGAGACTTTTTATAGGAGGATATATTTTGTGTTGTATATATGTTATGATTTATGTTAAGCATTATATATTATTAATATGATATGGTTATATATTCGATATTAGATGTAAACTATATTTGATAAGCTATTTCATAAATATAAATGCTTTTCATTTAGTTAATTTATTTGAGACAGAGTCTCACTCTGTCGCCCAGGCTGGGGTATAGTGGTGTGATCTCAGATCACTGCAACCTCTGCCTTCCGAGTCCAAGCGATTCTCCTGCCTCAGCCTCCCGAGTAGCTGGGCCTACTGGCATATGCCACCACGCCTGGCTAATTTTTGTATTTTTAGTAGAGACAAGGTTTCACTGTGTTGGCCAGGCTGGTCTCGAACTCCTGACCTCAGGTAGTCCACCCACCTCAGCCTCCAAAGTGTTGGGATTATAGGCGTGAGCCATTGTGCCTGGCCTCCAATTTTTAGTTTTTTGAAGAGTGTTATGTCTGGTTAGAAAAGATAATATATGCAGAGTAACTGATGGTGTTTAGAAGATCAGATAGAGATGCAGTCTCTATCACGAAGCCGGAGCCACCCACAAGTGCCCTGAGCTCAAAACAATGCAATTCCCAAGCCTGGACGTTCAACAAAGACTGAGCCTTGGCGGTGGTATGAACTACATGCCCTTCCTGTCCACCACACAAGAGAAGAAAGGCCTCCTGCATGTGGTGGTCCGGCGGGCCCTGGGGGAGGGTGTGGGAAGCAGGGAAGTGGGAAGAGTGCAACACACAGACGGGATGTTGAGTGACTGAAGTAACAGTCACAGGTGACATCCCGGTGCTCAGAGCCCCAGGTCCGTGGCGTCCCGCTGACCTGCACCTCCCGCAAGCCTGGATTGTAGCTGGCCTCGCTCACTCAGCAGGTGATCAGCACAGAACCTTAAGCCAAGGGCTTGGCCGCTGTGGGCTTTTTATTCATGAAGATGTATGAGATCTTTTCAGAATCCGGGATAAGAAAACTACGAAAGTGTAATTCGTACTTTTTTTAAATTTAAAATTTATTTTTTTCTGAAACAGGGTCTCGCTCTGTTGCCCAGGCTGGAGTGCAGTGGTGCAATCTCACTCACAGCCTTGAATCCCTGGGCTCAAATGATCCTACCACCTCAGCCCCCGACGTAGCTGGGACCACCAGCACGTGCTCACCACGCTGGCTAATTTATTTTTTATTTTTTTGTAGATGGGGCCTCGTTATGTTGCCCAGGGTGGTCTCGAACTCCTAGGCTCAATGATCCTCCTGCCTCAGCTCCCCCAAGTGCTGGGATTACTTGCATGAGCTACTGTGCCTGGCCCCTAAACTTCCTAATTAAATGTTTTAAAAACAGTATCAGGTAAAGTTTGCAAATGGTTGCACTGAGTTTCTGTTGCAATTGTACCACCTTTGGAAGTGGCTCATAAGTCAGTTTTCCTTACTCATCAAGCATCCCTGAGTGTGCAGAGTGCCAAGGCAGCCTCGCCAGCTGCAAGTCACATGAGTTCGCGGCTGCCAAGTGGCAGAGCAGAGGAGCACACAGGCAGCGCCGGGGAGGCGCTCGGCTCCCTCCAAGTCCCTATTACATTAATTTACTTCCTGGTTATAATCACGAAGGCTGTGAGTGCTATTGCTATTTCCATCCTATAGATGAGGCAGAGAGATTTTAAGTAACGTTTTTCCAGATCGTACAGCTTGGAAAGGCAGAACTGGGCTTTCCACGCAGCGCTTGCTGCCTCTCAAAAGAACAGAGTCCTTCCAAAGTCTTAAAGCAACAATCGGGTTAAATGCAAGGTATGTGGGCACTTGTTTGCTTCAAATGATGTGCAGCCGCGCCTCTCAGTGCAGTCAAGGGTGCTTGGAGCTCGCCGGCACCTCCAGAGGCCTGGAAGGTGACCAGGAATGGAAGCCGCATGGATCCATCACATTGGCTCCCAGGGTCGCACTAGAGGCTTTGCTGCAGAGCCCGGCCTGGGAAAGGACGGCCGCATTCCCCGGCCGGGCCCAGTGTGCTCCCCAGCAATGACGGCCCTTTGCCTTTTGTCCGTCCACCCCCGCCTGACCCAGCCGGATGAGAGGGACGGACGAGGGTGCTGCCTGGCCACTGCCGCCTCCTCTAGCCGTCCTCAGAATGAGAGTCAATCTTTGAATGAATTGAGAGTGTTCCTATTTGTCATTTTATTAGCGACTCATTACAGCCATTTCTTTGGGATTAAAAAGAGAAGAAAAAAGGAATGTAAGTAAAAAGAGTGAGCTAATGGCTCACCCCAAATGCTGTGGCAATTTATGGTATCTTGAATGAAATGACAGAATTGCCATAATGTTAAATTTAACATGTTTTATTTTAGCAATCTGATCATCTGATCATATCTGCAAGCTCAGCCAGCATTACAAAAGTGATTTTTATCATTGTAAATTCATTCACTCGAAGATGGTTCAGAATGACTTTAGAGACCACATTACCAAATTTGCAGCTTAAAAGTGACTTTGCCCTGTCACTTGTGACTTCAGTGATGGGAACAGAACGGGGATGTCTTCTGCACGTAGAGAGGAGTGGAGAGGAGCGGGGCCAAAGCCTCGTGGACTGCAGGCTTTCGGGGCACACATTGTCACTGGTGCTTTCTCCTCTTCAAAGTACTTGCCAATATTTGTATCTCTCCTCCTGTCACGGGCACCAAGGCTCTCTTCAATGTCTCTGTCCTTCTCCCTTTTGACGTGAATAGGTCAGGAGGTTGCCCGTGCTGTGCCTGCCCTGAACCAAGGTGTCCTGGCTTTGGCGACCACCATGTGGCATGGGCGGGGCCTGCTGGAGATGCTCTTGCTGCTTGGGGGGCCTGATTCTGGCTTTGGTGAAGGCAAGGCCCTGTTCTCACGAGTAGAGGGGTTGCATGGGATCCTCAGCTCGTACCATGCTAGTTGCTGAGTCACTCCTAGTAACTCTGAATAAATATGACTGGTCATGCACAGAATGCAAAACCCTTTTCTCTCTGTGGGCGGTTCCTCGGGCTGAGAGCAAACATCAGCCCAGGGGAAGATCTGGGACCCGTGTGTGCACCCTGCTACCTGGACTCTTGTTAAACATTGCAGATGGTGTGATGAACCTGTCGGGAAGCGTGGCTAGCTGCTCACCTCCAGGGCAGCTGCTTAGGAAGACAGTGCATAACCTGGGGATGAATAACTGTTTTTGAAAGCAAGCACTAGGGAGGCTGGGGCAGGAGGATCGCTTGAGCCCAGGAGTTGGAGGCTGCAGTGAGCTATGACTGTGCCACTGTACTCCAGCCTGGGTGACAGAGCAAGACCTTGTCTCTAAAAAATAAATAAATCAGTCTTTAAAAACCAAGCACAAGGCTAGCCTTCCACTGAAGCCCATGCTCTCTAGTGCCCTGTGCCGTGGTGCCCACTGTGAGGTGGGGTTGGGTGTGGCCTGCAGCAGGCCCTCCAGGCCCGGTTTTCATCCTGACTGCATTGCTGATGCTGGCTGACCTAGGAGCAGGCTCCCTCCCTCTAGGCTGTGTGGCCTGTGACCCACTCACTCCATGGGGCCGTGGCAGCCGAGGGGAGAAGTGAATACTTTGCTTTGGGTTTTACTCTGTACATTCTGCTACCAGGAAACGCTCTGGATCCTTAGCCAGACCTCTCACGTCTTCTCTGGTCCAGCCCTTTCCTCAGGTGGGGCTGGGACAGGAGGCCAAGGCCACAGCTCTGGGAGGGGCCCTGTCCCGCCAGGCACACAACCCGCTCCCATCCAAGAATGACCATTAATGTTTGACCACTGCTCAAGTAGCTGTGGAAGCCCAGCCCCGGGCCTAGGCCACGGGAGCGCGCCGTTCCCGGCTTCCTTTGAATCAATTGCTTCTTTTAAACTCAAAGCAAAACATTTAAACAGACCAAGTCATATTTCTTTTTCTGATCCAGGTGTGCACATGTGCATGAGGCCTGTGATTTCCCGTTTTGCCTCCACTTTTACAGATCTGTGCAGGTGGCACCCAGCATGGTGGTGACACAGGTGGGCTCTGGGGGCTCTGACACCCTCCCCGTGCTGACTGCACAGACACGGGGCAGCCCAGGAACAAGAGGCGCCTGGCGACAGAACAGGCCCAATTGCGTCCAGGAATTGGAAAGCCATGCGTGTTTTTCTCATGCCTTATTTTTAGAGGAAAAATATTTGTGACTTCTTTCTTAAAGATACATTTTTACTTAGCTTCTTAGGACTTCCCTATATGGAAATGTTTCTGTATTTTCACAAATCGAAGTTGTGGTGGCTTTAAAAGCAGCCCCCAACCCAAGCGGCCTCCGGAAGATGACGAGTAAGCGTGAAATAAAATCATCAGCTGAAGTGTTTTTAAAAATTCTTGTGGCTGACTCTGTTTTATTTTATTTTTGAGTGGGGAGAGCGTTGTCTCGTTAGTTGCAAGTTTATCTTTATGTTTGAGAGAACAAAACGCCCAGTTTGTCCCTTGTCTGATATTAGCATAATGGACACGCACGACTCGTAGGGACGTTTTTAACCCAGAGAGCGGCCATCCGTTTACATCTGTGCTATAGAATAAGAGCTTCTGGCACTTGGAACAGTTTCCAGGGAGCGGAGGGGGCTGCTGGGGAGGGAGCGGAGGGGGCTGCTGGGGAGGAAGCGTTGGTTCCAGGCCCCACGGCTCTCGGGAGGATGAACTGGGACTTGAGACCCCTTGGGCTCTGAAGCTTGCAGGTGCCCCCCGCAAGTTCGTCAACTTCCAACACCCTGGATGTCTCCATGCCGGAATGCCAAGTGTCCAGTGGCCGACTTCCAAGGAGCTCACCACAAGTGC
>CM052648.1:192061808-192075195 GCA_028533165.1 Leontopithecus rosalia
TGTCTCCATGCCGGAATGCCAAGTGTCCAGTGGCCGACTTCCAAGGAGCTCACCACAAGTGCCGCATCCTGTGCGGGCAGAGACGTTCGCATAAAAATACCCCAGAGCCAGAAAGACACCTGCGATAAAGTGGCTGAGGGAAATTCACATTTTAAACTCAACAGAGAGAAACAGTAAAAGATCACTTTTTATTTATTAACATCATTTTATTATTTCCAAATGCTTGATTATAAGTACATTCGGAAGGAAATGTGGACGCCATTTTAGACAATATTAACATATATGAAAAAAAACTATGGTGCCAAATAAACCTTGTTTCATCCTCCCGAATGGAGCTCAGGCCAAGGAATGTCTGCAGCGTAGGAGTCACGTTTCTTCAGTTTGCTCCTTTTTAATGAAATAGACCTGAAAGCTATTGGCTTCTTTCAAATGTGCAAAGGAAAGTGATGCAGTTTCAGTTGAGCTGTCGGGTAGAGTGGTTGTTACTCCTGAGCAGTATCTAGTGTGAATAGACTGCAGGTAAAAAGGCCCCTTCCTGTTAAGCCGGCATTTCCCCATGCACACGGCGAGCAAGTGACATTTCTGCGCACGCCGGAAAGTTGAGGTTGAGGACTCATTTACGTTGCTCTCCCTGGGTGTCCAACCGCGCCTGATATAAACATTTTATGAGGCAAACCTGCGGGTTTCTGAAGATTAGATGTCTTATCAAGTTGACCCTTATAATTATGCTGTCTTATGCAGCCATAGGATCGCTTTTAATTTTGCAGTTCTTTGGTAAATATTGAGCCATAGAAAGGTATACAACTGTAAGCACAGATGACTGAGGACAAAAACCACGTAAGCAGAGTTCCTCGACGTGGGAGTAAAGACACAGCTCCGTTCTGCCGCTCTGGAGAAGTGATCACACGGAGGAGAACTGGGAGAGGTGCTCACCTTTCTGACTCACCCTGTAGCCGTCGCTTCCAGGGCCTTGGGCTACCCTCTCCGTGTGTTGCAATGAAGCGTTGGTAGTGAAATCCGGCTGCCTGGGGAGGGGCTGGGCTGGGGGGGTGAGTGCTTATCCATTTGCTCCCCCCACCCGTCTCTTCTCATCATCATTGTGTGTTCAGCTCCCCACGACTGGGGCTGGCCTTTGGAACCTCCTTGATTCCGTGTTAGCTGGTGGGTGGCTCACACAGTCTCTCCGCCAGGCTGAGCTGACCGATGACATCACTGCTCAGGATCCAGTTTCTGCCAAATGGGGACAGGATCAGAATCTCTCCTGCAGAACGAGCTGAGACTTAAGTGAGGTGACACCCACGGGCCGACGGCATTTCTTGCACTGTGCTAGCCTCTCTGTCAGGGGCCCCCCATCATGGTCACTGTGTCATTTCTCCCAACCATGGCAGAGCTGGGACTGGAACCGAGGCCCCTACTTTCTGATCTCTTGTTCTCTTGCATCAACTATAATGATATGGCTCACCTGCTGCTCTGTGAAATCTGTGCCGTTAACACGCATCAGCACGTGGAGTCTTTGCTGTCCCCACCTCCCAGATGGGGAAACTGAGGCAAGAGAGCTGTGCGACAAGGAGGGATAAGTCTGCATCCCAGGTGGGCATTTGTTTAGGACTCAGGACAGATGTCATCGTGGCAGCCGTGGCCCTTCCAGAGGACCTGCCTGGGGCAATGGCCTCCTGGTGCCTCTTCTTCCCTTTTGCCCTGATGCTGCCCTATTCTGCCCCTGTTCTAAGCTGGTAGCCTTTGGGGAAGTAGTAAAGTAGAATGGGATGGATTCCTCTCTCCTGTAAATTACCCACGTAGGACCAATTCAGACTTCAGCATCCACTCGCCAGTGACAAGTTGTCAGTATCTCCCCGGAAAAAATCGGCCTCGGGGCTCTGTTCTCTGGGTCTTTCTCAGTCTTACACTTCTGAGTTGTGCGCCCAAGCACACTCATCCTCTCCTTCTTCCTCTCCTGTCTCTGCTGCCTCCCCACTCCCCTTCCTACCTCTTTCCACCTCCCCATCCTCTTCCCTTTCTCCTTCTCTTTGTTCTATGCTATAATTCAGTTGCCTTAAAAATAACTTTTCATTCTATTCTGAAATAAGGATAAATTCACAGGAGGTTGCACAGCCACGTACAGGGAAGTGGCAGGCGCCCAAACCCCGCCTTCCTCAGTGGCAGCCTCTTGCATGCCTGTAGGATGATACTGAGAGCAGAACACCGACAAGGGCACCCTTCAAGGGCTCATTTAGATCTCACCAGTCGTACATGGACATGCTTCGGTGTGGACACAATCCTATGCAATTGTGTCACATGCACCATCCCCGGCAGATGAGCCACCCGCCTCACATGGTATGTGCTTTTGGAGATTGGACAGTGTCACAAAGCACAGTCTTCCCCAGGTCCACCCAGTTTTTGCATGTACGAATGATCTTTCTTTTGTATCGCTAAGTAGTAATCTATGCTGTGGAAACATCTTGGTTTGCTTAACCATTCATCTACTGAAAGGCACTTGGATTGCTTTCAGTTTGGGCTTCTCTTGTACGAAGTTGCTGTGGCCATTCACGTCTAGGTTTTTGTACGTACCTAAATTTCTTGGGAATACAAGCCTAGGAGCACAGTTGCTGGGTTAGATGGGAAGTTGATTTCAGTTTTTGTTGCTTCGTTTTGTTTTTGTTTTTGAGATGGAGTCTTGCACTATCACCCAGGCTGGAGGGCAGCGGCGCAATCTCAGCTCACTGCTACCTCTGCCTCCCGGGTTCAAGCGATTTTCCTGCCTCAGCCCCCTGAGTAGCTGGGATTACAGGCGCACGCCACCACACCCAGCTACTTTTTAAATTTTTAATAGAGATGGGGTTTCACCGTATTAGCCGGGATGGTCTTGATTATTATTTTTGTTTTCACTACTGTGATAAGTATACAGTGATATCTCATTGTGGTTTTAATTTGCATTTTCTTAACAGCTAATAATGTTGAACTTCTTTTCATGTACTTATTTGAATGTCCTCTTTGGCAAAATATCTATTCATGTCTTTTGCCCATTTTCTCATTAGATTGAATTTAGAGATTTCTTTGCAAATTTTAAATACAAGTTCTTTGCCAGGTATGTCATTTGCAAATATTTTATCTCAGTCTTTCTTTATCCTCTTGACATTAATAAACATTTTTTGATGAGTTCTAATTTTTCTTTTTTTTGGTATCAAGTCTAAGCATTCTTTGACTAGCCCTAGGTTCTAAAGATTTTCTCTTGTTATTTTTTTTCCTAAAAGTTTTAGAGTTTTGTATTTTACCTGAAGCCTGTGATCTATTTTGAGTTATTGTTTTGTAAGCTATGAAGTTTGGATCAAGGTCCATCTTTTGTGCCTATGACTGTCCAATTGTTCCAGCACCATTTGTTGAAAAGGCTGTCCCTCCTTCATTAAGTTGCTTCCACACTTTTATCAAAAATCTGTTGGGTGTATTTCTGTGTGTCTATATCTGGATTCTCTGCTCTGCTCCACTGATCTATGTGGCTGCCCCTCTGCCAACACCACACTTGATTACTATGGATATGATATGTCTCTAAATCTGGTAGACTCGTTCCTTCTACTTTATTCTTATTTTTCAAAATGGTTTTGGCTATTCTAGGACATTCTTATTTCCATATATATTTTATAATAAGCTCATATATGCTTACAAAAAAAATTTGCTAGATTTAAATAGCAATTATATTAAACCTATACATCCACTTAGAAATATTTGACATTTTCACTATGTTAAGTCTTCTAATCCATGAACATAGTATGTCTTTTCAATTATTTAGGTCTTTTGAAATTCATTTCTTCATACAGATTCTGTACATCTTTTTTCCTTTGGAGCAATTGTAAATGGTATTAAATTTCTGCTTTTGGTTTCCACTTGTTTGTTATTAGTTTATATAAATGCAACTGATTTTTGTATTGTCTTATATCCTACAACCATGTTGAACTCATTTATTAGTTCTAAGAGTTTTTGTAGATTCCTTGGAATTTTCTACATGGAAAATCATCTGCAAATATAGAATATTTTCTTTTTTCCTTTCAATCTATATGCCTTTTATTTTTTCTTTCTTGCCTTCTTGTCCTCACTAGAACTTCTGCTTCTGGGCTGAATAAGAGTGGTGAAAGCAGACATGTTTGTCTTTTGCCAAACTCCAGGAGGAAGCATTCAGTCTTTTACCGTTAAGTATGATACTAGCCATAGGCTTTTTTGTAGGTACTGTTTATAAAGTTTGTGAAGTTCCTTTGTATCCATAGTTTGCTCAGAATTCTTATCATACGTAGACACTAGATTGTATCAAGTCCTTTTTCTGCATCAATTAGGATGAGCATGGATGACACTGGTTTATTTTTGGATATTGAGTCAGCTTTGCATACTGAAAATAAGTCCCACTTGGCCATGGTGTATTATTATTTTTGTGCATTTCTGGATTTGGTTGGCGTGTGTGTGTGTGTGTGCGTGCATGTGTGTGTATGTGTGTGTTTTATATCCAAGTTCATTAGAAACATTGGTCTGTGGTTTTCTTTTACATTTGGCTGGTTTGGGTATCAGGCTAATACTGGCCTCATAAAATCAGTTGGGAAGTGTTCCTCCTTGTTCTATTTTCTGCAGAAGATTGTGTACAATTGGCTGTAACTCTCCCTTAAATCTTTGTAAGATCCTTCAGTGAAGCCATCTGGGCATGGACATCTCTTTCTCTAGAGTTTTAAAATGACAGATTCAGTTCTTTAAAAGGTATGGTTCGACACACGTTTTCATCTTTGAAAAGCAAGAGGCAGACTCTGTGAGAGCTTCTTCAGCAAGAAGCACAGGCTTGTGGTGCGGCGAAGGCACGAGAGATGCAGATGATGTGGACGGGTGCTGTCAGGATCCTGACATTCCTCTCCTACAAAATGGTCCATTGATGGAAAGCAGTGTTGATGCACAAGTTTGCCTTTCTCCTTATATTTCTGTTCTTAAGACATTTTTGATGTCGTTTTGATAAACTTCATTTCTTATTTCTCTTACTCTTTTTAAAACTGTGGACCCCTACAGGGTAGGAATGCTTGTGGTTCTAACCCAGTTTCCACCCTCTTTTTTTCTTCTCTATTGAATTTAGAAGTGTTTCCAAAGTTGATTTCTTTCCTTGAATTTGTTACACAAAGCAAGCATCTGCCTCAAAAACTAGTGGAAGCTGAAAATCAATTCCTGGAAATACCCTTATTTGTGTGAAGTAAAGTTTTAAACCATCCACGTTACAGCAGCAAATGCATCACAGGATCCCCCATGACCTATAGCGATGTCAGTCAAGGGAGCCCGACTTAGAGAGTGTAATGCTTCTGGACTGTGACCTCTGCTTTCTAAGGCTGCTTAAAAAGAAATAGAAGACTACACAGACGCTCTCTGTATCTGGTACATGGGCTATGGCTATGTGGCATTTGACAAATTCCTTTTCCTCTGGGATCTAGAAGAATACTTGCCACCAGGTAATGTTTATAAAGGACTTTCATGTGCATTATTTCAAAAATATGTTTTTTTATTTAGCTCAGAGAGAGATGCAAATTATGTCATCAAGACCCATGGCAAGATAATTTGTCTTATCAAATATACCTTGCGAATGTACCAAAGGTATTTTATATTTTTTTATGAGAAACAGATACCCCACAGAACCCTGGCTTGATTGGCTATGATGGTGAAGTCGGTGGGGGAGGGGGTTGGTTATTGTGGGGTACAAACACCGGAGATTGTATATTCAGGGGCCACTGTGGCTTGGGTTGCTGTTTGTAGGAGCAAGGGACTGTCTTGATCCTGATAGAGTGCCTCACCCACCCCACAGAGCCAAAGCCAAAGGCAGGCACTGCTGGCTTCACCATATGGAATCATCTTAGAAGAAAGCCTCCCATTATTTAGCAGTGCATTACTGTCAGTAAATAACATGCTCTCATCTCAGTGTTTTTAAAGTTAAGGAAGAAGGATATGGCATCAATCACTCGCATCCCAAAGCAGACCGCATGTCCCCGAAACCAGCCTCTGTGTAAAGAGCAAATTCAGATTTTATCGAAGATTTCTCTTTGGACTGCTATTTATTTTACCTTCAGAATCTGTGAAATGCTGCTGATCTTTTTATTTCTTAGGGGATGAACAATTGCAGCCTTAAGAGACATTTAAATAATGCTTAACTTTTAAAGCAAAAGAATTAGACAAATGGATGTGTTCAGCCCAGACTTCAGATCAGGTTTCTGTTTTTTTAAGCTTAATGTGTGATATTAGCCTACTAAATGGCATTTCTTTATTTGATATATTCTCTATCCCCATTAGATGTCATTTCCATTGATGTTTTGTATTGTTTGCGTGTTAGCGCTTCCTGTGTTAAACTACGGGGCTGAAGGGAGGAAATAATTAGATTTATGGCTTTGTACTTGTAGTTTTCAATTTAAAGGTCTATTCAAAAATAACTCATGCTTTGGTACACACGGCTATTTTCTATTTAAATTAGCTTATCAAAGCGAAATATCTCCTTTTGCAATTTTTCTGGAGATGAAGAAACCAGGTGCCCAGTTCCTCCCCTTGGTGGAAGCATGATGAGATTTTCCATAGCAGTAAAACCCCCTGAAACACAATAGGCAGCATTAGCATCATTAATGATGATGTTTTTTTGTAATTTCTTAATACTCAAGCTTTTCTAGGGCAGTTGGAAGGAGATGACTTCCCTGGTGGCTGTCTCGAGGCCCCTTGCGGGATGCTGCCCCAATAGCCCATCACCGGGAAGAATGTGCAGGAGCCGGGAGCTCAGAGCAGCCTGTGGTCACGTTACACTTGGGGCTGAAATACAGATCCAACCATGAAGACTGTGGGAAAAGGGGCCACCTTTTCCTCTGTCACGGCCCTAAGCGTCTGTTCTACCTGCTGGCTGACTCTAGACTCTCTTTTTATGGGGTTAACATCAATAGTTTTAATGGCTGGGTCCAGTTGCTCAAGCCTGTAATCTCAGCACTTTGGGAGGCCAAGGCAGGTGCATTGCTTGAGATCAGGAGTTCAAGACCAGACTGGCCACATGGCGAAACCCCATCTCTACTAAAAAAAAAAAAAATAGCCAGGAGTGGTGGTGCACACCTATAATCCCAGCTACTGGGGAGGCTAAGGCAGGAGAATTGCTTGAACCCAGGAGGTGGAGGTTGCAGTGGGCTGAGATCATGCCACTGCACCTGGGTGACAGAGTAAGACTCCATCCGAAGAAAAAATTAATGGTTTAAGATGGTGGTCTTCTCAGGCACCTGGCCTGTGTTTCGGGCCCCGTTCTGCTGCTTCTAGCTGTTCTGCTCTGGGGGATCGATTCTAGCTCCCTGAGTCTGCTACCAAGGTCTTAAAACGTGGGCAACAGTGTCAACTTCACGTGGACTGGAGAGGATACCAACAACCCCAGCACGTGCTATGTGCTCATTAAGTGACAGTGACCACTTGTTTGCAGGTGTATTCATGGCACAAAGAACAGACAAGACTCCACTTCCCACAGAACATATCAAATATTGGCGGTGGCTTTCTGAACGTGTCTGGAGCCAGGTGGGTTCAGGTTAGAAGCCTGTATCCAGGACTCACCCCGTTTGGTTTGGGCTGCTCCCTCGGTGTCTTTGCGCTTCACATTCTTTATTTGTAAAACAGATGTAAAAATGCCCACCTTGAGAGCCGTCATGGGCATTCTAGGTATTTCACATCACGGGCTGGCTGACTCGGGAGCTGTGGCCGCATGCCTGGGAGGGAAGGACCTGACCTTGCAATGCCATCTTTATGGCAACCCATGATGATTTTATGTTCCCATCTTACAGGTAAAGCTATTGAGGGACAGCTGTTGAGAAGGCCAGGGTAGAACTTGGTCTGCTGGTGGCAGGGGGACCCTGAGAGGGCACCTGCTGCAGGCATGGCTGTTCCCTGGGTGTCCAGGAAGACAGAGGCCCTCACTGCAGCTGTGAGTGCAGTTCAGTCTGCGGTCTTCCTGCTCTGCCTGGGTTTCCCCTCCAGAACCTCCTGGAGGGCTGGCCTCCCAGTCCTCTCCCAGGGTTCCAGGTGATAGGGATGAGATTCAACCAGGGCTCTGTATCTGTGCTCCAGATAGCAATGTTGGCTCCAGTCCTTCCTGATTAACTTCAGTTACAAGCATGTAACTATAGTGTAGAAAATGATGGGAATCCCAGTAAAACATAGGACTTTCAAAATAACTCAGGTTCTCAATGCCTCTTGCAAGCTAAGAGTAATTAAAAAAACAAAACGTCTCAGGAGATCTCTTATTTTAATATACAAGTTGCTCAGTGAGAAAGTTCGTCTGGCAAAATGGCTTCGGTTTTCGGAAGCATTGTTCAACATGTGCTGGGAGGTGAAATGAGTTTTACTGAAGACGTCGATATCTTCGGCAGCCACATGTTCGATGGCAGACAGTATTAAATAAGTCATGTGGGAGGCCCCTGACTTCACTTCCTGGCTGTGTAACCTGAGACGGTGTAACCTGTGATTTAATCTCTCAAAGCTTTAGGCCCCATATCTGTGAAGTAGGATAATGCCACCGCACCTGGGATTTTGAGGATTAGATGAAATAATGTACATAAATCCATGTAAAGCATGCACCTCAGACCTCAGCACGGTGGGGTGCTTAAGAACTACACCCTTCTCTGTTCCCGTGACTATGGGGAAAAAGCAAAGGCATTCTGTAGTTTATCAAACACCCTGTCCATTTACATATTTCTGACTCTGGGTTTTGAAATCCTATCCACATCCCCTTCAAGGCCCCTTTCATCTTCCAGAACCCCCAAGTACTTACAAATCTAGCAAATGAAGATAACCCACCGTTGATTCACGGGGGCCACTAATCCACTCCTAGAACACGGCCACCTCTGGGTAAGGCGATCAACAAACGTTTATCAGCTACATAACACCTCCGTTAAGTTCGGCAGAACTCTTTCATAGCATTTCTTACAGGACGGAGATAAGAAGGCAGCGCCCGGCCGTTCAGTTTCACCTGTGTGTGTTTACCCAGGTCTTTAGAAGATAAATATGGCAATCAGGGAGTCAAATACTAGGCAATTATGAGACTTCAGAGACCAGATGATGTATTCAGTCCCTTTCTCTCCAGCCGGGTGATGGATTTAAATCAGAAACAATAATCGTGCCCCAAAAGGGAGTTTCACTCCCTTCTGGACTGCGACAGCATGGGATGGGGAAGCTGTGTCTTCTCTTGCCTTGTGTGTGCATCTTCTCAGGCAAACTGGGGTCCCATCACAGATGGGCGCAGCTTACGGCACCATCCCTGCACTTGGCGATTGCCTTAAAATTCTTGTGTGGACTTGCTGCCGCTGGCACTGGCCCCGGGAGCACCCAGTTCATTCTGTCTCTCTCTGCTCCAATCTGCTGTTGCACACCAGCCCCTGTATGAACGCTGGAAGACCACACTCTTCCACTGCAGACCCGTCGTAGAGTCACTGGAGTTTCCGCAAAGACAGAGTGCCTACAAATCCACCTGACCGGAAGCTGTGATCAAGCCTCACTTTGCCTTCCTTGAGTCACCTAACTCTGGAGGGCTTTCATTTCTCCACGTGTGGAATCGGGTCGATAGCCGATGTGACGTCAGTGGTTGCACCTGAGCGTGGCAGCCGCGTGCTGGGCTGAGGTCATGGGGCCCACCTTCTGAGGAGACTGGTGCAGGTCATGCAGGCCGCTGCCCTCAGCCGTGAGCGGGAAGCCCTCCCAAGGGGCAGGATAGAGCCCCAGGTTTGGGTTTGGATTCTTCTGGATTCTTCTTTATCATTTTCCAAGGATAGTGGCTGTTACTGGGAAGCATGAGAAACAAGGAACAGCCCCCCAAGAAAAATAGGCACTGGTCCGCCAGGTGTAGATGCTGGTGGGAGTAACGAGGGCCTTCAGAGGCAAGAATGAGCGGCATGGTTAAGCCAAAGAGGGACGGGGTGACAGAAAGGAGGAAAAAAGGAACAAAAACCTCAGGGGACCAGGACATGAAAAGCAGCAAGGAGTGAGAAAGGTGGACTTGCAGAGAAGAGACAGGGAGTGAAGACGGAGGAAGGGCGTGCGAGTGGCTGGAATCGCGGCTGCTGTCAGAGCCTCCCCTCACTGAGGTGTTAGATACAAGGCGCTATCCTGAGCACCCATGTGCGGAGTCTCATGGCTTTCCCAGCCAGTCTGTGAAGTGGATATCGGGTTAGGGAACCATGTCTCAGAAAATGTAGTTTCCAGGGTCACACAGCTGCTAAGGGACAGGGACAGAATTCACAGGGGGATCTGCGCTGCCTGCCCATCGGCCTCGACACTGGATAGAATATGGCTTGCATCAGAGTCCGCAAACTTCTGTAAAGGGCTAGGTAGTCACATCTTTGAGCTTTACAAGTCTCATAATCTCTCTTAACAACTACCTAACCCTCTTTATGTAGCCCCAGAGCATCTGCAGACAATATGTAAATGAATGGCCACAACTGTGCACCAATAAAACTTTATTTACAAAACAGGCGGTGGGCCACAGTTGGCCCCAGATCCTAATTCGCTGCTGCCTGGTTTACATAAAGGTGAGCAGCTCCACTGCAGGAAGGGGCTCAATTTCCCCTGAAGGAAACAACAGCAAGAGGATAGTGTAGGAGCAAGTTTATTAGAGACAAGGAAAGATGAATGGTCTTTCCATTTTTTAAGTGGCTGGAAAACAAATTAAAAGAAGCATGGTATCTCATGGCACGTGAAGTTTATATAGAACTGAGATTTCCATATTCCTAAATAAAGTTTGATTGGAATGACCGCACACCCAAGCGTTCGCATATCCGGGGCTGCTTTTGAGTGACACTGGCAGAACTGAGCAGTTGCAATGGAGACCGTATGGACTGAGAAGCCAAAGATATTTGTTATTTCTTTTTTCAGGGAAGAAGTTTGCTGACACCTGCACTGCAGGTCACGCCTGGCACTTTACTTGCTTTCTCTCGTCCTCATGATCCGCTAAGTTCTGTCAGGGACGTGGCACTGCACTTCTGAAATATTTCCAATCTGCTCTCAACCCAGCGCGTGGGGAACTTCAAATGCAACAAAGCAAAACTCTGATGAATAAATAAAACCGCACAACAGTGGACTGTTTGACCTTAAAGACCCAGGCGCAGCAGGAGAACCAAAGCAGTCCTCATTTCAAATCCTTCTCCCCAAACATAATGCATTTCAGCAAAGATTGAGGAACCCCGCTTGCTCCAGGCGCGGCGGCCGCAGGGCCCAGGCAGCAGGCCCGGGAAGGCTGAATGCATCCGCCTCTCTCTGCGGATACCTCTTTGTTCAGGTCTCCCGGGAATCCAGCTTCCTTTGTGCCGGCAGCTGCGTTTCCAGTGCGCGGTGCAGGAGGCAGGCAGGGGAAGTGTGGGCAGGGCCGGGGCTGATTTGCAATCGGATGAGCATTGTTTTTCTCCTGCTCGGCACCAAGTCTCTGGAATCTATCGGTTATACAGATTATGTAACGAGAGCCAATAGCTGGGTGAAAACCAGCTTCAGAAAAGCAGAAAGCCTAACGACGGGAACGAGAAAGGCAAGTCCAAGGGAGGTTATGAGCTGGAGGGTGAGCTCTCTCCCTCTCTCTCCCTCGAAGCGATGGCTTTACAGTTGGCTAACTTCGCCGTAATTGAGTCTGAAGGTTGAGTCCTTGTTCTTTAAGAATTGCCAGTGGAGCCCTCTAATCCTCTGTGGTCTCCTCAGTGAATCAGGACTTTGGTTTATTGACATGTAATTAGATCAGTATGTCACTACATCAATGCCAGTGTAAACATCCCGGAGCAAGTAGCTGATCCTTACAAGATCAGCAACCTAATCTCCACTGGATGCCACCGGCTTTGTCAACACTCCAGTGGCGGACTGTGACTCTTTTCCTGATGTCTGACTCCAGAAGGAGGGGCTGGAACTGAAGCAGGAATCGGCCACCTCAAGACCTTCTTACTGACACATGTGCTCTTTCATGACCTTCATGACTGAGGGGGGCCCGTGACCTAAAAGAGACACTTCTGGGGCATGCGAATTCCATCTCCTTCTCGTGTCTTCCCTCTCCGTTTCCCACTATCAGGAAACGTGCCCTCAGCGGAAAAGCCAGAACAGCGAAGTGCCTGAAATGTCCATTGCTCCTGAGCGTTCCACTTCTCTCCCATACTTTCAATTAACGCGAATTAATTTCAAGGAGAAGAAGCTTAGGTTCTTACTCTGATGTTTATTGAAAACACTACCAATGACCAGCAGAAACATGCTAGGTATGTAACGTTCAAAAGTCGGTAGAGACTGGCTCATAGATGGTGGTTGGGGCTGCTGTTTTCGGGCATTTGCTGAGGGCTGGCATCTGTGCCGAGTGGGCATTTGCATCCGCCTCCTTGCTCATTCCCTAAATACTCTGAGGGGAGTGTCCAGAGCATCTCCGCTGAACCGGGAAGGAGCCGAGCCTCAGGGAGGGTCACTGCCTTGCTAAAGCTCATACGGGTTGGGAAGCAGGTGGAAATCAGGCCTGTCTGACGGCGTCATCTGTATGTGTAAGTAACACACTAAACGGCAATGGGGATTTCCACGTGGCGCATGGATTGGCCTCAGTAACTCCAGTGATGGTAGCCAGTAGAGAGGAGTGTTAGCAGGTGTCCAGACTGAAAGAAAGAAACCCAGGGGGCAGGCAGTCGATCCACGAGGAGATTCGGCTTACTTTAGGGTAAAGGGCAGAGCTGCTGGCCTGTCTGAGGCAGGGGCTACGTTAGTGGAGAAGCTAGTTTTCCTCTTCTCCCTGGCGTGCCATCTCTCATTTCCTCCGTGCAAGTGGAGGACTGTGCCCCGAGGAAGGGGGTCGGTATTCATGCCAGCAGCGGACTCTTCCACCATCCCACTCTGTCCCTGTCAAACGTGCGACCCTGTTGGGTTTCCTGTGTTAGGGGTCTGATCGCCATGCTGTCTAGAATCCTCCTGATGAAGTCATGGCAGGACAGGGGCACACAGCCAACTGAAGTGGGATCCACACAGGGAAGTTTAGATTTTTAATAGAGCAGAAAATAGCATTTAATTGCTAAAAAATATCTGCAAAGAGCTCTTACTAAGGTTCTGTCTGATTTTTTTTCTGCCTGTACAAGTAGCTGGTCCTGATGAGACCGTGCATATGGTTTAGGGCAGCAGTTTGCCCTAAAACGCTATTGGAAGAATTTGTGAAGCAATTCGTGGTGAAAATGAGTTAAGAGTGATTATATATATATATATTTTTTAAGGGGAAACAGCAGGATTCTCCCTCTCTGTTCAATGCCCCTGACTAGAGATGCCCACAAATATTCTGCTATAACTAGAGACAGCCAGCAGTAGCTGGCCCAGGGCGGAGGTAGCTGGCCCAGGGCGGAGGTAGCTGGCCCAGGGCGGAGGTAGCTGGCCCAGG
>CM052648.1:192075295-192093511 GCA_028533165.1 Leontopithecus rosalia
GTGGAGCCACAGAACCACCACCACCCCGAGCTTCCATTTCTTTGGCTGCCAATGGTGAGGACTCTTGCCCTGTGAATCCTGTACTGTGAGATAACCTCTTATTGATGCATCTGATTTGAGCAGAGAGGCCTTTGAAGAAGACAGGCATGCTTTAAAATGTCACATCAATCAATAAGGCAGGTGGCCTTTGGTGGAAAGAACAATTAACACATCTTACCTTCCTTGTGGTGGATGTACATTCTATTTATTCTATTTTATTTTATTTTTGGTAATTAAAAGAAAGTTGGAAAAGAGAAGTAGCTGCTTATAGTTAAAAAAAAATTAAACCAGTAGAAAAATAGCATAGCATGAAGAGTCACTCTGTCCCCTAAGGCGGCTGTGACTGCTGTCTCCCCATCTCGCTCCAGCGATGACCTGCACGTCTATCAGTGTGTGTCTCGCGTGTATCCACCAATCTAGACTTGTGTGTGCCTGTGTTATACATGTAATGCTGGACATGTGTGATGCATGCATTCAGTTCTCTATGTCTACCTGGGCATTTTAAAGATAAATCTCCCACGCTGTTCTGCACTTTATGGAATGAGGTCTCTTGGACATAGCTTCTCGCGGGCATGTGAGCACATGACCTTGCTTTACGCACAGCCGAGGTGAGTCCAGGGCACCTGGCACTCCCGCACCTACTTGGCGCTGGCCGGTGCTTTCCTACAGTGTCTATGCAGCCACTGACCCCAGATCCCTGGCAACCCTGACTCCACTCCTGCTGCCTCGGCCTCAGAGGGCAGGGTGCATCCCCGTGTGACCCGGCACTGCGGCCAGTGCGCTGTGTTCCTACAGTCTGGCCCCTTTCGCCTCTGCCCCTGGCCAGTGCAGACACGGAAAGGTGAGTGCTGGCGCGGGGAGCATACAGAGTAGGCCAGCACACCCCGAGTTCCCCACATCCCTAATGGGGCCATCTGCCGAGGGGGGCATGGGTGGAGTCCTCTCACCACCTGGAGTGGAGGCAGTGCCCTCAAGGTGCCCTCATGACTGTTATGCCTCAATGCATCCGTCCTGTGTTCACACTGTGAGTGGCTTCCACTGTGTCCCTGTCTACAGCACTGCTGCCTCCGTGGGAAGCCTCCATGGCCATCTTTGTGCCCGTGTGAATGGAAGAAGGAATTTCTAAGAGTGGGTCAGCGGTTTATGCACTTTAGACTCAGAGATAATTACGGCACTAACCCTCTCCAAAGCCAATTTGTTGCAATTAGCAGTGTCTGAAGAGTGAATCTATGTGGCCTACAGCTGATGGCAGGTGTCCCCATGTTAGGGCACTTGTAGGCCACGTGGCTCTGGGCTGGCAGCACACTGCGGGGGTGGAGGTGAGGCCACTGCTTGGACTTTCCCTGAGTGGTTTTGGGTACTGGCACCCAGCTCCCACAACAGAGAGTCTCGGATGCTGTAGATGCCCACCCCATGCTTCCCACTTATGCCCACTGCCTGTCTCCTGCCTCCTGTGGGTGTGTCCTGGACATAAGCCCCCTTAGTAGATGAGGGAGAATCCTCCTGGAGTTGAGAGAGGGGAGCTGGCACTCCAGTGGGAAGTGACAGGTGCCTGCCGCGCCTCCCCCCACCCCCTGCCCCACCCTCCACCTAGTCCCATTTCCACATCTGCTGTGAGTGAGCCTCAGAGTCAGGGAGATTCCTAAAGAGCAAACTTCCACAGGACATCAGCACTTTTATATAAGCCTTCATAGGAAGCAGTGAGACCCAGGCAAGGGAGCTGCCTTTACACCAGGAAAGCAGCCTGGAATGCAGAGGAATGGTCCCAGCAGATAAAAGGGCATCTTCCCGGATGGTGATGTTCAAAAGTTATCTGTGACATGTGACATACACTTATGTTTCTCAAAAAGCCTAACACGGACTTATATGAGCCAGCAATTTCACTCTTAGGGATAGACACAAAATAACGAAAACTGAGGACTGGAGCGCACATGCAGAACACACACACCCGTGTTCATAGCAGCATCACTTACAAGAGCCAAAAGAGGAAAGCACCCACATGCCTTTCCAGTGTGTGGTATAGACAAGGTGTGCTGTGCCCTGTGATGGAATATTACTCAGCCATGAAAAAGGAATGAGATTCTGATCCATGCCACACAGAGGAAGGCAGACCCCAGAGGACCCATGCTGTGCCATTCCCCTCACAGGAGACTTGGGAATAGGCCAACCAGAAGACAGAAGGCAGCTGAGTGGGTGCGGGGCTAAGGGGATGAGTGGCGATGGGGAGTGGCTGCTTAATGGGTACGGGGTTTTTCTGAGGGTGATGGAAATGTTTTGGAATTTGGTAGAAGTGGCAGTTACACAACACAGAATATTCTAAACGTGAAAACTGTCTTTTATTATAGCAGCTTTTCAGTGCTTCTTTGCATAAAAACTGGCGTTTAGGAAGCTACATAACAATTACTTATACGTCTCCTCCTGTTGGGGTCTCAGGGTTCTCACCGTTTGCTAGTATAACTGGACTGTGATGAGCACCCTGGCACTCACCGTTCTTCCCGTCCTCAGTTATGTTTGTAAACTCCCCGAGTCACTGCAGCAGTGAGATTGAGGACTCGAAAGTTTTTCCAGCATGATACTGAGTTGGCCTCCTCAGATGCATTCTTTTAGCCCTTCAGTAGGATCTCATTACGTCCATTTCCCCAAGTGTTTGCTAAGAATATTTTGCCGATGTGATGGGAGAAAAATGCACCACCTGTGTACTCACGTGATGTGCCGCCGGGATCCAGGGCTGCCCACTGTTCGGCCTTCTTCCTCCTCCTCTTCCCTCTCCTTTCCTTCTTCCTCCTCCTCTTCCCTCTTTCCTTCTTCCTCTCCTTCGTCTCTCCATTCTCCTTCTCCTTGACTTATTCCCTCTTATCTTTCCCTTCCCCTCCTTCTTACTCCCTTTCTTCCTCTTCGCCTTCGTCCTCGGCTTCTTTCTCCTCCTCTTCCCCTCCCCGCCCCGCTTTCCTTGGAATCACCAGTTCACACTTTCGGTCCCCTGGTCTCCTAGCATTTTTAGTGTATGAGTACGGAATGTGAGTCTTTGTTTTCAATGCTGAAAATGTGTTTGCTAGTGAGTGTCACTGGGGCTGACCAGAAGAAAGAGGGAGAAGGGAAGGACTCCTGGGTGCTTGGGGGCAGAGCACACAGACCCCCTGCGAGGTCCAGAGAAACCCGGGTGGAGCAGGAGCCAAGGCCGAGGCCAGAGCACAGAGCACCTCCCCCTGCCAGGCTCAGGGCTTGATTCCCAAGTACCCCTGAGCCGGAGGGAAAGGTGCGTGTCTCTGGGTGAGTGCCTGCATGTCTAACTGGCCAGTGGCCCATAAGCTATTGTTCGTAACACGCTTTTAATCTCTTTCATCTCTGGGAGTGGAAGGCGTTTTTTAGCTTAATAATTTTCGGAAACATCAACCAGCTTTGAGACTGAACGTCTGCCTTGCTTTTCTTCGCTCCGTAGCGGGAGCGTTGGTGACCAAAGCCCCCACCCTGACTGCTGGGAATCTTCCCTGGGTCAGGCAGCGCTTGGTGTTGGTTATCCAGATTTCACTGCGTGTGGGACTGCAGGAGAACCCGAAGCTCCGGGGCTGTTCTACAAGCTTCTGGGGAGGGAGCGTGGTGTTACATAGAGCACATGCGCACACACAGCTTCAGTGCTCCAGATGTGTGATGTCCTGTAAGATGCTATGGTTCCAGAGAAAGAAGGGCTATGTTTGGTTGACAGCAGAAAGGCCTTGGCAGCTCTCACAGACAGCGTCCTCCTGTTTGCTCAGCGGCCCGTGGCAGAGGTGCCTGTCCCGCCGCCAGGCACTACCTCCATCCAGACCCAGCTCACTCTCACCCCAGTGCTGTGTGATGGAGCCCGCGGTGCGTAGGAGGCCGCGGCTGCCGAGTGCATGTTTTCTGGACCACTTCCAAGACAATGTTTAGCATTTAGAGATGCTGAGGGTTTGGGGCAGGGCCTGACCCTGCAGGTAAGCCCAACTCATGTCAGAGGTGGACTCCAGCACCAGTGGCTCTAGGGCTTGGCTTCTGCGGCTGGCCACTGTGGATGTCACTCACCTTCTCTGATAATCTGATACTTCTGTGAGCCGAAAATGCACCCTGCACTCATACAGGGAAGTCCTGTGTTTCAGGGTGTGGCCTTAACTGGAAATTCGTGCCCAGTGGAGATAAGTTGTCCTGGGGGGCAGTGGCCCCTAATCCAATATGGCAGGTGTCCCTATAAAAAGAGGGAGTTCCAGCACTTTGGGAGGCCGAGGCGGGTGGATCACGAGGTCAAGAGATCGAGACCATCCTGGTCAACATGGTGAAACCCCGTCTCTACTAAAAATACAAAAATTAGCTGGGCATGGTGGCGCGTGCCTGTAATCCCAGCTACTCGGGAGACTGAAGCAGGAGAACTGCCTGAACCCAGGAGGCAGAGGTTGCGGTGAGCTGAGATCGCGCCATTGCACTCCAGCCTGGGTAACGAGAGCGAAACTCCGTCTCAAAAAAACAAAAAAAAAAGAGGGAGTTTAGACGCAGAGAAGAGGCTGTGTGAGCATGCACAGAATCAGGACTGGAGTCATTCCAAGCCCCAGAGCCTCCCTCTGCCAGGAGAGAGGCCTGGCAGAGCCTTCCCTAGAACTGTGGGGGCAGCATGGCGCAGCTGGCACTTTGGGTTTGGACTCCAGGCTCCAAAATGAAGAGAATAACTTTCTGATGCTTATCTCCCGGCATGTGGTGCTTTGCCACCGCAGCCAGGAGCTTCACACACGCTGACCAGAGAAGACTGAGGAGAACTGAAGGAGGCATGCCCTCTGCAGACCTCAGGGAAGGAGCTGGGCCCCTCTGCGGACCGGGGGTAAGGGGCTGGGCCCCTCTGCGGACCTCGGGGAAGGGGCTGGGCCCCTCTGCGGACTGGGGGTAAGGGGCTGGGCCCCTCTGCAGACCCCGGGGAACGGGCTGGACCCCTCTGTGGACCTCGGAGAAGGAGTGGGGGCCCCTCTGCAGACCGGGGGGAAGGGCCTGGGCCCCTCTGCGGACCAGGGGTAAGGAGCTGGGCCCCTCTGCGGACCCCAGGGTAGGGCCTGGGCCCCTCTGCGGACCAGGGGTAAAGAGCTGGGCCCCTCTGCGGACCCCAGGGTAGGGCCTGGGCCCCTCTGCGGACCAGGGGTAAGGAGCTGGGCCCCTCTGCAGACCCAGACCCAGGGAAAGGAGCTGGGCCCCTCTGCAGATGGGGGGGAAGGGCCTGGGCCCCTCTGAAGACCAGGGGTAAGGAGCTGGGCCCCTCTGCGGACCAGGGGTAAGGAGCTGGGCCCCTCTGCAGACCCCAGGGTAGGGCCTGGGCCCCTCTGTGGACCAGGGGTAAGGGCCTGGGCCCCTCTGCGGATCCGGGGGAAGGGGCTGGGCCCCTCTGCGGACCTGGCTCTAGGGTGCGCTTCGCTTGGGGACCTCCTTCCCCTGCCCAGGTGGGGCTGGGCTGGGCAGAAGCATCGTCCTCAGCTGCGAAAACAAAAAGTCATTCACAATAAAAAGCGGCCATTACAGGATTTTCCCTCTTTGCGAAGTTTCACAGCAAACACATTAGTATTTGTTTTCCACCCTTCTTTCTGATCTTGCATGATGCAAATTCCCAGAACCCAAAAAGACTTCTTGAGAAAACACTCCACGATTCGTGGCAGAAAAGGTCAGATTGTTTGAAAATGACTAATGATTAGTTTATGGTTCTTATGATACAGGTTCCATAACAATGGAATTAATCTTTAGAGGAAAAAATTAAAAGGTAGTTTGCTCCCGAGGGAGCTGTGCTGGGTTTGCACATTAGTTATGATGAGCACTCATCGGACGGAAGCAGAACCCCAGGATGCCTCATTGTTTAATCAGGACGGGTAATATCAAGTTGATTAATCCGCTCACTTCCCTCTGCCGTCCTGGAAGGGCTGCCGTCCTGCATAATGTCGAGCCTGGTGCTGCCAGGGCTGGGCCCCTCTGCAGGCTGGGGAAGGGGCTGGGCCCCTCTGTGGACCTGGAGAAAGGGGCTGGGCCCCTCTGTGGACCTGGAGAAAGGGACTGAGCTCCTCCGTGGACCTGGGGGAAGGAACGGGGCCCCTCTGTGGACCTGGGGGAAGGGGCTGGGCCCCTCTGTGAACCTGGGGGAAGGGGCTGGGCCCTTCTGTGGACCTGGGGGAAGGAACTGGGCACCTCTATGGACCTGGGGGAAGGGACTTGACCTCTCTGTAAACCTGGAGGAAGGGGTTGGGCCCCTCTGCAGACCCGGGGGAAGGGACTGGGCCCCTCTGTGGACCTGGGGGAAGGGGCTGGGCCTCTCTGTGAACCTGGGGGAAGGGACTGGGTCCCTCTGTGAACCTGGGGAAAGGGACTGGGTCCCTCTGTAGACCTGAAGGAAGGGGCTGGGCTCCTCTGTGGCCCTGGGGGAAGGAGTGGGGGCATGCCAAGTGTCAGCTCCTCTGCCTTGGGCCAACCTTCTGATGTCACTTTGCCTATTGCATGCACTCACTTGAAAGGTCGTAAACCTGATGAAACAGGCCTTTTCCTCCTTCCCACACACACATGGGATCACTGGTTTCTGTGTCTGATGCCCCAGCCTAAGGGTGAGCCGGCAGGTGGCAGGGGCGGCCAGGCCTGAGAGATCACATAGATTTCCCTGGGGCCTCCACCCCTACGTCTGACACCATTGTCCACCTTTGGTTCCGAGTCTGAGCAGTTGCTGGGGGTCATGCACGCCCTTACAGGCACTGTGGCAGCGACGCTGCTGCACTTGCTGCTGCCCACAGTGTTCTGGGTCCCAGCAAAACCCTCCTTTTCCCATTCAAAGGAAATTACCTAAAAGTGTCATCTCTATTTTGGTTTATAGAATTTGTTCTAAGAGGGTGAAAATTCTCATTAATCCACTTTATGTGCAACAAAGAAAGTCATTCCTGGAATAAGAATGGTGACTGGGAGGGAGCCAGTCAGTGAGCGTTGCCACCTGACCATGTGCTCTGGCCGCCAGTGTCCCAGGGGCAGCTGCAGAGTCGGTGCCTGAGGCCTCCCTGCCCAGAGCAGAGGCCCCTTACTCCCGGTAAACACGAGCATGCATTCTGTGCAGATTCAATGGTTCAGCAGGAGAGAAGAGGCATATCCCTGTATGTGTTCGTGTGTGCGGACTTGTTTGCATGTGTGCATATGTATGCATGCACCTGTATGTGAGCATGCATGTGTGCATGTGTGTGCATGTGGGTGTATGCATATGCCTGTGTGTATGTGTGTGAGCACATGTGTGTGCCCATGTGTGTGAGCATGTGGGTGCATGTGCGTGTGTGTGCATGTGTGTGTGTACCTGTTGTAAATAATTGAGCTGTGGGACAAAACTGACCTGGCAGGGAAAATAGTAAGTTAAAAATATGTTTATTATTAATCAAGATGTCCTTGGAGATTATAACGAAGAGTCAGAAGACCCACATCTGAATCATGGAAGAACTATTTCAGAAAACCTCACCACCTTTCCCAGTCTGCGATTTGGGATTGTCCAGTACATTTCTTGGTCCTCATCTTAATTTGCAAAGTCTAACATTTCCCTGTCTCCTAATTTTAGAATGTCAGAATAAACATAAAGTGGTAGTTTGGGCAGCTTCAAAATTTTATTACAAGGTGACAAAGGAAATTAGCATGTGTACATCAGCAGGCGCACATCGGCAGGCGCACGTGTACATCGGCAGGCGCACGTGTACATCGGCGGGCGCACGTGTACATTGGAAGGCGCACGCGTACATCGGCAGGCGCATGCGTACGTCAGCAGGCGCATGCGTACGTCGGCAGGCGCATAGGTGCATGCGTACATCGGCAGGCGCATGCGTACGTCGGCAGGTGCATGCGTACGTCGGCAGGCACACGTCAGCAGGCGTACGTCGGGCATGAGTACATCGGCACGCGCACATCGGCACGCGCACATCGGCATGTGTACATGAGCATGCTTTTGCGTTAGCCTTGCAGAGCAACAGAGCTTGCTCTCTGAAAACTGCTCAGTGGCAACCAAGGATTGTTTACCTGTATTAGTGAAGATAGGAGACTTTTTTTGTCACTCTACCTTGTAATTAAATGAGGACTCTTGGTGAGTACATATTACAGCTATTTAGCAAAATTTATATTCAGAATTTTACTGTTTATAAAGTATATTGTCTTACCTGGGTGTCCACAAGGAAGCAGAAATATACCAAACTAAGCTTCATAAGCAATGGAGAAATAAAGTCCTTTAAAAAAAAATAAATATATATATATGCATATAAATATATATTTATGTGCATTTAAAATATTTAAAATGCATATATATAAACATTAAAAAATATATGCATATATTTTTAAATGTTGCTTGTTTCATTTTATGGAAAACCTTCTACAACAATAAGCATTCATAATATAACAATGTATGAAAACTGCATGTACCACTAAGCCAGCGGGAGGGGCTGCCTCAGAATCTCTGAATATTAGCATATTATTTATGGAAAAATCTATCCTTTCCCCCATGGGAAAATCTCTTACCATTTTACCAGAAAATTTTGAAAAGATACACATTTGAAATAAACCTTCACCTTCCTTTTGAAAAAAAAGTGTAAATATGATGGTGTGAAATCTGCTGAGATTCGCCACCCTCACAAGGAGCCTGGGCCTCACGTTGTGAGGCAGTGACCTCACCGATGGCCTGTGGGTCTTGCTGGAACTTGGGGCTTTATTTCCACCTCAGATTAAAATAATTAGTTTTATATTTTCCACATCTTTTCTACTTTCCTTCGTAGGATCTTACTTTCATTTCTACATCCCCATTCACTTTCATTTAGAAGCGAGTTGACCCGAACACGCGTTGGGTGCTGGTGCGTGTGCTGCCTGGGATGCGGTACAGAGTGGGATGGCTTCTCCCTCCGTGGCATTTTGGATCTGCTGGTTGATAACCAGATGGTTCCTTATCAGCCAAGAGTGCCACAGGTGTTCCCAAATCTAAATATTCAAAGATCTTGACGGTGCTGCCTCTTCCTTTTCTGGTGTTTGACTGAACGCATCATATGACATTCTGTGCGTTCCTCGTTGCAAAAAATACGAAGATGATGATATGATCTTATGACAAAATCCACTGAAAACACACACGCCTCGGGAAGGCAGCGGTGGTTCCACATCGGCCGAGGTGCAATCAGTGCTGGAATCTACAGGGAACTCAAAGGCTCCCTCTGAGATGCTGAGCTTTGGGGGTGGGAACAGGGGCTGGGAAGTCTCTTGCCTGTCGCTAACCTAGAACTGAAAATCAGCCTGAGTGCTGGGGACTGGACCACCCGAACTGAGGGCAAAGGTCGGCCTGCACAGTGAGCGCAGGACAAAGACCAAGGGTGCCGTGGTGGCCCCGGTGACAGGTGTCTCTGCCAGGTTCTCTGGAAGGCCATGCTACCTTGCTGATGAGATTCGCCCAGACCCTTGACTGAGCATCCACTGAGGGGTAAAGCGCCCAAGGACGCTATTTCCTGTCACAGTTTGCACTTCCTTGTGAGGAGTATGCCTCGCAGGCTTGGAGACCCCCAGAGCTCACCCGCAGGCTCCGGCCCAGGCCCGCCAGTCCACACTGAATGTGGTGACCTTGTGGCTATTTGGGCAAATTTGAGGGGACTGACAGCCTCTTTCACGCAAAGGCGAGATCGGCTCAGGGAGGTTGTAACGGGAGTGCGGGCCGAGGGAGGCGTCTTCTGCGGGAGGCATCTTCTACGGGAGGTTTCTTCTACGAGCCCACGGAAGTCCACACAGTGAAGGCCTCCTCCCTGGAGCGCTGGGGAGGGACCCTGGGATTTCCTCTTCCCATTGTCATCTGGAAAGGTCTGCGTGTGGCCTGGCCTTGAATCCGCATAGGATCGCACGTGTCCAATCCAGAGCTGGGTCCACCCTGTGGGTAATGAGAGAAGATCATTCCTGTGTGCTCCCACCTGTGGATATTAACACGAGCATATTTTAAGTGCATACATTTGGTTAAATAAAACCAAATTACAGAAAATTACCTCTATTTTCCTAGGCCCAATCAGTGTCTTTCTTTTTTAACTCCCAGGCAGGATAGAAATTGAATGGGGATCTGCAGCATGCGGGGTGAGTGGGACTGAGCCTCCTCTGGCACATCCAGCTCCAGGAAAATGCCGGAGACAGAGCCGATTACTGAGGGTGCCACAGTTGCAATGTGACAATGCCTTCAGAAGAAATAGACCCGTTCCTCCCTGAGCGTTCGGAGCTGCTCTGAGGCCTGGCAAGGCTCCAGCTGGCCCAGCGACCTTCACAGGGTCTGATGTGGGCTCACAGTGTGTGGGGTGGTTTGCAGTTGCTTGCAAGGGCAGCCCTTTCCTCTGGCCCACCGCCCCTCGGGACTTTATGCTCAAGGTTGCCGGGGCCAGCACTACAATGTCTGTCACAGTTTAAGGCTAACACTCTGAAAATACTTTCTAAGGAGCAAGAAAATGCTTTTTTTGGTTTCTTTCTCACATCTTAAAATCCTCCTCATCCAGTTAGGGTGACGGTTAGAGGCAGAGTTAGGGTTAGTTGGTCTTTAGAAATGTTGGTCTTGTTAAGTAAAATACGAGTCTTTAAAAATACTTTTAATGGCACCGTGGGCTTTTGGAGGGCAAGTGCCTGAGCCTCAGTCTGAGTCCAACACCATGGGCTTGAGACACACAACGCTGCCGCTATGGCTCTTGTGGGCAGGGGCCGGGGGTTGCGGGTGCACTTGGGCACCTTTGGATGCTGTTATTATAGCCTAGGGCGCTTTGCAGCACCATGGGAAGCAACTTGACACAGCCCGGGGGGCTCTGTCTGAATGCACCTGCTGTGTAGCCCCAGGAATGTCCCCGAGGGGGAGAGACACAGAGGAGCACAGAGCAGTGACCCCTGGGTGACAGTGGGCAGCTCTGAGGCTCCTCACCAGCCCCGGAGGTCGAGGCCCTCTAGCCATCACCATAGACCTTGCTGTGTGAGCAGCGCCTAGCTCACCTGCTTTCTTAAACTCACTTTCAACCAAGCAATGAAAGAACTGAGGACCCATCGGGAGCCAGCCCAGTGCCAGCCTCTGGCTTGAGATGGTTTGTGTCCGTCCATGTCTGCCCCTGTCTATCTGCTGTGATGCCCAGGATGGGAGGGAGGGGAGGGATATGGTCGGATTCTCCTTCCTTGCTCACTGGCAGGGCATGGTGTGGCCAGGCTGCAGGAAGAATGGCCTGCTTCCCCTGCTTCCCACAGCTGCACTGCCCGGCCGTCCTCTCCTCTCACCACACAGACCCATCAGAAAGACCGTGTTTGAGGCGAAAGAAGGTTTAACACCTTTGAAAAATCAATTTTACACGATGAGATGGATGTGGATGTGGACCACGGCTCACCTCACGATGACTCCCGGCCAGTATTCCCTGTGGACTCTCAAAGGGCGTCCATGCAGTGCCGTGTGTGACACTCCACTCCGTGCAGCAAGGCTCTGCTGTTGGGGTCTGTGCGGAAGGGGTGGCCAAGGAGCTGGGGACAGGCCTGGGCCCATGGGGCCCCACACTCCATGCAGCAAGGCTCTGCCGCTGGGGTCTGTGCGTGGGGGGGGGGCCCTGGAAGCTGGGGACAGGCCTGGGGGCCCCACAGATGCCCTACACAGTACCAGCTTCGTACGGCTTGGACTGGACTCGGCTGTGGTTGTGCCTGTGCTTGCAAGACCAAATTAAGGGATACAATTCTGTAAAAGGGGTAAGATGTTGGTTTGAGGGGTGAGCTGAAAATACTGCAGCTGCCTGCTTGTCCCACCTCCCGTCCTCCCTCCCTTCCTCTTTTCCTTCCTCCCTTCCTTTCTCTTCACACCTGTAGCTGCAGATGTGGCAGGGAGTGCAGGGTGAGGATGGAGCTGTGAAGGGATAGCAGGGCAGGGCATGAGGCAGCCCAGAGCCCAGGCAACGGCTGGCAGGAGGCAGGATTGCCTGTGGGATGGGGGCAGCAGAGGCAGGGCATCGGCAGTCTACAGTGGGAAGGGGGCGGCCAGGAGTGGCGAGGCTGGCAGGGATGTCCAGAGGCCTCACCCCTAAAGGTCCTGGAATCCCATGGAAAAGTGCTATTGCACGGTGGGGGTTAGCAGGACCCATCCGAATCAAATGTGTTTTCCTTTACGTTCAGGAGGAAGTGGGTCTGGAAGAAGGGCTGGGGCCAGGGAGGTGCACAGAGGCTGCCAATGCCCAGGCCAGAGGTTCAGGTGGACCTGAGCAGAGTGGGGAGGAGGACGCTGGCGCTGCAGGGGGTGCAGGCACAGGGAGGTTGCGGAGTCGCTGCCCAGCATCAGTGCTGTGGATGGAAGAGTCCCCAGAGGCAGAGGAGCAGGTGGGGAGTTGGCAGGAGCAGGAGAGTTTGTCTTCAGACTTGGAGCTGTCCAGTGGCAGCTCTGCAGGCGGAAGCTCGAGACAGGCAGGGGCTGAGAGCACAGCACTGGGCCATCGGCACCGGCCGGCTGGTACTGAAGCCAGGGCAGCCCCGCTGATGCTGGCCGCCCGCATGCCTCACAGGCTTCCTGCCACCTTCCCAGGCGCACGCCAGGACCTGCCAGGATCTTCCGTCTCATGGTGCTGCCAGCTCTCTGGCCTCCTCCTTAGATGGCTTCCAGCCAAACAGCATCAGAGTCTTGAGAATTGTTCAGGAGCCTTTGGGGCCAAAACCCAGTCATGGGTCCCCAGCCCAGCTGCAGGGGGGGGGTCGGGGTGAGGTGTGTCCTGTGTATCTGTGTCGGGAAGATGCAAGGATTTGGTAGATGTCCTGCTTGTCCTTGCCACACCCAAGAGTGGGCCCTATTACCCAAGGGCAGTTGGTGGATAGAAGGCAAGGAGGTCTCCTGGGTGAGGTGAGGTCACAGAAGGTGGGTGAAGAGAGGGCTTCAAAGCCAGAGGGGCAGGCAGCTGCCACTCAGAGGTCAGGATGAGGCAGATACACATCCAGGGATTTTCATGGAAAAACCAGTCTTGCGATTTCGAACTGCGAAGCTGTTCACTCACAATCTTCATTTGTTTACTGGGGTGGACTAAACAGAGTAAGTTAGAAAAGTGTTCTGCTGCATTTACAACCTTCAAGGTCAAGGAGCAGGAGCTGAAATTTCATCCGGGCTCTGTCTGCTTAAAAGGAGCCAGGACTAGAAGAATCCAAGAGCTGTGATTTGCACGTTGATAACTTAAGTGAAATAAATTGATGGTTCCAAATGGGGGAAAATGACCAGGTCTATTTCTATAGACCTTAAAGATTATCCAGGTTAGAAATTTCAGCCAATGGGACAAAGATAAAGTCGGTTGTTCACTAATACCTATTTTAACACCCATAAGAGATTGTAAAAATGGGCTTTATCATATGAGGGTATTGCTGTACACGTTGACATTAATATTGTTCATTGTGAGCAAAGACCTGGGCTTGCTGGCTAAAACGCAGAGCTCCAGAAATCAACAGTTTCCATGAGGACGGGTAAATGAGGGAGCGTCTGTCCACGCCACCCTGGGGGCCAGGCTCACCCGCACACGGCACCTGGCAGGACAGCTGGCAGTTTGCTTGTCTTCCTGTCTTCAAGCCAAGTGCTTCATGCAGGTGTGGTACACAGTAGGTGTGCAATAAATGTTGACTAACTGAGAAACTATATTTGCATTCTTTGATTTTCCCAATCATGCTACAAAAGTAAGAACAAACAGTATTTTAATTTTCCTTTTCTATTTTTTAAAATATAGAACAGGAAGGCTGCATGTATCCCAATTTTATACCTGCGGATGCTAAGGATGAAAAGTGATTTGCCCAAGTCAGGCCTCAAAACTGTCATTGGAACTTGGGATTCTCTGACTCTGAGGAGTGTCCTTCCCACCCTACTCAGATGCACCCACCCAGAGGCTTGTACCATAACCAAGATTTCCGGATGGCTTATTCCAACATGTTGCAAATCACATAGTTATTAAAAGCCATAAGCGTAATTTATAACCTATGTCCCCATATCTTCATTGTATTTTGCCCATGCATATGACATGAATAGTGTGTGAATTTTATGGAAGCAGAGGTTTAATGGTGCTCATCTGAGTCTCCTACTCAGAAGGGCATACTGATAAGTGGGTGGATTCAAAATAATCCAGGTTACCTTTATCAGATTCCTCACGGGGGATTTCCAAACCTCAGAGGCCCGAGTGCAGCCTCACTCTCCCCTCCACTGCCCCATATCTGGCCTCCAGAGGGAAACGCCTGGTCCTAAATATTCATGAGTCTCCACACAAAGTGCTGTGGCAAGACATGCTCTTCTCCCTGGGAGCTGATGATGTGGGACCATAATTACCGTGGAGAAGACTGTGTGAGTCACTCTCCCTGAGAGGGCCCTGCTTTTTCACCTGTTGTTGGGATGTAACTGATACAGTGCCATCGTTCATTTCAAAAAACGAAAGTGAGCTTTGATGTGATCGCCCTCCATAGAGCCAGCATCTACCGAGTCCTGAAGACCGCGCTCTGTTCGGAGTCACGGCGCGTTACCGACTGCGATCTTCTCCACATCGCAAAGACGGAATGACAGCTTTGTCGTCAACGGCACTGGGGCGACCTGCTTGGGCTCAAGTGCTCGTGTGGATGCTGGATAAGCTCCCAAACATCTTTGTGCCCAGGTCCTTCGTCTGTATATGAAATGCTAATAATCCTAATGGCCTCATGTCTTCATTTGCAAGAAAAAAAAGCAATGCAGCCCCTGAGGCTGGCCCAGGGCAGTCACCGTGACCAAGGAACCTTCACCTGGTCTCTTGCTTTTTATGTTACTTAATATTTTAAGCTCATTTCATGTTGAAAATAATGTATGAGGGCTAGAGATAGGAGGAGTTATTACATGCAATTCCTGTTTTAAGGTACTTATTATTAATATTTGAGGAGATAGAAAATAAACATAAAGAGAACATTAATGAAAAGAAGACCCCTCATATAGCCTGGGGTGGAGTGCTGCTGGTGGAAGGACACGGACTCGGGGGCCAGGGGCTCAGACTGTGGGGACGTCGAGCTGCCCCACTTAGGTCTGTGATTTTATTTTATATGCAAAAAGAAACCTGCGTTTGATGTATGACTGACTTGGAACTGGAAAACTACTTTGGACAGGGATAGCATAAAATGAAATATAATTTTTAAAAAGATAAAATGATAGCATTTATCCCTAGAAATCTTGTGATACATATGAGTCCGCAGACACTGATTATAGGAGTCCGCAGACACTGATTACTGTCTCTATAGGAGACATGGTTTTTTACATGGGTTGACTTACTCTGCCTTATAGAGATTTATAACTTAGAGGCTGCTTTTGTTTTCGGTCCCCAGATGAGAAACCTGAGTTTCAGAGAGGTTAAGTCACCTCTCCAAGGTGGCACAGCCACTATGTGGCAGAGCTGAGACTGGACTGAGACCTTTTAGTTACGAACACTGCCACCCTTTGTGAAGACTGAGTAGAACACAGGCCAGGCCACATGGCTCCAGAGCCCTTCAGTGGCCTCTGTACCCTTTAGAACCTAAAGTAACTGCTTTTTCAATGAAATGTTTCTTTCCTTATGCCATGAACCTAGGGAGTCACTGTCTAACAGGCCCACGCGTTGGTTACATGGTGCTGCTGTCAAGTACCACAAACGGTGTGGTTCTAAACCACAGAAATGAACCCTCTCACAGTTCTGGAAGCCAAGAGTCTGGAATCAGGGCATCTGAAAGGCTGTGCTCCCTTGGAAGCGCCTGCAGAGACATCCTTTCCCGTCTCTTCCCCCGTCTGGTGGCCCCATAGCCCCAGCGTCCCATGGCTTGTAGATGCTTCAGTCCAGTCCCTGCCTCCATCCTCATACCTTCTTCCCGTGTGTCTCCTCTGTGTCCCACGCCCACCTCCTCATGAGGACACTATCGCTGTTCGATTAGAGTCTGCCTGACTGCTGGATGACCTCTCTTATCTAATTACGTCTGCACTCACCTTATTTCCAAAAACATCACATTGTGGAGTCCTAGGGGACACAGCTTCAGCATATCTTTTGGGAGATACCGTTCACCCTGTAACAGCACCCACGAAGAGGAAGCATGGTCCCAGAGAGGGTGGGCTGAGACATCTGTAAAAACGCTGCAGTACAAGCTCTGACTAAGAAGAACAGGGATGCTAGCCCTACTGTGTGCTAGGCTGTGTGCTAGGCGGTCCCTGCATTGCTTCAGATGAATACTAGAGACTGGGTTATTTACAAAACACACAGGTTTCATTGGCTCACAGTTCTGCAGGCTGCACAAGTGTGGCGCTGGCATCTGCTCTGCTTCTGAGAAGGCCTCGGGAGGCTTCCAGTCATGGTGGAAGGTGGAGAGAGCAGGTTTATCACATGGTAAGAGCAGGAATGAGAGAGAGAGAGAGAGGTACCGCACGCTTTAAATGACCAGATCTCATGTGAACTCAGAGCAAGAACTCAACATCCCCAAGAGGATGGCCCCAGGCACTCATGAAGGATTTGCCCCCATGATCCCATCACCTCCAACACTGGGGAGTATGTTCCAACATGAGGTTTGGGCGGGGACAACATCCAAACTCTATCGGGCCACTCAATAGATCAGAACAGTGACTAGCCTGGGCACTCAGCCAGCAGGCGGGGGTGCCCTGGGCCAAACAGACCCCATCAGTCAGACCGGGTGGCATCTTCAACCCCTGGCCAGGCTGATCATGGGTGAAGGGCAACCCAGGTCTGAGAAGAAGAATAAAACAGCGGCTCTGTGGGTACGGCTTTCGCCCTAAGAAGTTCAGTGTAGCTCAAGCAGCAGTTGGGCACCGCTTTTCAGTGAGTGGACGGACAGAGAGGCCTGGTGGGCTGTGGCGTGACTGACCCCTCATTTCCTAGTGTGTGGCCCTAAATGTCGCTGCCGCCACCTAGAGAGCTTGAGGTTGGGAATAAGAGAGAGTCATCAAGCATCGTGGCCAGAACAGCGAGCGCCGGACCTTCGGGGCAGCCTCCTGAGGAGAAGCCCCTGCCTTCCTTGGGGTGGGTGGAGCTCAGACCTTGACTGGTATGCGTCAGTTTCGTCTAAGGAGCTCACATCTCCCCAGCGACATCCAAACCTGTAAATGAAGGGAGAAAGATTAGCCTTGCTTCTTCAAGGAGTGAAGGAAACATCCTCTGTCTGCAGAGCCTGAGTGCCAGGTAGGGACACAGCAGGCGTGCCAGATCTTCTTTGAGAAAGAAGAAAGCATAAATAAGTGTAAATACAAATGTGTTAGTTCTCTCGGGCTGTGGTTCTATCTGTAAAGTGGAGCATTTGGGTCAGGGAAGACAGGGTCTCGGTCATGATTCACATGTTATACCGGATGTCTCCAGTGTGGCTGGGAGGGGAAGCTGCTGAGTTCTTCAAGTTCCATCTCTTTTTTCATCTGGACCCTCTTGTATTTTAGGAGGAAGGCCAAGCCCTGAGCACTGAATTAAACTTCCTGTGACTTGGCCTCCCTCCGTCTTCTCAGCTGAGCGTCAGGTGGGCTGAGGGTCACTCTCTGTTTTCAGGCGGGCTGAGGGTCACTCTCTGTTTTCAGGTGGGCTGAGGATCACTCTGTCTTCAGGCGGGCTGAGGATCTCTCTGCCTTCAGGCGGGCTGAGGATCTCTCTGCCTTCAGGTGGGCTGAGGATCTCTCTGTCTTCAGGTGGGCTGAGGATCACTTTGTCTGTCTTCACGTGGGCTGAGGGTCACTCTGTCTTCAGGTGGGCTGAGGGTCTCTCTGTCTTCAGGTGGGATGAGGATCACTCTGTCTTCAGGTGGGCTGAGGATCACTCTGTCTTCAGGTGGGCTGAGGATCACTTTGTCTGTCTTCACGTGGGCTGAGGGTCACTCTGTCTTCACGTGGGCTGAGGGTCACTCTGTCTTCAGGTGGGCTGAGGGTCTCTCTGTCTTCAGGTGGGCTGAGGATCTCTCTGTCTTCAGGTGGGCTGAGGGTCACTCTCTGTCTTCAGGTGGGCTGAGGATCTCTCTGTCTTCAGGTGGGCTGAGGGTCACTCTCTGTCTTCAGGTGGGCTGAGGATGACTGTCTTCAGGTGGGCTGAGGATCACTCTGTCTTCAGGTGGGCTGAGGGTCACTCTCTGTCTTCAGGCGGCCTGAGGATCACTCTGTCTTCAGGTGGCCTGAGGATCACTCTCTGTCTTCAGGCGGGCTGAGGATCACTCTCTGTCTTCAGGCGGGCTGAGGGTCACTCT
>CM052648.1:192094011-192116639 GCA_028533165.1 Leontopithecus rosalia
GGTGGGCTGAGGGTCACTCTGTCTTCGGGTGGGCTGAGGGTCACTCTGTCTTCGGGTGGGCTGAGGGTCACTCTCTGTCTTCGGGTGGGCTGAGGGTCACTCTGTCTTCGGGTGGGCTGAGGGTCACTCTGTCTTCGGGTGGGCTGAGGATCACTCTCTGTCTTCGGGTGGGCTGAGGATCACTCTGTCTTCGGGTGGGCTGAGGATCTCTCTGTCTTCGGGTGGGCTGAGGATCACTCTGTCTTCGGGTGGGCTGAGGGTCACTCTGTCTTCGGGTGGGCTGAGGGTCACTCTGTCTTCGGGTGGGCTGAGGGTCTCTCTGTCTTCGGGTGGGCTGAGGATGACTCTGTCTTCGGGTGGGCTGAGGATCTCTCTGTCTTCGGGTGGGCTGAGGGTCACTCTGTGTTCAGGTGGGCTGAGGGTCACTGTCTTCAGGTGGGCTGAGGGTCTCTCTGTCTTCAGGTGGGCTGAGGATGACTCTGTCTTCAGGTGGGCTGAGGGTCACTCTCTGTCTTCAGGTGGGCTGAGGATGACTCTGTCTTCAGGTGGGCTGAGGATCTCTCTGTCTTCAGGTGGGCTGAGGGTCACTCTGTGTTCAGGTGGGCTGAGGGTCACTCTGTCTTCAGGTGGGCTGAGGGTCACTCTGTGTTCAGGTGGGCTGAGGGTCTCTCTGTCTTCAGGTGGGCTGAGGATCACTCTCTGTCTTCAGGTGGGCTGAGGATCACTCTGTCTTCAGGTGGGCTGAGGATCTGTCTTCAGGTGGGCTGAGGATCACTCTGTCTTCAGGTGGGCTGAGGATCACTTTGTCTGTCTTCAGGTGGGCTGAGGATCTGTCTGTCTTCAGGTGGGCTGAGGATCACTGTCTTCAGGTGGGCTGAGGATCACTCTGTCTTTAGTAAAGAAGTTTCCTTTTCCCTTGATGACTTGAACTTAAAAACACAAATCAGAGAAGTGTGATTTCCATGGGGACGCATTATGCAGGAGGAAATTATTCCCATCAGAATCCAGTGAATTTCACGTATATCTAGAATTGCTCCTATAATACAAAATAAATGTTCTATAAGTGATGGCACCTGGGGAAATCACGCGTCCTGTCTCAGTCCTTCTCAGGCTCAGAAGTCAGGTTTCCCACCCCCCTGTGCCTTTCATCTTCCTGCGTCACTGGCACTAATTATGTGACAGCTTCTTGTATTTTGTGTATTTTTTTCTCAAATGGTACCTATTTGTGCCTTCAGTGGGACTGACTGAGGTTTCTGTTGGGCTCAGGCTGTGGCTCGGTAGGAACCTAAATCCGCACCAGCTCACTGCAGAACTCCTGCTTCCCCAAGAGCCCCAGCACACAGATGTGACAGAAAGAGCCTGTGGCCACAGCAGTTTTGGGGTGCGAGGGCCGGGTACCCCTCATTCTGGCCACAGTGGTTTGCTACCATCAGCTTAGGAGAATCTCTTCCCATTGCAAGGTGAGTGACATTTAGAGCTAACGTGGAAAAAATATCCCTGGATGAAGACAGTGAGAGACAGAGCCTGCGACATCCTCGGTAGGGAGATGAAGGTTCAGAAGCCGCTGCTGCGGGGCTGCCACTTCACGAAGATGGGGATGCAGCCGGCTCCAGAGGGGTGACATCAGCACACAAGGGGCTGCCCTGTTGTCCACTTGCTGCTGGAATTTAGAGGAAAATAAAGCTATGGTGTATCTTTTGCTGGTAGTTAACACTGTAAATTAAAACAGGAATCTCAACCCACCATGTGAAAATCTGAAAGTCAGAATCCCTCAGCTGCCTACATACGAGGATGAAAGGGATAGTGGGAGGGACAGTGGGGAGGGGTCACACGGGGAGAAATGTCAGGTATAGGTGATGGGGGATGGCGGCAGCAAACCCTTGCCATGAATGTACCTATGCAACAATCTTGCATGATCTGCACATGTACCCCAGGATCTAAAGTACCATAGAAAAAAAGGATATCTTTTGATAAACAAACAACATCGCCCTCTCTCCCTGTCTCAAACACATGCACACACATACTCAAGGAAAACAAAAGACTTCCTTAGCAGGTCTTTGCGAAGTTCAGCGAATGCTGGCCCCTTTGAGTCTTTGTTTCCTTAGGTGCGTTTTGTGCTGGGGGGTGGGGGTGTGGGCAGAGAGTCCCGGGGAGAGGGACTCGGCACCGCCGCTGGACTTGTCCTAGGCACTCGGAAGTGAGACGCGTTGTCGATTTAAAAACAAATATTTGGTTTCCATTTCTTTCTGAATGGGATAAAGCGGTTTCTTTTAGATGGTTTAAACTCCCCGCTAGACTGAATGCGGGACGGGAATTGTGTCTCGATTTAGACGCCGTGCCGGTCGTCATGCAGCGACTCCCGTCTGTGGCTCGGAGCCGAGGCAGCGTGAGACCCGGAATTCTAAAGGCGCTGGCCTCCCGGTGGACGGAGACTTCCGTTGTTTTCTTTCCTTTCTCTCCGCAGCAGAGAGGGCTGGAGCGGATTTTGGTTCACATGAAAGTGTGCAGTGTTAACTAGGTGGCATATGGGTGGGGGGACATTCCTGCCTGTCCACTGCAGCCGGGGGGCGCGTTTCCATGGAGATGAGAAGCGAAAGAGCTCGGGTGCAGCCTAATTGGTATGCATCCCTGGTTCAGGTTCATTGTGCTCCTGCTAATGACAGGGTTGTCTCAGTAATAAGGATGGTGCACTGGAGAAATTTGCTGCCTTGGTATATTTTTCCCTGGCAGAAAACTACTTAGAGACTGTAGTCAGTAAGAAGAGTGAGTGGCAGGCTCAAGGGCTGCTCCCGGCATATGGGGAAGGCTGCTGCTCCGTGCTACACGCATATGCTGCCATTAGACTCCAGCTTTGCGCTTTGTGTGTTCCTGGGCCCATGCCAGGAAGCCCACCTGCTGCAAGAATACTTGTAAAGCCCAACTCAAAAGTGATTGAAAAGCTACTAGAATAAACTGTAATAACACAGTAACACAGTGCTTCACAGATGGGACATAATTGCACGCTGAAGTGCACAGCCTCTGCAGTAATGAAAACACGAGCCATTAAATTAAAATCACAAGGGAAAAAACGATAAAAGTCTGTTGATTTTTTTTTAGTTTTATTGCAAAAACTTCAATTTTCCTGCCCTCATTAATCAAATACCATAAAACTATAGTGTTACTTTGTTCTGATGGAGATTCGGGCAATTAAAATGATGAATGTTGATTAAAATGATGTAACTTTGGTTATTTACTTGCTAGGATAACTTAAAGCCTCTGTAACCAGAGCCGCAAGCTACTGACACTCATCTCTCCGTCTACAGACTGAAAAGGCTTTGGGCACCTGGCCTGGAAGTTCACGGAGAAGTCTGCCCAAGTCTGCCCAAGGCCGAGGGTGCTGTGGAAGAAGAGCTTTGGGTTTTGTTCTCAGTATTGATACACATGAGGAGTAAATCCTTTCTCCTCCATCAGCCCGGCCTTTTTCTGAAATATTAGTAATTTTCTCTCTTTTATTTTTTTGGACGATTAAGAGAGACTTGTCCAACTATATAAACACAGAAAGCACTCGAGCCACAATGCCCTTGTAATTAGCAGCGGGCCGGCCGGCGTCTGGGCTGGCCTGTCGGGCGCGGCGTCAGCTGAAGGGGCCCAGCAGGGCTCTGCACACTGGGCTCTTGAGGCCCGTCCGGGCGGCCCCAGCGCGGCATTGTTCGGCTCCTTTCTGTGGGTGGGCCCTGCGAGGAGAAAGAAACATTTGTGTCACCCAAGTAAATAGCCTTGAAAAGACTTTCCTTTTTCATTTTTAATTATTCATTTCTTCGGCCTTCCTCATAGCAAAGGGGAATGATTCCCACCCATTCAAAAATAGAAATGAAAAGAAAGAAAAGAAGAAAAAGAAAGGAAAATCAGCAACGGGACCAACATATTTCCAATGTACAAATGGAGACAGGTGTGGGTTTCATGTCCTCTCCAGCGGCACCACAGGGAAAAAGCGCCTGTGCTTGTCGGTGCAACTTTTTTCCTTTCTACCCCTCCCCTGAAGAGGACATTGGGGCAGTTTCTGTGCTGTGAGTCTGCTTTGCTCCAAGGAGGCCTTGCCAGTCACTAGAGGTGCTAACGAGTCATTCACAAAAACAGCACCCTCCGTATCGGAGGCCTCAGCTCAACAGTCTCCAAAGGAGGGACATTTGCCACTGCATGAAAACCCAGAACAATAATAATAAGCAGAAGCAGCATCCCTGCCCCGTCCGTGGCGGGCAGCGCAGGGGAGAAGAGCGGGGCGGGAGGCCACGGTCCAGCCTTTGACTTGGGGCAGATCTGTTATTCCCAGGGCAACAGCCTGTCGGATAGAGTCGTTCATTTCGCAAGGGATGCTGGCAGGGCTCACAGGGCAGCCAAACTCGGGTACAGATGAGTAAACGGAGGCCAGGTGCTCACCGTGCTTCCGGACCACGCCGCGGGCAGCAGCTTCCCATGCCTCAGTTTACCAGGTGATGCGCTGCCCTCCTGAAGGACCAGGCCATGCCTCCTTTCCTGCACATATCCCAACAGTTACATTGTTTTCCTGTGTGGTCAGCGGGGTGTTATCACCCTGCCACACCCTATCGGTGCCACTCCCTGCACCACGGGGCCCTAGACATTTGGTGGGAGGTGGGATTTGCGTGTTGTGCTGGGAACGAGGCACACAGGGAAGGACAGCGAAGGGTTTGCCGAACGGCTTCTGGGCTCCTCCGACTGGGAACAGTCCTTGGTGACTCAGCCATGTGGCATGCAGGATCCTGGAGGGGCCTGATGCCCCCGTGGGCGGGTGGGCTGGCCAGCCCCAGCCCGTGGCCCCGGAGGGCTTTTGGGGCACAGGAGGGCGAGTGGTGAAGTCAGGACGCGGGGGTTCGGCCGTGACGTGGACGCCATCGGGGTGGTGTGTTGGCTTCACAGGGCCGTGTCTGTGTGAGCAGGGCTGCCCTGCGCCTCCTCCCCGTGCTGAGAGGTGGCCAGGGCCGGGATGCGGGCCCGTCTGCAGGGTATGGCTGCGGCCCATTGCTCGGGCCTCCCAGTGCTCTGCGGTGGAGCCGAAACGTGGCAAAGTGCGGCCCTTTGAACCCTTACGGCGACATGCAGCGATTTTTTTTTTTTTTTTTTGAGACGGAGTTTCGCTCGTTACCCAGGCTGGAGTGCAATGGCGCGATCTCGGCTCACCGCAACCTCCGCCTCCTGGGTTCAGGCAATTCTCCTGCCTCAGCCTCCTGAGTAGCTGGGATTACAGGCACGAACCACCATGCCCAGCTAATTTTTTGTATTTTTAGTAGAGACGGGGTTTCACCATGTTGTATGCAGCGATTTTAAATGTGAAAGGAAAAGGTTATCCCTATTTATGGAGTTCTCTCTCCTTCGGCCAAATCACTGATTTACAAAGAAGGCGTGGGAGGCGTGTGCTGCTGATGGCGTGTCCGCGCAGAGGACGTCGGCTCCCTCTGGAATGTGGGGTGGCGGCCAGCAGGTCACTTCCGAAGTAGCGCAGGTGGGAGCCGGGTTGCTGGGTGGAAGAAGCAGCCGGCTGCCCGGTGCAGACGAGGGTTTCTGGAAGGGACCATGGGAGCCCGGTGCGTGCTTTCTCGCGAGAGCGAGGTTCGTGCGCGGGAGCTCGGGTTCCTGCTTTCTCTCGGGAGGCCGGGTTCGTGCTTTCTCGCGAGAGTTCAGGTTCGTGCGCGGGAGCCCAGGTTCGTGCGCGGGAGCCCAGGTTCGTGCTTTCTCGCGAGAGTTCAGGTTCGTGCGCGGGAACCCAGGTTCGTGCTTTCTCACAAGAGCCCGGGTTCGTGGGCAGGAGCCGTGGTTCGTGCTTTCTCGCGAGAGCGAGGTTCCTGCACGGGAGCCCAGGTTCGTGCTTTCTCGCGAGAGCCAGGTTCGTGCTTTCTCGTGAGAGTGAGGTTCGTGCGCGGGAGCCCAGGTTCGTGCTTTCTTGCGAGAGCCCGGGTTCGTGCTTTCTCGCGAGAGTTCAGGTTCGTGCGCGGGAGCCCAGGTTCGTGGGCAGGAGCCGTGGTTCGTGCTTTCTCGCGAGAGTTCAGGTTCGTGCGCGGGAGCCCAGGTTCGTGCTTTCTTGCGAGAGCCCGGGGTTCGTGCTTTCTCGCGAGAGTTCAGGTTCGTGCGCAGGAACCCAGGTTCGTGCTTTCTCGCGAGAGCCAGGTTCGTGCGCGGGAGCCCAGGTTCGTGCCCGGGAACCCAGGTTCGTGCTTTCTCGCGAGAGTTCAGGTTCGTGCGCGGGAACCCAGGTTCGTGCTTTCTCACAAGAGCCCGGGTTCGTGGGCAGGAGCCGTGGTTCGTGCTTTCTCGCGAGAGCCCGGGTTCGTGCTTTCTCGCGAGAGTTCAGGTTCCTGCGGGGGAGCCCAGGTGCGTGCTTCGTGACGCGCAGCCCCGTCCCTGACATCCCTAGAGGGGACCCTCCTCGTCCTGCCCACCTGCCTGTGTTGCCGGCTGTCTCTGGCGCGGCAGGCTCTGCCTCTTTCCCCGCCGTCCTCCTCTGTGCCCTCGCGTGGCCTCCTCCTAGCCCACTCCTGTGTGGCCTCCTATCTGAGCTGGTCACACCGGCACAAACCCTGTTTCCAAGGTCCCATTCTGAGGCTGCGGGTGCACATGGATGTTGGGAGCTCAGTGCTTGGCCCGGAATGAAGGCAGCCAACACCTGCCTGTTTGGAAATTTCACCAAATAGCCAGGTTGAAAGGCACACGCAAGGCTCACGGGCACCCAGGGGAGCCCGCGGGTCAGGGTGCTCACGGGGCCGAACAAGGTCGCAGCGCTGCTCTGCGCGGGGTTACGACGCCTCCTCCGGAGTCTTGTCAGGACTGCGTTTCTCCTGTTTAAAGTGTGACGAGGCTGGCGCAGCCGGCACGGCGCAGGCAGCCACACCGAGCCCGTGGGGACATCGGGGCGCACACGGGTCCCTTGCGCCCTGACGGGGACTGAGGTAGAAACATTGTCTGGTGACCGAAGTTGCGTTCTAGAGGTTTCCTTTCTCTGCTCTGCGTTGCTTCTCATTCCCAAGCCCCAACCGCGCGGGTGCTGAGGGCGCTGCCCGAGCGGGAGTGTGGCGGGGTGAAGGCGGGCTGGATGACAGGAGGGTGTGCTTCAGGATAATCCAAGAATGTGCTCTCTTGCCATCAGATGTCGCTATCTTTGGCAGTAGAATTTGTTCTTTTTCAAACGTGGTCGTTTTCCTCCTTTCTGCCTTAATGAGATGTTTTCAAGGAAAAATGGCCCTTTGTTTTAGGTAGGACCCTCTCGAGGCCATGCAATCTCAAAAGATGCTGTTTCGAGAAAGGAGTAAGCGATCTTCTGATGGGTTCCCTGGGTCTCTGTGAAGAACTACAGAGTTATAGATTAGGGTTTTGCTATGATATTTTACTAGTTTTGATCAACTGGCAGCCTTCTGGCAGTATGGGAATTGAGAGGATAGTTGCTTCCGCTTCTTAAAAGGCTAATACTGATGGATGTGGTCCCTTTCTCAGGTCTGGAAATGTGTCAGATGTGATACTGCAGGCATCCAGAAAAAAATACAACCTTTAAGGTGTTCAGTCACATGGTCGTTCTGTGTCTCTGGCAGTCTAGACGATAATTTATAGGCTGGGTACGGTGGCTCACACCAGTGATCCCAACACTTTGGGAGGCTGAGGTGGGGCAAATCACCTGAGGTCAGGAGTTCTGGACCAGCTTGACCAACATGGTGAAACACCGTCTCTACAAAAAATACAAAAGTTACTGGGGCTTGATGGCAGCCACCTGTAATTGCACCTACTGGCGAGGCTGAGGCAGGAGAATCACTTGAACCTGGGAGGTGGCAGTTGCATGAGCCAAGATTGTGCCTTTGCACTTTGGCCTAGGTGAAAGAGCGAGACTCCATCTCAACAAAAAAAGAAAATAATTTGTAGAACAAAATTATCTCCTTGGATTTGTTGGTGCCAAACACCTTCAGCTGGGCTGTGCTTCGGACTTTGTTCTTTCCAAACGACCAGGTTCTGCTCGGCCACAAAAATCAATGCCATTCTCTGCTCCAGAGCCTCTCAGCTGCTGTGTAATGACTTGTACTCAGGCTTTGTGGGCTTTTCCTTTTCTGGCTTCCTCTTTATCAGTTTTCCACGTCTTCATCTTGGTAGAATCCTCCTAATACCACATTTGTGGACAGATTCCAGAAACTTCTGACACTTTGATGAGAAAGCTTACTGCACAGTTTGTTGGCTGCGGTTTCCCATGAGCGTGTGGTGAGCTGGCTCTGCCTCGTGGGCTGGGCGACAGTCTGTGTCCAACCATTGTAAGGTTCCATTTGGAATCAACTGAGTTACAAGGTAAATCCAGAAATGCATTCTGAGGTCTTGCTTTTATCCCTTGGAGGTGCATACACTTGCGGAAAATCAGCCTGGGATGCCTCGGGCCCCCCAGGAGTGATCCACAGTGAGGCTGTGGCCCCTGGTCACCATCATACTGTTCTCTGATGGCTGAAGCTTGACGGGCACTCCTGCCTGGGGACACTACAGGCTTGCTTTCGCCTCTAGGTTGGGACCCGCTTAAGAGATAATATTTGGCTGCAGTAGATCTCATTAAATCATTAAAACTGTTCCCACTCCTCATGGCTAACGACTACTCTGCTTGATTGCAGTGGCCCAGGCAGCCTGGCAGCAATGCCTGGTGGGGCCCAGCCAGCATGGCCAGCGGCCATCATCCCACAGGGAGGCCACCCTTGCCTGTGCGTGGAAGGAGCGCCCAGTTGTTGAAAATCGAACCCTCCCACCTTTAGATGTTCTGACAATTCCATGAGAAAGTGGTGAGGGAAATGATAGTCTGGGCGGCACCAGTCACCGGACTTTGCTTCCAGTGCAGCCATTTGGTAGAGCAGAGAAGGCGTTTGAAGCTTCCGGCAGCATCATGAATTTTCTCTAAAAACCAAGCACCTGCCTGGGCATCGTCCCTTGACTGACCAACCTGTGACCATGATGGTGATGGCACCTGGCTGGCCTATGTGTGCATGTGCGCTCAGGCATGTGGGCCTGTGGAAGTACCTGTGTCCATCAAGCAAGGATGAAAGCTCTTCTGGGCCATCCTAGTCACAGACATGACAAAGCCACAGGAATATGTAACTCCTTATAAAATGAAGAAGGCCCTCTTCTTGTCCTGCCACCGTCACCTACTGCGATCTGTTTCAGGTTCTGAGCTGGAGGTTCGCTGCAGTGTGGGTGTGATGGGTGGTCTGGGGAGCTCTGGCAGTGGGAAGGCCCCTCATGGATGCCTCAGAATGAGGCCATTGAAGGGCCAGCAGGGAGAGAGGTAACCTTCAGCAGACATATTCATGTCACGGGGGGCTGCTGTCACAAAATACTGAAAACTGGGTGGCCTAAAAGAGCAGAAATGTATTCTCTCATGGTTCTGAAGGCCTGGAAGCTTCAATCAGTGAAGCTTCAATCAATGTGGGCAGGGATAGGAGCTCTCTGACATCCCTAGAGGGGGTCCCCTCCTTGTCCTGCCCACCTGCTTGTGTTGACAGCTGTCTCTGGTGTTCCTTATCTGGGAGCTGCTTGCTCCAGGCTCTGCCTCTTCCCGTGCCATTCTCCTTCTCTGTGTCTGTGCCCTCGCATGGCCTCCTCCTAGCCCACTCCTGTGTGAACTTCTCCTGAGCTGGTCACACCTGCAAAAACCCTGTTTTCAAGGTCCTATTCTGAGACTGCAGGTGGACATGGATGTTGGGAGCTCAGTGCTTGGCCTGGAATGAAAGCAGCCAACACCTGGCCCTGCCTGGGCAGGGCCTGAGGGTGTTGGCCCTGGGGGAAGGACCTGGGCATCATGCCCAGTGTCCAAGCACTGCCTTCACAGCAGGTATGCTTCTCATCCTGGTGCTGATGGCCACTCCTCTGAAGCTGGAGAGCTCTTACACAGGTTCCATGGAAGGGACAGAGTCAGAAAGGGCATATGGACCTGAGATGCTTGCACATGGCAATGGTGACATTGGATGGATTCTTTGCCCACTGTCACCCTGTCCATGCATGGCCTGCCCTGCTCACTGTCTCTGCTGTCTGTCTCCTTACGCTCTGACCTTGTCCCCTGCCCCAGACACCCTCCCTGCCTCCTGCTCCCTCTGCTTCCTCTCGGTGCTGGCCTCTCCCTCCTCCAGACCTCCACCCACACTCCCACCAGCCTGTCCGACAGCTGCAACCTTTCCTCTCTCGAGGTGGAAGAAACAAGTCAGGAGAGAGGGTCCAGGCTTAGCACCAGCAGATCTAGGGTGGACTGGCTGGAGCTGGAGTTAGAGCAGCAGTGAGTGGCACAGGTGCTACCTGGGAAGCTTGGAGATTCGTTCCTGGAGTGGATTCACCCACCGGGGCTGCAGGTGCAAGCAGAGCTATTAGAGCCCACACTGTTCCCTTCGGTTCTCACCAATGAGAGATGCACAAAGGCATTATACCAGATAACCTCGGAATCTAATTCTTATAAAGCAGATGGTGAATTAAAGATTATGGTGCAGCCAGTGCATGGAGCGTCAGTGGTGGGATGGGCACGTGCTAGATGCTTCTGCTTCCCCAGCAGTCTTTCTCATTTTATCCATCATTTTTTGTCTTCCGAATCTCATTGTGAGACAATCCTGCACACACAACAAACCGAGGCAAAGAGAGGAGCCAGCGGGAAGGAGCCGCTGGAGTGCAGTCACCCTGGCTGCCCAGCTTTACCCCAGCTGGGGCGTTTCCCTCTCAGCGCTTCCCACAGATTAGGAACCAGGGCTGGGGCACACAGGGCAGGTGTTTCAGGAAGTGCCAGACTGCTCACTTCACTGTCTTAACGCATGTGGCAGGAACCTGCTTCGGTCCACACTGGTTCTCAGTCTGGTTGTGTGGCACAGCCTCAATCTTCAACATACTGCTTATTGTATGAAAATCGGCTTTTCCACAGTTGCTGTGTGGGAGAGGAAAGAATTGATACGTGAGGTCTCTAGGGATCTCCCTGGCCCTCAGGATCAGGTCAGCTCATCTTTGTTCAGCTGCCTCAGTTCTCTATAGGGTACTCTACTTGGGGAAAGACCCCCGCCGGAGGGCGCAGCTTGCAGTGCAGTGCCTCTCTCCACCATCAGATGCAACAGAACCACTGCAGAAACTCTCTTCAGTTGTCTTTGGCCAAGTCAGAGCTCAAGGCACATTAGGCTGTGGCAGAGATGTGTGCATTTCCCCAATGACTAGCCCCGAAGTCGTCCCTGAATCAGTGACTCTGGAAACATGCAGTCCTGAACAAAATAGCAGAGTGTCTTGGGGTCTGAGTGTGACCTGCAGCCAGTTCTGGAATGGGTGCATTGCAGCTGTGGATGTTGAGTGAGTTCCTGGCTGGAACGTCCTGGTGGGACCTGACAGCAGCTGCAGCGGTGCTGGGCAGGCCCCACACCCACCAACCTGTCACACGCCTGCCAGGAGCTCAAGGCCAGGGAGAGGTGGCCACAGTGTTGCAGAGGTGCTGGAGAGCCCTGTAGGTGGGAATGGCACCGCTCTCCGCTCTTGTCTCCTTGGACACCTCCCTGACTAGAGGCCGAGAGCCATGAAGGTCCGAGGATGCAGCCACCTCTGGGCCCATCTTACACACAGAGTTGCTTATCACACACAGAGCTGACTCCTTCATTGGCAAGATGCTGTGGGGGTTGCAGATGATTTTTGATCATCTGAGATTATTTTGAACTCAAGAGGCAACATCCTGAGTTTGTCCTACAGTCTCTGATTGGAATAGCACTAAAATATGGGAACCCCCTCATCCCTCTAAATTTCTCCTGATTATTGTGGACCTTTGCATCATGCCAGTGTGAAGGCAGAAAAATAAGACATAAAGAGCCATGATCTGTGAAGAACCATGATCCATGTAGACCTATCACCCATGTATAGCTATCATCCATGTAGAGCTATCATCCATGAAGAGCTGTGACCTATGTAGAGCTATAATCTCTGAAGAGCCATGATTCATGAAGAGCCATCATCCATGAAGAGCTATGGTCTATGTGGAACTATGGCCTATTGACCTACGGATGATCTCTGAAGAGCTATGACCTATGTAGAGCTATAATCTCTGAAGAACCATGATTCATGAAGAGCCATCATCCATGAAGAGCTATGGTCTATGTGGAGTTATGATCTATGGAGAGCTATGATAGCTGAAGAGCTATGATCTATATAGACCTGTATAGACCTACTTGAAGAGCTATGATCTACGTAGAGCTATGGTCTCTGAAGAGCTGTGATATATGAAGAGCTATGGTCTGTGTGGAGTTATGATCTATGAAGAGCTATGATATATGTAGAGCTATGATTTCTGAAGGGCTATGATCTATGAAGAGCTATGATCCATGGAGAGCTATGGTCTATGTAGAATGATGACCTATGGAGAGCTCTGATCTCTGAAGAGCCATGATCTCTGAAGAGCTTTGATCTGTGTAGTGTTGTGATCTCTGAAGAGCTTTGATATATGTAGTTATGATACATGAAGAGCTGATCTCTGAAGATCAATGATCTATGAAGAGCTATGATTCTTGAAGAGCCATGCTCCATGAAGACCTATGATCTATGTAGAGCTATGATCTCTGAAGAACTATGATCTGTATAGAGCTATGATCTTTGAAGAGCTGTGGTCTCTGAAGAACTATGATCTATGAAGAGCTGTGTTCCATGAGGAGCTGTGGTCTGTGTAGAGTTATGACCTATGGAAAGCTATTATCTATGACAGCCATGATCTCTGAAGAGCTATGATCTGTGTAGAGTTATGATCTGTGAAGAGCTGTTCTCTGAAGACCAGTGATCTATGAAAAGCTATGATCCTTGAAGAGCCATGATCCATGAAGACCTATGATCTACATAGAGCTATGATCTATGTAGAGCTATGATCTAGAGCTATGATCTCTGAAGAGCTATGATCTATGTAGAGCTATGATCTATGTAGAGCTGTGATCTCTGAAGAACTGTGATCTAACTGAAGATGTGAGAGTCACTTCTATGAAACTCAGCAACAATGTAGGACTGTAAGTTATTAGTTGGCAGGGGAGACTGAGCCTCACAGGAGTGAGAGCTGCAAGACTTAGCACAAGTCAGAAAAGGCCACTGAAAGTGAATTCATCTGAGAAGGCTCCCTGTGGGGCTGGATCTTGATGTCCTTATAGGGAGGCACAACAGATGTATGGAAGGAAGACAGCCGTGATTTTGGAGGCAGAATGGGGGTTTTTCAGCTGCACCCCAGAAAATACCATAGATGGTGGAGCTATGAGGCTCTGGAGACAGCCTGGCTCTGCCAACACCTTGGTTTCAGACTCTGCCTTTCAGAACTGTCAGATCCTAAATATCTGCTCCTGTAAGCCACCCAGTTTGCATTAGTCCCTCACAGCAGCCTCAGCACACAAATCCAGAGTGCTCAGCCTGGTCTCAGGTGGCTAGAAAGATGGAGTCTCATCAGAAGGGAGCAGGAGATTCCTAAGAGGTGTGGGGTCAGGTGTGGAGGGCCTTGATGAGTGGGTGAAGAGGCTTGAATGCCAGGATGTTCGCAAGGGGAGTTTAACCCAGAATTGCTGGGTAGAGGCGTGTGGGATGAATGGGAAAGATTCAGCGCGGGAGGCTGGCAGAGGGGCTTTGTGAGTCTCTGGAATGGGGTGCTGGGCTCCACTTAGGATCCACTCCTTTCTTCCAGAAGACACTGGGGAGGCTGCTGCGCTCCTGAAGCATGAAGGCCGGGCACCTCCCCCTCCCCCACACTGAACACTGCTTCTCCAATAATCCACGACCCTAGGGGAGAGCAGCAATTTATTTTTCTTTCTTGGCTACAATTAGGCTTCCAACCATGGTGCGCCATTCCCGCCGTTGCCTCCATCTCAACTTAAGACAATGAGAGCGTGTTGGGATGAAAGTCACCCATGGCAGCGCTGTTGGGCAGGGCTTTATGCGGGCGCTCAGCCCTGGGGCGGGAGGCCCCTCTTTCTCCAGCAAGACACAAATCTGAATGTGAAATGTCATTAGAACCTCCTTCCTCTAGTACTGCTTCTTTTTAGAATAACAAAAACACATCAGTGGTAAGTTTCAGTGTTATTTTTAATAAAAGAAAACCCTTTAATTTACATATATTTAAGGCTAAGTAAATGAAAATGCATTATGTTACCACTGTTCTATTGAATAATGAGCTGAGAGGGTTCAGAAGAACAGTTTGCTTTTCAAACCTTGTACACCCCCAGCTCAAGCCTGCCTCTGGGGATGAGGGAGGGGACCAGATGGTATTGATTGTCTGGGGCCACACTGGGAGGTTTTATGTGCTGGACTGGCAGCGCTTTGCATGGAGACTTTGGGGAACAGTGGGTCCTGCGTAAAGCTACCACCCAAGGCCTGGTCATCTACAGAGGCATCTGCAGGGGCTCGCTGCCCATCCCCAGGTGGCCCTGGGTGGGCACACCTGCCTCTCCCAAAGTAGGCTTCTAGCCCTTCTAGCCCTCCCTCTCCAACACTAAGGCAATAGAAGGCCGGGAACGCAAAAGAAATAACACACTTAAATGTGTATGCACACATACAAACACTTGTGCACACGCACACAGAAACAAACACATGCTCACACTCAAATACAGTCCTGCATATGTAGACAAACACAGATGCACGCACTCACAAACAGAAACACATAAGCTCACACACATAAATATACTCTTAAGTGCATGCACATACAAACACGAACACATGCACGCACACACAAACATAAGCTCACACACATAAATATACTCAAGTGCATGCACATACAAACACGAACACATACACATACACAAATAGAAACATACACTCATACAAACACACAAGTGCATGCACACAAACATGAATGCATACACACTCAAACACATACACTCACACATATAAACCCACTCTTAAGTGCATGCACACACACACACACACATACAAATACACTTAAGTGCATCTACACACAAACATGAATGCATGCACACAAACACGAATGCATACACAAACACGCTCAACAAATACACTCAAGTGCATGTGCATACAAATGTGGGTGCATACACACACAGGCATATATGCTCACACACACACTTAAATGCATGCACATACAGATTCATACATACACAAACATGCTCTTAAATGCATGCACATACACGTACAAACGTACAGACACGTACACATGCAGACACATGCTCATACAAATGCACATACACACTCCTACATGCATACACACATGGACACACAAACATAATATCCTCTCCTATATTTTATGAGAAAAAATATCCTTGGGATCATTTAAATTTCAGAATTTTCCCAGTCTTCGGCCTTGGAGTCTGGCATTCCCTTCCCCGCTCTGGTCTCCAAGGAGGCTGTGCTGAAGCCTTGCATGGTGTCTGGGTGAAGCGTTTAGCACAAGCTCAGGCACGCAGAGCCCCGAAAGGAACATCAGCCATCATCACCATTATCATCAACTGTTTCATTAACAAGCATTTACTGTGCTCTGCACTTTGACTCTCTTGGTGGTCCAGGGTTCCTTTTCCAATAAAAATAGTTACGAGGCCCTGCTTGAGGTTAGAGGCTCTGGTCCCAGCTCCAGCAAGATGCCCTAATTTCCACCGTGAGGTGCAGGCTGAACGTGGGCAGAAGAAACACCCATCCCAGGGTCTCCGGGCTGCCTTCCGTTGCCTCACTGGGATTTTCCTTGGACAACTTCTGGGCGCGATCCTGAGCTGACAGCACCATGTGAACAGTGAACTGAGACCCAGCCTTTCCCCCAGGACAGCTCCGCCAGGGCTTCATAGGGGAGGTGGCTTCTGGCCCAGGCCTGGAAGTTCCCCTAGGTGGTGGCTAGGCAGAGAGTGTGCTGAGTGGGGAACTAGCCACCTGTAGACTGAGGAGGCCCAAGAGGCTCTGGGGGGGACCTGAGGCTGCCAGCAAAGGCAGGACAGTCTGCTGGCCTTTTGATGACATGACTGCCTCTGTGCAAGGACACACTCTTCTCTCTGTGTCTAACAGTTAATCAGGTGACTTAAAAAGAAGCTAGATAACAGTATTATTTGCATTGACAAATCCTGATGACACAGTCAGGAGAGACGGGGGAAATGTTGCCCTCTGAAGCAGCAGAGTCACTAGGGAGCCCTCTGTCACCTCAGCACCCAGGTTAATTACTGCAGAAAACCTGGGAATGGCAGCTATAATTTTTCTCCGGAGAGTACCATATTTTTACTCTTGAGACAACAAAATGCCCATGGAAGTGTTTTGAAGGACCTCTTTTACAGTCTAATGGTGTGATAATTTTAGCAAAATGATCTTCTGTGCTCCTGTCCGAGGGGCACTATCCTTGTGTATTTGATTACTTTTGGGCCGCAAGTTATGAGCTGGATGATTGAAATCCACTCCTGTCTCCGGCGGCTGGTCACCATCTAGAGCATCTATGAATGGGAACATTGACCTACTACAGTGTCTCTCTGGGAAATGGAGATGCATGTGGCTGTATGGGCACAAGCTGATTCTGTTTCGACAGCCATAGGCAGACATTTATCAAACAACATAAGGCATCAAGCTGCCGGCTTTCAGCTTGCATCAAAATGATGGCAAGGAAAGCTGTTTAGAGAATTTGGATGGTTGGTTTTATCTTAGACCATGACCAACCTGTGTGAATGTTGTGATACTTGGAACCACAGCTTTACAGAAGCCAGTCTGCGCTGAGAGGCAGAAAAACATGCTGTAGGCATGTTGGACTTTCTCACAGAGGGGCAGATATCCTTAATAGTGTCCCATGTCTTTACTTCTTCTTGTTTCTAAACTAGATGAAACTTGAAATGACTCATTTTAGAGCCTGATCGCTGGCGATGCTGCCTGTTGGAGGCAGGGGTGGCATCAGCCTGCTGTTGGAACACTTCATTCTTTCCTCTTTCAAGAAAGCCTGTGCTTTAGTTTTGGCTGTCCATTTTGCACACTGCTCAGAATTTGATAAAAAGCAAATGGACTGGGAGAAGTGACCTATGAATCTTTGGTTCTTCCCACCCCCTGCCCCATGGTTCATTCTTTTTGATTTAGACACTGGCTGGCCGAGCTCCGCCTGGTCACACCCTTACAGGTGTAGGGGAGGTCTTGGACCCAGAGGGCAATGCTTGGGGGCAGGGCATGCCTTCCACTGTCAGCACTCAGTTGTCTACATAGGGTGGGCTCAGAGCTGGTGAGCAGGGAACAGAAAGGCTGTAGGTAAACAAAGTGCAGAATGCTGGAGCGGCGGCCTCGAGGGAGCTCTGGCTGACTCCCCCAGGTTGTGGTGATCAAATAGGAGACCTCCAGATTCCGCTCCACTCTCTGTCTCAGATTCTCTGGAACTTTACCCATTGTGACTGCACTGGGACACTATACAGTGATCTGGCTCTCCTACAGATGGCAAGCTTGGTGGGAACAGAGACTGTGCCCTGCTTGTCATGGTGTCCCCAGGATAACACAATGCCTGACCACAAACACCTGCCCCAAGAAGGACATCAGGTGCTGTTGTGTGGCTCAGTACAGTCGCCTCTCAGCAGCATTCCCTGGGGCTCCTGGGCCAATGCTAGAATGTTCTGTGAGGAAACCCAACCCTGAATGTTCTACATTGTGAAGCAGATTATTTCTGAGGATGTTTTTGTTTTATCTTAAAACATTGTCTTATTAGAAATTTATGGAGCTATTTTCCAAACCAAAGGTCAAACGTGCTTCCAACCTCATTCTTGAGGTTGCATGAAGGGATGAGCTCACATGGATTCCCCCCTCGCCTTCCCTTAGGGAGGACACTGTCACTGTCGGAAGCATGATAGAACTGTCAAAAGTACGTGAAATCAGCTATGCAAATGGTGAAACAGAAGTCACAGCTCCCTTTGTTCTGTGACAGGGTAAAAATTTCACATTTTTCATCAAAGAGGAAATAAGTTACAACACTTACACATCTAAATAATTGGGCAGGGTTCCTTCCACTCTTCACATACCCCCGTCTGGCTGTGCAGGGCCAGCCACTGCCCTAACCAGCATGACCACTGGCCAGGTTTTCCTGCCAGCCGCAAACACTTGTTCTCCTGGAGCCTGCCAAGCTGTAGAAGCATTTGGATCTCTCCTTGCAGAGCACAGGTACTCAGAGAGGCCTTTCACAGCCTCCCCAGTTCTAGTCCCTGCCCATGTCAGAAACCTGCCACAGCTTCACAGGAGAGGGTCTAGGGGAGGAGCCACAGGCTGGAGTCTTGGCTGAGATACTACCAGCCCCCAGCCTCCCTCCAACTTCCCTGGTGGTCCCGTGGAGGGATGGTGTGTACAGGCAGGAGTCAGCCTGGGGCCCGTGGGAGGCCTGGGGAGGAAACCAGCTGGACCACCGTGCCTCCTGCTGTTCCCTGGAGGATGCAGCTTTCCGGAAGCCCTAGAGCTATCAGCTCCTCTCCCAGCCACTGTTGCTGGGACCCCTGGCAATGTCTGACTGCCAGCCTTCCTGGGAGACTCCCTGCACCAAAGCAGCCCTGAACTCCTGAGTCTCTGCCATGGTTCCACAGAAACTCCACTTCTAGGGGCACTCACACCGTGGAAGCACCCGGAGCAGTTTCTGAATATCATTGAGCACCGCCAACCCTCGAGGAACGGTCAAAACCCCACGTTACTTTTGATCCCCTACAACTTTACTAATAGCCTACTGTTGACTGGATGGCTTAGCAGCAATGCAGACAGCTGGTTACCACGTATTCTTTATATTATATGTATTATATATCATGTTCTTGCAATAAAGTAAGCCAGAGGGGAAATGTGTCAAAAATCCTAAGGAAGGGGAAATACATTGACTATTCATGAAGTGGAAGCACATCATCCCACAGGTCTTCATCCTGCTGTGTCCACATGGAGCGGGCTGAGGAGGGGGCACAGCAGGGTCCATGTGCTGTCTCGGGGTGGTGGGAGGGAGAAAATCCAGTACAGGTGGGCCCTGCAAACCTTCAAACTCATGCTGTCCAAGGCTCAACAGGAACTGCCTAAAGAACTCCACAGAATCCTCGGCCACACCTTGATCTTGATGGAGGCTGTCGTCAAGAACCCAAATATCACAGGAGTGAAGGACAGTGTAAGAAACGTTAACAGGCAGTGAGGAAGGATGCGAATGACTGGGCAGCCTCCCCAGAGCCCCTAAGTCACAGAGTGGTGGCCGCCCCACCCTCTGTCCCACACCCTTGTCACCTGCCCCCGCTGCTCATGCCGTGGAAGCAGAACCATGCTGCGGTTGAATGTTGCCCCCCCAAGTCCCATGTTGTGATGTCTCTCAGGTGGAACCCATGGGAGGCGTTGAGCCAGGGAGCAAGTCCCTCTGTGGGCCTGGTGTCCTCGTGTGGTGATGAGTGAGTTCTCGCTCTGATAGTTCACACGAGAGCTGGGGTTTGAAAGAGCCTGGCACCTCCCCACAGCTCTCTCTTGCCCTCATGAGAAGCACTGGCTCTTCTTCCTCATCTGCCACCAGCAAAACCTTCCTGAGACTTCGCCAGAAACTGATGTGATGCCACATTCTTATACAGCCTGCAGCGCCCTGAGCCACATAAACCTCTTAATTATCAATTACCCAGCCTCAGGTATTCCTTTACAGCAACACAACGTGGGCTAACACAGCAGAAGGCAGAAATCAGCCCCAGGGGCTGGAAGAACATTCTAGAAGGACACCGGTTCAGGCACAGTCCCGGGGAGTTTTGCTTTTCCCGTTCTCCCAATAACGAAGGCAGGAAGCCAGGAGGAGAGGAGAGCCCTGCTATCCAGGCAGCAAGCCCGCCTCTGGACGTCACAGACTCTACCTCTGGGGCTCCCAGAAGAGAAGAGGGCCTCCCTCCATCCTGCCCCACTGCCAGTGCCCACATGGCTGCCAGCAATCATGGGAGAACACAGGGCAATACCCGCCCAGCCCTAGGTCCTCTCCCTCCTCTGTGGCTACAGGCCCAGAACACAAACAGAAGCTGCTGCTTCCACTGAGGGGAAACAGGATCCCCTAGTCTCACACCTCCTGCCGGGCAATGTATTGCAGAAAACAGAACAAAACATGGTGGCCAGCCATGCTGGCAGGGTTGTGCCTCATGCCTGGTCGTCAGAGGACAGACAGTATTGTGAGCAAAGACAGATTTTTCAGGGGACAGCAGGTGATGGGAGGTCAGAGTCCCGGGTGCTCAGGGGCTGTGGGGGCTGTGTTCTTTCTCTGCTGGGACCGTTGTCAAAGCCCCAGATGCACCCCTGGGGCCTCAGTCTTTCCATCTGCGTAGTGAAGTGTCATTACAAGATGATTAGTGGAAAGGAGGATAAAGAATCGTGAATATTTGCAGCTGCATAAATAATGATTACAGGAGCAAACCTTTGTGCACAAATGTCACCCTTCATGGATTTTTTTACATGGCAGGGAGAATGGCCAGAGCTTTGTTCTTTGTGGAGAGTAAACAAGATTTACTTCCTGAAGGATTTCATCTGTTTGTGCTTCACCTGTTTCTTCCTGTGCTCGTGTGTGCATCAGAGAGTTACGGCATGCCAGTCTCGGCTCAGTCCCTGCCTTTGCGGAGTCTCCACCAAGCTTATTTTCTTACCATGTGGCCCCTGGGTCACTGACATCAGGGTTTCCTGAAAACATCTCATAACACAGCTGCCAGACCTCTGCCTCAGACTGGCCAAGTCAGAGCCTGGGGGGGCGGTGCCGAGGAACCTGCATTTCCACAAAGTCCCTGCCTCGGGGGCAGGGGGGCGGGTGGTGCCGAGGAACCTGCATTTCCCCAGACTCCCTGGTGAGGCTGCTGCACATGAATGTTTTGGACCTGCTAGTGAAGGAAGGCTGTTTCTGGCCAGGGTCTCTGCAGGCCCGTGTTGTGGGGTGGGTATGCCAAGGCTCTCTCCACAGCCCTGTCTCGGCTGGGTGGGCGTTTGCACCGGAATCGCTGTGGAACTTGCTCTAAAGAGTGGGGCCTAAGCACCTGCCTGGAGATTCTGATTCCTGAGGTCTGGCAAGGGCCTGGGCACCTCATTTTTATCAAGGCTCCCAGGCCTCTCAGATTCAAACTGGAAACTGCTGCAGACTAAATTCCCCGTGAAACTCATGGTCTCTGCTGAAGAAGAGGTCAGGTCTGGCTGAGATGCAGGGACTTGTCCAAGGCCATGGTTACTGAGGGGCCTGGCTGGAAGGCAGGTGTCCAGAGCCAAATCTGCCATCACTTGGCGCTGCAGAAGGCCTCTCTGCCTCTCTTCCTCTCCCTCCCTCCAGAGCCTGGCAGGCCAACCCCCAGCTCCAGGTCTCCCTCCTGGCTGGCAGTGAGATGGGGGGCTGATGTGTATAAACCACAGGACTGGCTTTGTTTCTGGCTGAGAAATTAGTTGTAAACATGTGTCTCCTCAATCAACAGGGCCTTCCATTCCCCAGAACTCTTTTAGGTGATGGAGACACAGAGCTGAAATGTTCCAAGTCCCTGGCCGGCCAGAGCACATGGGTAAGAGAAAGGATGACATGGAACTCAGGGTCAACCCGGAGATGACGCATTGCACTCAAAAGTCCTTCTCAGGCGGGCCTGAGATTTGCGGAGAAGCTGCTGGGATGCTAGAGGCGTTCCTGTGTACCCCACACCGTTTCCCATGCTGTTAAGCTCTTAAATTGGGATGAGACATTTGACTTAACTGAGGGACCAGTGTTGATACTTTGTTATTAGCTAAAATTCACACTCTTGGACTTTTCTTCCTTTTTTCTACTTCACTGTGCCGTCGACTTTTTCTTAAGACTTTGCAGTTGCTGAGTTGCCAGGCAGTGATTTTTCATATGCATGTTTAAAACATTATTCCGTCACGGCCCTGAGGTGGGGACATGAGTGACTTGCTCAGAGGTGAACCCTGATGTGCCTCAGAGCTGAAGACGAGGCTCGGTTTGTGTTGGTCCAGGGCCCACATTCTTAGTGCAGCTGCTGCTTGGGAGGGTGTAGAGGTGACCAGGGAGGCAGTGGTGCTGATGGCGTTCCCACTGCAGGATCCCAAATAAGGGACCCCATTGCAGAACTCCCCATGCAGGACCCCCAGTGAATACAGATGGTCCATCTTCTCTGTGTCCACACGTGGTTCCCACTGTGTGCCTGTGTCCTAATCTCCTCCCATTAGGACGCCCCTCAGACTGGATCAAGGTCCACCCCAATGATGTCACTTTATCTTCATCGCTTCGGTGACGGCTCTATCTCCAAATACAGTGGCATTCTTAGGTATTTTGACTTAGTACTTCAGCGCATCAACTTCAGGGGAATACAGTCTGGCCATGACAGCAGCCTTCACTCTCCTGCCCCCGCCATGTGATAGAAGGAAAGGGGGCATTTCGGAACCCAGGAGGGGCTGCATTCTGCAGTGAGGCTGCAGGCCGATACCATCGGTGATCCAGCCTCATCTTTACCAACGACATCTTATGAATGAGATCCTGACTTTCTATTTTCAAATGTCTAAAAAAAGCCTCATGTTATTCTCTTTTTAGGCTTTATATACATTTTTCATAATTTAAAATCATGATAAACTTAAATCATTAAATGTTTTCAAAATCAGAAAATTAACCTGAGGAATTTGGAGCCTTGGTCACTTTAAATCACTCTACCTGTGCCTTTCCTGGGTGTGTTTAGGGTGCAGGCTGCCCTTCACTCCACCTGTGCCTTTCCTGG
>CM052648.1:192117139-192181470 GCA_028533165.1 Leontopithecus rosalia
AGGTTTTGGGGTACATGTGCAGAACATGCAAGATAGTTGCATAGGTACACACGTGGCAGTGTGTTTTGCTGCCTTCTGCCCCCTCACCCATATTTGGCATTTCTCCCCATGCCATCCCTCCCCTGCTCCCCCCCCCCGCTGTCCCTCCCCTATTTCCCCCAATAGACCTCAGTGTGTGGTGCTCCCTTCCCTGTGTCCAATCCTGCAATATTTATCAACACCCTGAAGAATGTCAGCACCCTTCAACCTACTTTCCCCACTTGCAGAATTCAGTTCCAAAGAAATAATGCAAAAAAAAAAATCTTACGCGGGGAGATGTTCGTTACTCTGGAGATGTAATAGACACAAGCTGGCAAAGTCCTGTTAATTATGGACTGACTACGTCATAGAATATCTGTTACCGACTGTTCCAAAGCCATCCAAGAATAATGCTTATGAGGAGTTTTTTTTAATTTCATAGGAAATGCTGGTGGTAAAATGTTAAGTGAAAGGCAGGACACAGCATTTTATGTCATGCGTGTTCTCACAACCACGTAAAACGCTTTCATAGAAAAATAATGGAAGAAAGAGCCAATTAATGTTTACTCTGTGTTTAATGGTCGGATTGCAATTTAAAAACGAAAATCCTCTCTCTGGTTTTGTATTTTACATTATGATAATGAATTAGCTTCTTAATCTAAAAAGCAGTAATAAGAAAAAAGATGTGGACAAAGTCGCAGCAAAGGTAGGCTGCGGCCAGCCTGGGGGCGGGGGTGACCCCGGTGGGGGCCCTGCCACTGTGCAGGGCTGTAGGGCACAGTGTGACAGGCAACAACCAAACACACCCTGGTTTGGAGACTCCAGGGAGCACTGGTGGAGGGAGCGTGCAGGCCTGGGAGGCCAGGAAAGGCACCTGCAGGCGTGTGACCATTGAAAATCACCCTGCCCGGATGCAGAGTCTGCACTGTCTCCACAGACATCCCTTCTTGCAATTAGGGAAGCCAGGCTGCATCTGGACAGACAGTTGCATGCAGGCCACAATATTAGAGTGTTCCGATTATTTGTGAGTTAAATACATGTGTGTCTTCCTGCTGTCTTGCTGCCTCACGTATGTGGAATGATTTTCTGCCGTTGAGTCACATGGGGTTAAGAGCACAGGTTTCTGGTGTCAGGTGGATCTGAGTTCTAATTCTGTTCTCACTGGTGCCAAACAGCTTCCTAACCTCTGCAAACCTCAGTTTCCTCATTTGGAAAGGAGTGCGTGTGTTGACTGGCTGTTGTAGGGATGAAGTGAAAGCATGCGAGGATCTCCAGCAGATGCCCGAGGCCACACAGGTGTTCACAGGAACAGGGCTGCTAGCTCTGGTACGAGTAAGGGAGCCATCCACACGCATCACCCAGCAGGCGTGGCTTCCGCCACTTAGAAACACGAGAAGCAGCACGGCTCAGTTTACAGAAACACCTTCTCACGGGGCTTTCTGCAGTGAGTCACTGCCTCCAGGGCTCCCGTTTCTCAGCACGGCTCCTTCTGGGGGCTGGCGGTGGGAGCATGTGCCTCTTCCACACCCCTGCTCCATCTCTGCACTGCCTGCTGCCCCAGACGAGGCAAGTCACTGAAGCAGCACCGAACTGAGGCCTTGAGCATTGCTTCCTGGGTTCTTTTTCTATTTTCTTCAGAATAAAAAGAAAAAATGAGAGGGAGGGAGGGAGGGGGGGGAAGAAGAGAGAGAGAGAGAGAATATGGTACAAAGAGTTTTGCACCCTAGCTTGTGAAAACCTCAGAGCCATGACCAGAGCCCACTGCTTCCCGTGGGGGCGTTCGTCCATTGTCAGGACTGGTTTGTCTTCAGCCACTTGGTGTTAGGGATGAAACTAGTTCCATGCTGTCATGGGTTTATGCTTTCACTGTAATCACAGGACGAGGGATAAAGGATAGCTTCTAGGGATACTGAGGGTCAGTTAATCTGAGGAGACCGTCCAGTCCCTCCTCTCCTGCGTAGGAAGGATGGTGAGGGTGGGATGTCAAGGGCTTACCCGGCACCAGGACCCTGCTACTTCTCTCTGTGAGACATGTGGTTTGTAGACTGTGTGGTATAGAAATTTAAAAATGTATTTAAATATCAGTCATTTTCTCTTTAACCTTTCCTGGTATTGAACTGCACCGTGGCCCACTCAGCTGTGTTGAAGGACAAAACTGTGAACTGGATGAACCACTGGGCGGGGGAAACTCTCGGAAGGGCAGGTCTGGAGTTCTGGCCTAAACCCCAACTTGTATTTATCACATGATTCCGTGAATCTCAAAGCCAGAGGTTAGTCAAGGTTTCTAGGGAGATCTAAAGCTTATATAATATAGCCCCCATTAAGAAAAAATAGTGAAATCTTAATACAAAATAGCCAGGTCCCTTCTTGGGCACTTATAGGGGGGCATGTGTGAGAGGGGTCTGAGGTTTCAGCTGAAGGGGCTTTGTGAAGACCTGAGATGACGAGGTCTGTCCCCATGTGGGGGGTCCCAGGTTTCCGCTGGAGGGCTGCATGAGGACCTGGGGTGACGAGGTCTGTCCCCGTGCGGGGGGTCCCAGGTTCCCGCTGGAGGGCTGCATGAGGACCTGGGATGACGAGGTTTGTCCCCGTGCGAGGGGTCCCAGGTTTCCGCTGGAGGGCTCCATGAGGACCTGGATGAAGAGGTCTGACCCGCCCGAGTTTGGACAGCTGTGCGGGCCTGGCCTTCTGCATTTCGTCTTCTGTGTTGGCTACGAGAGACCGTGCAGTGCTCTGCCGTCTATACTGCACGCTGCTCCTGGTCCACAGTGCGGAACTAACTGAATTCACCAGGGCAGGTTTAGCACTGTCTGTGAGAAACAAACATGTTTTTTCCTTCCCAGCGACAATACAGTAGGTGTTAGCATTCTGGGGAGAAGACTGCAGTTGGGAGAGGTGTTGCTTTCGGAAGATAGCTTCAGCCCACCTGTTGATAACTAGGAAATAGACGGTCTTTGAGTGGGGCTGGGGAGGCCATACTTCTGCTGGGAAGAAGAAACACAGACAGCAGTGCTCCCCAGAGTAATTTCTGTATTCACTCTGATGCCCATAAGTATTTTCCTGTTTTCTCATCTCCCTTTCTGCATACGTATTGCACTGTCCTGCCATTATTCTAAAATGAGTGAAAAGGGAAGGAAGGGACATAGGAGAAAGTCAGTGATGGAGCAGGCTTCACACACACACAGTCCCCATCCATGTGGGTAACGCGGCCGGCTGCAGATGTCAGAGCGTTCTAAAAAGCGGAATGTGGGCATTTGCTCCACCAGTTCTCTAAATGGGAGAGAAGTTTGGCTGTACTCTTTTTACCCTGTGTAAACATGAAAACGGGGCTTTTTCCCAGTGTTGGGTGGAGCCCCACTGGCCTGAGTCCCCCAAAGCATCTGAGGTGTGAAGTGAGGGCCCAGCCTGGAGGAGCTCGGCTCTGTGCATGGAGGCTTCTCTCAGGGAAGTGGCGTGGGGTAAGGGGGGCTCCAGGTCCAAGTCCCCGGTGTAGGCCCAGGACGAGGAGTAGGGAGCCACAGGCCCCCACTGGAAGGGGGCTGCTAGGGGGCAGGGAGGCTCACTCTGTTCTGTGCTGAAGCCCAGCGGCTGCCCCAGCCTGGTGCAGAGCAGACCTGACATATTCGCTGATTGATAGATTTCTGGAATGATCAGGGCATGATGGGAGCATGACTTCAATATGCAGGGTTGAACCTGGAGGAGAGAACTTAGAAACAAACACCTGAGTGAAGGGGCCAGTCTAGTTCTCCCTCCCCAGGAGAAAATGCATTCTGCCATGAACGCATGCCCAGGGGAGGCCGCCCATGCTGACCAGCTGCCTCCCTCAGCTGAAGGATGGGAATGGGGCAGCCTAGAAAGGTTGACATTTGCATCACAAGCAGCCAGGTGCTGCCACGATGGACTGGCGCCAAGGACAAGGATGGAGATCCCAGGAGCAGACCTGAAGCTGGGCAGGCGTGCATAAAGAAGAGGACACCAGCCTTGGACGGATGATCAGGATAGCAGCCTCCACTGCCACCACCGCAGTGCCAGTGTGGCAGAGCACAGCACAAAATAATTTAGAAACACTACTGAAAGCAGTTCATATTCTTCTTGAGCAAGAGGAAGTTCTGTTATGAAATAAGCATACTGAATTATAGGAGCATAAACTACAATCTATTTAACAACAAAGACAAAAATATTGAAAACGTCTCAATGGTTGGGAAGAACATGTCCTCTAAGAATTCAGACCTAAGGGCAGGCACCCCCCAGTGTCCACCGAGCAAATGGTGAGGGAGCTGAAGTAGCCTTGACATGGAGGAGGCAGAAGCAGAACTTTTTTTTTTTTTTTTGAGACGGAGTTTCACTCTTGTTACCCAGGCTGGAGTGCAATGGTGCGATCTCAGCTCACTGCAACCTCCTCCTCCTGGGTTTAGGCAATTCTCCTGCCTCAGCCTCCTGAGTAGCTGGGATTACAGGCACGCACCACCATGCCCAGCTAATTCTTTGTATTTTTAGTAGAGACGGGGTTTCACCATGTTGACCAGGATGGTCTCGATCTCTTGACCTCATGATCTACCCGCCTCGGCCTCCCAAAGTGCTGGGATTACAGGCTTGAGCCACCACGCCCGGCCCTCAGAACGTTTTTAATGTGTTGTAAAACTATGGGAGAGGAATCGTTTTCAGATTGCTAAACTATTATTTTGTGAGGAAATACATGTACGGCCCAGGATGAGAGGCTGCATCAAACACAACCACCAGCACGGCTGCTGGAGCAGGGTGAGTAAATCAACATGCCCTCAGAAGAGAGCAGTGGAAACGTCCTGGAACCCCACTCTGGAAACCAAGTGCAAGAAAGCCTCCAGGAAAAGTGAACAAATGCTCTTGGCACCGTATCTTGGGCGATTCTTGACTCAGAGAAGTTTGAAAAAGCTGCAGGCAGCATCCTGCAGGTGCTCCTGAGTGAAACGGGAGTTTCCGCCTGTCCCCCTGGGTTTCCCGTCCTGTATTGGCCTCACTGCTGCTTCCCAATGGTTTCATCTTCAGTTATTTGCCTGCTTCTCTGTGCCCAAAGCTTCTCGCCCTAACTCCACTGTAATGTGTGGACGTCAGGGCAGGACATCCACTTGTCCCCACCGTGGGCCACCTTGCCGGGCACCGTCACATGCACCACTGCAACAAGAGGGAACTCTCAGTGTACTCGTCTGTTCTCACACTGCTCCAGAGAAATACCTGAAACTGAGTGATTTACAAAGAAAAGAGGTTTCATTGACTCACAGTTCTGCAGACTGTGTGGGAGGCATGGCTGGGGAGGCCTCAGGAAACTTTAATCATGGCAGAAGGTGAAGAGGGAGTAGTCACATCTTCATGTGGCTGGAGCAGGGGGAAGAGCGAGAAGGGGGAGGGGCCACACACTTCTAAACAGCCAGATGTCATGAGAACTCACTCAGTATCAGGAGAGCAGCAAGAGGAACCTGCCCCCATGATCCCATCACCTCCCTGCAGGCCCCTCCTCCAATATTGGGGATTACAATTAGGCATGAGACTGGGGGGGGCACAGATCCAAACCATATCACTGAATAACTGGTATATTTCATGGGGCTAGAGGTAACCCATCAGCCCAGCTAGAGCCCAAGGGAGCACCCCCAGCACGCTCTGGAATTAAGCTCATCCCTCTGTGTTCCGATTCACAGTCTAAGTCACATCTCAGTATGCTGCATCCTGGCCCAAAATGCGTATGGAGAGGCTTCCTCATGTTTTTTTTAAATGTTTAATATGATCATTCTAATTGGAAAAAATAAATGCATGTTGATTGTAGGAAAGGGCATATTTAAAGGGAAAACAGATATCATACTGTATGTAAAATGTCGTATTCTGCATTTTTCACTTAGCATTACATTGTGAGAATTTTTCCATATCATTAAGTCCTTCTCTAAAATGATTTTGAATATTATGCAATGGTCCTTGAAAAATACGCATGGTTATTAATTTTAAGTTGACTTATTTTAAACTATTCTCTTGATGAATGTTGAACGTTTTCCCCCAGGCTTAATAATTTTTAAATTACAATTTATATTCTCGGTAAAATCCTTCATATCTATTTCTGATTGTTTCCATAGAGGGGAGAGTGATAAAGCAGAATGGCGGAGCCAAAGGAGGTCACCCTTGAGGCATCTGAGACACGCTGGAAATCTGTGCTCTGGAAATTTCACACAAGTGGACACACTCGTGGACAAGGTAAGAGAGTGGTTCTTGATGCTTATTTCCACTTGGCAATTGGAGTATTGTGAATTTCTGGTCTTTGCCATTTTGACCGTTAAAACAATGGCAGCTGGTAGTAGGCTGTGTGTGTTGTGAGGCTGCACTGCTCTCTTGCTGGAACTGGCTGTGTGTCCGTCTACCGTATCCACAGACCACCGTCCTTCCGTAGAGATCCTTTTTTGCTATTGCTTTATAAGTGCTCTTTACATATTGAGATATTTAATAGCCTTTGGGTACAGCATCTATTTGAAATGTTTTCCCCAATTTGTCATTCACCCTTGTCTATTTTTTACTATTAAAAGATAAAAAAAGTTAGGTTGTCAAATCCATCAAAATTTTCCTCAGTGTTTCATCTTTGATGTCATGTTTACCAAATCTGTCTTCACACCAGATCTCTACATGTATGACATTTTCTTTCTGTAGTTCTTTAAGATTTTCTGGTTCTTCATCTGGAGTTTATTTAAATGCATGATGTGAGTACAAGTGCCAAAATGTATTTATGTATTGTTCATAATTAATTATTGCAGCAGAATTTATTGAATAATTGTCTTTCTCCACTGATTTAAAATACATTCTTACATTCAAGAATAATACATAGTTTGGTTCTATTTCCACCTCTCTGTCTATGCCACTGAACTGTCTCTTCACCTGTCAGTGCCACACGTCTGAGTTGGTACAACCTGATACAGCATGTTTTCAAGTGAAGCAGAAGGATATCTCTTCATTATTTTTCTTACTCATTTGTACTTCCGTGTCCAGTTTAATATAACTTAGTTACGTTTGCAAAATTGTGTTGACTTTTTACTGGAATTTCATTCAATTTATTAAATAATTTAGGGTGAATTGATGTCTTTCAATATATGTAATGACTTTAGGATTATGCTTTGCTTATTTACTTTATATCTGTTTCCTCTGTAAATATTTGCTTGATAAAGATATTTTTTCATAACATTTATTTCAATATATTTCTTGTTTTGTGGTTATTCTGAAGTTTTTTCCTTATTGAAAATATATAAGAATTATATCAATTTTTGTATATGTATTCTGCTAATTGCCATCTAGATTGACAAAATAGTTAACTTTATTTTGCAAGTTATTTATTTATTAAGAGAGAGGTAGAGGAGAAAATCTTATTATTAAAAATAATAATTTCACTTTACAAAGTTTTAGTTTTTACTTATCTCCTTGAAATGCTTCAGATCATCAGGTCATCATCATTAATGCAAAAGGAAAAGTAGTTTTAAAGATGTTTCATGGACCTGCTATGCACAGGGCATCCTTTAAACCCTCCTGCACCCTCGGGGTGCACTTTTGCTAGCTGTATTTCCGTTCACTCGATACGTGTTCTGATATTCTTGTGTGGAACATGACCTTTCCTTGAAGGGGGAAGGAGAGAGAGGAGCTGGATACATTTGATGAACGTTACTGTTTGTTTAGGGCAAAGGGGAGTGATGGGTCCTTATTGTCATGTTTGTGGAGAACTCTCTGCGTCGCACATAGCACAGCCTTTCCTAAAGCAAAGATGAAACTATAGGGTTTCCTTTAGTCGCCAAGGCATCCACGTGCCCAGAGCACGTGCTTGTCTTTTGGTTTTGAGCTGGAAGTTGTCTTTGTTAATTAAAAGCTTCCTAACATTGTTAAAGCAGCGTTTTAGGGCAGGTGGACCCCAGCACTGACCTGGAGCCTGGGCACCAGAGTTGATTGTTTTTCCTAAATTGGCAACTCTGTGTAAAGCACTGTGTCCCCGTCCGGCACATAGCCGGTGGCCCATAGCTCCTGGCTGTGGGGTGGCCTCTCCTGGCACTTGCTGCCTTCCCGGCACATGGTGGGACTACAATGCCTGGCCCTCTTTAGGCGAGGTGGGCCGGATGGCAGGTGTTGCTGCCATGTGGAAGACTTGCTTGCTGGCCCGAGGCCCTCGAGGACTCTGCTCTCCTCTGGGAGAAGCTGGCGATGCTCGGAAGGCCACTGCTTCACAGGCCTGGAGTAAACAGCCCCAACCCCACTCTGATGAGATCCTGTGGACACATGCCGTGGGCAAAGCCGAGCCTCCCTAGGGTGCTCCCTGGGGTGCTGACTGTCTGTCATGGAGGCAGCCAACTGCCTGTCTGACTGGTGCGTGAAGTTGTATCAGAGATTTTAACCAAATCCACAGAAGCCCCAGTCCAGGGAAGCCCCGATTCACCTTATTGGAGGTAGAGCTCCCATGACTTTCTCAGCAAGGTGGACAGAGTGTCCCCCGAAGATGTCTTTGCCCTGACTCCCGGAACCTGTGAAAATGTGTTACCTGGCAAATGCAGCTCTGCAGATGTGAGTCAGGTTAGGAGCACAAGCTGAGGACACTCCCCCGGATGCTGCAGTGGACCCATTAGAAGCATGGGAGCCCCAACCATCACCTGGAGAGTGGAGGCAGAAGGGGAGCTCAGAGACAGGAGGGTCAGGACTAGAACCATTGTTCCTGGCTTGGAGGATGCAGGAGGCTGTGGCCAGGGGAATGGGCAACTGCAGGCGCTGAGTTCAGCCCCAAGGACAGCCAGCAAGGAAATGGGGCATCAGACCCATACCTGCAGCGGCAGCACACTGCCAGCCACTCCAGTGAGCCTGGAAGCGAATTCTCACCTTGAGGTTCTGGGCCTCGATCTCTACCTGGGGAGACCCAGAGCCGAGAGACCATCTGAGCTGTTAGACTTCCCACCTCTAGAAGTGTGCAGTGACCAGTCTGCCTTGCTCTAAGGCACCGCTTGTGGGGATGTGCAACAGCACCTACAGGAAACAGGAGCCAACAGCCATCAGCGCTGATCACTACACCACCCGTCCTTGTCCTTTAAAGCCAAGAGGCAGGACAGCCCACAATTAGGTTTTCTCTCCCGAGGAGGCAATTTCTGCAGCTGTGTGGCAGATGGAGGGGGCATTGCAGATGGAAAGACTGGCTGGGAGGGGAAAGAGGAGCCCAGGGCTAGTCCAGGGCTCGGGGTCCAGTGGTAGCAGCAGAGAAGGAGCAGGACAAGCAAAACCACCACCTGTCCTGTCAGGAGAGGTGGCAGAAGGTGGCAGCCAGTGGGACTCAGGGAGTCAGTCCCCTTACCCCCAGCACTCACTTTCACGCTAACACTCTGGTCCCAGACGCATCAACCCAGGAGGTCATTTTCTTGGGTCCACCTTGCATGGGTCACTGAGGTTAGAAGGACCTAGAGCCCAAATGAGGGTCAGGCACCCATTTAGGCTGCGTCTTGAAGGAAACCGCGAGGGGGCTGGACTTTAGAGAAAATGTTTCAGTCAACAGAGTAAGAAGAAAGCATTCTGGCCATGAGCAGACTCTGCCCAAGTGAGGCGTGGGAAGAGAAGCTCCACTGACATCTGCTGGGAACGGTTTTACTCTCCCCTGAGGGGTCCCCGATCCACACAACTGCACATGCTCCCTCCTCTCCGTGCTCTGTGTTGCTGGCCCACCTCTATGTGCCCCCCCGCCCCCGTTCAGGTGAAATCAGTTGAGCCTGCAGCCTTAAGCCCCTTCCTACAGGACAGCTGCATGTGCAGCGCAGATGGCCTTGCCTTCCTCTCTGCTCAGAGCCTTGCACTGGGTGTGCGCTCACTGCCTGCAGATTGGTGGTCCCGCTTCCTTCCTGCCACGGCTTATGTGGACCCCTCTGCCCAGAATGCAATTCCCTCCACAGGGCAAGCGCAGCACTGAGCTCTGCTGTCGCACTGTCCCTCCCAGGAAGCCTTCCTTGGCACCCCAGCCCCACAAGGGTTCCAGCCTGGCCTGCAGCCAGATGTAGCCACCGGAGTAGCCTAGGCAAGGCAAGCCCACATCTTTGTGAAAAATAGTCCTTAGTGGCTCTGTTTTGAGGATGGGTTGTTATGGAGCAAATCCTAACCAGCACGGTGGGCTCACCTCTGGAGAGAGAACCATATGGATGAGCTGATGACTGGGACCATCTGAGCTGTTGGAATCGTGGCAAGTTGACATCATTGACTTTCTAGCAGGTTCTCTCCTACCAGCTGATGCCCCTGGCTCCTTCAGAAGCACAACTGAATCAGAAACACAGAACTTGGCAGCCAGGTGTCTCTCCAGATGTGTGTGGAGCTACAGGTGAGACTTTAGACGGCGCCGACCTTGCTGGTGGAGCACCAGGCACGCTCTGTGACTCCGTGACAAGCATCTCTCTGCAGTCTATATGGGACTGGGCTGCAAAGCTCCACGGCAACCAGGTGCTGTGCAGAGGCACTGCGCTGGGACACTGGAGCACCCTGGCCCGGACCATCCTTATTCTCAAGGCTGAAGGCTGTGGGAGTTCTGGCACAGCAGGCCACATCTTCAGCCTTGCAGAGCCGGAAGGGAAGGTGTGTGTCACATCCAGCTCTTTCCACCTATTCCTCCTAGAGAGCATCCTGCTTGAGCTGGGTTCAGGCAGGTCCTGGGAGAGCCATGGGTTCTCTGCTCTTAGAAGCAATCACACTGTTAATGCCAATTAATAACTGATTAACTTAACAGTGCTTGCAAAGGTCCTGAAGGCCCAGTTCCATTCTGTGAGCACTTACATCAGTAACAGTGTCAGCTCTGCAGCTCGGAGGATGGATGAGGCCCCGGGGGAGTTCAAGCCCTAATGGGGAGAGTTAATTTGTTATGCTCAGTTAGCCTCTTTGCATTAGAAAGGTAGATAAATGCGTGCATGTTTAAAAGCTACCTAAGCATATCTATGTTGGGGAAGGAAGGCCTTGCTTACACTGGCCTTTTCCAGAAGAGTTTTAAATTTGGACCCAAGGCTGCACCCAGCTCTGGAACCTAGAGTGTGAGTCTGTGCTAAGCTTGTTCAGTGTGATGAGCTACCTAAGCAGGTCACAGGCCACATGACGTCACACTGACCCGGGACTTGAGGGCAGGGGAAATCAGGCCTCAGGACAGCAGCAGTGGAGGCAGGTGTGGGGTTCAGGGTTGCTGATGTGTCTCCTTAGCATTGGAACAAAGACGTTTTGTGTTTCCATGTGCTGCTGGATCTGGACCCAATGCTCCAAGAGCTGAGGTGCTCCAGGGTGAACCCCTGTACTGGCCGTTGGGGGCGGACCCATCCAGATCCCATCCCCCTTCTGGAGAACGTGGCCAATGCCATGGCCCTTGTCCTTGCAGCCCCACGAGGAAGTTATTCAGGTTGGAGAAGACGGTTCTCTCCAGCTTCATCGTGAGGCACCCACCGTCAGCACACTCAGGTGCTGGTCCTGCTGGCCTCTGCCCCCACAGTGTCAGTCACCTCTTTCAGCAGGTGGCCAGCCTTCTCTCAGCGGCACTCCCCAGGTGGTGTGGTGTCGCAGGCTTTGCTGCTCTGGGAGACCTGCCCGCTGGCTTCCTGCTTCCTCTGGTGGCTGGCTGCATGTGTCTTTTCATCTTTGTGAAGCTCCTCATGGCGTCCGTTCCCTGGGGCTGCTGTCACACACCAGCACAGACTGGGCAGTGGGCTGTCGTCTTCGGTAGTTCTGGAGGCTGGAAGTCCCAGACCAGGGGGTTGGCAGGGCTGCCGTGCAGGACAGGACCCTTGTTACGCCTTCCTGCCTCCGTGCTGGGGGCAGGCCTTGGAATTCCCTGCCTTGCAGAAGCCTCGCCCCAGCATCCGCCTCCATCTTCACAGGCATTCTCTCTGTGTGGCTCTGTCCCTTCTCCTCTTCTTATATGGAGAGGCCACACTAGATGCAAGGCCCCCACCCCAGTGCAACCGCACCTCAACTCATTACATCTGCAAATACCCTACTTCCAGATAATGTTGCTGTCTTAGGGCCTTTGTGCTGCTGTCACAGAATGCCATGGACTGAGTGATTTACAAAGAATAGATGCTTCTTTTCACACAGTTCTGGAGGCTGGAAGTCCAAGATCCAGGCGTGAGTACCTGTTGTCCGGTGGGGGCCTTCTTGCTACGTCCTCATGTGTTGATGAGGAATGGAGATGAGCTCTTGGTCAAGCCTTTTTGTAAGGACACCCGATCCCTGCAGGAGGAAAGAGCCCCTGGGCCAAACTGCCTCTGAAAGGGCCTACCTCCCGATCACCGTCACCTCGCCAGCACAGCCATTGGAGGAGGAGGAGACATACTCACGCCGCAGTAGTGGCATTCACAGGAACCAGGAAGGACGTGGGTGTGGGAAGACATGACTCAGCCAGCCCAGTGCACGGGTGGATCAGCCTCTTCAGGCTATTGCTTTAGGTCAGCTGTGCACTTAACCTTTCTTCTGTGACTGGGCTGTGGGGGATGGATGACACTTTGGGGAGTGGAGTGGGGGATGGGTCCACACCGTTTGGCTCTCCCTACCTCCTACTGCCTCCCCACTGCTTTGCCTTGTCTTTCCACGGTGGCCCTGATTATCTCAGCCCTGCACCTGTATACTCCTTCCAGCCTTCTGTTGCACCCTGGCCTTATTGTCTGGATCAAATGAACTATTTTCTGAATGATCAGCATTTTCTGCTGAGATGAATTAGTCAACTAGTTATGGCAGGGAGTATGCAGCAAGAGAGAAATTAACTCCCTACATCAACATCTTATGTAGGTAACAGCTATCCCCTCCCTAAACCAACACCTTATGTAGGTAATAGCTATCCCCTCCCTAAATCAACACCTTATGTAGGTAACAGCTATCCCCTCCCTAAACCAACACCTTATGGAGGTAACAGCTATCCCCTAAATGTGCATCAACAGTAGTTAAGGCAGCTAATTCCTATAAACCCCCAAATAAGTTGTGGCTATCATGACTTGTTCCCAGCCCCATAACAGATGGCTGGACGTTGTTCCAGGTGGGACAGTTCTTCTCCAGGTGGTGACTCAGGGATCCAAACTTCTTCTGTCCTGTGATCTGCCATCCCCCATAGGTTGCTCCTAAGTGCACCAAGATGTTGCCTTTATGCCAGTCAAATGGAAAGAGGGAAAATTCATGGAGGGGGCATTTGGAAGGTGCAAGTCACTTACTTTTATGTCCCATTGTATCTGCTCTGGAAATCCCTATACCAGGTCCTGGAGAGGTGGTGTTGAGCAAGATAGATCTTACCCGGTCCTCAGGGCCTCACAGTGTTGCTGGGTTCATGTCACAGTCCAGTTGCTCAAGTCAAAATCCCATGAATGCCAGTTTTCCCTCATTTTTCCCAGTCTAGTTTCTAGCTGGAATTTCTATATCCAGCTTAATCACAATAGCATTAAGTTTAACATATTCTTTCTCTCAGTGTCTCTTCAATCCGTTTTCTTGTTCACCAGAATAACTAGCAGCCTCACAGCTAATCTTGCCTCTTGATATGGCTGTCTTCAACTCTGCGCCATCTCACCAGCAGAGCCACACTAGTAAACTGTAAAGCAGACTGGGCTCTGGTTTCCTGTACAATGATTTTCCTGGTGCTTACCAGACAAGGTCCAAATTCCTTAGGATGGAATACAAGATCCTCTGGAGGCAGGCCTCTGTCAGTGTCTGCATCCTTGTCCCTCATCACCCCCTCACCTCTCTTCTTCCAGTCCATACACAGTGCACCCATTTCCACAGAAACACTCTGGGATGCACTACCTTGCTTGTTACCTTTGTGCCCTCAAAGACAGTCCCTCTCTCTTACCTTCTTCTCGAACTCCAATTAAGTCTTTACTTTTAGTTATTATTATTATTATCATGGAGATGGAGGCTCACTCTATTGCCCAGCCTGGAGTGCAGTGGCACAATATCAGTTCACTGCAACCTCCGCCTCCTGGGTTCAAGAAATTCTCCTGCCTCAGTCTCCCAAGTAGCTGAGACTACAGGTGGACATCACCATGCCCAGCTAAATTTTTTGTATTTTAGTAGAGACGGGGTTTCACCATGTTGCCCAGGCCGATCTCGAGCTCCTGAGCTCAGGCAATCCACCTGCCTTGGTCTCCCAAAGTGCTAGGATTATAGGCGTGAGCTACCATGCCCAGCCTGGTTTTTATTTTTATCAAATATTAAGCATGCATATAGTTAAAGAGTTAGGTCATTCTCCAGCATTTGCACAAATCACAGAAGTCCCTTGCCTCTCCTACTCTCATTTATCCCTCCTCAGACACAAGCACTTTAAACTTTTCTCTCTGATTCTTTTGGTATTACCTCCACATTTCTAAATAAAAGTGTTTAGATTGCTACTCCTTAGGATTTTTGTTTTAGGCATTTATTTGTTGAGTTCATACTGTGGAAAAGCAAATTCGCTTTCGTCCACCATCCACCACCATCCTCCCAGTATTACAGTGCTACCTTATTTTAGATATGTTTACATGGCTGTATCTATGTAATATAATTCACAGTTAGTACATACAGTGTGCCATGATTGCATTTTCTTCATGCACAAAGTTCCTAGAATTAATGATTGTTTTTTAATCCCTTTGTTTTCTGTGTGCTTATTACTAATTACAATCCAAACTCTCATGATCTAATTCTTCAGTATTTTCATGTGGACCCAGTATTTTATCATTTTCATCTTCTTGAAGAATCTCTCCTTGAGCCTCTAAGCTTTTCTCATCTAGACTTGTTTCCAGTTTCTCCTTTGGCACGTATAGCTTCCTGGGATCTCACACCACATTATCTAGTTATTCCCTTTGCCTTTCTCTTATATTGGATCACTTGTTTGCTGGAATATATGTTTGTCCCTTTTTTGATTCAGTTACTCTTTTTGTTGGAGCACATCCTTTGGTAGCTTTCTGATAAGATGTGCGCAAGAGGTAAATTTTTTGAGAACTTGTATATATGAAAACAATCTTTATCTTTTTTAAATTTGAGATTTGGGATAGATGTGGAAGTCCCCACAGAAAACAGTTTTCATCCAGGGTTGTAAAGCCATTTATCTGCTGTCCTCTAGCTTCCTTAATTGCTGTTGAAAGGATGTTGTTCTTATCCTTATGTCTTTTTCCTGTGTTCAGGAACTGCACCAAGCAATATTCTGATGCAGATCTGTATTCATCTATTGTTCTGGGCAATTGATGGGCTTCTTTAATTTGGAAAATTATGTCCTAGAAATTTTCTGGAATTATTCTATTGATTATTTCCTCCTCTTTGCTTTCTCTGTTACCTCTCTGAACTCCTGTTATTTAGTCCCTGGACTTCCTGTACTAGTGCTGTGATGGTATCATCTTCCCTTCCTATTTTCAGTTTCTATCCTCCTATTTCTATGTTCTATTTCTTTGTTTATTTGCTCTACTTTTTAAGAGGTTCATTTTGCTTTATTTTCCACTCTGTTTTGAGATTTTCATTTCTGCCATCATGTATTTAACTTCAGTCCAAATGGTCCCTTTTTTGTAGCTTTCTGTTCTTGTTTCTTTGAGGTAATATTGTCTCTTACCTCTAGTATCTAAAGATACTACTGATAGTTTCTATAAAGTTTGCTTCTTCCCATGTGGTCTCTGATTTACCTGAGCAGATGTGTTTATGCTTGTTTATTCCTATGTCTGCAGTTTGCATATGAGCTTTCGCTCCTGTGTCTGATGCCATTTGGTTCCTTGCTCATATTTAAGAAGGAAGCACTAGAGTGTCAACTGGGTGCTCTGGGCCAGGTTGGGATGATTGTGAGATTCACTGTAGGGAAGTCAACTTCTCCTGTAAGTCGAGGGGCTTCAATGTCAGTAATTTTACGTCACTTTTCTTTCTGGAGTCAGATGCTACAAGCTTTCAACTAGACTGGCATGTCTGGCAGCTTTGTTATGAGGACCACGCAAGGGAAAGAGTTGACGACATCAACGCTCACGGACTGTTTCCTGCTTCCATGGTGGTGCCCCTGCGTGCAACTGTACTGCAGTCCCCTGCTTTACCCCGCAGAGGTCACATCTCTGGCCTCCTGCTGGGTGGTGGGGAGGGCATCCTCCCACCTGCATGTATGGAGAATGGAGACCTAGGACTCTGACACTTCTAAAGAGATTTTTGATCCATCTGCCTGCTTTGATTCCAGTTTGATTTACAGCTCTCAAGGGTCCCTGGCACTGGCATCATGGCCTTGACAGCCTCTCCTGTGGAGTCAGCTATATCAGCTCTCCCTGCTGCTGGCCCAGATGCAGCCTTCCCTGGTCTTCCAAATTCATTGTTAATCATCTATCTACTCTCTAGCTTCCAAAATCGTGTTACTGCTCTTTCTTCTTCTTTTCCCTTTATCCTGATGGGTTTGTACCTTTAAAGGAAGCCCTGCCCTGTCTCGGTGGGGATTCAGAGCCCCGTTCAATCTGCCATCCCTACAGGAACAAAGCACAGCCTCACCCGCTTTGATATTTCCCACAGTCTCTCCCCAACCACCTGGCAAAATCAACCACTTACCATTTTATTGTCACCTCTGACATTAATCACGCTGTCTAGGCTCTGTCCTCAACTAGACAAAGTGCTCCTTGAAAGCAGGGACTGAGTCAATTTATTTATCCCCAGCGACAGTACGGTGCCTGCCATTTAATCCATCACTCACTCATCAAGCATGTTATGTATGTGAAAGTATTAGGAATTCAGAGATGAATGAGTCATGGCTCCTGAGGTTGAGAGGTTTGCTTCAGCATTGCAAGGCTGTGGGTGGGAACATACTTGAAACATATCATTCAAGTAACTTGTGTGTATGTGAATATATGTGTCTATTTATATACACATATACATGTTGAAGCCTATAACAGCCAATACAATTTGTCTAACAACTGATAGTCATTCAAATACTGACCCCATTTCCAGAAGTGTAAGTGGCTGTGTGTGCGACCTTTGTTCATGATAGTCACCATGTTACACAATGTAACAGTGTCACGTGTGAAATGTGTGTGTTTGCTCACTAATCCATTGTCTATACCTTTTGAGAAGACAGAAACAAAGGTGAAGTAAATTTGTGTAGCCAAAGTTATTTCTGTATTGATTAAATTCCATGCTGCATGCAGCAATCAGGGCTGATTTACCCTTTTCCCCTCTCCACACCAAGCGTGTCATTTTCTCCCCATGGATAGTACATGCTAAAGATTGACTGAATATTGAATACATTGATGGATGGATGGATGCATGGATGGATGGATGGATGGATGGATGGATGGATGCATGGATGGATGGTTGGATGGATGGATGGGTGAATAGATGCTAGATGGGTGGGTAGGTGAGCAACGAATGAGGAGACAGATAGACTTCAAGTTTGAACTAAAGATCTTGAAGTAGGGGCAACTTTATGAAAATTAAATGATATGATATCCTTGGATACATTTGGTAAACCCTAAAATTATATGCACAAAGGAAAGTGTTACTGTGAGATGTATATTCTTTATTCTGCACCTCTTCTTGAAAACACTGTGAGGTTCCTATGAGGTCTTCATGCTGGTGGATTTTGATTCCAGAGGGTCTGACCCGCCCACTTGGACCAAATGGGCTGGTGATCCCTGTCCAGCATCTCCCCTCTGTTTTGTCTGGACCTCAAAGACATGAAGTGGGAAAACAGGCCAACACAGCACTCACTCTCTTATCCCATAGCACTGAAGTTTACTCAGCAAGAGAGAACTGCAGAAAAATCAGAGTTTCATTTATTAATCATTTCTATATTATTCTTTATCTTATTATATGTCGGATATTTTCAGCTAACTTTAGCTCTAAAGTTTATCTTGTCTGAAAGATAGGAAACCCTTAGGATCACTACGCGATTTTGAGTGTTTAAACTACAGGCTGGATTAACCTCACTGAGTCCGGGCCGAGGAAAGGGTGTGGACAGCTGTGCTGCCTTCTGCACCCTTGACCTCTAGACCAGTTCTTGGCGGTTCTCAACCATGGTGGGGCCGGTTCACCCCAGGGGAATTTGGCAATATGTGGAGAAATGTTTGATTGTCACTGCTGGGATGCGGGGGTGTTTGGTGTCTGCTGTGCCAAAGGCAGGAATGTTCCGAAGCATTTTACATACATTCCATCCACCCCAAATACACACACACACAACAAAGAATTGTCTGCTCCAAAATATCACTAGAGCAGGTGCGGAGAAACCCTGCGCCAGAGGCAGCAGAAACAGCCAAGGGCCCGAGAGGACCGTGAATCACAGAAAAGAAAGGAAGATTTTAGTGAGAAAGTGACACGTAGGGCCCTGAACTTCTCAGGATCTCCAACGAGTATTCCGGCCTCTCCTTGCGTAACCCCAGATGGGTAGAACAATGGGTGTGGATTGCGGCCCCTTCCCTTTTCTTAGGAACTGCAATCGAATAAGACAAAACAGAAGTGCCCTCTTGCTGGAGCGAAATATCAGGTTCACAGAAGGCTACGCTGGGAAAGAAAAAATCAAGAGCCGTGTTGCTGGTGCCTCCTCGAATAGCAGAAAGCCGGGTCATTTCGCTGCAGCTGATGCACACTTTGTGTGTCTGGAGTTGTCTGATTAAACTTGCCTTTCTGGTTAGAGAAATCTGCCTTACTGTTCGGTGATGACTTCCTGTGACAAGCATTACTGGAATTAACTCACTGTCCAAGGATTGGAGTAAAATTCTTGGCTCTTAAACAGGGGGAGAAATCACCATAGTTTACCAAAAATCGAAAGCAGTCAATAAAATGATGAGCAGTGGAAGAAGGGCTTCCAAGGGACTCTGGAAAGGTGACGGAAACCGGGATGGCTTTAATTGGCTCTTTAATCATCCCCTATTTCTGTCTTCTGCCTCTTTTTTTTTCCTGGGGGGGGGAAGCCCTTAAAACAGAGAGGTTAATCTAACTATACATTTTAAGCTTTTAAAGGCTCCATTACAAGACTGATTATGCGAAAGAAACATACCTGCGGCACCGCAGCTCCTAGATGCACGTAATGATTCACTTAAAACGCCTCGGTCAGGGTTCTCTGCATCATTTCTATGTAAATTGGATGCTTCACAATTACTGTAATATGTGTGAAATTTCACTTATTATTTCTTTTAACATAGAAACTTTTATCACTTAACTCACTGGACAGAATATTTGAGCCATTTGCAATCATTAGAGCATTTTTGTTTGGTCAAACCCTTATGGGATTATACTTCGGAAAAGACAGAGTGAATTACATTCATTGCAAGAAAACAGCAATTTTAAATATATAAGGGGCACCAGGAAACTTTTCATTTTAGTGCAAATTCAATATTATATCTCACTTCTTTTTACAGCGGGGTAAGCCTTTTATCTTTAAGCAATTTATAAAACCCAGCAGGTAATGGGAGTGAGTCGTGCAGGGAGAGATGAGTCTGATAGATAAATACACACTTTGGAGACAGAGGGGAGATGTGATATCCTTGGATTTAAGGTAATAGCTTTGTACTTTGGAAGTTTTTCCTTGTGATCTCAGTGGAGGTCACAGACTGTTTACTCACGTCTCCTGAGATTGGCATAGAGCGTTCATCCGAACTCTCCACCCCCAGCCCCACAGTGCTCTCCTTCCATAGCTGGGCAGAGGCCCGGGCTGGCCTGCGAGTGAGCTGGAGTGACGTGCCCTCCCTCGGAAAATGGATTCTCAGCCTACCTCTGCTGGGCCAGCTGGCTGCTCACGGACCCTCAATTGTTTCACACAGATTTGAGGAAGAAAAAATCAGAAAAGAGAAGAGGCATTACTAGCTATTAAGCTGACTTACTTTTGTGTGGAGGGGCCCTGTTTATGAAGCCAATCCATGAGAGAAACACGACTCGGCATCTTTGGAAGAATCTTTTTCTGCCTTAGTCATTTGGGAGGCTTTTCTTAACAGCAGAAAAAAACAGAACACAAAAACAGCAACTAAGTGCAGCTCTGAACAGATACATCCTGAATTTTAAGACAAAGTATAGCTGTATTTGTTTTTAATAAGTGATTGAGAAAATTAAATTTAAACCTCGATTAATGTCTAGCTGTGTAAACACATCAGAATTATTGAGGCTGGTTTATTTTTTCATTTATTTTGTGTCATTTTAAAATGAGATGATTTCTGAGTGACATAAGATATTTATTTCCCAAATTTTATTCTCCAAACTTTTAACAATTAAAGAGAAGTTGAAAACTTTCAATTCTTTGGAGAATACTTACATGTGGAATAAGAATTATTATTTTTATTTGGATCTTGATTATCTTTTTTTAGCTGTATTCCTCAAAAAGAAGATACTTACATTCTCCCAGAAATTGAATACAGAAGTTATAATTTCTCTATTTCTGTAATGTTACTTCACATTTTATTAGTAATCTTTTTATACACACATAGGACATTGAAATATGCCATGTAATAAACCCACAGCTGAGTATTTGTCTGTATTTGTATGTGTGTGTGTGTGTGTGTGTGTGTGTGTGTGTGTGTGAGAGAGAGAAAGATTTAGAAAGGAATAGTAACATTGTGTTTTTTTTTCATCTGGAAGTTAACTTGCATAGACACTATTGGAATGATATTAATGCTATAATATTAATAGTGAACCATATAATGGGTCCAACTCTGTCCTACAGGTAGATGTTTACTTGTAAACAAAAGATGGACCCTGGAATTCAGGTCAAACCATGCTCCAGGGAAGAACGGTGGAGGCAGGCAGGCAGGCGGGCAGGCAGCAGTCCAGGGGGCTGCACCCTACCTCCACACGCAGGAGGGAAGACAGCGTTGGCAAAGTCCATGGTTCCTCCAGCGGGGTGGCAGCCACAAGCTGCAGGTACCTCACACACAGGCAATTTAGGTCATGGGACTGTGGGTCTTGTAGCCTGAGGAATGAAGGACACGCACATACACGTGCATACAGATAGTGTGATTCCTGCAGTTGCCGGGAAGCAGGGTGTCTACCGAGTACTGGGTAAAGTACACTCGATACACAGTAGGCGAAATAAAATGCATAAACAGTGCATATTGCTCTTCCTTTGCCCTTCGGTAGAAATGAGCGCATTGGAGATGCTGAGACTGTCTGCAGACTTCCAAATAGAGGTGGACGCCCTGAGAGAACTAAAGAAAGAAACCTGAGAGGCGGGCACTGCCTTCCCGCTTTGGGTTGAATTATTAGAGCGAACTGTCTTGTACATTTAAAACCGATAATGTATTCATAGCTAAAGCAGAGGAAAACCTGGTGCATTTTTTATTCCTTTTTTTTTTAGCCTGCATATTTTCAAAGACCTCCTATAGTTCACATTATAATATAGTTAGTTGCTACAAATAATCGGGGGTGATTATAGGAAAACTGTCAGTGTCTGCTCACGGTCTGAAAAGGCTGCAGAAATAGCTTTTCTCTTTGCCATGGAGACTGGGGCCTGTTTTTACGGTTACTCTGGAAACCGGAGGCTTTCTGTTGTTCGTCCCTTTCAGTTACTTCAGCTATTAAACCCTCCGGTTGAGACAAAAGGAAGGAGGTATGCAGACACGTCCTCAGAGAGAAAATCTCTGCGCCCGAAAGAGCAGAACTCAGGATGAGACGGAGGAAAGCGCGGCTACTCTCTCCTTCCCATCAGGGAGGCGGCCGCCCTGCACTCTATGGGAAGCTGCCTTTGAACCTTAGAATCTGAAACCAGGTTAGGCCAGTGCTGCCCCTCCCTCCCTCCTCCTCTGTCCTCCCCTCCCCAAAAGATGAACCATGCACCCCGCTGTTGCTGATGCGCCCAGAAGTGGAGCCTCCCGTGGTACCCAAGGCCTCACCACTCCCAGCACCCAAAGTTCCTCTGGCTACAGATTCAAGGACAGCACATTTCAGCACAAATGCAGGACGTAGCTGACTCGAGAGCGCAAGTTTCTGATCCCTGAAAACAATGCCATGTTTTTACGATGCACTTTGGCACGTGGAGAGACTGTGCATTATAGTTTGCTTTGTTTTAAGAAACTGGAGCCAAAAATCCTTAATGTCTCCATTGTATTAATAGGTCCAATAATAACCTAAAAAGATGAAAGACGTTGAGTTGCCAAATATTTTACAGAAAAATTGAAAAAGTGATTTGGAATACGAAGTTATAAACAGAATCCTGGGTTATGGGCAAGCTAGGTGGGGACCTCTTTTCCTTTTTTTTTTTTTTCTTTCAAATAGGAATGCTTTTTCACCTTAGGTAATTGTTTATTGTTGCCAGCATTTATGTTCATTTTGCCTTTTGGTTAACGTGTTCTCTCAAGAAAAAGGAATTCTCCCTGGAAGAAACAGCACACGAATTAGACCCCCAATACTACGCTTCCCAACAGACCTGTCCCTCCTGGCCTTGTGGTGACACTGAGTAATGCTGAACCCCGCACGGGCCCCGTGGCGATAAACTAAACTCCTCTCAGCCAGCAAAGTATTCCGTTATCCTCCTTTTGAACAATTAAATGCGTCACCCAAAAATCCCCACAACTGTTTCCCCATCTGCCCATTTCCAAGGGTCTGTCTGTCAGCAGAGTTAAAACTAAAACACCTGATCTTAAAAGTAGCAAGCAAATTAATAACAGTGGATATTTGTTAACGAGACGCACCATTAAGACAAAGATAGGGAGAAAGAACTCTTCTTCATCTACTCACTGCTGTGCAGAGGTTTTAGTTATTTTGGATTGAAATGCAGAGTATAACATGGCCAGCAGGCCACCACCGTCTTTCCCCATCTGCCTGGGGCACAACAGAGAGCTCCCGTGCCAGGCAGCTCCCACAGAACAGCTGGCATGGGGGCCGGGCAGGAGGGCACCTCACATCACACCAGGAGCCCGCTCTGCCCTCTCAGTTTTATGGAAAACTGCAATAACAAACTTGGCAGCGAAGTAAAAATTGCAAAGCTCTTCCACCTGGGAGGCTGTCACCAGCCCTTCAGGGATGCTCTGGGGTGGCGATGTCTTTCCAGTGGTCCTGTCCTTGCAGGATTCAGATTCTCAACAGTGGAAAACAAAGGATTCAAGATGGCAGCAGCGCTGCACAGAAAGCCAGTGTAATATCCGGTGGTCCTGGGCCATGATACGAAACCCTGTTGATTTCTCTCCAAATGAAAATTCTATGGGAAGTGCATGAAAGGTGACTGGCTCTCATCAAAAGCATGTTTAGAGAGATTTCTGATCCCAAATGGGTGCCATTAAGAATGTCTAATAATCGTGAAGGTAGCTTTGGTTCTGGAAAAACATAAGTATAAGGGGACTAACAAAACAGTCCATTCCCCCCACCCCAATTTATGGTGTCTTCTGGATAATGCCGTTCATTCATTCATTCATTCATTCAGTTACTCTAGCGATAGTAGTCCGTGCCTGCTATGTGTTAGAGCCTTTTTCTGGTTCGGGAAAGGGTGTCATGAGCAAACTCAGGCCATCTTTAGGGAGGCTCTTTCCGGATGCTGCGCAGGGGCTGCACTGCCGTCTCTATCGTCTTGAAGGAGCAGAGGCAGGGAGGAGGAGTTCCCCCTGATTAACTAACCTCTCATCATGATGTAGTGAAAATTAGATTGACCCAGGCAGACGGCACTTGCTGTATGTCCCTTTTCTCTTACCATTGTCTCTGACCCATCAGGATGAGAAGATCCCATGCCCTGTGTGAAGGCCGCCTTTTCTCAGTCCCACGTGAAGTTGCAATGTCTGTGCAGCTGCTTTTGCCCTGGTGACAATGCCATGTTTTGGATCAACTTCGACTTGAGGCTTATGGCTCACTGTACACGTTTTCACCTTGATATCATACCAGACACCACTCTTCTAAATTTTCCTTTTGTTTCGGCCTCATTATTAAAATTGTAATTGAATTTTAGTTGACTATAAGTAAATTAGTGTTTTCTGTAACTTTGTCAAAGTACATTGTTTCCCTTAGTGAATTTGGTGGCTGCTTCAGAGATGCATATAAATTCTTAATTTGAATTTTTTACTATTGTTTGAAAATGGTTATGTAATATGTACGTCCTTTGTGTCATGTCAGACATAACTCTAGGGGTTTATATGTTAAAGGCTGCCATCTTTTATAAATTGCTATTTGAAAGCGAATTGTTGCTCCTTTGAAACTTGAGTTTTCCAAATGCTAGCTTGTCATCTATCAGCCTGAATGCCAGATTCATGCTGTAATTTTGTATCAAATTCAACCTTCCATTAAGAGGAATTCTATGGCTTTGCATGTGTTCAGGATCACCTAAGACGGAGCAGTCACCCTCATATGCCGCAAATGCCAAGTTCCAGGACAATCCCACTGACCGTTATGTTTTTCCTGGTTACCCCACAGCTAAACGTGAACCTTTTCCACCTGATTCGTGGCAGGCACTTCCTGTAAAGCTGATTTGACAGCTAAGAGTAGTGTGTCTATAGTAGACACTAAAATAGGCCAGATGTCGTGCCTCACACCTGTAATCCCAGCACTTTGGGAGGCTGAGGCAGGAGGATGGCTTGAGGTCAGAAGTTTGAGACCAACCTGGCTAACACAGCAAAACCCCATCTCTAGTAAAGTATAAAAGATTAGCCAGGCATGGTGGCAGGCACCTGTCATCCCAGCTACTCAGGAGGCTGAGGCAGAAGAATCACTTGAACCTGGGAGGCAGAGGTTGCAGTAAGCTGAGATCACGCCACTGCACTCCAGCCTGGGCAACAGAGTGAGACTTGGTCTCTAAATAAATAAATGAATGTAAATAGTGTTTACATTTTATTGTCATTTCAGTTCTCACGAGTTTATGTTTCATCTTCTTAACAAGACATTAACTCCTTGAGGTCAAGGCTTCTATTCCATGCACATCTGTGCCGCCTTCCACTCCTGTCCCCATCTCCATTGGTACATGGTGTCCTGCCCTGCTCAAAATATTTCTGTTGTTGTTATTGATGTTGAGTCATCAGTACTAGCTGACGTGCATGCCTGAATTGAAGTCACTTCTAATTTTAGAGGACACCAGGTTGGAGCTGCAGCCCAGCCCTTTCCCACAGAGGCATTCAAGCGAATCACATGGGTGCCGCTTCTGGTCTAGCACGTCTGCGTGTGACGAGTGACTCATTGACACAGGGGGAAGACTCGCAAGAGAATGTGCCTGGGACAGACCCAGAAAGACTGTGGCCCAAATCTTGTAGTGCAGGGAGCCAGGAATGGCCAGGGTGGCCAGGGCTCTGTCCTGGAGTCTGGAACCCTTCAACTGTGTGAGCATTCCCCTTGGGGGTGCTGTCTGCTCCCCTTCCCTTTCTCCACGCCCATTTTCCTGCTATGCTGACACTAATGCTGAGCAGAACCAAGGACTCATCCCCCCATCTGGGGGCAGACAGACCCCATCACATCAGAAACCCAGCACCTAGCACTAAAGGGGCTATTCATAATGGGGGAAGAAGTGGCCAGCATTGCAGGTCTTTCATTTCAGTTGCATATTAAATAATAGGATGCTCTCTGGGACAATAGGGCTTTTCAGAAAATACAGACACTGTTTATGAAGATTTTTTAAATTTCATTTTAAATAGAATCCTGTATTTTCTCCGGGCTTTATAACTTGTGCAAAACATATCACAAATATACAAAGTGAATGAACAACCCTGAAAGCCACAGATGTGCAGGATTAATCTGTATATTTTTATGCAAAGGCCATTTTATGCCAGGACAGACAATAAACACATCCTTTTTCCTCCTCTCCAGTCTATTATTTGAATGGCTTCAGTACTCAGAAATTGTGGGCATTAATAGGTTGGTTGATCTAGTGGTTTATTCATTTGTCTGTTTGAGCCATAGACAATTGTTGGGGGGAGGCTCTGTAGGGAGATTGCTTTTGATGATTTTGTAAATACTTTGTTTATGTAAGTTTTATTTATTTGTGGGAAAGTACACAGTTTTCCAAGAGCCTCTTTGAGGTCAGAAATACCAGAAAAGAAGTGTCAGATATGAGAAGAGAAGGTCAAGTTAAGATTCAAAAGTCAATTCTGAAATAAAACGTTACCCCAGGCCCATGCACACGTGTAGAATGATAGAATGGAATTTGCCCAATATCTTAACTGGTCTCAATACTTTCCAGGGAACTGCTGTTAGTGCAGAAAAATCTGGACTTTTCTCCCCAAACACTTCCTGGGTCTCTCTGACTTGTCCCTTCACTGAATGTTTTTGGGCTCTTTTCCCCTGAGTTCTGACAGTGTCCCTCATCAGTCACCAAGTGCACGCGCGTGCACATGCACACACACACACACACACACACACACACACACACCCCAGCAAGAAAATAAAAATAAATAAACAGAAAAAGGAATGCTCAGGCAGCTTGCTCTGAGCAGAAGCCGGCTGACAAGTTCAAGGTGAACGTTCTGAGGTTGCATTTGTGGCACTGGAATTTTGAAGGCAGGGGCTGTATCTGCACTACCACCACCGAGGAGCTGGGCTCTGCTTTCCCCACGGACCCACTGGAGAGCAGAGATGGTGGCAGGCACAGGAGGATACACCCGCTCTTTGAGTCCACATAACTGGCACTTGAAGAGATACACAGGTCTGCAGCTCCTTCCCACAATTAAACAAGAAAGCCACATGAAGAGGCTGGGTCGATTCTAAAGGAAGCCTAGGTAGGGGAGTTTTGGCGATAGCTGTTCCACGTAGCTGGCAGCCACGGCACCACACACAACGCTTTGAAAAGGACAAAGAGTTTCCTTCGTGTTTACACTTTTTATTACTATACAAGATTAGGTCTGTTGCACACACAGAAGAGAAAGTCATTTTATTTTACACAAATCAGCTACTTAAAGTAAATTGAGATATATAGAATTTACCAATGAAATGAGTGATTTGATGTGAATAAAAGAGGTGGTGTGTTGTAAATCAACACTGACAGCCAAATGGGGAAAATTGACAGAGCACTGTAATCACTCCCAACATCCACTAAAGTTATTGATCCAGAACCTCTATAATCCCCTTCACATAACACAAGCAATTTCATATAATACCTGTAATAACGGCACATTCAACTCAAGTAGCCATCTGAAGCATTGCATGTAATGGTGAAGCAGGCCTCTGCTGAGTAAGTGTAACAGCTAGAGTACAAAGCGCCGTGCCTCTTGCCTTTCACAGGTAACAGCCTCCGATAAGAGCTAGTTTAGAAGAAAAACAGTTCCTAATGCCAAGGGAAATGAGCTATTAATTGCTGGCTTGCTAAATATGTTGTAAAAGATGGTGAGCGGTGGATGCAACATGGGGAGAATTTAACTGGATTTGGGGGTTGATAAACTTCTTAGGTCATCCACACGCCTGCTATCTGATGTTAATTACAACAGAGGGAAGACAGCTGACGGGCGTTTAGCTGCTGGGTCATTACATCCTTCCCAGGTGTCTTTCCCATGCAATGTTCCTCCAGTTTTACAAGCTCCTTCTTGCACTGATGGATTATTCTGCAGCCTTATCAAAGCTTTGCCAGCTCCTCATTAATATATAGAGCAAGCTGCACTGTTCTATATATCATTGTCTTCCTCTTGGGGAGGGCTAATCAGTCAGCCATTATCAACCAGTCAGCAGAAGGCAGGCAATCAGACCTGACAGCAAAGAATCATGGGAGATCAGGGAAGGTTAAATGAGGCTGACAGTTGCGATAATGATGATTATACTATAAATTAAGATATGATGATAAAGGAGAATAAAAGACACAATCTGAAGCAATATTTGGTTTAACATGTCTCTCTTTTTCGTTACTGTTAAATGGCCATAACATTTATCACACCGAACAAGAATGGACGTTTAACTACCATGATAAAATGGGACAGCATCAGATTGAAAACCCAACAAGTTGTGATTACAATGTCAGGCACTTTTCCACTGGTTGAGAAAAAAATGGGAGATAGAGCATATGTTATAATCATTCATGCATTATTCTGTAGAATGAAAAGAAAATAGATCTATTTTAGAAATGTCTTTCAGCCTTCTAGATGGAAAACCAAAGGAAACAGTTAATATATTCTTCTGTTTCCAAGATCATTTTTATCAATGAAACAATAGGAAGTTAAGTGATAGCTCCTCCCATCATGCTTCTCCCCGAAAATGTGTGTTTATTAGTAGCTGATTCAGAGACTGCAAAAGGGAGCTCCGTGACTGTCTCCTTCCCTGCTGAATTTTGAAATAAAGGCAGCCAAACCAAACAAATAGTTCCTGTATGTGACTTTTCATAGGCTTGCAATAAAACAAAAGTGAATCACAATTTACTCTGCTTTCAAAAATTAAGGAGTAAAATACCAGCACGGCGAAACAGATGATTAAATTGCCTTTACTAATACATTTCTTTAGGTAAAGAGGCCGTAAGCTTTGAAACCTGAAAGAGATTCTGACAGCTCTAAGTGAAAACAAAATGAAAAAATGGGGTCATATGTTCCTCTACAAACTCACATGTTGAATCTCATCGTTTCTGACCTTTAAGCTTACTACGCATACAAAGACTGCCCCTGTTATCCGCAAAGAGCATATAACTTTCATAGGATTCAGACAGTGCCCGTGCGTTAGGAACCTGTTTATGCGGCCGGGCCAACAGATGATATATTAGCAATTTCAGTGAAATTTGCTTCCATTGAAAGGAAAACTTGGGGCTTTTAAATCTTGTTTTCAATTTTCTAGTAAAATCAGGGGTGGAGGAAAAAGAAGCCCCTCAATTCTCATTCATCTTCTTTGAATATTTGTATTTTAGCTGGAAAAGGGAAAAAACAATTAGAGTTGAAAATATTCCGCTTTGCCCTTTTCTTGTTTTGAAATTTCAGAGGCTGGAACGTTGGAAGAGCAAAAAGTTCATGGTCCATTCAGCTGCGCCTGGTATTGATGGGTGCATGGGCGAGATCTCACGTTGCATTTTTTTTTTTTGCAACAAATATTTGTCCATTTAGCCAGGGTTTCTCAACCTCAGCACCACTGACAAGCAATCCTTAGTTGAGGCAGGAAGTGTCTGTCCTGCACATAGTGGGACGTTTGGTGGCATCCCTGGGCTCCATGTACACAGATGATGGTAGCATCCCCTGCCTCCACAGCATGACAACTCAAAGGTCTCCGGACAGTCGAATGTGCACTTGGCGGGTGGGGGGCATTTCCAGTTGAGAACACTGATTTAAGCCAATACAGTTAGCACACAGCTAAATGGACATTATTATCTATTATCTATTGCTCTGGGGCATCTTCCAGTGAGGTCGGGGGTCGCCCTTCCACAGTGTGGCACAGAGGCAGCTTGTTCCAGTGCCTGGCTCTAAACAAACCTATGGCCAGTCCTCTTTAAAATAGTGTATTTATTACTTGATTTCTACTATTTAGTAGCCGAATGAAAAGTCTCCATTTTTATCTAACTGTGAAAGGAAGTTGCCAGGCATGCTCTATAAACCTGTCAGTCCATCAACAAGACGTAGGTGAATGCCATGGTCCGGCACTGAAGTTCTCCCATAGGTACCACCAAGAAGGTAGTTCTGGGGACTCTAGGAAGGGCCAAGGACACATTCAAGCATTAGCGATATCCGTTAATTGTGATATAGGACCATCTACTCACATGCGGTGTGTATCAAGTTTTCATCATACAGTTACACATTTTACACACAAGCATTCATGGTCAAAGATCACTTTGCTGCTTTCTCTGGAAAGCTTATTGCTTCAGAATCGCATCCAAGGTCTTTATGAAGATGGGGGTTGTGCTCGGCCGTTTATCCTCCCTGTGATCAGGCCTGCACCAGGCGTTTATTAAACAGGCAGAGCTGTCTGGCTTTGAGCTCCGCAGCCTTCCCTGGGGCTCCTGGCAGATCAAGTACATGCCAAGGGCTCGGTCTGGGGAGGACAATGCAGTGATTGTCTGGACTTAAGATATTTCGAGATGGCATCTTTCTCCCAAGACCCGGGGTGTGCCTGGTGGGGCCTGGGGACAGAGAATCTGGAATGTGAGTTCCACTGTCTTTGGGGCATTTTGGTGGATGTTGGAGCAGAGTTCTCTGTCTGGGTAGCAGCCTTCCCTGTCAGATATTTCAAGGTCATCTCTACCACCATCTGCACGCATGCAAATGATGGAAATGATTTGTAAAGCCCTTAGGATTTAGTGTCCTGCACAATGAAAACCAAAACAGCCTTCTTCTTGCTGGTAAAAGCAGTTGTAGGTGAGTTTCACGTGCCTTCAAAACACCCAGGATGCGTCTGTGCACCAGCAGCTGCCTTCTGTGCCTGCAGAGGCTCAGAGAGCTCTCTCAGTCCATTTATAGTCTGGCACTCGGATGTGCAGTTTATCATTTGGCGGTCGGTGCTAATTTTGGCACATAAGCCGCAGGCAGGAAAATATCTTGCTCTTTAGTCCATTTTATTAACTTTGTTTTGTTCGCTTGAGCCCAGCACTGTATTAGCCTCTGAATAATCACCGCTGTACAGGTAGCTCCCAGAGAGTGAATGAGAGGCTTTTCCAAGGGCCCTGCTCCCTGCAGAAATGATTTGTACCCCTGGCTGATTGTCACTAACAGAAAATGAGAATGAGGGACATTCAATGCAAAGTAATGTGTTCTGTACAATTACTGGATTAATAATTTTATTCCATTACTGTGTGGGGAGAGAGGACATCAGCCTGAAGATCTGCAATTCTAGGGTATTTCTAAGCATCCTGTTAAAAGAGTGAGCAAGGGTCAGGAAACTTAATTATGCTATAACTAGATAGAAATTGCCAAGTGATAAAAAGAAACATCCAGACAGATTCAGCAGGAAATTACAGCTTTAATAATATAGCATAATGCCTACTTCTATACAATTATTGGAGAGACCCTGAATGGTTCAGAATAACAGGCTTAGGTTTCTAGCAACTACCAAAAAAAAAAAAGACCCACTGAAAATGACCTTTTGCATCTTGCTGTAAATATTTTTTCCAAAAAAAGCAGTATTTGATCATCAAAAATCTTGTACTCACTTGCCATCGGATGCTCTGGTCACACTGACATTTTGGAGTGATGAGAGGTTGGATTATAAGGGGTAATTTATATTTGCAAATTAAATTTCCAGCATCATAATTTTAAGTAAAAAACTATATGTCTACTGCATTTAGTCATTCAGAAAAAAAAATTGAAAAGCAAATCAATGCATCATGAAGGGACATTCAGTTGGCAGGTGCATGACTGGCAGGTGTGTGACTGGCCACCTCCCCACATCCTGTCCCCTCTGAGCTCACGTGGAGGTTGATGGGGGAACAGTTTACTCTTCAATATATGCCTGGGGAGGAGGAGATTAAAGAGGAGGAGTGTTGATGTTGATAAGTGGGGATGCCTGATAGCTCTTCTATGATTTCAGAAACGAGGAAGGGAGAACTTTCTAAGGGTCGGGATAAGCGGGGCCTAAAGTGAGGCAGCTATGTTTTGCAAACATGACAAGCTATCTTAAATATCAGAGCCTCACCACTCACAGACGCAGGCACGTGGCGCTGCGACCCTCCTCCTCCTTGTGTTTGGCCCTTTTTTCCTCTCTTCTGGGGAGGGAAAAGCCATTTCTTGTGCTCGCCCAGGAGAGCCCAGTGTTTCATTTTGTATTCTGAGGATGCAGATTAATCAGCCAGCTCCCTTACCCAGAGATGGCCATTCTGCCCAGAAATCTGCATATCTGCATATTGCTGTTCTTCCCCGATTTAATTTCCTACAGGAACTGATATTAATCACCCTGTTTAAACAGAGGGGATTTGGGGTCTATACAAATGTGACATTTTCTTCCTCGCAGAACTTGCAGAATATTTTTCCTTTGTCCCCCCAATTTAAAGGGACAATGGCCTTACTAGCTTAATCCTAAAGACTTGCTATTACTGCATTTTATTTTTATTTGACTGTTTGTTATTTGGATGGCAACAGTGAACACAGATTTCACTTCTTAGGCCTGAGAAAATCATCCAGTCCATTTGGAAGTAGAAAGTCCCCTGTATTTCACCAACCATGACTTGGTTTTTTTGTGAGAAGTCCCTTTATCTGAGGCTAAAGCAAGGAGAAATTCACAGCAAGAACAACAAAACCTTCTAAATAGCCTGGCTGTATCTCCAGCTGATTATGTGTAGGAAAGTTAAATTCGTTGGTGGACAGTGTCCCTGCCAGGGTTATCTGGCATATTGTATTCAGGCTGCCTGTGGTGTGGGGGTGCCTGGGCCGAAGCAGGAGACAGACAAACAGGTGCTGAGGAAAACGTGTGGTACGCATGGGGCTCGAGCCAGCGGGAAGCAGTGGCACAGCTCTTGTGAAAACGGAGGCTGTGGTCCGGGGTATTGTTGAGACTCATGCCTTGGTCTGTCTTGGCCACCGAGGTTAATTTGGGTTGGTCTTTCTTTCACTGGGCCATGTGCGGTGACCTTAGAGACCATGTGGCATATGGGTGGGGACAGGTTTGAAAGGCGTGTTCCATGACAGAGGAGCTGTGCAGGTCCCGCCAGCCCCTGCCAGCAGAAGAGCCTCCCCCTGGACTGCAGCGAGGCCAGGGGCTGGGTGGGTCAGTCCCACAGAGGTCAGAACCTGGCTTTTGGACTTTCAACGCTTGCTGCCAAGACTGGCAATGTGAAGTGACAATCCCTTAGGTTGAGAGGCATTCCCGGTACGGCGTCTTCCCCTACCTCCCGCAAGGTCAGAAGGAGCCTTCGAGAAGGGATCGGAACTTCCACAGCTCCGAGTTCACACCACCAGCAGCCTCATCACTTACAAGCCAAAGCGGAGGCAAAACCAAAACGCTGCCCTCTTCTCGCTCGACTAAAAGCAGGATGTTTCTCACATAAATGTTTTCTCCTCAAATTCGTGTATGCCACAAAACAGAAATGCAGAGCTGGTTTTGGAGTCATCGCAATGAAATGGCTGTGGCGAGAGTGACACGTCCGTCAGGCGTGGGATGCAAAGGCCTGGCGTGGAGGCGCAGAGACTGTGGGACTCCTGCCATTCTCTCTGAACACCTCGGCTGCTGGATTTTCCTCACCCATTGTAAATCACAAGGGTATCACCCCAGGCAAATAGCGGCTTAGATTGTTTATCTGCCCGTGCTAATAGCGTTTTATTTGAAGTCTTAAAAGTCCCAAGTGGCTTAAAAGGGCACTATTACACGACTTCACGTTTTATTGCAAAATGACAAGGTCCCGTTTCATTTCCTTGGCTTTGAAGTCTTAATGCTGCTTGGCTGACAGAGCCATGTCTTTTTCAATTTAAACTTTAAGCAGGATCCCCTTGAAACAAGACGCTTTCTTCTGCAAGGGTGAGGACCAGTTAACAACTTGTGAAAATCTTGTTTTCAAGGCAGTAATGTGGCCGTCACCGGCGTGGTACAGCTCACCGGCTGGTTTGTTGCCAGCCAGTCAGAGAAAGGCAATAACCAGTTTGATTATGCGTTTCTAATTCAGGGAGCATATCTGACAATGTGGATGGATCTTCACTTTCTGCTAATTATTCAAAAGAAAAAGAATTCCCATTGCCTACCCCCTACCCTGACATCTCCACATGCCCAGGAAAAGCGTTGCAAAGTTGCACGTTCCTTGGAGCAATCATTATATTCATTCATTAAAAAGCAAAAACTGCATCCAAATGTTAGCATAGCTTCAAGCAGAGTTCTGGCTTGGGGAGCGTGTGCAGGCCCCAGGGCAGACACAACTGGGAGGGAGGGCGGGTAGTGGAGGAACAACCCACCTACTGTTGGCGTCATTCACCGTAGGACCAGAACCCGACACAGGTGTGGAGGAAGCAGAGCTGACAGCAGAGTTCGCCTGGTTATCTTGCGCATGTGTAGACAGAAAACACCTGTGATCATAGAGGGGAGGTAGTGAGGGAAACGTAAGGGAAGCTCTTTCGGACTGGGTTACACATCAAAACTGGTTGGGCCTGAGAAAGTTAAGGAGTGAGTGTGTGTGTGTGTGCGTGTGTGTGCATGCGTACAGAAGCATGGGTGTGCATGTATTGGCGTATGTGTGTATATGTGTGTATTGTGTGTATGTGTGTGTGTGTTTGCAGTGTCTATATATCTGTGTGTATATGCACGTGATATCCATGTGTGTATATGAATATGTGTGTATGCATGTGGTGTTTATGCACTTTTATGAATGTTTGTGATTGTGTATGTGGTGACCATGTGCATATATGGATGTGCATGTCTGTTTGTGTGCATCTGGTGTCCATGTACATGTATATGAGTGTACATGTATATGCGATTGTATATGTGGTGTCCATGTGTGTATTTGTCCATGTGCATGTAATGACCATATGCATGTATGTTTGCGTGTGTGGTGTCCATGTGTATACATAAATGTGTGTGATTATGTGTGCATGTGTTGTCTGTGTGTATATAACTGTGTAATTGTGTGTGCATGTGATGTCCAAGTGCATAAATGGATGTGTGTGATTGTGCATGTGACATCCATGTGCATAGATATGTGTGATTGTGTGCGTGTGATGTCCATGTGCATATATGGATGTGTGTGATTGTGTGTATGTGATGTCCATATGCATATATAGATGTGTGTGATTGTGTGTGTGTGTGATGTCCATGTGCATATATGGATGTGTGTGATTGTGTGCTTGTGATGTCCATGTGCATATATAGATGTGTGTGTATGTGTGATGTCCATGTGCATAAATATATATGTGTGATTATGTGCATGTGATGTCCATGTGAACATATGGATGTGATTGTTCATGTGATGTCCAAGTTCATAAATGGATGTGTGTGATTGGGCATGTGATGTCCATGTGCATATATAGATATGTGTGATTGTGTGTGTGCACATGATGTCCCTGTGCATATATGGATGTGTGTGATTGTATGTGTGATGTCCAAGTGCATATATGAATGTGTGTGTGCATGTGATGTCCATGTGCATATATAGATGTGTGTGATTGTGCGTGTGCGTGTGATGTCCATGTGCATATTTGGATGTGACTGTGTGCATGTGATGTCCATGTGCATATATGGATGTGACTGTGCGTGTGATGTCCAAGTGCAAATATGGATGTTTGTGATTGTGCATGTGCTATCCATGTGCATATATAAATGTGTGTGATTGTGTGCATATGATGTCCATGTGCGTATATGGATGTGTGTGATTGTGTGCATGTGATGTCCAAGTGCATATATGGATATATGATTGTGCATGTGATATCCATGTGCATATATAAATGTGTGTGATTGTGCACATATGTCCATGTGCATATATGGATGTGTGGGATTGTGTGCATGTGATGTCCAAGTGCATATATGGATGTGTGTGATTGTACATGTGCTATCCACGTGCATATATAGATGTGTGTGATTGTGTGTGTGTGATGTCCAAGTGCATATATGGATGTGTGTGATTGTGCATGTGATGTCCCTGTGCATATATAGATGTGTGTGATTGTGTGTGTGCATGTGATGTTTATGTACATATATGGATGTGTGTGATTGTTTGCATGTGATGTCCAAGTGCATATATGGATGTGTGTGATTGTGCATGTGGTGTCCATGTGCATTTATAGATGTGTGTGATTGTGTGTGTGTGTGATGTCAATGTGCATATATGGATGTGTGTGATTGTGTGTGTGATGTCCAAGTGCATATATGGATGTGTGTGATTGTGCATGTGATGTCCATGTGCATATATAGATGTGTCTGATTGTGTGCATGTGATGTCCATGTGCATATATGGATTTGTGTGATTGTGCATGTGATATCCATGTGCATATATAAATGTGTGTGATTATGCGCATATGATGTCCATGTGCATATAGGGATGTGTGTGATTGTGTGTGTGTGATGTCCATGTGCGTATATGGATGTGTGTGATTGTGTGCGTGTGATGTCTGTGTGCCTATATGGATGTGTGTAATTGTGTGTGTGTGTGATGTTCGTGTACGTATATGGATATGTGTGACTGGGTGTGCGTGTGATGTCTGTGTGCATATATGGATGTGTGTGATTGTGTGTGTTCATGTGATGTCCATGTGCATTTATAGATGCATGTGTGTATGCATCTGGTATCCATCTGTGTATATGGATTGTGTAGTTGTGTGTGATTTTGCATGTGATATCCATGTTCATATATAGATGTGTGTATGTGTGCCTGTGGTGCCCAGCTCTGTATATGGATGTGTGTGTGTTCATGTGCATATAGCATGTAGTGTCCATGTGCATATGTAAATGTATGTGATTGTGTGTTTTTGCATGTGTTGTCTCATGTATATGACTGTGTATAATTGTACTTCAGGATTAAATTAATGCACATTACTCCCATGTCACAGTTTCTAGAGAAGCTCCCTAGGTCTTCAGTTGGGTGCTGTAGGGACAGCTACCAAAGAGCATTTCTCTAATACCTGGGACTTTCAGGGTGCATCTGCCCTCGCCATGTGGCTGGCACTCCCTGGAGCTGTGTGGCTCAGCAGCCCAGCTTAACACACCAAATGTTAAGGGAAATGAACTCCTAGCTCTATACTGAGGACTCTTTCTTGATATTGCAGTGGTGCCTGTTGGTAAAATTTGACTTTAAGTGTAGCTGCAATGTTTGAAGCCACGCGGAGCTCCTGGGGCAGCAGAGGGTCTGGGGGCTTTCCAGAGCCTTGATATCATCCTGGTGGTAGTCTCCAGATTCACCCCACAGACTCTGCTGTGGGTGACTAGAGCCCTCTGGGGTCCATTCCACTTGTCCAACCCATACTGAACAATCTTCATTTGCCTGGGTCAGTGGGATCCAGACAAAAGGGTGGCCCCGGCCCAAGAACTGCCCCAGCTACAGGGTGTCTTCTCTGCGGCTGAGCTCTGAGGTGCTGAATGCACCCTCCAGCTGGTTGGTTCCACTGTTGCTGGCCGCAGAGGCAGTTGCTATATCTCAGGAGAGCTGGCGTTCCTCATGCCCTTCCTCTGTGCCAGGTGTGATGCTGAGGCTGGCCCTGGGATACCTCGCTCCATTCCCACAGCAAGCCTGTTTCACAGAAAAAGAAATGGAAGCTCTGGCAGTTTAAGTGATTTTCTTAATTTGCTAGAAAGTGGCAGAACATGGATTCGAACTGAGGCCCGTGACATCCGAGCCTGGCATCAGTCATGACCTCATTCCTTCTTCATTTGTCGTTGAAAATTAGGGCAGATATGGAGAAGTGAAATTCTTGGGAGAATCTATCACTGACCCAGATGAAACTTGACTGATGCTCTTTGCTGGTCCATCACAGACTGGCTCGCCTCCTCACGGCTGTGCATTTAAACCTGCATCCCAGCCCTCTGTGTGCGGGGAGAGGGGAAAAAGAGATTATTCCTGCACCCACAGTGAGGGTAAATAGGAGCAGCATCTTTGAACACCAGTCCTCTGGTATGTGCAAAATCGGCATCCACGTAGAGATTCCACAGTGCCTGGGCATGGCTCCTTCTTAGGAAAGCAAGGGTATCACTGTCAGGAGGGGCAGACACACAGAGCTGTTCTTTGCTTTCATTTCCTTTTTTTGCCTTGCAATTCGATTTATTTTATCCAGAAGCCACTCGATAGCCCACTCCACAGATACTGGTGTAGGGGAGATGTTTGTCAGAAGAAAGGTAATTGACGGTAAATGTCAAATATTAAATCCTATCTGGTTATTACCCAGCGTATTAGCTATGTAAGTAGCTTAACAATTACAGCTGTGATTGACTAGGTGGGAACCAAAATCCTAAACATCAACTGCCAGAAGGGTAATTATAACACATTAGCACCTGCTTAGACAAGATTGACAACTCCAGTCTCCCATCTGCTTCATATCACTTTCATACTTCTCATGCATTTTCTTCCCTTCTGAATGGAGCAACATAAGATTTCCTGGAGGATAACAAAAACCTCACATCCATGTGATTCGTCCATCGCAGTCTTAGCCAGTTCCTTGTCTTTAGTCATGGTTTCCTGCTGACACATTTACAGCTGAATGGAGTGCATAGAGATGGGCTTTGGGGGACCAGGCTGGAACAATTGTGGTACATTTCCAGTAAACATTCCTGTCAAACCAACACATTGAAAGAAATCCCAAAATGTAATAGTTTGTTGGTTGACAACAAACAGTAGGCACACACACACACACACACACGTGTGTGTATGTGTTTTAAGTATACCTTTCTTAAATATATCAAGACATATCTAAAGAGGCATATTCATATACTATAGGGCTTTATATGCCTATATACTGCTCAGATTGAAATGTACAAGAACGGTCTTTCAGACCCCCAGTTACAGCTGGGGAGCGGCGTTAGCAGTCCTCGGAGACAGCACACTCATCCCCAGGGGCTCATGTGGACCCAGGTGGCAGAGACAAAGGGGCATAGCACACACCTGCCTCCCCCTTCCACACAGAAACACCTGAGCAGCACATTGAATAAAAGGAACTGGGTCATTTTCTGGCTGCGCTATGTCTCTGGAGCTAAAAGGCATAGAGTTCTTGCCCATATATTAGAATGAGGGTTAGAAGTTCATTTTAACAACTTCCTATCACCTAAGCAATTGTTCTTCATTGTCTGATGAAAATTGTTTTGTTATTTAATATTCTCACTTTCTTTCCCTAGGGTAGGGGCCCAGGGAAGATTATTTCTGCTGAATAATATTATCATCACATGGTTAATCTTTCTGACTTAGCTGGGTGAATCCACATGAATTCCCAGTGAGGGGGCATCAGACAGTTAGTCAGATGACCACATGATCAAACATGCAGGAAGCAGATTCTTCTCAGAGGTGCATATTTATTCAGTAATTTAAAGATATACATCCAGCTGGGCATGGTGGCTTATGCATGTAATCTCAGCACTTTGGGAGGCCAAGGCAGGAGGATCACTTGAGGCCAGGAGTTCAAGTGACACTCCATCTCAAAATAAAATAATAAAATAATAAATTAAATATAGCCAGGCATGTTGGCTCAGGCCTGTAGTCCCAGCTACATGGGAGGGAGGCGGAGGCTGGAGGATCCCTCGAGCCCAGGAGTTAAAGGTTATAATAGCTATGATGGTGCCACGGCACTCTAGCCTGGGTGATAGATCGCATGACTATCTCAAAAAACTAATCATAAATAAAATAAAAGAATGCATTTGTTTATCTGTTCACCCCCATCACTCATATATTCTTTTATTTAACAACCCTTACTGAGCACCTGCTATGCATCAGACCCTCAGCCACTGCTAGACAGGTATTCATACAAGTGAGCATAAAAGCTGGTTTCTGACAGCATGAATTCCGGAAAGGAAGACAACATTTCAACAAGTAGCTACAGCTCGATGGAAAGATACTACAGGGAGTTATTAGAACTCATTTGGACTGCAGAAGGCTTTGCAGGAGAGAAATCTGAGCTGGATCTTGGAGGAGGAAGACGATTTTCTGCAGGTGTTTAGAAGTTGGTGGGATTGGGGATCAGTATTCCAGGGGGAAGGAACAACCCGTAGGAAGACACTGACATTCAATTAAGTCAACTGCATGCCCAGAAAACACCAAGAAGCCTGGCCTGGCCTGTGTGTCAGGGATGCCCCGTGGAGGAGTGGAACTGCAGGGCAGGAGAAGAACCATGTCTGGGACTCTGGGGTCTTCTCCTGTCCAGGAGGCGCCATGAGAGCACTTGAAGCCAGGTGAGAACTGGCCCAAGCTGTGTTTTCTAAGCTTTACGCTGGGGGCCATGTGCAGCTCTGCTTCAGGACAGAGCTGAAGTTGTAGGGCTGGAGCTTGTGGAAATCCAGAGGGGAAGGTGTGGGCGGTGGTGTGCAGCGGGGCGGGAGATTGGGGCAGGGAGCCGACCACAGAGGAGGCAGGGACAGAAGGAGGCTGGGAAGTGCACGGTGTACCAGAGAGAAAATTCTGGAATTGTCCCCGGCCTCTGGTGTTGGCTGCTGGATGAAGACTGTGTGTCAACAGGCCAGAGTCCAAGCTGTGGAAAAGGTCTGGGATGGAAGAGAGCGTTTGGCTTTGGACACGTTGAGCTCATTGTTTTTTTGTGTTTTTATTTTTTTGCTTTCCGTTTAATATATAATGATGAAATATAATGATTAATTCTTGTTATTGATGAAAACATTAAGTTTGAAAACCTAAAAACACATGGTTTAGTGTCAATGTTGTAAATAGGTCAACTGTTTCCTAGAAATGGGGGCCACAGGACAACATGTGTGAGACGTTCTCCTTCCGGAAGTGAGAACGCAGGACATGGGAACTGAACCGAGAGGTGGTGCCTGGAAAGCAGGGACAGATCGATGGTGTCCTGCGCTGAGGGCAGTGGTCAGGGCCTTCTGTGTGGGACACGTGTGGGAGGGGTCTTGGCTTCAGCTAGTCCATCCTGTCGTTTCCACGGGAGGCTCAGGAGGCTGCCCCTCCCAGAGGGCATCACTACTTCTCTCAGTCACAGGGCACAGGGCCCTAGAATGTGAGGCACCACCCACCTGCTTCCCACACATCCAGTCCTCACTCAGCAGACATGTATTGAGCACCTACTGTATGCCAGGCATGCTTCCAGGTACTGGGAACTCGGCAGTGGAGGAAACAGAAAAAACGGTGCCTTCCTGGGCTTCTGTCTGGACAGGCCAGGGCAATTGATAAGCAATCAGAGGATGCGAGAGCCACACACCGGGGACCACAGCATCATGAGCACATGACAGCATGGGGTGGCGGTGCCTGCGGAGGGGTTGCCACCTCATGCTGGGATGTCCAGGTGGCTTTGGAGACAACCTGAAGAGGGACAGCAAGGGAACCATGTGGTTCCCACACCCAGAAGGTGCCCTCCTTGAGGTCCTTTGTGTTAGTTGGAGTCAGGGGGCCATCTGGGGGGCCATAGGCTCTCTGGATAGCAGCCTCTGGCTCAGCCTGATCCAGGCCCTGGGCGGGGGTCTTCGTGTCCAGCTGTGATCTGGTCCCTGTCTCTATAGTGTTTACCACATGTGAGGAGAAAGAATCATTGAACAGAAACACAAATGAGGCAGGTGTCTCTGGGGGAGGAAGGGCTGGGGGCACCTGCAGTCGAGACCCTCAGTGTCACCTGGGTAGTCAGAAACTGCAGCCTTGGAAGGCGCTACCTTGACTGAATCCTGAGAGATGAGTAGGACTTAGTGAGGCAAGCGAGTCATTTCCCTCACAAATGTAGCTTCTAAAACCTTGATTTTAAAAAAATAATCACAATCAAATAAGTGGTCTTTACAGTAGTGGTCAAGCCGATGGCATAATAGCAGCCTTGTGAGTGTGAGTTGACATCTGCAGGAAAGGGACTGGATTTGCAAGTACAAAAATGAGTTCATGCAAAAACAAAGCCTTGCCTTGTGCTTGCTCTCCTGTCGGAATTATGCTGTTTTATTGCAGAAGAACATACCTGGAGAATAATTAAAGGACAAGATTCTGTATGCAGATGCTATTCATAATCTTTATGTTAAGAAGGCATTCATTAGATCAGTCCCTGATGTTCTCAGGGCACAGTTTTGCTGGAATAAGGATTACCTAAGAGCGAGTATGGATTCCTGGATCGGTCTGTTTAAAAGATACAAAGGAGGGGCACCCTCCTTGATTGAAGAGTCACCAAATCCAGGCTAATTCTCCAGGAATTCGCCTCTGGACCTGAGAACACAGGACACGGGAACTGACCTGAGCAGTAGTGCCTGGGAAGCAGGGGGCAGATATAGTGGTGTCCTGAACCAAGGACCATGGACAGGGCCCTCTGTGAGGGACTCCCATGGGAGCAGCTCTTGGCTTCAGTGCATCGTGGACTGCCTTTGTCTGCATGCACGGGGCCCTCCAGGGTTGCTTCAGGGTGATGATCTCCTGTGAAAATCATGGAACCTCCTCCCAGGGAGAATGATGATGGGGGAGGCAGCAGGTATGAGCTCCCAGGAGGCAGAGGTTGCAGTGAGCGGAGATTGTGCCACCACATTCCAGCCCGAGTGACAGAGCAAGACTTCATCTTAAAAAAAAAATGTGATTGTCTTTCCCCTCTTTTTCTCTTGACTAGCTCTGTCCTTCATGTTACATTTCTGCTTTCAGTTATGTTCTCAACAAGTGCTCCTGCGTAAAATTGTGTGCACTCGGTTTTTGGCTATTCATACTGGGCACTGTAGAAATCCAAGAGGTTGCTAAAAGTAAAAGAAATAATGGCTCATGAAAGCAAAACAGAATCCACTCTTAGCTATGAGAGAGTTAGAAATTAGATTTGGGGGACCTGAACTGTACAGACTCCCAGTTGTGCAAAGAATCATGACCCCCTACCAAAGACCCCATGGAGCTCACCTTTGGTGAGCCTGTGATACGCACCCTGTGCCGCTGAATAGATATGATGAATGGGTTTCTCTACCATCCTCATCTTCACATTGAAATGCTCTCTGGATGTTGCTTTACCGTCTTGGGAGTGTAATTTGCAGGTACGCAGCAAGTGAGATGCAGAAATTAGCAAAATACTGAGTATGGCAACAAAGATGACAAATTGCTATTACTAAAAATGCATACGGCAAGTAAGGAATCTGGCCAAGGCAGACGTGGTCGGGACAGTGATGGAGGCGTAGCGGGACCCTCTCTTTTCCAGTACACGTGGAAATGCTGCTACTTTAGGAAAAATGCCTCTCACACTGGGGGGGAATAATGCCAAGAAATCAATACCAGCCCCAATTGAGGCTATTGCCGCAACAGCTCCCCATCTCTGTGGCAGTTATTTCTGAGAAGTGATCCCACTCTTGATCATGTCTCTGAAGGAGAAGATTGGGAGCCCCCTGATGGATCCCTGCAACCCCGTGTCTGCCCCAGCAGAGGCCCAGATGGTCTGTGAAGATGTGCAGTGCTGAGTGTGCTGCGCGGCTAGATGCTGAGCCTCAGGGATCTGCAGAGGGACAGTGGTGGTCATGGCAGTGGAGAGGTCCTGTATTTGTTCAGGAGAACATGGTGAGAATAGAGATGATACAGAACAGGAGCATGAGAAGGACATATAGAAGTAGGTTCTTCCACAAACAACAGCAACAGCCTTTAATGAAAGTGAAGACCGTTGTTGCTGCCACTTTGCACAAAATCAGCTGGCTATGTTTTCCTGGGTCTGTTTCTGACCGCTGTTCCTTCGTTAGTAACACACCATTATGATTACTATACCTTGATGGGAATGCCTTGGAACTGGGTAATGTGGGGTCTTTCTTTGAATCATCTTCGCTGTTTTAGTTCCTTTGTCTTTCTGCATAAATTTTAGAATCAGCTTGTCAATATCTACAAAAAAATCTTTGTTAAGAAAACTTAACAATAAGTTTTCTGCTCCCTAAACATGGTATGTCCTTTCATTTGTTTATGAAATAAATGTCCTTGATTTCTTTCATTAGTATTTTAAATTATTTATGACATACAGATCCTGAACATATTTTATTAGATTTATACTTATGTACCTCATTTTGGGGTGTTATTTTTAAATAGATTTTTTTTTATTTCAAATTCTAATTGCTTATTGGTGGTATCAAGAACTCAGCTGAGTTGAAGAGATCTCAGCCACCAGGCACAGAGAAGCTTCCTAAGACAGCAAGCCACTTTAAGAAGGCAGGGCAGAGTCAGGCCTCTAACCACAACCTGCCAGAGCTGAGCAAGAGGCTAAATGGGAGAAGTGCTGGCTGCCTGGGTTCTCTCTTTGCCCACAGAATGGCATAAAGAGAGGGTCAGATAGTGCAGATGTGGAGGTCCCTTCCCAGCCAAGGGACCCCAAACAACATGTTACTGTTGTTTATGGACCTGAGGACTCAGAGACAAGGGGAAAGGGGAAGGAAGTCCTCAGAGGGGAAAAGACTGAATGCTGAGAGTGGGGAAGAGGGTCTTCCAGGTTATCCCTCCTCCCTCCAGATAGTGATACGTGGGCTAGAAATTCAAATATCTATGAGGGTGACTGGCTGGGGGCTGAGACACTGAAGGCAACTTCCTTGACACCCTGCAGCACTGGCTGGCTGTGCACCGCACCCACGGTGAGAGGGCAGCATCTCCCTGGGCCTGCCAGGCCATATGGCCTTTCTTGCAGCTACTCAATTTTGTTTTTGTGCATGGGAACAACCATGGGTTATATAGAGGCAAGAGGGTGTGAGTGGGTGTGGGTGGGTGTGAGTGGGTGTGTGGGTGTGTGAGTGGGGGTGTGAGTGGGTGTCAGTGGGTGTGAGTGGGTGTGAGCAGGTGCGAGGGTGGGAGTTGCTGAGTGGCTGTGGGAATGTGAGTAGGTGTGAGTGGGGTGAGTGGCTGAGCAGGTGAGTGGGTATGAGTGGGTGTGTGAATGGGTGTGAGTGGGTGTGAGAGTGGGCATGAGTGCATGTGGGTGAGAATGGGCGTGAATGTGAGTGGGTGTGAGAATGGGCGTGTGGGGGTGAGAATGGGTGTGAGTGGGTGTGAGGGTGTGTGAGCATGTGTGTGAGTGGGTGAATGTGAGAAGGCATGTGTGGGTGAGAATGGGTGTGAGCGTGAGTGGGTGTGAGAATGGGCCTGTGTGTGTGGGGGGGTGTGGGTGTGAGAATGGGTGTGAGTGTGTGAGAGAATGGGCATGAGATGTGTTAGAGGGTGTGAGTGGGTGAGAGAGGGTGTGTGAGTGGCTTTGTTAGTGGGTGTGAGAGGGTGTGAGTGGGTATGGCTGCTTTCTAGTGTAGTTTCATTTCCAGAGACAGGTGGGCCAGACTCGACCAGCAGGACCCTGCTTTAGACTTTATCTTTCTGATAAAGTAAACGATGGATTTCAATTTACCGTCCCTTCGTCTGTTTCTAGCGTTCTTTATTTGTTTTTGCAGATTCAAGTTTTAGTCCCACATATTTATTTTGACACAAAAACTTCTAACATGTTTCTGTAGAGTACATCTGCTGATACTGAATTTCCTCCAGTTTTGTTCTGTGTTTCTCCTTCGTTTTTGAAGTGTGAAGTATTTCTCTGAGTATACAATTCTGGATGAAGCATTTTCTTTTTCCCATAATTTCCAGGCGTCACCCATTGTCTTCTTTCTTCTGGCCTCTGGTTCTCCTTGTCTGAGGAATCTTCTTTCTCCGCTACCTTGAAGATTTTCTCTGTGTCTCTTGTCTTCACAAGTTTAATATGATCTCTGCGCTGTTTGTGTGTGTGTGTTTGCTCGTGCATGCATGTGTGTGTGTGTATGTGTGTGTGTGTGTGTGTATTACCTAACTTTGTGTTCTCTGAGCTTATTGGATCTGCGTTTGGTGTTTGCCCCTAATTTCTAAGAGGTCTTCACCATTATAACATCCAGTGTTTCTTCTGCCCTGTTGTGTCTTCTTGTTCTGGTTTTCCAACTGTGCATACTTGGGATGCTTGATGTGGCCCCAGCTCTTGGATGCTCTGTTCTAGTTGGTTTTTTGTTTTGTCTTCTCCTTTTGCTCTTGTATTTTATCTTGGGTAATTTCTCTGACCCGTCTTTGGGTCTGACTCTTCCATGCCTGTGTCAAATCCACAGCTGTATCTTTCCAGCACACTCTTCATCTCTGTTACAGTGTTTGTTTTATTTCTAGCATTTCCATTTGATTTTTTCTCATACTTTCCATCTCTTCACTGAAATTCCCATTTGACGTTGCATGTGACCCACTTTTTCTGTTACAGCCTTTAACATACTAATTATAGTTATTTTAAATTCCCTGACAGATAGTTCCAACAAGCGCTTCATGTCGGAGTCGAGTTCTGATGGCGGCTCCCTTGAGAATGTGCTGACTTTCCTTGTCTTTCTATACATCTCATGATGTTTTTTTTTTTTACTTGAAAGCCGCATGCCTAGAGGTCAGCAGAGGATGAGAAGGCTTCAGGCCTGGACATGGGCCTGCCTTCTTTCTGCCAGGCCTGCAGTGTGAGGACTGCTTCAGCCTGCCGAAGACCTGGGGGTTGTAATTTACTGCTGCTGCAGCTACTCTCAGCTCACCTGGGCTTCCCATTCCTACAGGGACACTTGGGGAGGTGCTGGTGGGGAAGGAGAGTGCGCAGAGGACGCCTGGGTTCAAGTTCAAGCACTCCCTCCCCTTAGCTCTGCCTCAGCGCTGCTGTCTGGCAGCTGTGGCTCCTTCCTAGCCCCTCTCAGTATTGTGCTGTTGTTTGTACACAGAAGCTGTGACCGGTGGAAGTGGTTTCTGCTCTGATGAGGCTCCTTCCTGGGGACCCACCTCCCTGGGTTTGGGGAGCAGCCTTCTCAGGGCTCCTGAAACTGCCCCCAGTAGCAGCTGTGGATGGAGAGCTTCACCTGGCCCTCCTCAGGAGTAACTTCTCTAGTTCTGCTCCTTTCTGCCTGTCTGATCAGGAACAAGGACAGTTTTCTCTAGGTTGTCTTTATGGTCCTGCACACCCTGAAGGAATATGTAAAACCTCATGTCATGTTCTAGAACAGAGCTTCCGGAACCCTGGTGTGTATCCTGTTCACTCTGGAGTCTCTAGAACCGCAGACTGATTGATGAGGTCTGGATCCCACACTCCACAGAAGCTCCTGGGTGATTGAGGAGGTCTGGATCCCATACTCCATACAAGCTCCTGGGTGATTGAGGGGATCTGGATCCCACACTCCACACAAGCTCCTCAGTTATTGAGGGGGTCTGGATCCCACACTCCATGCAAGCTCCTGGGTGATTGAGGAGGTCTGGATCCCATACTCCACACAAGCTCCTGGGTGATTGAGGGGGTCTGGATCCCACACACCACCCAAGCTCCTGAGTGATTGAGGGGGTCTGGATCCCACACTCCACACAAGCTCCTGGGTGATTGAGGGGGTCTGGATCCCACACTCCACACAAGCTCCTGAGTGATTGAGTGGGTCTGGATCCCACACTCCACACAAGCTCCTCAGTTATTGAGGGGGTCTGGATCCCACACTCCATGCAAGCTCCTGGGTGATTGAGGAGGTCTGGATCCCATACTCCACACAAGCTCCTGAGTGATTGAGTGGGTCTGGATCCCACACACCACTCAAGCTCCTGAGTGATTGAGGGGGTCTGGATCCCATACTCCACACAAGCTCCTGCATCCCACACTCCATACAAGCTCCTGGGTGATTGAGGGGGTCTGGATCCCACACTCCACACAAGCTCCTGCATCCCACACTCCATACAAGCTCCTGGGTGATTGAGGAGGTCTGGATCCCATACTCTACACAAGCTCCTGGATCCCACACTCCATACAAGCTCCTGGGTGATTGAGTGGGTCTGGATCCCACACTCCACACAGGCTCCTGGGTGATTGAGGAGGTCTGGATCCCACACTCTACACAAGCTCCTGGGTGATTGAGTGGGTCTGGATCCCACACTCCACACAGGCTCCTGGGTGATTGAGGAGGTCTGGATCCCACACTCTACACAAGCCCCTGGATCCCACACTCCATACAAGCTCCTGGGTGATTGAGGCAGTCTGGATCCCACACTCTACACAAGCTCCTGGGTGACTGAGGGGTCTGGATCGCACCCTTCATACAAGCTCCTGGGTGCTGCTGCTGTTGCTTCTCCCTGGGCCACGCTTCAAATATAAGACTCTAGAGGAGCTGAACGAAATGCACAAAACCACATTTTATCATTTTCCAAAACTGTTTTTCTCTTAATATTTAACAAAAGGCACAAGCTCAGTTTATAAGTTTCAAATTAGTGTCACGTAATCTGCTCCCCTGACCTTAGCCTAAGGATTTCCCTGCAGTACCATGAGGGCAGGAGCCCAGCCCAAGCTTAATATTTATCCGTTGACGAGTCTGTGAAATACTCGAATGGAAAGAGGAGTTGAGAAGGTAGGCAGGACCTCAACCTGTGCAGCGAAATCCCACTTCTTTTTGGTTACTTTTGTAAGCAAGAAGCCATCACTACGAGTTGGCGCCCTCCACACAGTGCACAGGGCAATCCTGAGCACTGCGGATGCTCTGTGGAGCAGGAAGACCGCAGCATGGTGGCTTCACTCTTCTTCCTTCCGTTTTCTCTCCTGCCCAGCCCCCACTGTATCCCCCAAATGACAGAGGACAGATTTGCCCACAGGGGCTGGGACAATGTCTGACACCTAGCTAGATGTCCTGACATTTCTCAGAGGCCTGAAGACCCCTCAAAGTGTGGGGGCCCCGGCATAGCGTCAGCCACACTAGGGGGCTTCTGCACAGCTCTTCCTGTGGGCATCTCATGGTCCTTGTGTGTATTCAGCTCTCTCATTTCCCAGCCAAACCCTGGGGACTGTCCCGGTGAATCTTTGTGGGAGGGTTGGGATGGGCTTGGCTGTGCTCTGGGCCTGTCCAGATCTGGCCCTGCCATACCCTCCCAGAGATGCCCAGTGGGACCCTTCCTTCTGCGTCTCATGTGGCTGTGCTCGCGAATCATAGCACCAAGAAAACCGTGTTTCTATGCTTTCGTTAACTCTCTTCTCCTCCTACTACAATATTTTTGGATTGTAACTAAAATGCGAAAATAAGTCGATTATATGCTTCTGATCTACTTAAGAGAACAGTCCAGGGAAAACTGACCTCCATTCACTGACCCTTGATATTTCCCTTAATTTTTTTTCAAAGGAACTTGTAATCTACTTGATTTCAGAACTGTGGGCATAACGTCACCCTCTGAGAATATTGTGACCCTCCAATAAAAAGAGCATAATGTGTGTTAACCCACTTCAGCTACTCACCCATCAGCCAACCTCACGAGCACACAGGCACATGCGAGACGAGGCTATCAGTGACCGCTCCTGCATGGTCTCTTCTGCTAATGACTTGGGATCTGTTGGGATCCACACGCACTGGTCGTGTGAAGATCTCAATGAGGTGGTTTGGAAGTGAGAGAAGGGAGCAAGCAGATGGACCAAGAGCATTTGGAAGGTGCAAACGAGCAGTGACAGTCGAGGCATCCCACCCCTTCCTGGAGTAGAGTGGAAATTAAGTTTCAGTCATGCAAGGGAGGGCAAAGGATGTCATGTCTGAGATCATAGCTGTGCTCTTTGGTCTCCTTGCGTGCTGTGTGGCACTCATGCCATCTTCATGCTGACTCATTTGTATACCAGGACAACCCTGTGTGGCCTTGCTACCCTGGAATTCAATCCAGTGGTGTTTCATTTACAGTTGGCAGGTGTACATCCATAATGGAATGTGGCCCATAGTGTTCCTTTGCTGTTATATTTTCATTCAATTTCAATGCAGGAAAATGATGAGTTAATGGTATAATTGGGTGGCTTTCCATCTAAACATGCAGGATCTAGAAATTTCCTTCTCTCATTGCCACGAAATGCACAAACCCCCAAATCAAGTACAGTACATTACTTGGCTTACACCCGTGCTGATGTGCTGTTTACCTCTTTGCATTTTCACACGCGTGCTATGCGCATCCCCCATGCACATGTGTAGAGGGCTTATTTGGCTTTGATAGGATGGTTCCAGTGGACAAGAAATCTGCCGTTGTTTTATATTTCTTTTATTATTGTTGTTGTTACCTTTTATAGTACCTGAGCCAAGTACTTAATATAGATTGCTTTAGCTAATGTGGCATTTGCCCAGGACCAGTTAAGTTCCAAGAAAGAGTCCGATGGGGACAAAATAAATGCCATAAGGACTTCTACATTGTTCAGATGTCCCCACTGTTGAGCTGTGGTGGGAGAGGACTGGCCTCTGGAAGTGACAGGTCTGGGGATGGGCCCCTGCTAGAAGGGTGGCTCTGGGTTCTCCCTCCCTGCTTGCACTATTCAATGTCTTCCCTAAAAACACTGCTTACAGCTTAGTTTGCCAAATGCACTCACAAAGATAACCTGTTTGGTTCTTGGGACACTCGAGTCAGGCAGTCCCTAAGCCCTGCATTGCATAGGCTGGAAGTGTGGCGCAGGGAGGGGGACTGATTCCTCACGTTCCCCTTATGAAGCTCCTGTTGGGGAACTGCTGCTGAGGGTGCTGTGAGCTCCTCAAGGCCATAGAGTTGTTAGTAGCAGTCAGTCACTGGCAGAGCAGATGCTCACTCAGGAGCAGCAGAACAGCAGCCGCCTGCCCAGACATTGGTCACTGTGCCCCACCCCAGTCCCCTCCTGGGTCATCCTATGAGCAGGGTACTCACAGGTTCTGCTGACTCTGAGAGGAAGCGGGATCTGGTGCTGCTGCAGCACGGTTCACAGGGTGTTCAGGGTGCAGGAAGATGTCCGGTGTGTCTCAGGGCCCACAGCTGTCATAGGAGGGCCCACTCAGTGCACCTTCTAGGAGAGAATCAGCCACACGTCGCTCTAATTTCTTTTCTTTTTTTTTTTTGAGACAGGGTCTCACTCTGTCAGCCAGGCTGGAGTGCAGTGGTGCAGTCATGGCTCACGTCACCCCTGACCTCCCAGGATCAAGGGATCCTCTCACCTCAGCCTCCCAAGTAGCTGGGACCACAGGCATGTTCCACCATATCTGGGTAATTTTTGAAAAATTGTTTGTAGAGATGGTGTCTGGCCATATTGCCCAAGCAGGTCTCAAACTCCTGGGCTCAAGCCATCCTTCCACCTCAGCCTCAGTATTGAGACTATAGGCATGAGCCACTGCACCAGCCTCCTGTTCTTTAAATACCATTATTCATAGGAAACAGCAGCAGAAGAGATAATTTAAAAGCAACAGAGTAGAATTGGACTTCATCAAAATCAAAACCCGCTATGCATCGAGGACACAGCAACCACAGTAAGACAGAGTCAGCAGAGGCAACCCAGGGAGGGAGGAAATAATGTGCAAGTCATATACCTGATTGGGGTTAATATCCAGAATATGTAAAGGACTCCTACAACTCAACCACAAAAGCAAACAACTCAGCTACAAAAGGGGCACAGCGCTTGAACAGACATTTCTCTGAAGAAGATACACAGTTGGCCAATAAGCACAGGGCAAGGTACCCTATGGCACTCCTCCTGGGGAAGTGCAGACCGAAGCCCCACGAGCTGCCACCTCACACCTGCAGGGATGGTGACTATAAAATGAAACAAAGTGTCACCAGTGGACGGTGTCCAGGTTCTTGGTGTTTTGAACAAAGACTTGGACAAAACACACAAAGCAATGAAAGAAGAGCACAGGTTTATTGAAAGTACACTCCACAGAGTGGGAGCGGGCTCTGGCAAGCAGCTCAAGAGCACCAGTTACAGAATTTTCTGGGTTTTCAATATCCTCTAGAAGTTTCCCATTGGTTACTTTGTTTACACCCCATGTAAATGAAGTAGTGGCTCACAGCCAGTCTGATTGGTTGCAGAAGTTAACCAATCAGAGGCTGAAGCAGAATTATAAAGTTAATGTGAAGACTTGGCCTATGACCAGTCTGATTGGTTTCAGGAGCAGAGGTACTTTCATTTTTCATCTGTGATGCAGAAAAAGTGTGGGGGGTGTTGCAAAGGGCGTAGCCTCCGATCCTTTTGCCACTTTGGATTTGGAGAGGTGGGGCTTTTCTTTTGATTCAGTTCTAGGAAGTCAGTGCGAATCGGCCTTAGGTTCCCTACCTCTAGACCTCATTCTCCTGCCTCAAAAGAACATAACAGGTGTTAGGCACATACAGAGAAAGAGGACCCCTGTGCACTTAAAGTGGGGCTATAAAATGGTGCTTTGTTATGGAAGGCAGCATGGCAGCTCCTTAGAAAATCAACCATAGAATTGGCACATGACGCAGAAATTCCTGTATTGAGTGCATGTCTAAAAAAGAAAAAAAAAGAAAACAGGAGCTCAGACTAATATTAGTTCTTAGAAGCACTATTCACAATTGCAAAAACATGGAAGTAACCCAAATGAATGAATAAACTGAGGGTGGAATATCTGTACAATAGCGTGTGATTCAGCCTTAAAAATGAAGGAGATTCTGGCACTCAGGACCACATGGAGGAACCTGGAGGATGTTATGTAACATGAAATAAGCCAGTCACCAACGGACAGAAACTGCATGGTTTCACTTAGATGACAGACCTAGAGTCCTCAAATTCATAGAGACAGGGAGTAGGTGGGTGGCTGCCCGGGGCTGGGCGAGGGAATGAGGAGTGAGTGTTTAATGGGGAGGAAGTTTCAGGTTGGGAAGATGAAAGTTCTGGAGATGGTGGTGGTGATGGCAACACTATGTTACGTTACGTTACGTTACGTTACATTATGTTATGTGTATTTTACCTCAATTAAAAAAAATATCTTGATGGTGCTGGCTGTTGGGCAGGCTTTCTCAAAATAAGACACCTATATCTTGCCAACACAGGGCTTTTTCTTGGGTGATTGCAATTCATGTCTTATTAAAAAAAAGAAAAAAAGGAAAATATAGGATACACAAGATTCTCAGGTTATTTTGCTCAGATTTTTTTCTAAGATATCCTAAGAGTTGCCTCAGACTTGGATTATTGCTTTCGGTATGGAAAATATATAAAAATACGATAGTATCTTGGGTTGGAAGGAACCCTAGGGGGTCATGCTGTGTCTTCTTCGGTCTGCAGATACTGTATCACTTCAATTACCCCAGGTGGAGGAGACTTCATTCTTCTTAGGAAAAAGATCTCCTTACCCATTGCAGTTTTTAGCTTTTCACTGACGGGAATGTTCTTCATAGCTCCTCCAACAGTCACTCCTTTCAAAAGGGCGTCTGCAGAGGACCTGCCTCGACTCACTCTCTCAGGCAGGTGGAGACCCAGGGGCAAATGAACCACGTCTTCCTCATCACTCACAGGCCCAGGAGGGGCAGGCACAGTTCAACTGTCCTCTCCAATCCATGTATTAATCCACCTGCAGGATTCTATTGTTTTCCATCTCTACTCCACCCCATGGCCAGGGAGAGCTCCAGGCGGAAGCATCTGTAAGATGAGAGACCAAAGCTCACCTCACTGCCTTCCCCTCCCCATTTTCCCTCCTTCCTCCTTCCAGGCACCTTTTCTCCCAGTGTGGTGTTCTCTGGAGCCCTCCTTTGTGAGCCTGGGTTCCTTGGGAGCCCCCCACGACCATTTGGAACCCTTCCATGTCTACATGTTCCCCTTTTGCTGCGTTCCTTGCAACAGTACCCTGTCTTCTAGAAAGGTTTTGTCAGTTGTAAAAATAATGGAGCCAGTGCATATGTGATGCAGTTATTAAAATAGAATTGGACTGGTATTCTGCTGTGCTAGAACACTTCTAGAACTTACCAAATTGATTACTTTTATCTTCAATTCCAGAGATCCCCTAACCTTCAGAGGTAGGCAGACGCTAGAATCACGCATAGTCAGCCTTTCGATTGGAATTCACCTTCTGCTGAGCTGTGCAACAAACGGACATCTGGCTTACTGACTAGGGAGAATGCAGGTTGCTGACAGCCTGCAGATTGTTCTTTCCAGGGTTAATATCCGCCTGCATTATTTCATTATCTAATCACTGATCAAAAAATGTTTAGCTGGAACCAGAACTGATGCTTTCGGTGACACAACGGTTGGTCCTCCTGGTTTGTCACTTTATTTGTTGTTCTGTTGGTGGCTGTCCTCTCCAATCCATTTATTAATCCACCTGCAGGATTCCAGCATGCACACCTCTGGGGTGATCAGGCACCATTCTGTAGATGAAGAAACTGAAGCTCAAAGAGATTATTTTCCCAAATAAGGCCACCCATGTCTTTGCACTGCAGCTACACGGCGCCATTATAGTCAGTACAGGCACAGGAACTCCATGGCTAAAATAAAGTCAGGGATAGAGTGGGGCCTCTCATGAGGGTCTTGGGGCCAGAACCAACAGGGGAGGATGAGATCAGCTTCCTTCCAGGCCCTCCTGACTGTGTGGGACCAGTGTCTCCCCATTACTTGCTCTGGCTAAGCTGATGGCCCTAACTATTGAAAAGTGGACATTGATGTAAAGATGAAGTAAAATGCCATTGTAATATGCAGCTTATAGCTGAACTGTTTAATCTGTCATTGCTATCTGTCACATTGCTCGAAGACTGAAAGCAATTGCATTACCAATCTATAAAGCTGGAGTTGCTCCCTTGGTGATAATTGACCAGATTTGTATTTCTATTCCTGGGGTTTTAAAAAGGAGGTAAAAGTGGGCTGTGTCCAAGTGCAGCATTTGATTGTGTTAATAAATGTGATAATCAGGTTTGGGTGTACAACAAAATGCCTCCCACAAGTAGCATGGAAGCCTGCACCACTGGGGGCTTGTAACCTGATAAAACCCCAGGCCATTGTCCCTGAATTACTGCATTTATTGTACAAGCATTATTTCAACTGTATCCACTGGAATTATTTGTTCTAAGAGAAAGTTTTAGGTGAAGAGTCATTTAAGAAAAACACATTCTGCTTCCTCTACCCCCACCCTCCCTGTGAATCAGTGCCCTAGGCATTGGAGCACAACTGGGCCGCACTCCCCAGAATCACGGGAGGGGCTTTCTGGACTTGCAGTGAGGGTCGGCAGTGCAGCCACTGAGCCCAGCCTGGGGGGAGGCCAGGCCCTGGCAGGTGGAAGGAGGTGGGAGGGACAGGGTTCTGTGACAAGACACACAGAAAAAGGGGACTGTGCAGACATGGGAGGGTTCCAGAAGGTCACATGGGGGGCTCCCAAGGAACCCAGGCTCACACGGGACAGCTCCAGAGAATGCCGCACTATGAGGAAGGGTGCCTGGAGGGAGGCGGGAGGGAAAGTGGGGAGCAATCACTGACTTCAACCTTAGCTCCAGAGACATTGCTCGGCTCATGACACCTTGACCATTTTACCTGGAACTCAAGCTGACTGCTCGCCCATCAGAGGACCTGAAAAGGGACTGGCCCACGGTGAAAGGCACCAGGTGTCAGAGCAGCCAGACCCTAGTTTAGAGCTCTTCTCAGCCAGTCGCACACGTGTCCTCTGGATATTAGCACAGTGTCTAAGTGCTGCCCATGTCTCCATCTGCAGAGGGAAGCTCATGCTACCCCGTGTGTTTCCTGTGCGCATTCGAGACACTTCCAACAAAGCAGCCAGCACCCAGAACAGCCACGCCAACACCAGGGAGAGTTATTAATATTTATAATAGTGACTGCACCGTTCTTCCTTAGGTTTTTGAATTTTGGGAATCCGATTTCCAAATGGGACAGAAGTGTGCACTAAAGTGGGGTATGTGGGAGGAGCTGGTTCTTTGAGGTTCACCCTCGTGTGGTCTTGGACTCACTCTTGTGCATTCCGGCATCACTGTCTGCTTGAAGGCCAGGACAGCAGTGCCAAGGGGAAGCTGCCAGCCCATCGACAGTGTGTCGTCTGTCTGCTGTAGCTTGTGTGTATGACACTGCCTGTTGGGAGGTGATCACTAGGGGCCTGTGGAGCACGAGCATGTTTGGAGACACCACGTACACCCCCAGAGCAATTACTTTCTTTACATGAACACCTGCTTCCTGCGAGCCTGTCCACCTCTCCACCCTGAAGCTCCCCAGCACCCTGCAGCCCACACTGGCTCCCAGGCAAGGACCCTCAAGGCTTTTCTGGAGGTTGAGGAAAATGAATTCATCAGCAGTAACTGCTGTCCTCAGCCATTGCTCTGCTCCTCTTCGGCGGCCTGAGAGCTACAGAAAAGCCTGTCTGCTGCGCGGGCTGGCTTAGGCTCTGCTCCAGCTCCCTTTGCTCCGTGTTCAGACTCCTCTGAGAGCAAATGGCAAATAACTGGAGAACACTTTGCAGCCTCCTGCGGGGCCCCTCCCGCCATGCAGGGAGCACAGAACGCAGGGCCTTTTTGGTAACTGATCTCCTGTCTCTATTTCTGTGGCTCCTATCACCATGGTATCCAAGATCCTGGCAGGCATGAGGCTAAAAACAGAACCTGGGGGTGGGGGAGTGTGCCCTTTCTGACTTCAGAGTTCTGTTCTTCAGGGAACAAACTAAAAGCAGAAAACTGACTCCTTCCTTCCTGCGGGGTGCCCCAGAAGGCTGCCTTTCAGTTCTTAAGGTGCAGGGGTGGTGGGTATGCCCTTTGAAGTGGGAGAGCACCCCAGGCCTTGCACCCCCAGCCTGGGTGTCACTAAGGACCTGCTCAGAACCTGGGTGCCTGGATTCCCACACCGTCCACCTGCCTCTAGGGTTGGCCAAGAGGCCAGACACTGTGCTGGGTCTGGGGGAGCAGAATGAAGGCAGGGCCCCTGTCCTCAAGCAGAGGGCAGGTCATCTGAATCAAGCCTCATGGGATGCCATGGCTGAGTCAGGTGAAATGTGCCAAGTGACTGGCAGAACAACTACAGATGCGTTAGAGGGCCCGGGAGGGATTCCAGACGGCTTCATGGAGGGAGTGGTCCTGGCTGGGCTGGGTTGCGCCTGGGAAACTGGACAAGACTTTGGCAAGGAGAAAGGAGGTGGAAGCCAGGTGGAGTGAGTGGGTAGCCTCCTGGGACCGGGGAATCGTGGCATTACAGATGCAGTCTCCATGCCCCACCTAGGGGTGCGCCTTTCAGCAAACACTTAAAGAGCACTCCCTGCCAGGTCCTGAAGATGCAAATAAAGGCAGAGTCAGATTGGGAGACACGGGCGTCTCAGTGTGGGCTTGGTTCTAGGCAATGTGGAGCCAAGGAAAGTTCCATTCAGGGATGTCACTGACCAAAGGTTTTTTAGTGTTTTACATGTGGGGATTCAGTCACCAAATATTCTTCTTGTGATGAAGACATGTTTCCAGCAATAGGTTAGCGGCTAACACCACACACAGAAATGCCTTTCTGTGTACCGTATGCACTCATGGAAATTCACAGTTTAGTTCTCCCATGTGAGAAGGCCTGTCTCCAGGCAAAGTCTACTTCATAGTTCTTTATCATTTACAAAGCATTTCAGACTCATGGTTTTGGTGGATTCTGGGTGGTGTGGCTGGCGGGTGGGTATTCCCAGCATGGTGGATTCTGGGTGGTGTGGCTGGCAGATGGGTATTCCCAGCTGGTATGTGGTGGTCCAGACCCCGTTCATCTGATGTCCTCCTCTGTGAGCCGAGGGCATGTGAGAGCAGGCCCACACAGCAGCACCCATGGGATCTAGGGTCACACGCTGTGCTGGGAAGGAAGGGAACCTCATTCTGAGTTGACAGGGTGGGGCTTGTCAGGCTGTGCCCAGGCCCTGCGATCCAGGGCTCTGCCGTGAAGTCACACCTTGCAGATGACCCTGGACTCTACGACCCTCCCTGTTCCCTCATGGGAAGCTGCCACGTTCTTCACTAGCTTTGGGAGGAAGGTTTTATGGACTGGCTTCCCTAACGCTACACGACCGTCTGTACTTTTTACTTTCATATTTTAACTTTGGAGCGCTTACTAACCGAAAGAACCCACTCTCCGAAGATGGCATTTCTCCACATTTCAGGGTAAAGTGGCAAAGTCCTCTCTTTTGCTTCCTAAACGCTATCACGTGGCAGTCACTTGCTCTTCCTCCTCATAAGATAATTTCAAGTCAGGAATATATGAAAAGCCATTTCTGTTTGGTCAGAGTTTCCTGCAAAGGGATTTTGTTGAATCTTTTATGACAAATGTCTTAATGGACTTCTGGGTGGAAACTTGGCCAGTGCAGGCAACCATGTGAAGTTAGTTGACTGATACGGGTTGAATTGTGCCCCTCTTAAAAAAAAGCTGAAGTTCTAACTCCAAGTGCCTGTGACTGTGGCCTCGTTTGGAAATCAGATCTTTGCAGATGATCAGGTTGAGTTGAAGGCCCCAGGGTGGCTCTGATCCGATGGGACTGCTGTTCTCTTGCAGAAGGGAGTTGGGGCACAGACATCCATGAAGGAAGGCTATGGAGGTGAGGGGGAGGACGGCCACCTGCAAACAGAGACATCTGAGGCCATGAAGGAAGGCTGTGGGGATGAGGGGAAAGATGGCCACCTGCACTCAGAGAGACATCTGAGGCCATCAGAAGCCAGGGAGAGGCAGAAACAGATGCTCCCTCGCAGCCCCTGGGTCATGCTAGGACCCAGCCCCGCTGACAACTTGATCTTGGATTTCTGGCCTCCAGAACCTTGAAACAATAAATTCGTGTTGTTTTGAGCTACCTGGTTTGTGGCACTTTATTATGGTGACACAGGAAAGAATACACTGACTTCAGTTCAGTGACACAACCCAGGTTGGTTCGGAGCCAACTGACTCCTTTGGGCACTGAGAAGAACATTTTATGAATGCTTCATGAATGTATCTCTTTCACATTTCCATTTGAGAAACCTCTTAAAGGAAAGAGGTGCCCTGTGTTCAGAACGCACTGCTGCAGCCTCTTAGAGAAAATGACCATATACAATTGTGATCTCCTCGTCAGCCAATCAGCACCCAGCAGGGACAGCACAGGATGGAAGCTGGAGCTTTCCATAAGCGGCGAGAGGGCCGGCTTCTCTAGGAGCTTCCCGTGGGCAGTGACAGGGCCAGCTTCTCCATGCCTTTAAATTTCTGATCTCTCATCAGTTTAAATATCTCCTATGTGATAGCTTTTCATCAAATCTGGCTTTATTCCAGCTTTGTTAAAGTGTTCAACTATGATCACTTTCAGTTACATGTCTTGGAAAGCCCTGATAATTAGATTTAAATCATAAAATATGCTAATGCATGCAGATAGTAGCAAGATAAAGATTTCAAAGGCAACTTAATGTATTATTCCCTTGGCAGAAACAGTTGAGTGCTGTGTAGCTGATAGGCTACGGGCTGCTATGAGACACAGGAAGGTTAACTAAGAAGAGTCTAAAAACTTACCAGAGCGGTGCCTGAGAAGCCAAGGGCTAGGATCACTGTTAGATCTAGCAATCAATTATCTTTTGGTTCTGAAAATCTTTCTGAATTTGTTCCTTGCCATGTGCATGTGTCCATTTGGTGCTGCCGAATCTTCCAGCTGCATGTTTACTGAGTGTCTACTCTCTGGAGTGCACACTGTCAGGTGTTGGAGGCATTTCAGAGTTTCAGCATGACTGCGCTCTCAGAAGAGAGACAACAGATGTATAAGTAATGCCTGCTGTGTGTCCTGGCATCCTACACTCTGGGGCATGTGGAGGGAAGGAAGAAGCAACTCACAAAGCAAACCATCTATACCCAGGGGAGTGGACATGAGCCCCACTGGGGCCACACAGCAAGCCATGGCTCCCAGGTACCCCTCTTGCTCCATCTCCCAAGAAAGGAGACGGCCTCCGGGGCTTTGGGGATGTGACATCACTGGGCAAGCAGGTTTTCTGGTGGAAGAAGCAGAGAGACTGTAGGATTAGGAAGGTGGCTTGGTACCCTGTTCACCACCTTGAACTGAGAAGGACTAGAACCCATGTGAGGAGATCTGGAATAATTTTCTATCATCTGGTTATGAAGTTTCATGAGAAAAGGCTCATGAGGGTGGGAGACAAGGACAATCACAACTCACACAAAGAGGGAGCCGGGAGAGTGACCAGGGTTGGGGCATCCAGGTCCCCTCAACTCGGTGCCAGCTCAGGACGGCTGCGCTGGGTGGCCTTATGGGGTGTGCTGGAGGAAGTGGACTCCATCTGTAACTTTGCTGGCCTCCTGGGTGATGTATGGCAGGGAGTCAAGTCGTTTTTGTCAAAGAAAACGGGGGGGAGGGGTGCTGCATCAGCTTCCTAGCCTGAGAGGATGTTCTGGGCCACTCGGATCACAGATACGGACTGGGATTAGTCCCGTTCACTCATTCCACAAACATTTATGAAGCTAAACGAAGAAGGATCTTCATGGCATTCCACATAAGAACTCACTCCACCCATGCAAGGCCTCCCCGGCCACTCCACATGAAGTCCTGGCCATCCCTACTGCCCCGCCTCCCTGTGGTCCCTGCACCTGCGGCATGCTGCAGGGCGCCCTGCTCACAGTGTGCCTGGGTTCTGCTGGTCACCACCCTTCCAGTCTGAGTACAGGGTTCAGGAGGGGTGGATCCGTTGTCTTGTACACTGATGGGGCCCCAGGGCTTAAAACAGGTTCTGCCACATAGTAGGGGCCCCCTCAGTGTTTGTGGAATGAATGAAAGACGAATGGGGAGAGAGTTGAGATTCTGTGACTGACTGAGTGTGCACAGTTAGGGGCAGCCTGGGGGAGGGATGCTGACACCTGCCCTGGGCCCGCACACGAGCATGGTCTCTGGTCATATCAAATTGAGCTTCAAATTCAAAGGAACATATACTGGTTGCCTTGCCTCCTATTTATTAGGCAGACATTTCCCAATGCATGCTCTGTTTTGGGAGCATCTGGATACATTAATGGAAGCCCTTGGCTGCCTCCTGGAATCATTTAATACATCAGCATTTGACATCAACAATCGGTGCCTGCTCTTGAGGGTTTCTTTCAAAGCCCTTTCTGTCGGTGTCCATTCAGATTGTCTGACTTCCTGTTGAGCTAGAAAGGACAACTTTAGAATGTCACTTGCACTGATATATGGACGAGGGACTTCCATCTTTTTCTTTCATGCTTTAAATAAAGAATTGACAATATTGTTTTGATATGTTAATATCCTTATTTCTTCTCAATACATTTTCTTCTCTTCCTTTCATGAAAATGATCAGGTCTGACCATGTCCTGTCCTTAGCAGGTATGCCGGAAACACTGGGTAACTGGGTGCTCCCTGGGGCAAGCGTGGTCTCCCACGAGTTCATCGGGATGCCTGGGGCCTGTGGTCATCTGGGTGAGTGAGGGAGTGAAGCCAGGTGTGAGGAAATGATGGGCTGTGGGATGTAAGTTACTGAGTTCTGGGATTTAAAACAAGTACCTGTGCAGCCTGTAGGACTCAAGCCTTTGGCCTTTGCTTTAATTTGCTACGCATCTTTCCACGTTGCCTCCTGACCAAGCGTTGGTCTATAAAATCACTTTTAACGACATTAGGAAACCAAAAAAGGTTTTGTTTTTCAGGCATGGCTCTGATCGTTTTGAAGTGCCATTCTGCCTCCCTGTTAAGGTTTAATGATCTGTTATGAATAGCTTCTGTGGAATTCATGATGCCCAACTTGTTTTGGAATAGAAACCGTCAAATATTTTGGTAGCAAGAAAGCCAAGTGATGGTAGTTACATCGAACCACTCTGCGCTCTTCCTCTCATCGAAAGATACATCACGCAGCATGTCAGGGAGGAAAACGACAGCTCAGAGTTACGGACTGATGACCGCCTTGCGTGGCCGCACTCCCCTCATACGCTTTCTTCAGCAATTTTGCCTCATGGAGCACACACACATGCACACACATGAACACACAGGCATGCACATACACATGCGTGACCATGCAGACACACACACATTCTGGCCTCAAGAACGCCTTCCAGCTCCTTCAGGCACCTGAACTCCAACTGAAACGTCATCTTCTGCTGTAGCTGCCATCTCAGGAGATTTGCTCCTGCAGAGTCAGGGGTCTCCAAGCCCAAGGGCGCTTGTCTCCATGTTGAGGAAGTATTTGAATTCTCCGCAGCCGCCTGGCACCTCTCCTTTGAATGATGGTGTTGAACGCTGAGGCTCCACTCACTTGAAAGCTCTGTGGTTCATGCAAAGTTTTCTGCCTTCTGCTGCAGTGATGTGGGTTGGAACACTGCTTAGTGTTCGCCTCCCTCTTTCCTGTCACAGCTCTGAAGCACTGTCTCATTAAGAGTAATGTTTTCTCTGCCATGGGTATTCTGCTAGAGTTGTTCCATCTCCAAATATGTTTTTTTCCCATATCCACATGTCAATCAGCAACTTGTCTTAAGCTTGAAAATGATAATTGGGAGAACTGCAGTCACTAGCACTTTTAACACCAAAATTCAACTATTCCAGGCCCAGAGTGACTGCAGAATAAACGGTTGCATTCAAAATTGGGCCACTTTGCAAAGGCAGGTGCCCAGGTTATTCTAGAGTAATCTTGACATTGCAAGTCAAGTCAGTCTGGTTTTCCTGAATGAGTGAAAACCCAAGCTTTTCCACCCAAGGTCTCACCGAAGCCTTGGGCACACTTGTTTAAGCTCAGGTTAGTGATTGGATTGGACACACATTTTCACTGGACTTTGGCCCCTACAACTTTTCCAAAGAAGAAAAGATCCCAGGTATGCATGGAGAGCAGCAGCAAGGTGTGGGGATGGTTTGCAGGTGTGGAAACGAGGAAGGGATAGCCTGGAGGGCCCGAAGGATGAAGAGTCTCCGGGCAAGAGGATTCTATAGACATGAGGCTGGGTTCCTTTTAATTTCGGGTGGCTCTAGGTCCAGGGACTACGCCTGCTTAGCTCATTCCACAGAAGGTTCTCACAAGGCAAGTTTCAGGTGCTCGGCTTTGGATCTTGCACAGGCTTGGAGGGTGGGCAGGACTTCGGGGAGAGACCCAGCCACAGCTCAGATGAAATGTGCTGAGCTGTGCTCAGGCCCTCAATCCAGGGCTCTGCCTTGAAGTCACACCTTGCAGATGACCCTGGACCTTACAACCCTCTGTGTTCCCTCATGGGAAGCTATCATGTTCTTCACTAGCTTTTGGAGGGAGGCTTTATGGACTGGTTCCCCTAATGCTACACGATTGTCTGTACTTTTTGCTTTATATTTTAACCTTGGAGCACTGCTTGGGGCAGGTGGCACCCAAGCTCCAAACAGTGGCAGACAGAGCTCCAGGCAGGGTCTATGAGGCAACTCTCAGGGCACAGGGCTTTCCCACAGGTGAGCTGGGGATATTAGAGGTTGTGAGACAGTGGGAAAGAAGGCAGTCTAGTGACAGGGTTGGGGCCATGGTGCTGATCTACAGGATGCAGGGCTCGGTTTAGAGGAAAGTAGGGAACTGCTTTACCCCATGCTGCAGGACTGGCAAGAACCAAGACTCGGATTGTATTACCTCCAGGAGGAAATGTGGAAAAGGCCTTCAGAAACAAAGTGCTAATTTAGAGCCTGGACTCAGGGTCAGTTCCTGACATCTGCTCCCCAGTCTCAGGACAGTCTGTTGCAAACCTGGGTTAGGACCCATGTTTCGTGCTTGCAAGCCACAGATGTGCCACGGAGGATGACTGAGTTTGACCCTAGGCCCTCAGTCTCAGCCCTCTGGCCCAGGACTCTGGCCACTTCCTTTGTCTCAGGCTGTCCTTTCTGTGACCACACCCTGCTGACCAGGGACTCAGCCCTTGGGACTGGGAGGGTCTCACCATGGCTGGACTGGTTGGCTGTCACTCCAGCTTAGGTGGAACCTGGTTGGCCGAGTAGCCTTGGATGCCTCAACATATGAGACTAGGAATATCCAGAAGTTGCTGGCGTCATCATCAGAATAGCTCTTTACATTTACCATGGCCAATTCCAGGGTTTTTCCCAGGGCCAGAGCAGAGCGGGCTGTGAGGAGAGGAAAGGGCACCACGGCCTCACCCTGGAAGCACCATGGGAAGTGTGGGGCTGAATCTTTGGGTGAGATGTCATTTTGCAAGATGGCTCTTTCCAGAAAGCCCAGGTGTGTGTTTCCCGGTGGGTTGGTGATGCTGTAGTGTGAACCTGGAGGACTTTTGTTTTTCCCGGTGGGTTGGTGACACTGGAGTATGAACCTGGAGGACTTTCATGTTTCCCGGTGGGTTGGGGACAGTGGAGTGTGAATCTGGTAGACTTTCATGTGTTTCCCAGGTGGTTGGTGACGCTGGAGTGTGAATCTGGAGGACTTTCATGTGTTTCCAGGTGGGTTGGTGACGCTGGAGTGTGAACCTGGAGGACTTTTGTGTTTCCCGGTGGGTTGGTGATGGTGGAGTGTGAATCTGGAGGAGTTTTGTGTGTTTCCCGGTGGGTTGGTGATGCTGGAGTGTGAACCTGGAGGACTTTTGTGTTTCCCAGTGGGTTGGTGATGCTGGAGTGTGAATCTGGAGGACTTTCGTGTTTCCCGGTGGGTTGGTGATGGTGGAGTGTGAATCTGGAGGAGTTTCGTATGTTTCCCGGTGGGTTGGTGATGCTGGAGTGTGAACCTGGAGGACTTTCGTGTTTCCCGGTGGGTTGGTGATACTGGAGTGTGAACCTGGAGGACTTTCGTGTTTCCCGGTGGGTTGGTGATGGTGGACTGTGAATCTGGAGGAGTCTCATGTGTTTCCTGGTGGGCTGGTGACGTTGGAGTGTGAACCTGGAGGACTTTTGTGTTTCCCGGTGGGTTGGTGATGCTGGAGTGTGAACCTGGAGGACTTTTGTGTTTCCCGGTGGGTTGGTGATGGTGGAGTGTGAACCTGGCGGACTTCCGTGTGTTTCCCCGTGGGTTAGAGATGCTGGAGTGTGAACCTGGCAGACTTCCGTGTGTTTCCCGGTGGGTTGATGATGGTGTAGTGGGAATCTGGAGGACTTTCATGTTTCCCGGTGGGTTGGTGATGCTGGAGTGTGAACCTGGAGGACTTTTGTGTTTCCCAGTGGGTTGGTGATGGTGGAGTGTGAATCTGGAGGACTTTCATGTTTCCCGGTGGGTTGGTGATACCTGAGTGTGAACCTGGAGGACTTTTGTGTTTCCCGGTGGGTTGGTGATGGTGGAGTGTGAACCTGGCGGACTTTCATGTGTTTCCCGGTGGGTTGGTGGTGCTGGAGTGTGAACCTGGTGGACTTTTGTGTGTTTCCCAGTGGGTTGGTGGTGCTGGAGTGTGAACCTGGAGGACTTTTGTGTTTCCTGGTGAGTTGGTAACACTGGAATGTGAACCTGGCGG